>OY015311.1:5677132-6905521 GCA_955612985.1 Cheilosia scutellata | reverse complement strand
AAAATGGTATTGTGATTGTCAATCGTGAACAATTTTATTGGTAGCTGTCAATTTTTCAATCAATCGGAATTTCGGTGTTTATAAAGACGACTGTTAAAGAGAAATGTAAGTATTTTTAAAATTGTTGAAGATCAACGTTTTTAATTGTTATTTTTTAAGAGCTAAAAACTGGTTCCAAAACTGGTGCGCAGGCGAAGAACAATTTGCGAGATTGGCAGAAATGGCAAAGGGTACCTTGTACAACATTTCCAATAACTTTATGATCAATTTAAATTTCTACATTATTTGTTTAGGTATGGATCGACCTGAAATGCAAAACAAAAAAGAAAAAGGTTGAAAATAAAGTCGAAATATCTGTGACTGGTGGTGGCCCTAACCAATGCCAGAATAATGATATGGAAGAGGCTGTGATTCGTATCTTTGAATTGAATACTTGCGTGGATCCTCCTGGTAATGAATTCGGGTAGAACGTACCAGATGCAGCGCAAATACCGAGCTCCAGTCAGCGAAGATCCCCAAATGATGTGATCCAAAGAGCAGAACAAACAACAGCTCAAACAAAAGCAAAAGCAACACCTCGAAGCATTGCAATAGAATCGCATGACACTCTTAGAAGATCAAGCTTCTATTCAAAAACACTGTTATGACAACATGACAGAATAAGCCAAATTTCATTCCTTGGAAATTTCATTCCTACCTTCGGTTTTTCAGTTCCAAAGGATTAGATGCATCTCACAAACTCCTCCGTATGAAGCCAATTCCGCGTAATTTGTCTCGCCTTCAACATTATCAAAAAGTAATTCCACTGATGACATGTTTTAAAATAAATTGTACAATCGCAGATTTGTGACACTGGTAATTATGTATATTGTTTAAATAATTTGTTTGAAAGTCGTAACAATCCAGGCCTATTGCGAAGATCAACTATCAATTGATAGTTGATACTTATCAACCAATTTCTTGAAATGGTATTGCGACGATCAATTGTCAATGAAGTGTTGATCGATTGTGAACGTGCATCAATTAGCGATAGTCGGTTGACAAAACGGTATTGTGATTGTCAATCGTGAACAATTTTATTGGTATCTGTCAATTTTTCAATCAATCGGAATTTCGGTGTTGATAAAGACGACGAGAAATGTAGTATTTTTAAAATTGTTGAAGATCAACGTTTTTAATTGTTATTTTTGAAGAGCTAAAATAGTTAGTGATAAAAGGCAACTTAATCTATTAAGTTAATCTATTGATTTTATGGAGCAGAATCTTGATACCGCGAAAGGGTTTATTTCCAAAACTGGTGCGCAGGCGAAGTGGGGACAATTTGCGAGATTGGGAGAAATGGCAAAGGGTACCTTGTACAACATTTCCAATAACTTTATGATCAATTTAAATTTCTACATTTGTTTAGGTATGGATCGACCTGAAACGCAAAACAAAAAAGAAAAAGGTTGAAAATAAATTCGAAATATCTGCGACTGGTGGTGGCCCAAACCAATGTCAGCAGATTAATGATATGGAAGAGGCTGTGATTCGTATCTGAATTGAATACTTGCGTAATGAATTCGGGTTGAAACTGAAGGTTGAACGAGCCATATGCAGCGCTAATACCAAGCTCCAGTCAGCGAAGATCCCCAAATTATGACATCCAAAGAGCAGAACAAACAACACCTCGAAGCATATCAATAGAATCGCATGACACTCTTAGAAGATCAGACTTCTATTCAAAAACACTGTTATGACAACATGACAGAATAAGCCAAATTTTATTCCTTGGAAATTTCAATCCTACCTTCGGTTTTCCAGTTCCAAAGATTAGATGCATCTCGCAAACTCCGCGTAATTTGTCTCGCCTTCATCATCATCAAAAAGTAATTCCACTGATGACATGTTTTTCAATAAATTGCACAATCGCAGATTTGTAACACTGGTAATTATTTGTGTATATTGTTTAAATAATTTGTTTAAAAGTTGTAACAATCACTCTTCAAATTAAAAATATTTTAGAACTGTCAAAATTGAGTTTTCATTCACAATAACTTTATTTTTTGCGTTATGTTCACAATAGCTTACATTTTTATCAATCGTATTTCGCAATACCAATATCAATCTTAATTGATAAATTTTGTCAATCGTCAAACGATTGATAGTTGATCTTCGCAATAGGGGTGAATCACTCTTCAAATTAAAAATATATTTTAGAACTGTCAAAATTGAGTTTTCATTCACAATAACTTTATTTTTTGCGTTATGTTCACAATAGCTTATATTTTTATCAATCGTATTTCGCAATACCAATATCAATCTTAATTGATAAATTTTGTCAATCGTCAATCGATTGATAGTTGATCTTCGCAATAGGGGTGTTAGTCTTAGGGCTCATAGATATTCAAGTTCTACATAAACTCTTATGTGACAGTTTATGCCTTACAAAAAGTAGCCCATACACATTTAAGTAGAACTTAAATCGTTATGTGTCGTATCAGCAAACGGCCCTTAGACCGTCAGTTGGGTCCACAATGTGTCCAAATATTATGGTTGGATATATTGTGGTTTCAGAACTAGCACTAGAAGTACATAATTAAACTCGAATGCGGAAAGTAAACAATCGTACGGGTTGTTCTCGATATGGAAACGGATCACCTGAGTTTAGTAATAGACTCATGGAACTTTAGGGATTTTCTTAGAGAACTTTTTGAAGCATAATATTATATGTATCTGGAAGCCCTTCTTGCGGTTTTGATTATTCTTAACTATAGGCCTTTTAAACGTTATTAACATTCCACGTATCGGTGTTTTTGCTTTGATTGAAAATTATTCTGTGTGTCGACAACTGTCCTAAAGAAAACATTTTTTTTCTTTTTCCTTAACAAGTTTCTTCAGTGAACATGCAATATGAATGTAATTCTGACTAATTAATACTGAAATGTAAAAATGTTTTGTCACCACTCGAAGAATTAAAACCAACTCAATCAATAATACTGTAGTGTGGATTGAAAAGTACTACTTATTGACCATAACGCCATCTAATGGAAAGTAGACGAACTTATTCAACGGAACTTCGAATCGTCGAAACTCAACGAATGGTAAATGGTCCAAAACGAAACTAGTACATTCTCGATTGTTCCGGTTGGAGTATAGAATATTCGAGAAGCTTTAGTGGGGAGTATAAAAAGGGTTGCGAAATCCGACGAGAGGACAGTTTATCTTTAAACCGTGTAAAGTGAAGCTCGAATAGTATCGGTAGTGTTATAAAATAAATGAAAGATTGTAAGAAGTGGAAAAGTTGATTTTAAGTGAATTGTCTTGTAATAAAAAGTGATTTATTAAAGTTTGGTAAACAGAATAGTGTTTTATCTTTTCGAATCCTAGCCGAATATTACAATACGAAGCCTCCGTCTACGCCGTCAGTCCTATTCGAAATACGACACCGTTTATCGTACCAGAATCTTGCCCACACACGAACTGCTTGTATGGGAGATATTCTAATGTAGTTCCAAGAAGATATTTATGATCTACGCCGGACTTGTGGTCTTTTATCTGCAGTGCTGTTATCTTGCGCCAATAATTATTGGGTGATCAAGTAACGGCCCCATAGGTGAAGAGTCTGTCATCTCATTTGATATGAACTGCTATCGAATGCCTAGCACTGTAAAGAAATAATATGAATGTCGAGTGTCAGCGGTCTGGAAAGAAAAAAATCACCCCTATTCCCGTTGGCGTTTGTTGTAAACGACTTATATTTCACTTCGTTTTTTTGTCGGTGTTTTTAACTTTTTTGAGCCAAATGAATTGAAATAATGGTGAACAAATAGGAATGGAAATAAAATTGGTAACCAAGAGATTAAAAATAAATCTGATCATCGTTTTACAACCATACGAAATGTGAGTCGTATACGGCAAACGCCAACGGGAATAGGGGTGAATGTCCAACGGTGTAAGGGTAAAATGTCGTAGGATTCTGTAGCAAAAGTCTTTCTTTCGACTTCTTAACTCTTAGCATTTACAGACTTTGGGAATCGGAGGGCAACGCAGCCCCGCATTAGGAGACGCGCACAATCATTGGAGAGCTGCCGCAACCAACTTGTTGTGTATAACTGGAGGCAGTGTTTATCGGTCGAGTTTAGAAAATAGAAACTGTAAAATCATTGCCTAAATTACGCCTTGTAGAGAAGTTTGCTTCTTTGCACGCAACGTAAATAGCATTTACCTATTCCCACTTCAATACCTTAAATAAATTCCGGTTCAGCATAGTTACCTCCTTTCTTTCCTATTAAAATCGCCAAGTGGAAGGAAGGCGTTTTACTTATTTTTCCCGCCGAGAAACACATTAAAAAATTCTTTTCTTTCAGTTGTTGAGCATGATATTTGAGAGCGAAAAAGGAACACATCGGATTACTTGTCCCTCGGAATTAAAATTAAATGAATAAAAAACCATTTGTACGTGCTGTGTAAATACTACATAAATGTATGTATATTTATATTTCATTTGTCAAGTACATTTGTATTTTGTTTTTTCCTTAAAATGTTAATCTGGAATATTTTATTTCTTTTTTTTTAGGAAGTTGTTAAAAATGCTTTTTCTAAGACAGAAACAACAGAAAATGCAAAATAGAAAACCTATTCTTATAAACATAAAATTAAATTTTATCTCTAACCTTATAGTAAACAATGTAAAATTTTGTCGCATAAAATGTATACAAATAATGTGTTATATAATTTAGGTGTTTGTGATGAATATTTGTAAAATGATTGGTATGTGTTGAAGAGAAACTTGTTGCAAGGAAGTGTGTATAACAATTAGTTTCTAAAGAAAAATACGTGTGGTAATACAATGAGCTAAGGACATAACATTTGGTCTGTAATCCAATCTGTTGGTATGTATATATATTTTTTTTCTGGTGCACAGTGATGGTATGAGTAGGTATGCACTTGGTTCATTTGGAGCGAAAAACTTTGTTGAAGTTTGTCGTGATGGAAGACTTTTTGTGACTGTAGTGCGATTGTGGAGGGGTGTTTCGTGAATAGCTGATTGAATTAGGAACTATAGACTTTTTTGACTAAAAATGGAGCAAGGCAACATTAAGAACAGTGGGATCTGATCAGTTTCGGTAACGTTACCAGCGTAAAAATTACGTTGCATCAGTTTTCTAAATGCAGAAAAATGAATTGTTTCAATAAACTTGACTAAATTCAACAACCTTAAGATATGAATGTGGTGTTTCCTAGGCGCTCGTTTTACAGAATACTTGGGAGTCTTCAATTAAACATAAATTAAATTAAAAAAAACTGTTACCAGAGTGAAACTAGGGCCGAATCGCCTCATCCTTGAACGTGACAGAATTTGTTCTTGTTTCAATTGTAAAACTGGCATAGTTCCAATAACTTACAGCTCGTTCACGGAAACGGCGATTCGACCCCAAAGTTGGATCGCAGTTCATATCACTAAAATAGCTAGTGAATTAGTGCGACTTAGAAGACTACAGACCACATAGTCTTACAGCTCAAATATATTCAGAAATGAAAGGTTCTTTAAAAAATAGCCTTTAGAATCTGCAATAACAAACTCATACATGAATGGCTGTAAGAAGCTAAACCTAAGGCCTATACGCCAGCTATTTATTTATTCAGACCTAACACGCGTTCTTTTAAATGGAAATAGCAACCTGAGCGATAATCTAGTAACTTCTCAGACGATAGTCTTCCATAGCAAACAACTCCGTGATAAAGTGCGACAGTTGCACCCAGTTCAGTCTCCACAAATATAATATTATGTACATAATATAATATCGAAAGTTCTGAAAAGCGACGTTAGGCAGCAACCAAGTTAATCAGGTTAATTAATAAAATCTGCAGAGGAGGTCGCACGAGGTGAGTGCACAGCGTAAGAAAAGGATCTTACAATGACGGCGTGTCAACGTTGTATTGACAGAAAGGCTATTTTCCTGCTCCCAAAAAGTGGCGACTACTTTTAAAAAACTTATTTTCTTATGCAGTCTGGTGGTGAGTATTTAGAACGGGCTATATAACATGATTCAGTAGTGGAAATGATTCTAATGAGCACTATATAATTGTGTATAACTAAAGTAAGCTACGGCAGATGGTTGTTGGTGAATCTCTTGTCCTATAGTCCCTGAACTGAAACATTGTCAAAATATTTGTAATAGTCTACCGTCCTTTATGAGTGAAACTCCTTGTTTGAAATGATCGTTGACATTGCGAGTTCTCCAATTATTTCGAAAATACTGATTTGATAAAGAAAAACAACAAGTCACTTGCCATTGCAATTGTCCTATTTGATAAAAGCAGAGGATAGTAGTAGATCAATATGCGATCATTTTTTCGTTGTTCCGAGAAGTTTTGGGATTTGGGATCAAAAGAACCACGGAGACTCCACAGATAGCCATCTTCGTGAAAGAGTAGATAGTTGAACTTTAAATAATTTCGAAACTCCGCACGAAACTAGTACGATCTCCACTCCATACTGTGTCCAACTAGAAGCATATAGACAAAAAATTGTTGGATATGCATTTTGGTTAAAATTGATGTTGACGGCCAATGCTACGCACCAACTACTTCACCATTTAAAGCACATAAGATGTGTAAGGTAACGTTGTAGTTATGTTTACAAATATTCAATTGGTTTGAATCTAGAATTTGTACACAAGTTTTATTATAAACGAAAAATATCTATCTCTCCAAATACACCCACGTTTTTTCGTCGATTTGTATTTGTAGCTGCCTCATATATGCACCCTTATTCTACGTGGCGTTTATATTAAACGACAGCTGGCGTTTTTTGAGTCGAGTCGTTTAAGTGTCGTTTTAGTGGTAAATTTGTAATCGACAATACTTGGCGTTTTACGTGTCGTTTTTGGAACTAAAACGACATAAAACGCCTAAAAACACGCCACGATTTCAAAAAACGCCATTTTTCGTTTAATATAAACGCCACGTAGAATAAGGGTGATGGTCTACTTAAAATAAACAAATTAATCAGATTGCCGTATCCATGTAAATGAAACATTCGACGGTTTTCAATTTACACAATTGAAGTGAACGCCATTTCCTTGCGTTAATTCGACAAAAGTACTTAACAAACAAACGAAACTTCAATAAAAAAAAAAAAGAAGCAGAAAACCAACCATTAGCTTAAATGTCATTACCCCCACAACCGCACAACGTATAGATTCCTTCCGCCACAAATGTACATCCCGCCTCACCCAGCCACTCATGAACTCGCAATACCTACAGTAAAATCACACTTCCTACCTTTGAGCCTTTCGATTTCTAATACCGTACCATACTGTGCATTCTTAAGCCTAATTTCTACCCAAACAGTTTGGCCTCTTACTCAAGGCTGTGTCATCTAAAACGACTCACTATGAATCTTACTGTGCTCCAGTATATCGGTATTCTGCATCGGTTCGATTTCTGTCTCGGAAATAATTTCCGCAAGCCACTGTTCAATCTGAACCGGACGCATAGCATCACTGTTATCGGTAGCCTCTAGGATAATTTTGAGATTTTCGAAATTTCGAAGAATCAATTTTTTATTGGGCGCAGTAGCAGTTTGCGATGTTTGCGTGGTATCATTGCCATTAGCATCGTCCGTGGTAGTGGAAGTCACCGTTGTCACCGGTTGAAGTTCTTCATCGTCCTCGTCTTCGTCGGTGCCAACGACAAAACGATGATTGTCAGTGACAATTTTCGGTGTTTTCTGTTTGAGACTGTTTTTAATTTCGTTCAGCAAACGATTGTAGAACTCACAAGTAGCCGATCGATCATCGTCATTGTACTCGATGTCCATGCGCTGATTATCATCTCGCTTTGGTGAGATTGCATTGCTGCTAGATGCACTGTTGCCACTACTGTTGCTGTTGGCACTGCTGGTCGAAGTTGTAGTTGTGACGGTTGTACTCTTTGGTGGCTCAACATTATTATTTGGGCTATTGACGTCTGTGTCGGTGTCGACAGCTTTGAATGAATCTTCTGTGGCGCAATTGATGGTCAAGTTCGAGATGTTTTTCAAGTTGATTGTGCCGTTGCAATTGTTGATCGTGATTTTTGGTTTAAAGCGTGATTTTCGTTTATTTTCTACTGTTTGGGAAGACTTGGAATGCGTTGGTGCTGCTGGCATACCATCGTCATCATCGTCATCTTCGAGGATGCCTGTTGGTGGAAGAAAATGGTGTATTATTAAGAATTATCACAAATAAGACAATCCACTAGGAAGGTACTAAACACTCGGGTAAAAGTGCATGGCCATACAGATACACGCCTTCCAATTAAAGCCGTTGCGTTGCCAGGGAGACAGGTAGATTTTGAGTGAGTGGAAAGAAAACACGTGGTGCACAGAAAACGCACCAAAAATAGACTTTCAGAAATAGTTATCACATGGGCATAAAATTTCTTTTCCGCACCATTGCGCTTTCGATTCAAATCTTCATCGGCCTTCCGCCTCAGCTTTACCATAGAATTTGATGGTGCTTTCGTTTCCACTATGCCTTTACCTGCCAAATTTTAGTTCAATGCAATGACGAGGACACTGTCGCCCATGCACAAACAGAATCCACCGCGATCGCACAACTTCTTCGACAGTAGTTGTAGATCGAATTTCGACTCAAGACAATTAAATAATGTAATATTATGCTGCTTCGTTCGTTAGTATCACTGCTGAAGAAGAGCTAGAGTGGCATGCAGGGCTTAAATATTCTATGGGATTATTCTCGCAAATAATTTCATTAATATCCTGGGAAATTGGATTTCAAACAGAAATACAATAAAGCAGAATATTATAGAAATTCATGGCAGATCTACAACTGTCGAGTTTCGTGTAGGTCTCTATGAGCATGACTTGATACTGTATGAAGTATGGGCAGTCAGTGGCAAACACGAATAAAGATCAAGAATATGCAGATTTAAAAAACCGAAACAACACTGCAAACATCTTACGAAAGAAATTGGAAAATTGTATGGATAGTAAAGTGTAGTTAGAGGTTAAGACAGGACAATGAAGAGAACACCTTACGGTGTTTAGTCTCACTCTCGCAGAATCGATCTCAATACAAAAGCTACAAAACAACTTACCATCCAAATTCAAAGGCATTACTGGTGTTTCTGCGGAAGTTGCAGTACCCACAGATGATTTTTGCGACTTTCGAATCAGTTCTTTGGCTTCATTCAGGGTAATATTGATGATAGACTCGTTCATGTTATTCACATTGTCACGAATAAGTTTTTTGTTTGTGGAGAAATCCACAACAATAGACTCCTCATCGTTTCCGTTGCTGCCATCACTGGAATTACTGAGGCACTTATACATCGTCTCATGGTCGATGGCTGGCGAAATGTAGTCTTCATTTATGTACAAATCTTGTAGTGCAAGGTTGATATTATCCAGATTGAATTTTCCAAATGATCGAATGGAATTAAGCACATTCTCCTCGTTGTCGGTAATAAATTTTATTTCATTTGGTTCGGATCCGGCTGATTGTATTTTTCCATTTGTTGTAGATACTGATGCATTCTTGTGTTGTCGACTGGTCAGAATCACATCGATTTGTCGCAGTAAAAGTTTTTCTCGAACATTTAAAGCTTCACGGATTTTATCGAATTTAACTTGAACATCTAGTCGGAGCTGTCGAATATATAATAAAATGTAGAGTATTGTATAAATGTGAAATAATTTCTTTTGAAAATGTACCTTTTCCAAATCAACTTTTCCCAACTTCGCCATGATTCAATTCAAGTTTCAAGTTTCAACCCTTGTTTTGTTTTGACAGATCACCTGGGTTTCCTGCCAATTATCTGACAGATTGAAATGAATTTCTATGAATTCATTTCGGATAATATTTTAAAGGGTCGATGACATGCAGTGCTTACGATTTCTTAACTAAAATGTTCATTCATATAAAGGCGTGTTTAGATTTATATTCCGCGTATTTTCACGCACGATACTTTTTATTTATCTTTTAAAAACGAATCACGCTTTTATAAATTTTTTTTTCTTTAAATTTGTCATTAGTCGTTCGCGGTTCTAGATGCGTTTTCACAGCACAGACTGAACTCGATTGGAAAATAAAGCAAACAAAATAAGTAACATGACCGATTACAGTCATGTTGTGGAATATTACGAGAGAAGACGAAAAGAGAATACACGAATCGGATGGGAATTTGAGGGTCAATCCTTGACAGAGACTCTAAATAGAACTAAGGAGTCATATTTTCTCGATTAAAAGAAACGGGCTTTGATTTTACTTTACTGCCCATCCGATTGATAATAATAGGCCTAGCTATTTGCAAAAAAAAAAAACAAGTTCCTAAAATTTTTACATAATTTTTATATTTTTTTGAAATTTGGGACCTGCAGAAGATGGAGTAGAGAGCGCAATGAAAATGAGGATAGCAATTTGTATTATACTTTTTGTTCGAATAAAATAGAATGTTCAATGTCAAGAATCACGGTCTTGGGATAACATGGTTAAATGTTAATGAAATTCCAAAGTCAATCGTTAAAAATATTTAACTTCAACGGTTCTTTGGTAAAAATCTAATTTTCGAGGTATCCGCCTTCGGAAAGAATAATTGAAATGCGACAACGCATTGATTTGACATGATGTTGTTTCGTGGTACCTCGGGGTTTTCCTATTTAGTGCTTGTTTGTTCGATTGTTTTTGCCCTGGAAACACAAAATTAAGCAAGACCTACAACCAATTACTTTGCTAATATGTTTTTATTCGCTATTGCTTTCATTTATCAACAATTCACTGCAAATCGTAAACAAATTCCGCAATCAATTCCTGTCGGAGCATATCAGAAGAAAATTCGTATGAAGCTGTCAAAAATATCAGTAAAAACGCACTTGATCGCACTCAAACGCAAAACACCAGTGTGCGTTACATATTTGTCGAAACAAAGTTCCGAAAAACTGTTCCGAAGTATACCACGCAGCAAAAATCCTCCGATTCGTATGAAATCAGAGAATTTTCCGTTCCGAAGGGTACCTCGCTTGGGCCGAATATATGTATTTCAAATTGCAATAAATAAACTGCATTTTAGCACCCTATTACATGAATTAACATTTTATTAATTTTTCTGTCCTTTTATATACTTATTTCATTCTATCGCACAACCTATCTATATATCTGGACGAACATTGTCTCTAAAACCATTACAGCCAGAGGGAATATTTTAAAATTGTTGAAAATTTTACAACGCGCAGCAAATTATCTGATCAACAAATTACTCGTAACGTTTGTTATTATTTGATTCGTTCCTTTCTTTGGCTGATAAGGGGACAATATAACTTCCCCCTCAGAATAAACTGAGCACAACATTCTCATTCTCATTTTGAGCACAAGTTCCACATTCCAATTTGAATCTCGTCGAATGGAAGTGTGTGTTTGTGCATATGTGTGCTCACTTGAAGGAATCCATCAAAATTTTCTATCCACAATTTTTGACATTTCCATTCGTAGAATTTTGTCATCGCTCGGTGTGTTGTCTTCGTTGTCTTCTAATCTTGGTCGGTGTGTGTCTTCTATTCGGTAGTGAAAAAAACGTCCAAGTGCTTTCCTTTATTACTATTAATTGCAAATCTACAATTTGCTAGAAGTAAAACGGTAAACTTTTTATTTTCCACCACGAAATACCAATCAATCAAGGTGGGGAAACTCGCAGTACGCACGTGAAAAATCTCATTTAACGCAATAATCACAAAATTACGCCAACAGCAGCAGCGCCAGTGAAAACGAATGTAACCCAAGGTTGTTGTAGGTTTTCAATCGCAGTCCATCGTCGTGTCGCAAGGAGAATAATCGACTTTTTCCCTTAAAAAAGTAAAAAAAAAAGCAAAAAATTCTGCATCCAAGCCAACTAAATTCCTGTGTAAAAAGTGATGACGGGGAGTGTGGAATAATGTGAATAAAAGCGTGCACTACAAGAGTACAATTCACCCGAAAGGATTAACACAGAGTCGTGTGAAAACGAGGACACGGAGTAAATTTCCTGTTATTTTTTTTTTTGCCTTTTTTTATTTCATTTGTTTGGATAAAGGAACACGAGAGGTTTTACATATTTCCGACCAGAACCCTGGAATGTCAAAGCGGGTGAGTAACTCTTTAGCTCAGAAACTCGGCACTCGACGCCTTGTCGGTGTGTGATTAATTGTGTATTGATTTGCTGCATGTAATTGCGACCCGCATTTCTGACAACTCAACTTGAAATTGATTGCACATACGTACGTATTTACCATACTGCAGTTGGCTTCGAGATTGATGTACTTGGAGTTGGAATTGGAAGACTCTAGGCTGGGACAACAACTGCTGGCAAACGTTTTATCTTATCGCACAGGAACAATGGAATTTTTGTTATCAATAAAAGAAACATGATTCATGCTCCTAAATGAAATTTACAGTCTAATGGGTGCAACCAGTGAAGACGGGTGATTCCAATCAACCTCTGACGTGATGTAAGCCATGCGAGCGATTATTTTTTGTTCCCCTACCTGATGGCCCCCGCTATATTGAGGTCAAAGTGACTACAGTTGCGGCCCTGCTGAGGTTGCCAAAAAAGCATTTATTAATGTTTTCTCTGTGGCGTGCCACAAAATATCGTTAAATTATGCCTTGGAATTAGATGTTGGTCAATTGGGTTTGTTTTGCTTTTGATTCGGGGGTCAAAGCTGCTGCCGCTCGATGGTGTTGTGTCACCTTCGATTGTATGTCGGCAATTGCACCTTGGTGGCAATCTCATAAGCATTGCGGTGCACATTTGTTTGTTCAACAGCCGCAGTAGCATCTCTTGATTGGTCGCATTGGTCCTCTTTTGCAATTGATTACAACTGCATAATGCTACTTTATTTGCTATCCAAGTTCAAATTGGTTTTCTTCTGTAATTACCTATCAATTGCATTCGAAGGTTGTTATGGGTTTTGTATGTAAATACCGATAGGGATGAAATTGAAATTATAAACGTCGAAAAATATTCAAGTACATACAATTTTTATAATTCTAGAATTTTGAAATGTTAAGCTTTAAGTGTGAGCATCCCGGCAGACAAACCTATTTCATTTTTTTGCCTTGAAATTATATGAGCTTGATATGAGCTTAGATTAGGTACACGTACAATGTTTCTGAATGCACAGAAAGTAAAGAGAACACTTATTCCTGCACGTTTTCATTCGATTCAAGCCTACGTCATCAGGAGGTCAATAAGGAAAATTACCCAAACTAAGTAGCTAATTGGAATCGATCGATTCAAATCTATCGGACTGGTTCAAGTTGCTGAGGGTCAGAAGTGAGTGCACAGATAACATTTTAAAAATTTAAATTTACATTTTTAAATAAATAAATAAATCAAAATCATTCGTCAAAAGTAAAAGCACAATTTCCAATTCATGTAGGAAAACAAAATACATAAAGACTGGACTCATATTTGTAGCCAAAAAGTAAAATGATGGTCTCGCGGCTATTAAGTGCACTAAAAGGTGATCTAACTATACTAATAATAAGACAACCAATGACAACGTGCATTCCTTCGACGACTAATTTCGTTTCTCTGAACATCTGCCACCTATGAACACCTATAGAATATGCCTAGGTCAACCAACGACTAGTCTTTTGTGCATCAGCGGCTGTAGATTTGACGTTAGAGTTGTTAGATATGGAACTTTCTCATTTTCGAAGAGTCCAATGGTTGTGTTAATTAGTTTCTGACGGCTCACGAACGTCATGTCATAAATTTATGGAAAATTACATTAAAAGTAAATACCTTAATTTGTATTTCACATATTCAGATTCACAAGTAGTCTTCCTCATCGATGGAAACAGTTTCACACTGAGTATAACGGGACAAGTAGTGTCTTATCATGTAAGTTTGGAGACTGACTTAAAACGCATCAATGACCTATTTAACTTGCTTAGTTCGCAGTTGTTTTTATTTCCTCGAATCTTTGAAACTCGAGAACAGAACTCATTTTGTTGCACATCTACCTACATACGTAAGTGCTGACGATTTCGAGAGATATTTCCTCTTAATTGTTCCTAAAATGGCTACTTAATTGCGCGTTGAGGTGGTTGTGTTTGTTTTAAAAATTAGGTTTTTTTTGTGCAATCTTAATTAGCATTTTCGTCATGGGGGTCAATAAAGAAACATTTTTTTTTGTGAACATAGCACGAGAAGGTGATGATCCCTCTTTCAGTTGTTAATAGTAAGCCTCTGCCAATTTAGGTAGACGAATCAAGAGTTTACGGTATGTATTTGTTTTTTATATTCCGTAAATATAATTGGCGACTCGTATTTCTATGAAACACCCTTTCACAGTTGAAGTTTCAACTATCAACAAAACCACGCATAAAAAGTTACACCAATATAAATGCAAGCGTTCCATGCAACACAAGTTGCCTCCGTTTTCAAATTAAAGGGGCAAATCCCAGCACTTGACTTGATACACCAGCTTTTAGTCAGTAACTACGTGCTGCGGTAGAATTTTCTTTCATTTTTCCCCTTCCTCCAATTGCAGCACAAGTAACGACGTAACTATGTACATCCACTTGATGTTGGTTAAGCGCGTTATGAAATGAAAAACCATCTAGAGGCGGTGGCGGCAGCGTTTGCGTTGGCGGCAACTTTGCGTGATCAAAATTGTAAAAAGTCAGGGTGAAAATGCAAAAGGGGTAGAAATTCCGCCCCACACGACACAATTCGTGTTATTACATGTCCTAGGATTACAGGTCAACACGGAAACGGCTTTTATTCTGCTGGCGCCAATTCGCAGGACTCTTGGCGAAAAGAAGAAATTTCCTTTGTTGTTGGTATGCTTTCCACCAAGTAAACAGGAACAAAACGCGACAAGAATTTGTAATTAAAAACCACAATGCCAGATATGGTGTCCTTGGAATTTTCCCCCAAATCGATAAGGCGATTAGATTTATGTCTTCATCGCAATTGGAAATATAAAATTGATTAGATAGCGCTCTGTGTGTGTCAACAAATCCAATTAGAAGCGGATACATGGGAATTTATGCTTCATATCTGCGCTGCATACTATACTGATGGTGGTCGTAATGACGGAGGTAAAGTGTAAAGACATTGTGGTGATTTTCATGAGAAAATCGCAGTGGAAATGGATGCGACATCGTTAGTTGGCAACTCTTAAGCATATTTGGACAATTGCCAGTTGCACTTGGTATCTAAACTGATAAAGGAAAAGTGGCCTAGACGCATAGATAGACGATGTCTGTATATAAATTTATGGTAGGGAGGAGAATATCTTGATGAATTTTTCCTGTGAAGGGAACAATCGCATCTCAATGGGATCTTCAGAATGAAAAACTGGTACTAGGCTTGCATCAAGGGTGAGTGTTTCTAAAAATGTGTTCTTTTGTGGCACCAGAATGCAAGGTCTTTGAGGGACATCCTTACAGTTGCAATGGGGTAGTCATTTTTTTTTTTTGTTTCTGTTCCTATACAATATAGTGTTCTTTGTAAAATATTGCGTTCCTGTTCAGATACACCGTCGACTAGGGTAAGAAGTTCTATGTCAACAGTTCTTGAAAAATCGGCGTGAATTTCATTCGCTTATTTGTTTAATAAATTTCAATTAAAAAACGTAAAGGAAGTCCAGCGGTCATCGCTGAATTGTGAAACTGGAGATTCCAAGGTTATTTTCAAAGTTATGCAAACTTCACTCAATATTTATGTAGTGATGCATTCCGTGCGCCACAAAAGGTCCGCTCACTCAAATTGATTCGAACGCAATTGGTATAATCAATCATAATAGCCAGTGAGATAGTTCGGTGCTAAAATTGTAAGCCAACTGTTTATCTGTCATTAAGTATATCAATAATAGCATGCTCGTTTGATAGCAAAACGTAGTACTAAACTCTTCCCCTGACTATATATTTAAGGGGAGTGCTTTCGCTGCTGTATTAAGCGCACTACGTCTAACACAGTGCCCAACGAATCTTGTAAGCGTGTAAACCAAGATCCCTGCTCAAAATCGTAGACAAAGTCGGTAGGCACAGGCCCAGGCTGTGAATACGTTTGACCGCATTTAAAAATCTCGTTTTCCAAATCTTTCATAAAGAAATCTCGCAATATCAAAATCTCGCAAATCAAATTTTCGAAAACTAAAATCTCGCAACCCTCTCTGCTTGTGGTCATTATTGGGTTGGGAGTATTTGCGAGGTTGGATTTTGGTAATGCGAGAGTTTTCTTTATTTGCGAGATTTCCATCTGTTAGAGGGAAATTTTGATAATGCGAGATTTTGTTAGTCGAGATTTGAAATAAAAGTGTTCGCGTAATGCACGCCCAAGTTCATTACGGTCCGCTTCTTTCTACGCACGCCACATGTCGGATTGAGTGACTGACTACTGGATGGTTTGCTTTACATATCCCTGTCCACTTGAGACGTTCAGTAAGCGCCGTTTGCTGATCCGACTCAAACGGCTTAAGTAACAAATTTAAGTAACAAATGAACGTAGTCTTTTTTTTTAACATTTCTCTCGGGAAAGGTAAATTTACAAGGCTTCAACAGCGCTCCCAAATGTCAGCAGATATAGGTACAATCTTAAATTGCTGTTTTCCTTTGGAAACATGTCTCCTGGAAGCTATAGTTCCAAAGTCCTGTAACTAAAGTCGTTTTGGAACAGTAGTTTAGAATAGTTTGAGTAGGTAGGTAGGTAGTTGGGTGCTCTAGTGGCGGCTGCCACAGCTTCACGTAGACCATCAATTGGGTCCATTGTGTCCAGTCACGGGAACCTTCCATTTCATACCTGTTGGAGACAAAGAATATACCGCTTTTATTGAGTCACCTAGATTTGGTATTAATCACAGGTATTCACAAGCTCTTGTATCCAGATTTCCAGCTTGTCCTAGGAGCAACCGAAGTTATGTGGAGTTTGTTGAACTATTGGAACCACCCCGATTTGAGTATGAATCTCAGGAGTTCCTTTAGATCGACATCCACCAGATCCTCTAGTTCATCGAAGAACAAGCTGTTGAGAATCCTCTGTCTACTGTTTTTAAGGGCTGGGCATTCGCAAAGCAGATGACGAACAGATTCTATTTCTTCAACGTCTCTGCAGCTTCTGCAAAAGTCATTATGCAGTATGCCCAGCCTTTCCGCATGTACCCCTATCGCACAGTGTCCAGTAATGACCCCCGTGAGTATGCGGATATCTTTGCGGCTAAGTCCGATCATGAATTTGGATCTCTTTTTGCTCACTTCTGGCCATAATTCTTTTGCATGCCTGCAGGTATTGAGATTGGTCCAGCGTAGATTTGTTCTACTCAAGGATTCAATGTCAATCTTCCTAGCAAGCGTGCTTAGCGGAGTTTTTACAGATTTTAGGGCCATTGATGCATGCATCTTCGACCCGTTCCTTGCAGTCTCGTCCGCCTCTTCATTTCCCGGAATATCCATATGCCCCGGTACCCAGCATAGGGTCACCGTGTTGGCTTGCGATAGTTCGTCCAGGTATTTCTTGCAATGACTTACTGCCCTCGACTTCACCACGACTGTCTCCATGGCTTTTATGGCCGCTTGGCTGTCAGAGTATATAGTGACTTGTTTATCGGCGATGTGTCGTCTCCTTAGGTCCTTTGCCGCTAGGGTTATAGCAGCAATTTCCGCTTGAAACACACTACAGTCATCGTTGATTCGGAATGATTCTCGCAGGTTTAGTGTTTCGCTGAAGATGCCCGCGCCCGTACCAACATCCATCTTAGAACCATCGGTATAGAGGGCTATCTCCCCTTCTTCTGTAACTGCATTATGCTCCCATTCACTTCTGTCCGGAATTCTGGTAGTGAATCTCCTTTCAAAAGCGAGTGTGGGTGGTAGATAGTCTGTGGTTATCTTTTCCTTCGCGAGATTCCTTTGTTGTATTGCTGGTGTGATCCGTAGAGATCGTATTAGAAAGACCAGAATACGTGAGGAACTTAATGTGAAACAACTACTTCTATGGACGCAGCGGTCTATGCTTCGGTGGTTTGGTCATGTTAAACGCATGTCGCCAACCAGGATCTCAAGAGTTGCTATGGAATCCGTACCATCAGACAGGCGTCCTGTAGGTAGTCCCAGGATGAGATGCATTCGATGCATTTTTCTAGTAAATGGAGCAAAGCTGTATTTTCTTTGCATTATTCCATCGGCATCTAGTTGCTTTTATTCTTACACTGAGTCATCGTTTAGGTTACGGCCAATGAGACAGCTTTAAGCTTTTGGCCCTATCATTCTACAAAAGGTTTTCACACAGTAGAACAATGTGTTTGTAAGTTACGTGATTAAGGTTGCTGGGGAACTTCCCTTATTTCCGTCATGATTGATATTCTACTTACTATCAAATTTACAAAACTGCCTTCGCAACGCTGAATTTCAGTTTGGTTGGTTTTGCTCATGGCAAAATGCCCGCCAACACGCAACTTCGTTTGAAATCCGCATAACAGCAATTTGTGCTCCTTATTGGACAATTCCATTTAATGTGAGAGGGAAATTTTAATTATTTCCCTTAAAATATTCATTTCACATTCGTTAAATTGCATAGTGGTATTGCGCCCTCCATTCTGGCCTCCCTAAGGAAAAGACAAAGGAAATACTGCATAATCTCATTTGTAGTTTAGCAGCGGCCTCTCACTTGGTATATCTTTATTTCTTTCGACATTACTTTTGAATTCTTGGCAACGACATAAAGGATGTCAAAATGAATATTCTTTCACGAGATGAAACATGGAACAGAATCGAGCAAAAACAAAACCCACCACTATGGGATGGGAACCGGGAGAGAGCAACAGGACGACCGACGGCGACGGTTGGTTATGGTTGCCCTTCTGCATTTTGCATCAACTGTCGATTTAATTTTTAATGGCAAACTGGCTGAGGATACTCTATCGTTGCTGCTGTGCACCATTTGTATATCTGCCAGTGTCAGTCGAATTGTATTTGCTTCCATTTTAATATTTCTGTCTGATGGCTGTGGATTGAGTGTGAATGCTTAAATATTTGAATGAGGGTAGCAGCAGCAATTAACCTTTTAGCTTTAATAGGTGGATGGTATTAAATGTTTGTGCAGATTAAATCTGCATTGTAGATTAGTTGTCTCGTTTGTTTTGTGTCGCTATTGAATTGGGTTCATTAACCGATTTCAAACGCGATAATCCCCAAGCACTAGCGCACCCTTAAAGTACACACAACCTGCTAAGCGCAGTCAAAGCAATTGACAACCTCCAATCGATTTTTGGCTCGAGTGTTCCAAAAGATTACGCATACGCCTGAGGGTTCAAAAGTGACAGCAAACAAATTTAAAGCCGCTTTCAAGGTTTCTGACTTTTAAATTGGGGTCTGATTTTTTTTTAAGTACACGATAACTCGGCTTAAATAGAATTTCCCCATGCTTGGCGTGCCAGCAGTTTATGCAAATCAAAATGCTCCCTTTTTGCATACGGAATATGGAATGTGTTATAATATCTTATCGCTAGCGAAGCACCCTTTAGGGTGGTGACTTTTCAAATTTAGTGTGGAAGTATCCGCTTAGCATTTTCCAACCATTAGTCATTGGAATGGATTGCCTTTGAGAAAATTAAGCTAACAGTCTTGCCTGCAGTCGTGTGGTGTGGGCGCAAGATTTGCTGTGTGGTTGGTGTAATGTGGCGACATGGACAAAGAAAATTATTATTTCCTAGGAAACCATACAAGTTGGCTGATCCTACTCGAATCATAAATCGTTTTCACGTTGAATTCATTTGCATTTGTTTTGGTTTTGGTATTTACATGGGATTTAGTTACCGCTAGTGGAGATAGTAATTAAAAGATGGCTGGACTCTTGTTGGTTGGCTATATTATACACATTACACACCCCTTTCTAGTGCAGTTTGGAAATCGCTGCGAAATGGAATCATCCTTGGCTCCTCGCATTCATAATAACTATACTTCTCTAACCAAAACAGGACCTCGGACTAGCAATGCCCTAACCCAGGGGTTCCCAATCTTTTTGCGACTCGCTATACAGGTTATAATATTTTTGCGACGCCCTTCTAAAAGCACTCAACGTAACTAAAGATTCACTAAAGGGTTTTTCAATAACGATGGATCGACGTTAAAATGGAATAAAACAAGCTTTGTGCGAGGTATTAAAGAAATCCCTTTTTTTTTTTTGGTATGGAATAAAATACCATGTCCAAATGTCCGCCGCAGCTTCTCACGTTGATACGGATCCGAGTGGTCCAATCTGACGCATAGATCCGGCTGAATTTGAGCGATGACATTGGTTATGTTGGGTATAAGGACATCGGTCGATTGCGGTTTATTCGAATTGAGCTGCGATTTCAGGCAACCCCAAAAGAAAAATCCAGCGGGGTTAAATCGCACGATCTTGGTGATCAATTCACGTCACCTCTGCTAGATATAACCATACCCTCAAATCGTTCATGCAGAATGACCATAGTGTATGCTGCGTGACACGTAACCACGCCTTGCTGGAACCACATGTCATCTACCTCCGTATCGTTCAATTTGGGTCAAAATAAATCGGTTAGCGTCGTTCTGTAGCGCTCGCCGTTGATGATAATAGCCTTAGCAACGTCATTTTCAAGAATAAGCAGCAAAAATATTTTTATGGACACATTGCCACCTAGGGTGGGTTGGCGTCATCCTATATACGGCAATTTGGCTTGTTAACATAGCAATTGAGCCAAAAATGCGCCTCGTCGCTTAAGATGATTTTTCTATGGTCATTATCATTAACTTTGAGCTCATGTGTCTTCAAAGGATATAGGCCCAAGTCCCGACGCAAAATTCGCCAAGTTGAAGTCTGCAAAATGTCCTGTTCATGGCAAAACACAAAAGCCAACATCGATCCGACCCGCCATTTTTTTTTCAAACCGAGCTCAAAGCTGATGGAACGTCGTGTGCAGCGACCTGTGCGCATCGTCTTGCGACGCCCCTAGGATAGGCCCGCGACCGACCGACGCCCCGTTAGGAAACTCCTGCCCTAACCAACGAATTCAACTCTTAGACAGTAAAAAAAAAAAACAAAACAAAACATGTGCTCCAACGGTGCATGCCCTCGGTAAACTAAGAGGCAATGGACTCATTGACTCATTGAATAGAAGGGATACCTCAAGACATAGCACATGGGCAACCAAGATCAACCGTAAGAGTAACCCGGAATCAGAGTTGAGTAAACGTGTACATAATAGCCACAAATCGGGACTTTGGCTGACCGTTCTGAAATAAGACCAATATCTACACAAACAACAGCCAAGCTGAAAGTGGCTTACATTGTGCCTAACAGCTGACTAACAGCAGGCTATAAAAGTTAAAAGTTGAATCCCTACTCTGATTCCAAGACCTCGTATAGAATCCATGCCAACAGGTAGGTATAGAGCCCAGGTTGAGATGTTTCGATCAGATCGTTGGAAGACATTGGCATTTATTATGGTCTGCTAGTAGACAACTTCACGTTGGTTCCAACATTTGCGCTAGGTCTCGTTGTTCAGAAGGGAATATGTAAATTGGGAACTCGCACTTTTTTTTAAATGACATCTATTGAACGCAACAATTTGAATTTCAACCGTTTTACTTGACAAATTGGGGTAGCGACATAAGTCCGCGCGACATATCTCCGCCGAACTAAGAACGACATAACTTCGTGCGGAGGGAAAGGAGAATAGGGATATGTATGACATGACCGATGAGCATGTTTTGCAAATGAGTGTATTACATTTGTACAGTGAATTTTTTTTATTATTATTATTAATTAATTTATTTTCTTCATAACTTACAGCTAAAATACAATATTTTATATCTGCAGAATATGTATATCTAACGAAAATAATAGTAATCAATCCGTAACTTAAAAGTTAGAGTGGAGTGACACATCTATTTAATTAGTATTACAAAATAATGTTGATGTGGGGGAAAACATCGGTTTTACAATATTATAGTTCTTGGATTTGAAAAGTTGGGTTCATAAAAGAAAAACAAATTCAAGGAAAACAAGAAAGAGAAATCGAAAATGATAATAATACAATCGATAGCTAACAAAGTTAAATTAATAATTTATTAATAAACTGCATTCAATTAAGATATTACTTGTGCTGATGTTTTTTATAGCAGATCACTTCAAAGTAACGATTCAAGGACTTCATAATTTAAGGTGAATAACCAATCTTTAACCTATTTTAAAAACGAATTTGAATGTATGGATGTTCGAACAGAGAATGGTAACTTATTGAACATTGAAGGGGCCATAACAGTGTAAAAATGCGAAAAATGGGTTTTGTAAACAATTGGAACATTGACAAGATGCAATGTATTTATACGAAGACTATATAACTGTGTACTTCTACTAGGAATATTACCGCTTTGCTTATAAAATTCTTTTAGTACTTTAAAAACGTAAAGGTGCCTCATTGGTAAAATATGCAGGTCTCTCTGATTAAAACGATTTTTGTTACAAATGATCCTTATTAAATGTTTTTGAGCTATTAACAATGGTCTGAAAGAGCTAATATAAGAACCACCCCAACTTGATATACCATACTGCAACTTAGAGTGAGCAAGAACGTAATAAATTGTCGTTAAAACTTTTCTGGAACAATGTTGTTTGATGAGATACATTTTGCGCGTTACTAGCAACATGTGCGATTTAATGCTTTGAATATGATCTTTCCAATTCAAGTTATGGTCAATTAATACTCCAAGGTATTTATAGTGTTGAACTGATTCAATTTTAAAACAATTTTTTGAACACGGAGAACTACGATTAAAATTACATTTTCCACAACTATGAACAGGGAAACAGAATTTTTTACAATCATGAGCATGAAAGCATAGATTAAAATCGTTCAAAACGTTGTTTGATATTTTGAAGGACATGAATTTTGTTTTCTCGCTAATTATCAGTTTATGTTCCGTAAACCATAGTCTTAAGGTTTCTAGATCTTCCGAGATCTTTGCAATACATTCGTATCCCGTATCAAACTGGTATGTAAAGGCTATATCATCTGCCAATGCAGTTGATGCTCCATTTAAACTCAGTTCAAAAAGTGAGTTAATATAAACTAAAAACAGCACAGGACCAAGAACTGAACACTGTGGTATACCATTTTTTAAAACACGAGGGTCACTAAAACTGCCATTTACGTTAACTTTTTGTTTTCTATCTCTAAGATAAGATGTAAACCACTTGTGGATTACTCCTCTAAAACCAGCATTGAATAATTTTTTTTGGAGCAAGTCATGGTCAACCATGTCAAACGCTTTTGTCATGTCAACAAAAAGAGCCATGGTAGATTTGCTACAGTTAATACTTTCATACAACTGGCTACAAACTCTTAGGATAGCATCCTCGGTTGACATTCCTCTTCTGAAACCAAACTGATTACTACTAAAAAACTGAATTCTGTCTAAAAACGACAATATGCGTGATTTCATAAGTTTTTCAAAAATCTTCGAAAACGATGGTAGTAAGGAAATAGGTCTGTAGTTGGACATATTTTTCTTATTACCTTTTTTAAAAAGTGGTATAACTTCAGCGACTTTTAGCTGTTGTGGGAAACAACTATTTTGAACACTTAGATTGAACAAGTAACATAAAACGTCCGCCACATAGAAGCACATTTTTTTCAACAATACACTCGATACACCATCACTAGTACAAGACTTTTTGTTTTTTCACGATAATATTGCATTGCAGACTTCACTTGAGGAAAACGGTTCGAAAGCAAAACTGTTTGATTGTGTGTTTTGTGTGGTTCTTAAAGAACAATTGCAGTCTGTTGAAATCTCTACAGATGGTTTTAGTTTTTCTGAAATTTCGGTAAAGTATTCATTGAGCTTTTATCCAGTGAATGACTGTCACAGTGAAGACAATAACGGATGTGTTTATGTAGAGAATATGATGAACAGCTACTAACTAGCAACAGCTACTAACAACATCTCATTAGACATGACGGAAATACGGGTCGGGTAGGGGTTACAATACAACCCACTATATGCTAGTTTTAATCTATTTTCTTATTGTGTGATTTTACATTTGTGCAAAATTAATAAATGTCATGATTCATATTACGTATATTTTTTATATACATATACATATTACGATTATCTATAGACAAGAACATATTAAGCACTATTATACAAGCCCGGATACATTATGAATTCCCACGATTTCCAACTACAAAATGTCAACTTCTACTTGTCCTAAACCTACTACATAATAGGACACCGTTCGTCGTTCACTCTGGCGTATACGCAACATTTTTTTTATCAAGGTTTTATTTTTTTATTTTATTTTTTTTTGATTTTCTGCAACTCATCGATCGTAAAAATCAAAATAACAAATTAATCTATGAACTAATATTAGTAACATTACAGATAACCGTATATTTTGTGGTAGCTACTGTCAGTGTATAAAAGTTTACGTATGGCTAGGACAAGCATACGCAATTATTATGATAATGACAGTGCTAAGCCAAACACTTTGCGATTTTGTAATCAATTGAGTGTGTGTCTGTGTTTAGCATTAATATGGCAGGTTGTGTGTAATTTGTACATGTTATCACTCGTAAAGCTCCAGAGGCAGCTACATTAGATAAAAACGGAAAAATAATTATTTTGTTGGAACTAATTAGTGAATGTTGTAGATATTTCGATGCGTGTTTTTTTTTTTTTTACATTATGATATTCAATTTTGATAATTGCCGGACTCTAGTGCACTTTGTCGTTTTTGTTTTTACCGTTTCGGAAAGGTATCTAAAGTTGAACGTGTGAACCAGACAATAATTTCTGAATCTGATGATCTGATCTAAAGTTTACGCAAATATATTCATTTCTAAGTCCTACTTCACCTTTATACTTCCCACTAATCATACTACATAACAGAAGTGTGTTGTCTGTTTGTTATGAGCTTCTAACACAACGCCTACAGTATTGACTGACGCTTTTTGTTCAGGTATATAGATAATGAGTTGAGTACGTAGTAACATTTATGGTCCAAGTCACTTGACGCCTGTAAACGGGCATGGTGCATGGAATACACTTAATAATGTTTGAGTTGAATAGTTATCACACCAAAAATATAAATGTACAAAAACCAGCCAACTTCTCTTATATAGAACAACAAAAATTAGGTGCGTAACTAGTCGTAGTCAGCCACGAAAAGTAATGAGATCTAAATGTACGCCAAGTTCTTAGTTTAAGAAGGTTAAATGTTAAAAAAAAACTTGGAAAATCTCACTTTTTTCAGTGTATGCACCACAGGATCTAGCATTCTGCCAAAAAATCACTATTCTAGGATGACCGGAAGTGCTTCATAATTGTGATGACCATCATCAAAGTGAGTGAGTGAGCCAGTCAGTCAGTTACCGCTTTTGGGATTTTGGAAATCCTGTATGTTGAGAACCACTAATGCTATAGAGATGAAATTTAGTAAGGTGGACCTTTTTAGCTTGGAGCTTGGTAAATGTTTCAAGTTTGAAGTTTTTGGCTTAATTAGTTCCGAAGTTAGAGGGGGGTCGAAAACAGTCTGAGTTTGTTCCTGTAAAAAGGGTAAGTGCCTTTATTAGAGAACTTGGCTTGTGCCCTTTGACATTCGCTAAATAGAGAAGAAGACGTTGAGCTATAATCTCACCGAAAGAATTTGCTGAGAAATACGACAATTATGAAAAATCTTTGTCCAATACATTGTCTTTTCATGCATAATTTATGTGGTTTTAAAGAAGGATCACAGGCGGAACATTCGCAATTTTCAATTTTCAACAGTTTGAAAAAAAAGACATGTTCGATATCTGCGGATTTTTAGCGCAAACCACCAGCGTTTTTGATAATAATATAAATATAAATAAAATACTTTCTCGTATACGTAGTAAGAGAAAGATATTGTTTTCGTACAAAATTTCGAACTCGAGATTTTTGATTGATAAAAATATTACGAAATACGAAATTTTTTTTCTCGAAAACGGTAAAAACGACTTAAAACGATTTTTAAGGCACTATTGTCATTCTTAACTTGATAGCAAACTCAGTTTTTCTCTAAAAAGACTGCGTCCTTTGATATCCACCCAAATCCCTAATAATAGTACTTTAAAAAACGGCTCATATCTGAAAAACGCCATTTTCGATTATGATACAAATATAACTGGCAGGTAATGCTTAAATCCATAGTAATACTTTTTGCTCAGTTTTGAGCTAAACACACAGTTGCAAAACAGTATTTTACGAATCATGAATGCGTCTTTCGATTTCCACTCCAATCGCTAAAAATGGTACTTTAAAAACGGCTCATATCTCGAAAACGCCAATTTGGATTTGGATGAAAATGTAACTGCTAA
Organism: Cheilosia scutellata; assembly: GCA_955612985.1. Lineage (NCBI taxonomy): Eukaryota > Metazoa > Arthropoda > Insecta > Diptera > Syrphidae > Cheilosia > Cheilosia scutellata. Next base: position 6,879,186 of record OY015311.1, on the reverse strand, counting down.
GTAATGTTTATATCCTGAAGTATACGTCGTACTCAGTTTTCAGCTAAACAGTTTAATAACAGTGCTTTTCGAATCCAACGTTGTAACATTTCACAGCATAAAAAAAAAAAAAATAAATAGGCGGCGCGACAGGCGGTAGACACCCAAGGCCTAGCTTCTCGCAACCATTCGTTTTGTGTGAGTTTCTATTTTTGGAACGAATGGAAGGGACCTACAATTTTATGCCGATTCCGAACGGCTGACTTGAGAAGCTTTTTCAGGACAGTTATACTCTCGGATGTTTGTCAGACGTTCGCGAGAGGTGGCGCAGTAGAAAAAACCTTAAGATGTAATTTGTGTTTTTCCGGGGATCGAACCTGGGATCCCTCGCACAGCAGTCCAGCACACTAACCACTGCGCTACTGCGCCCACATTTCACAGCATAATTTTACAAAAAAACGCTCTAACGATTTTGATCAAAATACACATTTAAGGCAACATAAGCATATTAAAAATGATCACGTGCTTAGTTTTTCTGAGAAAACTGTTTTTTTTTTTTTTTTTTCAGAATTCGATTTTTTTTAGAATTCGAGAATTCGTTTTTTGTTTTCAGAATTCGATTTGTTTTTAGAATTTGATTTTTTTTTAGAACTCGATTTGGGTAGCATAACCATGAACTGCAACCTTTGCGGTTTTGAAGAAATAACGAATTTCTTTTTTGTTACAATATCTTTGCAGTCCTCAATCACTTTTCTTATTCATTTTTCCTTTGAAAACTATGTTTTCCGATTTTCCCTTTCTGATAAGCGCCCTTAATCCTGCAAGGTGTCGTTTTTTCAGCTTTTGTTTGTGTACATTAAGGCTTAGGCATCAAACTATGGGATTCGAGCGGTTAGTACTTACAGGATTATGCTGTCATCGTGCTTTTGAATTTACTATAGCTAAGTACATACTTTGCAAAAGCTCTAACGACACGATGTTAAACTCCCTCACGGGGACGGTTCTATTCGTGACATTGGATATTTGCAGCCGTACTTTCGCTGCAACTATACATGCAGGTCCGACACGACCAACAAACTTTGGAAGTCTTTTATTATACGACCAAACGAAGATCATGTAAATAAACGATCTATACCTGACAGAATTTGTATTGTGTGTAAAGCAGTGGCGTGGCGTGAATAATTTTAAATGGTAAGTCGAAGTCGAAAAATATCAAAATGTCAAAGGGAAGATGTGGTAGGCATACAAAACCTACAAAACCTTAGTTAATTGTTCAAAGCCATAAAATCGAAAACTCCAGGAAGAAACTAAATTAATGAAGATATTTTTTCATCTTGATTCAATAGTGCACAACTTTCATATTTCGATTTGTTCAATAAATCCAAAAAATAATTTTTGTGGAGTTTTGTGGAGGTCCAGCAAAATCATCTACTTAATCTTTGAAACATTTCTTCAAACGTATAATTAGGTACCTACGAAGATCATAGCCAGCCAAGATTCAAAACACTTGATTTCTCACTTAGCGACTTGTTTATAAACTTTATAAACACATCAGTTTGTTTATTTTTTAAAAGATACTTACAAAATTCACCAAATAACTCGGAGAAAAGCGTGTTATTTTATTGCACAGAAAGCGGCCTTTGAACAGAGGATACTCCCCTCAGAAAATCGTTAGGTAAAAAAGGAACTGACTATGACTACATCACAGCGATAGGAGATACACACACAATTCAAATTCACCAAATATGTCGGCGGTAAGCGTGTTATTTTCCAGATATACTCAATTACACCACAGCGCAGCGGTAAAAGATACACACAAAACCCACCAAATAACCCGAAGAAAAGCGTGTTATTTTTTTGCATAAGAAAGCGGGCGTTGAACAGAGAGGATCAAACTCAGATAATCGCAAGTGTACAAAAGAGAAAGGAGACAAATTTGTTCTATTCACTGAGAGATTTTATAACCCGACATATTTCGGGTTATTTTAGCTTTGGACTATGCTCAGAGAGTGTGGGCAGTTCTCTAATACTAATGATAATGACGGCGAAGGGTGTGTGTTTCCGTGTGTATAATGCTCAATTAAGTTGGTGGGGTCGGGGTATGTAGCTTGCGCAGATGAATAGATACATATTATTAAGTTTATCGCGTGGGTTTTATGGTGCTCGTTTTTAAGTAAACATTGTTGTGTAGCTGAACTGAAACTTTTAAAAGGTAACCCGGTAGGAATCGGGTTATATGGACGCCACGCCACTGGTGTAAAGTTGACTTAATTCTGTAAGCGCATAGCTCGTTCACGGATGGGGCGAATCGTCGCCAACTGTCACGGCTAGTGGGGCACATAGAACATAAACCCAACGATCGTCTTTCTGAAGTTCAATGCTAACGAAAAGACGACAATAGTTGAACAATGACAACCTTGGCAACAATTAGTAAGGTAGGACTGCGTTCCTGGTTCAGCGTCGAGAATGCCCTATACGTGAATTCGTTATCGCACAAATCCAAAGGCAACATTGAATTTCAGTTCGATTAGCAAAACTGTGGGACATTGCTTCCGAACCGAAAACTTGTGATTAGAATCAACTTCAATTATTGTTTCGCAGCTATGAGAGACCCGTGACTCGTTATCGTAATCACGATCCAATTAGTCAAATGCGTTACGTACGTTCACAGAAATGGAAAGCCCCAGCCGTTCGAGTTGATTGACTCATCCCATATGGATAATTTTGACAGCAGATTGTCTATTATATGAGCGTATTGACAAGTGCGAAAAAGATTGATTAACGCATCGCCTACTTCATTATCAATTAACCGCAAATCTTCTACATGTGTTGGTGTCAGTGCCTTCTAAGACGACTTAATTGACTTTCTCATGTTCCTAAATATTTGTGCTCGATTGTATGCGGTGTGTGCCGGAGACTAAACTCAATTTAAATTGACTTTGATTACATGAAACTCACTTAAGCCAGCTGCTTCAAGTGAAAATTAATCAACAATAGTAGGTACATATAATGTTTCGGTTTAGTTATTTGCTTGTTCGCTTGCTCAATTTGCGTTCAGCGGTAATGGATACATTAAGTGCTTCAGCATAATATAGTTGTTGGTCATAGCCACCCTCTTCCTCATATGTTGCACAAGTGTAGCGAGGATGAGGAGCAGCTTCTACTCATGGCGAACAAACTTTTGCAATTTCTCGCAATTTATTAGATGAACTTTTCAAAGTTAACTAAGACCAATTCACATCAGGCACACACGCACACATAAGTTGGATGATGGATTCTCCATGAATCTACTGTTCAAGTGATACGGGCGGCGCAGAGCAGTGATACAGAAGGATGAGTACGGAGATGTGGTGCTCTCACTGGGAAAGAGTTCATTGTTTCGCAGTTCTAGTTCGAAGAACTTTTGTTTTGTAAAGCATGGAAAACAAAAGGACGAACAAAAAAAAAAACAACTACTATTAAAAAAAAAAGCGGAAAATGTGCGCATCGAACTGCAATGGAATTTTTGTATCCTTGTGCACGTGAAGGAATTTTTAAATAAACCTTCTGGTGCCTTGTGGATGGGTCGGGGTGGCGGCAACACAACGGAAGGATCTTATGTTCTACAAATGACTTGTGACGTTAACATGCACACACACACACACACTCTAGTATACAAATACTCATAACATGGCATTACACACTGCATTGTGCATGGATAATTAAACGACTTGAATATGAGAATATTCAAATTGAAAATGAGATTGTATACATGAGACGTGTTGTCGGATTACAATGCAAGTTCCCTCTATAATGTCGTTAGTGTGGAAGTAAGCTGATTATTGAGTTAGGAATACAATGTTGCGTTTGTCAGCGAGTGTTTGAATGGTTGGCGAGTAATTTCAGGACTTGCCACACCACACAATTCATAAAAGAGGACAATGTTGAATTGAAATATGAGTTATTTTAAATTTTAATTATTGAATGTACCTACTTGCAACGTTTTTAAATAAACTGAGGAAAACGAGTAGCTGGTTTCGACTATTTATGTATACCTACCCTAACCAAGCCCCTTTTGCGAGAGATGTTCACTATGGCTTGCACTCTATTTGTTGAGTGTATCCTTAAATCGGTGCGGTTTATTTTGTTATTTTATATAATCTTATAGGTTCTTTGAACATAACTTCGACAATTAAAGACTTCTCATGCCAGAGGTAAAGACTAAGACAAACGTTGTTATCTCATTTTAAATCCCCAATTAATACGTTTTGTGTTAACCTGTTCAAAAACTGAATTCTTAGATAGAACTAGCTTCGCCAGGCCTTTTTTTGGGTTTTTAAATTTTTATTTTTTATTTTTTTGGCTAATTGATAAGCCAGTTACGGACATTAAAAAAAAATTAACTAAATATTGGTTGAAAATTTCGAGCGACAGAGGGAAACATACAGTTTTTCAACTTTTTTAGATAGCTGTACCCGCCCGGCTTTGACCGTGTACAGGAATCTTGCTTAGGTCTTAGATAACAATGTTCTTTCGTAAAATGCGAGAAATGAGAATAAATCGATTTGCTGGAACTTTTTTTCTGTCTAAACCTGAAATACAGCAATTCGAACAAAACAAAAAAAAAAGACTCATGCGGTTATCGAGATATATAGCGTCATCGAGTTTCAGCCCATAGAAGCTCAAGTTTGAGCTCAACCGATTCGGTGGTTTTCGAGATATACGATTTTGAATGTTTTTTTTTATATGGGAGGTGCCGCGCCCCTTTCTCCGATTTTGACCAATCTTCACAGGAGCACTCCACGGCCAATACGTAACATTACCTGTAAGTTTGAGCTCAATCGATTTGGTGGTTTTCGAGATATACGATTTTGAATGTTGTTTTTTGTATAGGCGGTGCCACGCCCCTTTGTCCGATTTTGAATTTGTTTGGCCTATCGCCCGATCACCGTAATTACCGACATTGGGAATTTTGTACTTATATCTATTGAAGGGTAAAATACAAATGGCAAAGTTATGAATATTTCATAATCGGTAATAATAGGGTACCTACTCAGTACTCACATAAAAATAAGGCAACGGCCCGTCCCCTACGCAAATTCTTAAAAATATGAAACAGCAGAACTACCAACAAGACATTTTTAAAGTCTTCTTAAGGAACTTGAGAACTTATTATTTGCTCTCAGCAGCGATGAAATTATAACAGACTCACAATAATTCTAGAAACTTTCGATCAACATTTGTCGCGAAAAGTAAACATGAGGGATCAAAGAACAAGGATTTTGTTTTAAAAAATGTGCGGGGATTGTTTTTGTATAGATAACTGTTTGCCTTTTATATGTGAAATTTAGATGAAATCCGGTTAGAAATTCCTTGGCAAACTGGAGTGATTATGTCCCTGCTCAAGAAATTCCAGAAAGGGGCTAATAGGGATTGCTCCAAATACAATGGTACGAATATAAAACTTATATGCCTCCTCATAAAAGTCTGCAGTTTTCGTCTCAGCAGAAAGACATCCGACCAGTTATTCATTCTCAGAATGGTACTTCAGATGGCTGGGGTAGGTATATGCCACGCATGCCGAGTTTCTTGACGTAAACTGTGCCGTGTATTGCAGGATTTTGGAATTCACTGTTCTCTCCTCAGATCCATTCGATGCGGATAAATGGGCACTGGACGTTTAGGGGTGCGTTCCTATCTTTTTCATAACTTACGAGTATATACTATACTGGATATTAAAACGTAGCCGAGAAATGATTGGGAGACTTGAGGATAAGCAATTTACTCTTTGCTGATATAGGTATAAGTTAAAGAAATAAAAGTGTTATTATCGACCTGGTAGATGCTTTGATGCCCGCCCCAGAATACAAGTTTGGACCCTATCGTATTTTCGACAAACAGAGTCTGTAGGGTCTCCTTCTTGGCATTACAAATGTAATGGCAAATTGCATATAGCTTCCTGTGGGAGGTATATAAATGGGCCATATACCTATGACCCGTTTAGCTATTGTAAAAAAATACCACTGAATTCATAATAATGGACGACTTTAAGTGATTGTTTAGAACATTCAAACCAACACTATTAATTCTTCATCTTGAAAAGACAATTATCTCTTTTTTGACAGTAAGTGGAGGACCACACATTTCACGATCAAATGCCCAAGTAGTTCTATAGGAATAGTAGGACTCTATTGGAAAATCAAAGTAAAACAGTTTCATGCGATGTAAATCGCGTTTCTGTCAAACTTTGTCGTAAACTGGTATATGTGCATAATATTGTCTGTTGGGAAATACATGGTTATTATTGTATCCTAAATCAATTTTGTTAAATACTCCAGTAACTAATGCTTTTTTTTATATCTTTACAGGTGAGTGCCTATTTGAACTGAATCACATCTCCCCAGTACTTATAAGTGAGTAGAAAAAAGTAGCTTTATTGTTCTATACTTACGTTTACTATTCGAAAACCCTAGTGAAGAAATTAGTGGACGTGGACTGTAAATATTGGTTGCTATGCTAAATTTGTTTCTTCTTCTGTAAAACCATTTCTATTCTTTTCTTGAAATATAAAAAAAGTCTTCTTTCTATAATCTTCTTTAATCAATGTTCTTTAATCAATGTTGTCGAATATATTACAAAAAAGGACATTGTTCTCAATGAACAAAACAAAATACTGACTACAGTATCAAATTCATTATTTACACATTCAACTTGCCAAAAAACTGCCAAAAACTCGGTTGTTAAAGTTGAGTGACTCTTTGCATATTATGTTCCAAAATTAGGAATACATTTTAATTAAACTCGGATCATCAAAATTACATGTCGGGATTTATTGGGAATAATTCTGGACAAGCTTTAAATGATTTTGTAGCAGATTTTGACCCAGGTCTAAACATTTTTTAAATTTTAAATACTGATGCCTCTTTTTCCACGTAGTGGATTCATAAATACATACTGCATACGAACCACAAGATATCTCTGTATTTTCAACGAAAATCCTGTAGAAAAATGACTCCTGAGATAAACTCTGTAATCATACTGTTTTACTCCCATTGATTTAAAACTTGAAAAATTCGATTGATCGAGTGTTCGCTTTCATGAATAAGACGTGGACGTTGAACATTGACAATTGAAACGTTTAATGCCTTTCTGAGCACTAGGATCAACTTGAACATGTTGTACATTGCCTTTTAGATATCATTGAATAAAAACGAAGCCGGTCATGCTGTGCTTCGAAAAAGAAGTATTATGTTTAAACTCAACGTGGTATTGATCGAACTGAAGACGAATTAGATAACGAAACCATTAACGAAGACTATGATTACATTTAAAATATTAAAATCCGTACCATCAGCCAGGCGTCCTTTAGGTAGACCCAGGATGACATGGGTAGATCAAGTCCATAACCTCTCCTTTACCCGTATGGGAATTGCCCTTGATGATTTAGAGTCCTTGACTGAGAATCGAGAGCTATGATGGAATGGGCCCTACACCCGCGACCCACTTAATGGATAAGCGGGCCATAGAAAACGAATGAATTAAAATATTCATCATTCATATTTTCAACATAATAGCTACTATTCTATTCTTCGATTTCTAAGAAAAAAATATCCTGTAATCATACTGTATTCGGAAAAATAAATCCTGTGGAATGAACAAATTTGTTTTTTGATTTTTCCTGTTTTTCCTTAAAAAATAAATGACAAGCTTATTCATAAAAGCATATTCTAGTAGTCATTGCTTTGCTACAACTATACTGATAGTCTTAAAAATTCTTATACATTAAGGACATCGTCGATTGGTTGACTTTCAACCATTTTCCCAAAATTCGTGCTTCTCTTGCCCAGCTTGAATCATAATTCACCTGAAAATACTACCCACTTACTATCCGGTTACAAAACCAAATCTTTGATTTCGAATTCAAGAAACGTCCTGTACTCCTTCCTACGCATAACTCATTCTTGACAACAGTGTGTGGGCATTTTGCTTCGTTGTGGAGCCACCGCATCGGAATGTTTCCAAAATTGTAGTACAAACTTTATAACATTTATTGTTCTACTCTGTCCCTCCTTTGTGTAATAAATCTGTTTTATTTAATTGAAACATTGCCAAAAAAAAAGTACTGGAAAACAAGAGAATCTCAGTCTCGAATGAATGTGGTCAGAGCTGAAGGATACGAATATAAAATCAATGAGCGAGTCGCAAGTTATTGCTCATAGACTAATCTATGTATGTAAGACTATTGTAAAATACACATCGCATTTTGTAACATTTAATTAGTGATTCAAAAGACACTGACACCGTACACGGAATCCTTTTCAAATCAGTTTCTAAGCGACAGTGCGGCGCGCGTTTGGAGGACATAATAAAGTGTACCGAAACGGGCATTTATCGAAATCATTTTTCGTATCATATAAAAATTAGAATCCACATTTCAGTTGAATGAAAACATTTTTTAACTCGAAACATTTTTTAAATAAAATGTTCTCCCTTAACGAAACCAATATGCGCCCCTAATGGAGTTTAAACGCAAATAAAATAAACTCTGGAACCCTATCGAGCATAACGTTTATTTTATCAGATAGTTTGCTGCATTGATGCTGAACAGCGCATTAATAACACTGCAAACACACGGAAATGAGGCGAAGAGACATTACCCGTTCCACTCTTTTCCTCATTTTTTTTTTATTATATTCTCAATTTTTCGTCCTTTGGCTTTGCCCATTCTTTAGTTCTAATTTGAATGCAATGTGGGCGATGGGTGAATGGCAACTGAATGAAATGCGGATGACCTAGTAAGTAAAATGGTGCTCGGTAATTGAATTAAAATGTTGTAGTACCTACCTATAGCCAGTTTTATTTTGTGTCCCCTTTGAATGTATCCTTTTTTGCAAGCTTTGGTCCGTTCTTTTTGTGATTATGTTACCATTAATGAAATAACTACTGATGTCATCATGGTAGAGATGGGCTGGGTCAATATGAAACATGTTTCATTTTTAGACAGCTACTGCAACTGATGGGTTCTAAAGCAAATTGGTTGATGTACTCGTATTAGGAGGTAGCATAATGTATTGTTGATGAGATAATTAATTAAAATGTAAGAAACCCAATTTTGGGCCATGGAGAAGGTTCTTAAAACACAATTACATAATTTGTGGGGTGTGAGCAAAAATTGATTAACTGACCTCGAACAAACAACATGCATGTTCGTTTCAATAGAACTAGAAAGTAATTTTCTGAATAAAGCTTGAAAGCAGGCTCGAAAGGTCTTGCAGCTATATTTGGAGAACGGATTTGGAGGAAATAGACTGACTTTACCCATTGATCTACAATTCTTCTGTTTTTTTTAGTAAAAACAAACTGCTAAAATGTGAGTAAGTGTTAGTATTCATGATAACACTTGTTTTAATTGGGCATTACCAATATAATTACTTTAACCTTCAACTATAATTTTTTGACCGTCAAAATAGATAATTTTGTGTGGAAATTTTCCTCATTGTAATTTCATTGTAATTTCATAGGCTTAGACACTAAAAATTGGGGGCGCAGTAGAGCAGTGGTTAGTGTGCTGGACTGCTGTGCGAGGGATCCCAGGTTCGATCGCCGCAAATTACATCTTAAGGTTTTTTCTATTGCGAACGTCTCGCCTCTCGCGAACGTCTGACAAACATCCGTGAGTATGACTGTCTTGAAAAAGCTTCTCAATTCAGCCGTTCGGACTCGGCATAAAATTGTAGGGTCCCTTCGTCACTCATATCGTAACAACGCTTTCAAATTGTGGAAATTTATTTCAAAGTAGATTGGGTAACTTGCGTTTTAAGGAAGAATAGGTTAATGCCGATTCAACATAGTGCAAAGGACGAATTTTGTGCGTCCACTATATGGAAGGTTTTATGAAAAGATGTTGCTGGTTTACAAGATTCGATTCTATGGACCGAATCCGTGAACGAGTTATGCGAAATACATAAATATTAAATATATATTCTGGTCTAGATGGCTTCATAAGTATGTTAACAAACAAAATTGTCTAAAAGGGCAAACCGAGACCTCAACTGGCTTCGCCAGGCCTTTTTTTGCTTTTTTAAATTAAAATTTTTTTTTTATTTTTTATGGCCTATCAATCACCGTAACTACCGACATTTAAAAAAAAAATCAACTAAATTGGTTGAAAATTACGTGCGACTGAGGGAAAAATACAGTTTTTTCCACTTTGTTTTATATATATGTATATAGAGATAGCTGTACCCGTCCGGTTTTTCCCGTGCACAGATGTTCTTTCGTAAAATGCGAGAAATGAGAATAAATCGATTTGCTGCAACTTTCTTTTTGCCTAAACCGAAATACAGCAATACGAACTAAAAAAAAAAAAGACTCATGAAAATCGGCCCAGCGGTTATCGAGATATAAACGTCATCGAGTTTCACATCTTTTAGAAGATGTATAAGATTTTGAATGTTTTCTTGTTTGGGAGGTACCACGCCCTTTTGTCCAACTTTGACCAATCTTCACAGGAGCATTCTACGTCCAATACCCAAGATTATCTTTGTGCTTTGAGCTCAATCGATTAGGTGGTTTCCGAAATATACGATTCTGAATCTTTTTTTTTTTGTATGGGAGGTGCCACGCCCCTTAGTCCAATTTTTACCAATATTCATAGGAGCACTTCAGGGCCAATACCTATGATTATCTGTGCGTTTGAGCTCAATCGATTCGGTAGTTTTCGAGATATAAGATTTTGAATGTTTTTTTTGTATGGGAGGTGCTACGCCCCTTTGTCCAACTTTGACCAATCTTCACAGGAGCACTCTACGACCAATACCTAAGATTATCTGTAAGTTTGAGGTCAATTGATTCGGTAGTTTTCGAGATATACGATTTTGAATGTTTTTTTTGTAAGGGAGGTGCCACGCCCCTTTTGAATTTTTTGAGCCTATTGACCGAACACCGTAATTACCGACATTTAAAAAAAATCAACTAAATTGGCTGAAAATTACGGGCGACAGAGGGAAACCTACAGTTTTTTCAACTTTGTTTTATATATATAGAGAAGAGAAGAGATGCCTCCAGTTGCGCACTTCAAGTCGGTTGAGGTCGCCTCCTTTTTGCATGCACCACTTAAGGCGAGGTCTTCCTCTACTGCGTCACCCCTTGGGGTTAGGCTCGAAGACTTTGTTTCCCGGAGAATTTGTTTCCATCCGCTCTACATGTCCTAGCCATCTTAGACGACTGCCTCCAGTTTTTTGAAGAGACCGATGTTGCTGTACAATTCGTATAGTTCGTCGTTGAATCTTCATCTCCAAAGCCAGTCAACGCAAACGGGGCCGACTATTTTACGAAGAAGCTTTCTCTCGAAGCATCCAACGATAACTTCATCCACTTTAGAATTCAGAGCTCGAAAATAACTCTCAACCTTTATTTTCAATTGAGATAAATTACAATCGGCTTCGACATTACATAAGGTCTTTTGATCTTCGCTCTTTGGTTGATTTTTATTTTTCAATTTTGGATTTATCACTCCTCAGTTAACTTTTTCCATAAAAATTAAATGGAAATGATCAACCAAAGACCTCATTCTTTGAAAGTAAGTTAAAAAAGTCAAAATTGTATTGAATTCAGTGTTGTCGTTCTTATTTAACACATATAGCTATTGTCGATTGGGGGAAATTAATTCTTTTGTGTAGATACTCAGGTTGTTTAGATTCGATGACTTTGTGCAGGAAGGACAATGTCCGAAATTTCATTAGGCTATCGAAGCAGCACCCACATATGCTTTTAGAGAACGCAGAAACAGGACATAACATAGACATAACATAGACATAACCTAATTACCTAATTTTTTAGATTATTCCAGAATTATTTCCCAGGAGTGAAAGAACTGAATTTATTTTCATAGAACTAGGTTTTTGCTGTTCTAATTTTCATAACGACTTGACATATTATTACATATAAACTATGAATAAAGAAAATGGCTTTATACGGGATATCATCATCTGAATGGGTAATAAGAAATATTTTAAGAATTTTAGAATTAAGTTTGACTACAAGTACCTAAACTCGCAAGGGTTTTAGCAATACCTTTTCTCATTACTTGTGTAGCCGGGACACTTTCACTTGCACTGAACTTCCTTAGACGAGTGTTAACCAATGACTCTTCAAATCACTAATGCAATTCCGCATGCGCTGCTAACTAATGTTAATAGTTATAGTAAAAAATGTACAAATGAGATTTATTTTTTTCTGTCAGTGATATCTCTCAGTGGTTGACCGAAACCATACAAAACAAAAATAAAGGTTTCTCTCTGAGCGTAACAAAAAAAAATACTGTGCAAAGAAACTGATTATTATGTGTTCAAATTTAAAATTCTGAACAACTAAGAGTAATATGAAGACCTTCGAAAAGGTTGAGAGATACTTTCGAGCTCTACTTTAGATAGAGCCGAAGCTTCTGCACCACATAGAAGAACTTTGATGATCAGGTTCTTATACAGAATCTCCTTAGTTGTTGGGGATAGGGCTCTAGTACTCAATTTCCTTCTCAGCCCAAAGAAAAAGCGGTTGGCAAGACGGTTCATGTAATTCGCCTTATATGCCCCGATTATTCGGGAAACTGGTTGAAAGTTGGATTTCATTTTGAAAATAAGAGTTACCCATCCACATTGCGAATATGTCCGAACTAGTCCTCAACAATTAAACATATTAAATGTAATAAAGGAAACTGTTTAAAAAAAAGTGCGATCTTAGCACAAGTACTCATTTGTGTGATTTTTTTATTTTTATTTTTTGTAACGAATACCGACAGATTGCGTTCTGGAACTTCGTATTTGGATAAGTAAGCTTAAAGGATGCGTGGTCATTCAACACAAAACCTATTTCTTGTAAATCCTTATCGTATCGGGGAGATTGATAAAACATATGTAAATTAAAAACTGAAGATCGGTACATTCTAATGATCACCTTGATGAGGAATCTACCAATGCCACTATACTACATTTTGCAAGGATATGATCCGCCGATCTGTAAGATCATGATCTCTTTTACATCCTTAATGCATTTAGAAGTAACATTATATTTTGCATGTATGATAAAACTGTAGGTGGTTTGGTGTACGCTACTGGTTGACATGAAAACTCCTGGAGAGAGTCCGATGAACCTTTTTTTTTTTCAATGTTTCTTAAGACTCTGAAAGGACGCCACGCCATGACTACTTTTTGGAGACTTTTTCTGATAAAATGTAAATATTTTCTGACTTGCAATTACTCAAATATGTAGTTATTAATCAATACATACAGAAAAAAGTATACTTTAGGGATCCAAGACGTGCTGTGGAATCCGTACCACCAGGCAGGCGTCCTCTAGGTAGAACGAAGATGACATGGTTTGAGAAATTCTATAATCTCTGGGGGGGACTGCCTTTGGTGATTTAGTCGATTATAGAGAATCGAAAGTTATGGGTGTCAACTTGAGCAACCTACACCCGCGACCCACTTGATTCAACATTTTTAGTTATAAATCAACGTTCAACGTTCTTCTTCATCTATAAGCTGAGCTACAAATCGAAATCTAAAACGGCTATACTAAATTTATTTCATAAAATCAGCAATGACTTCAAGTTAGTATTTTGTATTAGTCGATTTTGTGGTAGATACGAAAATAGTGTAAATAGTACGACTTAGACGTGCATATTCCCGTGAGCTAGTCAAAGTTGTTAACTTACAACTTTATAAAAAATAATTGCGCTTAAGCAAAAAACAAATTAAATCACCACTAAGTGCAACCAGATCCCACTTCTCATTACGACCACAAAACAGAAACAATTCAATCCCCCTTGCGTTGTCTAGTTGCCTTCACCGGTTAAATTATATTTTTCCAACAAATTTCCTTCCCACGAGTAACGTAACGTTTTGTCTCCGTCAGTCACTCTTCCGTTTTTGTATTCAACAAAACCCAACTCATTCCTTTGGACATCCGCCAAGAAGAAATCGTTATTCCCATTCTGTTCTGTTCAACAATAACAAATGGCATCTCTTAACAAAAAAAAAAAAAAAAAAAAAAAATACTATGAAATCTCGCAACCATCAAGTGTATAGATGATAACAAAAAAAGGAACATTTTCAATTCCACTCCGACAACATCATCAGTGTTACAAACAGGGGAGCGTTGCAGACATATTAGAATTGTAATAGCCAACATAAACGGCCAAGGGAATTCGCATCAGGATCAAAGCCATCACATGAAACAATACACATCCATTTCCCTTCCACGTTGCACAGGGACAAATGAAACAATAACGTCAGAAAGAACCACATGAAAAACAAAACTTACACCGAACCAAAAAAAAAAATTAATAATAGCAACAATGAATACTTTAAGATATAAATGAATTCTCCCCTGGGATGAGTTCTATATGCCCCACCAGCTTCCAATGTTGCTCTCGAATCTAATAATAAACTAATCAGTAAGGGCGACACCTTGTGCGCACTACAATAAATAACAGGAGGACATGTGGAATGGGATTTGGAGAAAAGAGAGGCAGAAAAACAGATGTTTCATCCCGAAAGAACACCTCTCACAAGAAAGCCATATACAATCGTGTCCCACATGTATTGCCCTGGAACATACACATTACCGCTACACACCGATGGTGATAGTGCATATACGTAAATAAGTGGATATGTGTACCCAGAATGACCCAATTTCGAAATGAAACCAAGAAGCACGAATGAGCACATCCTTCGAGCGGGGAGTCCTTTCTATATTTCTATGCCAACTCTGAAGTAAATAAGGGAGAAGGCATTTTTTTTTCTTCTTTAAAAAAGAAAATGAGAATGCGAAGCATAAAGAGCAAAATATTTTTAATAAACTAACCCGTTGGAATAAATTAAAGGCTCATGTATGCCAGAGCATGCCTCCAAGCTACTATGAGGACGACAACAACACAAAGACTGATTACGTTGGCTTAGACTTGCTTGTGTGGTTGTTGAGGGCGAACCGGATGGCTTAGGCGCTATAGCGACAAAGGTGATGCTGGTGACAATAGACAAATAAAGTCGACCCAAGCACGTTTTTACTTTGTTTGAAGAGGACGCGAATGCACATACGCACAGTGGTGCTGAAAAAAAAATTGTTGGCCCTTAAAAACCTTAAGGTCTAATTTGTGCTCATTAGTCTGTCACACTAAGCCACCGGGTCCAAAAGTACAAAAGGTAGATCCTACAATATTCTGTAGTAGTATGAGCTTGTGGTATGTTATTTTTCTTTAAAAAAAAGTAGTGGTCTTAATAATGACCCTTGTGGGACTTCATACATATGACGATCTTGTTTGTACAGCTTTCCAGTTATGAGATTCGCAGACATAATAACCAGTTATTGGTTTTTCCACCGCGTTACATGATTTTCATGGAAAAAGTAGCGGTCCTAATAACTAGCCTTGGGGGACTTTATAAATATATAGCGAAGTAATACTTTAATAATATTTTATTTATTTTAACGCCCCCATTTGCTTCAACGATGTGTGTCAAAAAAAAAAACCTAAATAAAAGGTATTTATTGAATCGATGAATTTGATAAACAGCCATAATCCAGAGACGAACAAGTTAAGTTTTAGTTAAATAAAAGTGAGGTGGTTGGTATCAAGCGTGGACTAGCTAATACATATTTAAAGGACTTCTGCAATTTCTAAGCATTATCTATACTTTATATTGTATTTAGTCCACCCTTGAGGGGTGCTGTCAACATCAGAAAATGACCCAACCTTACGTGGTGCGCACAATTGGAAAGCGACTTAACCAACTTGATATGCTAAACTTTTAGTTAGGAGCCGAGCTGGCTGGAAGGGTTTGTTGGTTGAACCTCCCCCGACTATAAGCGCTGTCTGCATTAAAAGTAAAGTAGGCTTTTAATATCAAACTTCGTGCAGGCTACTTAATGTAATGTGTCTATCAACTAACAATCTTTGATAGCGTCATTTCTCTCCTCCTCCTATTGCCTTAAACAAATCAAATGCCTTCTAGTGCAACTAAATTTTTGGTTGTGCGTTCTTGAATCTGTAAAGATCGCTAACCTTAACCTCCATAAAGCTGACCGACTTTTCGATTCTATTGGCTTCTTAATTCGGTTAACTTCCTACAATAGCAAGACTATCCCACTAACCGATCCGAATACTAGACCCCAATTTTTATTTGTCAACTCTCGATAACTCGAAAATCATTTTTGGCTTCGTTTATATTTCTGCATTTTATATAAAACTAGCCACGCCCGCGGCTCCGCCCGCCGGTATTTTTTTCTTTTAAATTAATTTAAAATTTATTTGATTTATCATTATACGTCGGCCAAATAGGTCAAGAGTTAGTCCCTGCCACCGCTTTACACCTCCCCCGTCACCAACTTAGTACTCACGTAACCTATAAAGCATATCTTGAATTGACATACATAGATTTATGAGTATAATGGCAAGTTAAGCGTAGTAAGGTCGAAATAGAAAAGTTGGTTTGAAAAGTTTTTCAACCCTTATAAGTCGAATTTTGAAAAACAATGAATGAGACATGTAATAATTGTGACTTATCTATCAAAGTACAAACTTTCAAGTTCATACGGCTAACGGTTCTTGAGACCCCCCTTACTCCCCGCGACCCATTTACTCCCGAGCAAAATCGGACGAAAGGTTCTCGAGTTATGGAGAGACGAACAGACGGACGTTGCAGTAGTATGAATGGATTATAGCTCGTCTATCATATAACTTCCGAAGCCGTACAATTTCTGCCACAATCAAATACGTTGACATCTCACAGAGCATAGAAGGACATCCCTTAAGAAACGCAATTAATATTAACATACTCCCTTTTTTTTAATTACTGCTTAAGGCGAACTCTCCACCCCCACTGTACAGTACCGCATCAGTTATATAGGCATTCTGGTTTATGTCGCTCCTCATTATGGCCTTTTGATTCCCACAGCCTCGGGTAATAGTTTGCAAAATAAAATGGAGTTTTACATCCTTCAGTGTTGGTGCTCGTCTGAGATGCGAACCAATTTTGTGCGCGAATTGTGTTTGCGAACATGGTCCAACCTTAATGCAAAGACAGCAAAAATCTTGCTGTTGTTTATTTTTTTTTTATTTTGTAATCGTCCTAAAAGAAATTGACTTTGAAAGACCTCCTTATTGTGTTGCCATTGACACAGAGTGCGCAAAAGGGAGAGACAGATTTCTGTTATAGGGGTTAAGATACGAAACTAGGTCAGCAGCAGCAGCAAATTTGGTGTCCTTTTCCTCATTCTAGCATATGCTGCTGTTTAACCTATATGCTTGAGAAGGGGTGGAACGCAACCTCTTCGGGCTAATTTGATAGGGTAAACACCATTCCGCAGGGAAGGGTCTATTTGCACTCGTGTTTACCCTGTTCTTGGGGAGGACGAATTTGTTTAGACAGAAATGCTACACGTGATCCTATCTGTATCTGTGGATCGAATGCATTTCTTCGTGAGTGTATCCGCTTTGCATACGACACACAGTGAGCTTGGAACACGAAAATCGTGTAAATTTAAGAGTAAAGCAATAAATGTCGTCCAGGGGCACGAAGGAATTTATTGAAGTGTTTTCAACGGCGGTTCTATAGGGGTTCGATTCGCATTTATATTGCATTGTATTGCACACGGACGAATTTATAAAATCCTTGTGCGGTTTATTTGCATCGGTATTTGAATGTACGTGCAGCAGTATATTTAATCGTTTTGCGGTATTAATACATCGATATATGGGTGTAAATCCCGAAAACAATGAAAATGACATGCCATTGGAGTGAGAGTGCTGTACAACTATCTTATTCCTATTATGTATTTGCATTCAATGGGTATTCAATCTCTAGCATTGGCCTACTTAATGATTGCAATCTATTTGGTGTTGCTGAGCGTATATCTCTTCAGTTTTTGAGTCCTTTTTGTTATGTGTTATTTGTCACTGCTGCAATGTTGTGCACATGTCAGATTGAATGCTGTACACTGTGACTAGGATGATCGCTGTTTTGTGTAATTTTGTTCTGCCTTACAAGGTCGAGTAGGCTTTAAATGCTTTGTATGTGGACTTTTTGCAAACTCTAAGCTTTACAATTTCTTGTACTCGGCTTTCGGAAGCTCATATTATTTTTAAACACATTTTGTTTATACGAAAATGGCCGAATTGATGTTGCAGAGAGAACCAGATTATTTCTAGTTTTATGGGTGTACATGGGTGGTTGAACTCACCGCCAAATGCTTTTGCTTTTCAGAAAAATTCAACGAAGAGAGTACAACTAGCAAGTCAATTGAGTGCTGCCACTGTTTTGTCAAAAGGATTCCCACGCCAGTGCCAAAAGAAATCCCTTTTTTCCCTAGCCTGGCTCGAAAAATATCTTAGATTTTTCCACACATACATATTTCACAAAAAGAAAACAGAAAGTTAACGAAACAAAAAAAAACATAACTATAGGAAAAAACCCTACTGTATTCCCAGGCAAAGCTCCATGCCATTCATGAATGGGCCAATCACATCCAAAAAATTAGTCAAGCGGCTATAAAGGCCCTTAGTTCACCTATCATTTACAGGACTACACTGTCTCGACATCTTTAAATGCCTTAGTCTCGGAAACAGAACCAAATTGATGGGGGGTTCCTGATCCTAGCCATAACAGCTTTGAAGGCAACAAAAAACCCGACAAATTGGCCAAAAATCCCTTTCACAGGACCGGAACCTTTTTGCTTTGCCCTATCCTAAGGGCGTCGCATGTTTTATTTTTTCACTGCCGTAAGACACCGAACAAAAATATTTCAACTTCTCTAGAGAGTCGCAGTACCTATGAAAAAAATTGGAAACCCCTGAACTAAGCCATAAAAAGCTGGGAACGCACAAAAAGTATATATCTTATTGGGAGAATATCCCAGGTTTAAGACAGGCCAAACGAGCTAAGCCTAGTATAGGATTCCTCACAGAACATCATGGGTACGATACTACCTAAGCAAAATGAATCTAAGAAGACGAAACAACATTGTATGCGAATGTTGAATTAGAAGGAAGATTTTTTCCAGTGACCAACTGGACCTCAAAGAGATAAAAAAATCCTCTGCAGCAATATCATAAACTTTATAAAAAAAAAGTGAAGAACCTTCTAGCCTAATGTATAGTATATATTTAAAATAGTCCTTAATGAGGTCCACGCGACGTGCCCCTTTTATCGCCTGGGTCAGTCAGCCTTCATTAGTTATTGAAAAAAACAGGTCCTCTCTCTTTTTGTGTCAATACAAGCACTTGTTCATGGACGCATTAAGCTGTATAAAACAAATGGATTCATTCAATAAAATGTAGATAATAGTCTAGTTAAAAAAATAGTTTTCCTGGCGTTGAGCAAGATAATTTAAGTAAAGTTTTAAAGAACCAAAATTCCCTTTTTATTGTTCTGGAAAACAGAAAGTATCCCTTTTTTTCCCTTTAAGCTCATTTCGAGTAAAAATATTCCCACAATCTGTCGGCCATTCTAAAGTCGAAAACGGAAGCACTAATGATGTGGGTGGCAAAATATCACCCCGACTGTCCTAAGCACGCATGAGTTATCACAGAGTATAAAATCTCTTCAAATCATGTACTGAATCAATAGAAAAGTAGTCAAACTTCAGGTATAAAAGCAATAAACAAGACAAGGACCTGCTTGCTTTAGACAGTGTACAAAAATGTGTTTCCACATGTCGTCCACTTTGAAATGTTTGCGGAAGAAAATCCTGCCAACTCATAGGAAATTCACATCAACACAAAGCCAATTCGCCTCTACCGCCAGAATATAATTCAATAAATTTGAAAAGTTTATAACATCCATCAGGACTATTTGACAGTCAAGCCAATTACACTGAGTCATTGTGACTGCACGTGAAATAAAAATATCAAGAACTAGAACAGTGTGTTTGCATCATACAGCCCACTCTTCTCTGCAGGTGAAACCAAACGGCGACCTGTGCCCTTTTTTTTTGTTGTGCCCACAGCCCACCTCACCTTTCACCGAAAACAGGAATGAGGTTTCTTTTGCTTACCACAAAAAAGATTTGTCATTGCAGTGCACAGTTTGGTTTTTTTTTTATGAACTACAACCAATTTGTGGTGTGGCTTTTATTTAATGCTTCTGCTGGCGCATCCTGTGTGTATACGGAGGTTTGAGTAATAGTGATGAGGAAGAGATATATATTTTATGTTTCCCCCGACATTTGCATAATGTATTCATCGAAAACGATTAGTTCGATAATACATGCATGTGTATGGAAATATCGTCATCGCATCAGCAAAATATGCTTTTCAGTTATTTATGAAGAAGAATAGTCCTTTCATTTCTATAGGCACAATGGGACATGATGAGAGAGCCTATCAGTGTATTTCTGATATAAATCCTTTTGTTCCTATAGAATTTCTCCTCATTTTTGGTGTCATAAAATAGAAGTGATGTACATATCCGTTTGCGAAAAGGACATATGTTCCAACAAGAGGCAATTTTTGCGATTACTCGCACATAGATATATATGAAAATAATTCCCAATCCTTTTTGTCTGCTATTTGCTTCTCATATCTGTGTCGCATTCAATTGGGAGCATAATGCTGATATCCTTTTCGACAGAAACTAGGGTGTGTATTTTTATGACCCAATTTTGGCCAGCCAGTAAAGTATTTCATTCATTTGGTAGACTGACAGTTGAGAAGAATGGCATTCGAAGAGATAAGCAAGCAGTGTTTAGAATATGTAGAATGTATCCTGTAACTGTAACAGATGTCAGAGTGCTTAGAATGTGAACATTTTCCACTAAATAGAAGGGAAAAATTGATTTAGGCGTTTTTTTCTTTGCCGGTTCTTATAGGTTTTTTTTGTGCTGCTAAGAAATGCAAATGGCAAGCATTTGGTTCTGGGGGAATATGTGCCAAAAGGAAACGTCCAACCATCCGTATTGCAGCAAAAGTGAGGGAAGGTGACAACAGCAAAACGGAATTAACCCATTCCCGGTGGGGATAAATGAGTCTACATCCGTGCATTATTCGCCTGCCATTGCCACCCCATCTTTGCCTGTTTTGAGTTTAGTTTTCATATATTTTTGCCGTACTAAATATTCACCCACACATTACGGTTGGTCGGAGTATAGTTTTTCAAGTGGAAAATGAGCCAACTGAATGTGATATAATTTTGTTGATGATATGATGAAAGTATACACACTGTCTAGGCTTTGAGGATGCATATTAATTCGCTGGGTCATTATGCAGACGTGATTTGTCTCATGTGTTTGGATGTAATCTGTTTGAATGTTTTGCATAAGGATAACCTAGAAAGAGTGGTGCACGGCCAAAAATGAGTATTCAACAGGTCAAATGGTATTTTGCCATTCGAAATGCAACATCATAGCTCTTTATGTTTTATACAAGTCGTTTCTTAAGACATGTGTCAAATGTTTGTACCTTGTAAGCAAAATGGTCTGTGGATTCCTATGGTACGATTTTACCAGTCCTTTAGCTAGACATTCTCTTATTTTGCGTACATGCCATCGGCCGTCATAGCTTTCCCTCCGCCGCCGTTCTTATTTCAATGATATATTTCAGCGAAGTAACGAAAAAAGCTTCGTCAAAATCTTTTAAATGGTTTACGAGTTGTGCGTGGTAATGGGGAATGGCAGACAGACAAAAACAAAAAATAAAAAAATTGGTTTGATTTGTGAGGCACTTAAACGTGACATTTCAGAACAGCTTGTAAGTCTGGAGTGGAAGTTGCAGTCCTTGTATACCTTATACAAAAGCCTCGATACGAATGTCTCCCACTGTATTCCGGGTTGAAATCTATGCCATTGAGATCTGTCCCAAGTTATTCCTTTAAAATGGTATTAGTGTCATGTTTTTTACAGGTAGTTAAGCAGCACTAAAAGCACTGGCAAACGATGGACTAGGTGACCGGCAAGTGCTTTTAGCCCCTTCTGTTTCTAAACTCACAAACGCACCAGTGACCACAAAGTCGCGTTAGGCTCTGTATGTTTTAATCATTGAACTGCTACATTCTCAGCATTGTAGCTATAACTAAACGCGGATCGAAAACCAACGCATGCACGTGCATCTAAAGTAAATCGTTCTGTACATCACGGATGTTCGTACAATGTTTTCGTAAGTCAACGACACAGACAAGCAAATCATATTCGAGTATCCAGCTGTCTTCCAAAAACAAATCTTAATTAACTACTAGCGCATGGGTGAGGGGCTATTGGTCCTTACCGCGAGGAATAATAGATTAATAGGTATTTAAATAAATCTCTCTAAACTCGTGAGAAAGTTATATCGAATTTTTCGGTCTTACGTTAAGATTAAATTCCTTCATCAAGGCGTTTTTTGTTTTGTATCCAAAATAGACTCCTTGGATCCAAGATGGTTTCGCTTTAGTCCTAGCGTTTGTTATCGAAAGCTTAGCGTGTGGACGATGTAGGTAGGTTCCCACACTAGGTACACACCTCGTTTCAGTCTCCCATCTATCCCGGTTTCTTATTTGAATGCGACTGAAACTCTATCGTCCTCACAGTATAGGTATACACCTCCTTTCATTCTCTGATCCATCGCGGCTTCTTCTTTTAATGCGACTGAAACTCTATACTGAATTGTTGTAAAAATCTAATCAATCAATTTGCTTTGCTTATCTCATTTGCAGAAGAAAAACCCTCGTTTGGTGGAAGCAGGATTAGCTATTGGCATGTGGTTTGAATAACACCATTCCATCATAACACACCCAGCACATATAAATTTATTCAAACAGAAACGATAGGAACAAGAAAGGAAAAGACACGGCCAAAAACGCAAACACAAAAATAAAAGGATCTCAACAACAAATTTCAACTTTCAACGAAATCCCTAGTCTCCCGGTGTTGGTTTTAAATTCGTTTTTATTTTTATTTTTTATTTTTATTGTATGCAATCAATAAGTCAACACACAATATATCCCGCCCCATCAAAATACATCCGTGATGATTCCAAATGTCTGTGAGTTGTGATAACGTCGTATATCCTTGCAATAGCCAACGTTGTCGTCGCTATTGTAGTAACACCAACCGCAGCAACAATCTCTGCCATTTGATGAGAGGACATTTAAGCGCGAATCGAACTGAATTCGTTTTCAATTTCGAATTCGATTTATCCGTGGCACCACCATAACCTCGGCTACACGACTGACGGCTGGCCTGGGCCTCCACTCCATTCCGTATACACAAACAAACACGCGCAAAGGAAAACGACACAACAAAGGATATTACAACGGCGTTGAGAGCGTAGACGAATTAAATTAACCCCCCAGCGGTTGTGTTTGTTTGTTAGTTTTTCTTTTACTCTCGTCCTTCAATGAATTTATTGTGTTGCTGTACGATGGCGCCCAACACCAGAGTTACCAGGAAATGGGAACTCTTTGCCGGCAGGAATAAATTCTATTGTGATGGTATGCTAATGTCAGCACCGCACACTGGAGTATTCTATTTGACGTGTGTGCTGATTACGGGAACCAGTGCACTCTTCTTTGGATTCGAGTAAGTTGTCCTTCAAATGAACATACATAAAATACTTTTATATATATATAGAGCGCACACATATCCTAGATCCTTTGACAGTGAAATGTGGCGAAGATGTGCTGGATACGCCGCACAATTGTGTTGTGCGCCTGCATCTATTTACATTTCAATTTCTTTTCAGTCATCATTCTTTTATTTTCATTTGTGTGTCTTTGTTCTGTTCCTCCTCCTCCTCGTTGCAGTTGTCCTTTTTTAGCGACAAAAATAACCCCAGCTATTCCAGTTGTTGGCGCTGTGCTATATTTCTTCACAATGAGTTCCTTACTACGGACAACGTTTACGGATCCTGGTGTAATCCCTCGGGCTTCCCAAGACGAAGCTGCATACATTGAGAAACAAATTGGTAAGTGCTGCTGCTGCTGCTGCTACTGATGCTAGGATGTACACACATCCTTGGAGAAGGATGCCTACTTTTGAGATGTGAAAACAAAAAAATAAAACAATTTTCTCTTTTCTTTCTTGTAGAAGTGCCAAACTCACTCAACAGTCCCACATATCGACCTCCGCCGAGAACAAAAGAGGTCCTCGTTAAAGGACAAACGGTCAAATTAAAGTATTGTTTCACATGTAAGATTTTTAGGCCACCTCGGGCATCACATTGCAGTCTATGTGATAATTGTGTAGACCGTTTCGATCATCATTGTCCTTGGGTGAGTAGGTTTTTATTTTATCTCATCCTCTGTTTTATAAATTCTTTGTTCTTTTCTATGTCCCACATCATTGTCTTTGAATGTGGTTAAAACGGATGGAAATGGGACTTTTTTTTTGTTGCCGTCATATTATTTTTATTCAATTTAATTTGATGTGACTATCGCATGAATAAACGTCGTCGTTGGGGTAGATGGTGGCTATGGCTCGGGAAAAGTAAAAAATGACCGCCTGGGGATATGTCTCATTATGCTCAATGAAGGTCGTTCGTCTTCGAGAAGCTGGTGATGACAAAACGAGTTTTATCTTTGACGGTTTTTATTCGTTTTGTTCTTTAAATACATATTCTCTCGCCTGGCTTAGCTTTCTACCTTTTTTTTACCGTCTGAGTGTTGTTGCTTAAAGGAGAAACTGTTACGTAGAGTTTACTGCCTCAATCACATTCAAAAAAGTCGTTGCTTCATAGCCATCCCTTAACAAACGAATTTTGGGGACACACTGAAAAGCAAATCAAGAATGAATCTTTAAAAAAAAAACATCCAAAGAGAGTAAGAGCAGACATCGAGACAACAGTAACAAGATATCAAAAGGATCCCTACAATAGCGATGAGATGCCCTCCTCAAACCTACAAATGTAATTACTTGTTATCTTGTTATGACACCGTTTCATGGAATTGAGGGATGTCCCATAGTCCTGAAAAAAGTGAAAACTCACTGATTGTATGGATGAATTTCTTGGTCCGAAATTTACCAAGAAATTCATAATATAAACCAAACAATGCAAATAAACAATTAAACAAAATGGGATGACAACGAGTTGAACATGATGGCTACCAAACGTCGAACTGTTATCCTCAGTACCCTGTTCTAGATTGAGCTAGGAAGCTGATTACTTGCTCCTTTTTAGTTTTACTACTGATAACGTCGTTATTGTCAAGTATACTGTTTTGTTAATTTCATAAAGTAACTCGGCTGATCATGTCACGTATTTGCAGCAATAAAAAAACAGATATCCAATATTGCGGTGGCGTATACGCACTTTTTTAAGTGTTAGTTTAAAATGTGATTGAGGCATGTGATCGGCTTATGATAAGTGTAATATTTAGTTTTTTTGTACTGAGTAAGAAGCAGCAACACTTGATCAAATAAGAAGTTCTAAGTACGAGAACGCCTTTCCGTCAAAAAACCCGAGTATTCGCGAGTTCCCCAGGAAAATCCCACGAACGTCCCGTTAATAATGCAATATCAGTCAACGTTTCTCAGTGACGGAATGATCTGAAACCGATGAGTTCCCTCTAATTCAGCTCATAACGGATCATAGACTATAAAGAACCCTAAAAGTATATATTGTATAATTTACAGAAATCCTCCCGATAGTCAAGTCGCGATTTACCAGACAATTTATTTTATTAATTAGCTTTATTATTATGTAGAATTATTTAATTGTACATTTTAAGGAAAGTAAATAATCTATTACTATTTTTTATTTCTAGGTGGGAAACTGTGTGGGGAAACGTAACTATCGTTTCTTTTACATGTTTCTAGTGTCATTGGCATTTCTAGCAGTATTTATATTTTCATGTTCAGTAACGCATTTAGTTTTATGTAAGTACATGTGCACATTCATTACACTAATATCAAAATATACTGAAAATATAATATCGTTGCAGTAATGAAAACCGAACAGGAAGTTTTCGAAGTGATCAAGAAAGCTCCATTTACTGTGATTGTAACATTCATATGTTTCTTTTCGATATGGTCCGTTATTGGACTGGCAGGATTCCATACGTATCTCACAACCAGTGATCAGACAACAAACGAAGATGTAAGTATGGTACATGTTCAAAGTTTTCCTAAACAGAATTTAATAAATGTTGTATTTCTTTAGCTGAAAGGATCATTTTCATCGAAAGGTGGACAACGTGCAGTAAATCCATACTCACGGGGGAATATTTGCCTTAATTGTTTTCACATATTGTGTGGTCCAATGACTCCATCGTTGATCGATAGGTAAGAGAGATTTTATTTTTATATTAATTGCAAATTTAATCTGAATTTTTCGGTGGCGTATACTTGCTATTTTTTGGATGATTTTTTTCCAAGGTTCCAAATCGGGCAGTGTTTTCAATTAACCTCAATTTTATGGATACTTATTCAAGTTGCTCATAGATTTAAAATTAAATAATGATAACTTCTAAACTAGACTACGGTTGGCAAAAATGGTTTTATTTGATTGGCGAAGGCTATGAAAGTAAAATTTAGTGCAAAGTTCGTCCCAACACACACGGCTATGATATATTGAGCTTTCTGGAATAAATAGTCTTACAATTCGGTGCATTGTGCGAGCAGAATCAGAAAAAGAGAAGATTGTTGTGTGAATGAGAAACTTTCATTCTGAGGTACATTTCTGCAATGCCATAAGTGTCATCTGCAAAAAAATGAAATAAGCTTTGTCATGATTTTGATTTAAATTTCGATTATTTTTACTTATATGATAACATTTCTTATGTATATTATTACTATTTTCTTCTAGACGGGGAATTGCAACCGACGACTTCATTTTCCAAATGCACCAATCTTCCATGACAAATGCACGGAACCCGCTAACAGAGGTCATTAGCTCAACACAAACTGGAATGATCACCAGCCAACCGATGCTTAGTAGCAGTGGCATTGGTGATTTGAAACCTCGGCTCTACGATGAGGTAAATAGCCCATACTCTTAATACTGTTTATATTCAGCACAGTTTTTAGCTTATATGCACATTTTGTTATTTCTTTTTCTTTATTCCTTCTCCTCCACCATCACGTTATCGCGCGCTGCTTGGATTACCAAAACACTTGCCTCATACTCCACTATCAATCCACACAACCAGTCAAATCCCTCCTTAGGTTCTGGCGGCGGCGGCGGTCTAGGTCTAGGCGGTGGCAGTGTCTATAGACCGCGCAGCTATGACAATTTACAAAACGGTAAGTCACTACAACATTCGCCTGCAGCAGCATCAGCTGCTTATCGTTTAAAGAAAAATATGCAACTACCATTATCGCCGTCTTTCGATCGGAATTCACCACTACCGCTTTTGCACAGAACTCTCGTTAATAATCCGCATAGTAGTAGTTCAATGACTTCGCATCATACAACAACAACAATAGCAACGGCAACAAATGCCCCTCCACCGCCAGTACCAAGCGAATTTAAATACTATTCGCCACAGCGTAGTTCCGATACGAATTTAGCGCGCTATCCGTTTCATAAAAACCGTGCTGTCCGTCGCATGAGTACCCAATCGGTGGACTCAACAAAGGCCACAACACAATATCAACCATTACCGATGCGTCCACGCTACAAACACCAAGAGGTCATGTTCGAATTGAAAAGTCCAACGAATCGCCTAACGATTCGTGAATGCGATTTCGGTGGTGGCGGCGAACCCTGTGACGATGATCAATCGATCAAGGATAGTCAAATATTTCGTGTTAGCAAACGAAATCTCTATATGAATCATAGGAGTCCGTGGAAGGAACGAGATCGTTATTCGAATCTCTACGAGTACTCATTCAACATTGACCTCAATTCGATTATTGAAGATGCTGCCGCAAGTGATTCTTCATAGTACCTCATTCAAGTAGTTTTTCATTCGCATTTTCTTTTTCTTTTGATTTTTCTACAAATACCTTCTACTTGGTATTCAACTACTACAACGTCGTCGATTTTTTGTATTGCGTTAATTTGTCATTTTTTTCGTTTTTATCTATAAGATACAAGTACAAGGTAGTTGTGTTACTAGAAGTTATCTTTCAGAATTGTAGGGTATTTTGTTTGTTTTTTTTTGTTTTTCTACATAAAGATAATGTTGAACTTCCGGACTCTGCCTTAAAATAAATAAGAAACCAACAAAATATAATAAAAAAAAAGAAATTAAATCAAAAAATCATTTCGGAACAAATTCGACAACTCACTTAAAAAGTACTCTATCGAACCAATGAAACATAGGAATATTAATCCATTGTGTATATGTAACAAACTCTAGTCATATATAAAACGAAAAACAGCTTTAGTTATATTGTAACTTATCATTTCTGCAAACTGTGTTAGCGAACTGTTCTTATTTGAAGTGTTTGGGATATTTAACCCCACATTTCTTTATTTAATACATCACTTGAGCTTTTCTTTACATCAACTTAAGTTAAATTTTTACCATTTGGTTCAATAAAATATATATGTATAAACTGCGGTTTCAAAAACTCGTCGAATCGAGCCGATTAAATACAAATAAAATGAACACAAAGATAACATTTTTATATATAGAACTATAACAGCCAATAGAACTGCCATGATCATATCTCACATGATCTGTTTTGTTACTGATACTCCTATTTTCCACCAAACGAGTATAGTGTTCCATAATTTCACAATTCCACAATTTCAAAGAAGAAGAAACAAATCTTCAAAATACATGTAAAAAAACAAGAACTTTTTCATGCGAAAAAAAACAAAAATTTGTTATGTACATTGTTTGGTTATTTCTTGAATATTATTATTGGAAAATATGAAATATTCTAAATAGTCCTCAAGACGTCAACAGTTACTGATGACGATTAGTGAAGGTGATCCGGCACCAAGCACTCGATCGTGGGTCTATTTGTTGATTGGGCGAATTCGTTTCCTTCTGTATTATACTGTCCTGGAACCGAGCATAATCTTAATTGGATTTCTTTCTACACATAATGCTATAAGGATATTGCGGCAAACACGAGCCAGACTCAATCATTAGCTAGCAACTTTGGTAAGTGCGGACTTCCTTAGTTTCTGTTGCAAACTAAAATTGATTATAAGTAACGCACAATTTGTATGATAAGTTCACTTACGGCATGCGCTTAATATCTCCACATCAAAATCTTAGCTATAAGTAGGCGGCAGTGATACTTACTTTTGATGGGGGCATATTCAGAGGTGGACCTATCGGTAAAAAAAAATTTCAAAATTCTCATTATCTTTCCATCTGAAAGAGGAACACCTCGTAAGGGTATTGGAAAACAAACTTTTGCTAATCATTGTCGTAATTAGTTTGTTTTTTGTCAAAGTCCAAAAATCTGCCCTGATTTTACAGACGATACCAACATTTCAAAGCAGCTGAACCAATGGTATCCTACAGGATATAAAACAAGGTAGCTCGTCCACGCGATCTTTTTTAAAATGAGAAAATCGGTTCCAAATTTTATTAGCTGTGTTTCGATATTCCATGTAGAAATGAGGAATTGTATTCATTTTTCGATTTAGCCTTGGAAACAGCAAATCCCACAATGAATAAACGTTCTAGGTTCTAGAAACGAAAAGATCAATGTCGAAATGTCAAACTCAAATGTCTCTTAGTAGAATAGAATATTGTAATCTCGTTTGCGGAACCCGCTAATCAGGCAAGCCGCTAGTATTAAATAAATAATATAAATAGGTGGCGCAAAAGGTTCATATATAGGCACCCTAAGCCTAGCCTTTTTTCGACGAATGGAAGGGACCTACAGTTTTATGCCGAGTCCGAATTTCTAATTTGAGTTGCTTTTCCATGACATTTATACTCTCGGATGTTTGTCAGACGTTCGCGAGAGGTGGCGTAGTGGATGGCAATTTTCTTTTCTTTTTCCTGGAACCGAACCTGAGACCCTCGCACAGTAGTTCAGCACACTAACCACTGAGTCACTGCAAGGAATATATTATGGGATAATATTGTCTATAGGCTTACGTTTTGAAATTTCGAATTATTATTCAATCAATTCAATTCAATCCTTGATGTACAGTAGAAATCGTTTATAACGATGTTGAAGGGACCTTAGAATTTCATCGCTACAACCGATTTCATCGTTATATCCGGCATCGTTGTAACCGATTGCAAATTACTTTGAATTAAACAGAGTTTTGCCGGGACTTTGAAAATGTATCGTTGTATCCGGTTCATCGCTACATCAGGTATTGTTATAACCGATTTCTACTGTATTTTCGATTTCACACTTTTGAGAGTAGGTATGTGGATAAACATTGACTTAGCATTATGTTTTTGGCAGCTGTTTTGTTTCCCAAATCTGCTTGTTTGCCACTTTAAGTCAACAATAATATATTCATAAAAAGCATGCATTATATACTCAGATAACCAACCAATGTTCATATCAACTCAAGCTAAGAAAAAACAAAACAAAAAACTAGTAAAAATAGCTCAAGTGATTTTTAAGTTCTCTCATCAATCAGACATTATTTTTGGTTCCTTTCGTCTAACTCATGTCATGAAACCACAGGAAACTGTAAGTTCCTCGAAATACTAAACAAAATTAACAAAACAAACGAAAGTAACATAAAACATTTACAAATGGTTGAACAAATAATAATGATTAACAAATAAAAAAAAAAAAAAAACTTAAATATATGATCTAACGTATAAAACTAAAATTAAACATTTATATATATATACATATATATTTAAAAATAAAAAAAAAAAGTATTTTGTAAATAATACCATAAGAGCATAAATAATGCAACGGTGCAGCAGTAGCAATATCGATTGTGCCTCTGTGGGGCATCCTTCGAGTACACTCATTATGTAAAGCAAACAAAAACAGAAAATTATATTTATATAGATGTAACAAAGAAGAAGTATTTATTTTCCATTCAATTTTAGTTAGCAAAATATTTAAATACTAACAAATATTATATATTATTTATGTATTTATTTTCTTAATATTTTTTTAATTGCTTTTAATTGTTTATTACGTTTATAAACAAAGAGAACACGCTACATATTCATTTATTTGTTTTTTTTTCCAATAAAATATAACAAATTTTCTAAAAGAAAAAAATAAAATTATTGGCATATGGTGTGTATGTGCGTTAGAATATAAGCAAACGATAAACGAAACAAATAATAATTGTGATTACGATCTTTCATAATTTTATCTCTCTCTATATGTCTATATCTCTCTTTTTGTTCTTTCTCTCTCTCTCTTTCTCTTTGTATTTTTTGACAAACCATGCTTCATTTGCGAGTCAAATTTTTAATTCGCGTGGTGAAACAAATTTTTAAAAAGTTACTTACGCATTGGGTGAGTTGACATTTACCTAATAACAAAAAAAAAAAACTATAGTAACAAAAAAACAAAACACAGGAAAATATTTTTGTATATATGAAACGTTTTAGTTTCTTTTTTTTTTTGTTTTAAAATACCGAATACCCCAACACTTATGTATATTTCATCTCATTATGTGTTTTCTTAGTTTTTTGTTTGCTTTATAGTAGAATTTTTTTTATTTATTAATACAACGCGGCTAATTAGTACAAGAGAAATTTTACCTATTTTACAAAAAATCTCTATGATTTTGTTAAAGCTTGCTGCTCGTTTTTTTTTTCATGCGAATAGTTTTTCGAGGGGTCATGTTTTTGCATTACAAAGTGGGTTGTTTAAAATATTTTTTATACTTACCACTTTTAATGAAATTGTAAACGCAAAAACGAATAATTTAAACACAAGTTCCACATTATATTGACCGCTAGCTGACAGCTTGAGTTTGATGTCACTCCAAAATATATATACAAAATTCGACAAATAAATGTAATTAATAATTTAGAAAATTTGATAGTAAGATAACATTGCCTCTCGAAGACTCCAGCATATTTACTTTTTATTTATATACAGCCTTGCACTGATACTCAGCATTTATGAATACATTTTTATTAGGTTGGCTATTTAAAATTAAACCAAACTCCACGTGTATATATGAAACTTAAAGAACTGTACATAATTTGTTGTCACCGCGTCGCCGCCACCACAATCGCAGAGGACAAACAATTTATTAACTCAAAATCGGTAGTATTTCGTAGCTCTTAACAAAATTATACGAGTACTCGTATCTATTCCTTTTTTCTTTCAATATCCTTTCATTAAAGTTTAATTTTTCTTTTATCTTTATAAACGAACTGAATGGAAAGTAATGTCTGGATACAATTATGTATGGCAACCTTTTAAACTTAATGAAACTGTGTAATATCTTCGAACTGCGGTTTTTGAACTGCCTCCTAGTTTAGGGTTCTGAAGATCTAAAATTATTTCATCATCTCTATTGAACAACGGCCAAATCACGTATGACGATAATCATTAGAGACTATAATAAGCTATTTTCTGAATGATTTCCTTCCGGTTATTGGCAGATGGAGACTGAACACTGAACTGTATGTAGCTCTCAAAATCTATAGCACTGAGCTACTAAGTATGGAGGTCTATCGTTTCAACAAAAATTTTTTTTTAAAGTTGTCTAGCCACACAACTTTTAAAAATTTCTTACGTTTTGAGGAATTTAACCGAAAACTGAAAGTTTTTATAGTTCAAGTAGTGCAATTGTACTAAAATTTTAGAACACGAAGTTAAAAATAGATTGCTTGATCCATACTGTTACGGTGCAAAGCATTTTAGCGACTAATGAAGGAAATGTAGCCACCTGTTGGTTTCTTTTTATAAAGGCTATAGAAAAAATTGTTTCTTTATTGTAAATATTATAATAATATCTTTATATATATAATTCTTCTGTACGTGTGTTGTAATTGAACTATTGCTAAACGTCTGGACCGGCTTTAATGAAATTTTGTGTGTATTTGAGTGGATCCAAGGATGGTTTTATTCACATTTGGTGAAAATTGGACAAAAGGGCGTGTCACCTCTCATATAAAAAAAAAAATCTTACAAATCGTATATCTCATCGTTCGAAGACATTGACTCCATGACGACGAAGATTACTTCTGCCATGAAGAATCCTTGGCAAAGTCGTACCCTGTAAGCAGACATACTAAATGTAAGAAACACCCGTGGTGGACTACAAAGCTGAGCTCACTAAGAAGAGAAAGTAGAAAAGTCTTTAACAAGGCAAAAAGAACAATATCATCCTCAAATTGGGACTGTTATAAGAAAAGCCTTAAAGACTACAAAAAAGGAATTAAAATCGCGCAAAGAAACTCTTCGCAAGGTTTTTGTTCCAGAATTGAAGAAAACAATGAGGCTAGCAAAGTTAGGAAGATCCTGCCAAAGTTTCCCTCTATACCTAGCTATATAAAGAAATTCGATTGAACGAAAACACAGTCTAGTCAAGAATCACTTCAGTTGCTTCTACACACACACTTCCCAAGAAGTGTCCAAGGGGATGATACCTTACCTCAAGAACGGTCTCATCCCAGAACTCATCTTATTTCAAAGGAAGTGATAAGCGAACGCAAACTTTCATGGGCAATTAATAGCTTCTCCCTTTCAAATCGGCCAGGACCAGATGGAATCATCCTGGCAGTAATGCACCATGCTTATATGGCATTCTTAAACCTTGGATGATTTTACTGTTCTCCTCAAGTTTAGACCATGGTTACATGCCAAAATTATGGAGAGAGGTGAAAGTGGTTTTTATACCCATGACGGGAAAAGCCTCTCACACCACTCCAAGGGACTTCAGGCCTATTAGTCTGTCATATTTTCTTTTGAAAACACTAGAGAGGCTCATAGACTTGTATATGTATATTCGCCACAACATCAAAGCAGGGACTCTCATCATCAAACACGCCTACTGTAAGGGCAGGTCGGTAGAGACATCAAAATACGGAAATTTCTCCAAAATTCGGGATAGTTTAGCGGAAATAACCGACTCTGCTGGTGGTATAACAATAGACCTTACTTGGTCTAAGTGCCTGCAAATTGAGCAAAATTCTTTTCTCGACACTCATGGGAGCTAAAGTTGTAGGACTTTGGACATGTACATTGATGTGCATTGTCCAAACAACCAACCACACGAAGTGTGGGGGGGATTGGAAAACGGACCATGGCACCCACCCTTACCAAAGTTTTTTAAAACACTATATCTGAACATTGCCCGATTAAAGCATTTTACAAAACCTGTCGGGATTGGAAAAACGGCGTGACGCCTCTCAAAAAAAAAAAAAAAAAAATGCATTTCAAACGCTATTCTTTGACAGTCATGGGAAAAAATATATCTAGACAATACAATTCATGGGCACGAGCAAAGCCGGGCGGGTACAGCTAGTTTTATTATAATAATCATAATATTACAATATTATTCACATGAAGCCATCCTGTTAACCCAATTTTTCAATACATTTTCAATGGTTATTCGGCCTGTTGTTGTTCTCAAGTGCCTGTATCGTTTCTGGATTGTTCTCATAACATATCTTTAATGGCAAGATCGCGGCGTCAAATCACTACTTGATTTCGTGCTGGAGCTGGAGTTTGGGCATTATTTCAACTGATATTCGCACTTGACAACACAGCATCCACTTTGGAAGAAACTTTGCAATATTTCGTTGTTCAAGCAAATTTAATACTGAGTTTCTGTAAATTTGTTTAACGCAGCTCTTATGCCCAGTGCCAAAATAACGTATTGTTCGAAAAGAAACCAACAGACGAACGTCAAAAGTTGGTTAGCTGCAATGCAGCAACGACGAGCAAACGTGCATCTGTCTAACAAGTTTCCGCTGTTGGCTTTTTGCGTATTTAATTTTGACAGCATTAAAATAAGCGAAATGAATTTACTTGAACCTAATAACTTTGAACGATCTTTGGAAAGCCCTTTCAAGTGATTTTTTTTTTAAATATGCGGCTAAAAACGGGTATACATGTATGAAAGCTGGATATATAATTTATTTTTAAACTATGGTATTATTTGGCACTTCCGATACGTTTCAGAAACATTTTCGTCTTCTATTTAATAAGGGCATTACTTTTCATTCCATTCTCAACATATTTGGACATGAAACACGCAACAAAACTACAAAATAAATTTTAATTGTGTCACCACAATTTGTATATGTTTTTATTTATCTTTTACTTCTTTTTTTTTCCTTTTGCTTATTCGTTCCGACAATAGATTTAGTACTTTCGTCGCCGCTGCTGAATGAAGGCGATCGTCACAGCATTTAGAAGGAATATCCGATACGAAAAAAAAAAACACTGCATACCATACGACTGTAAAGCGGTTTAGACTTAAGATTAATATATAAAACAAATAATATAATTTTAAATAGGAGTTAATTTACAAAATTCAATTTTATTTTATGTACTATATAATGTCTTTATTTGTTCGTTATTTTTACAATAACATTTTTAGATACTAAAGTATTCACATTCGAAGAAAAAAAAATCTGTAAAATGCTAATTATACTGCGTGTCAACTAGACTACATATTTGAATATTGCTTTTCGCTGGAGGGCATTTTGACATTAACTTGACAGTTCTATCAAATTTGTCTAACTTGTCTATCAAATTTGTCACTGTTAGCAAAGCATAGATGAATATTAACGTTAACATTAGCAATTGAATAACAAGAACAAAAAAAAAACATTCCAACACTTGAAGAGCATGAAGGCTTGATTAAAAATAAATAAATAAATAGTTGACGCACAAGTCCGTAAAGGCACCCTAGGCCTAGCTTGTCACCTACTTAGTTAGCAGTATTAATAAAGTAGGTAGTTCTTCATAATTTGTACTGTACATAGACTGCCCAGACCTTGGAAATCTATCAATTGGAGAACTGCTTTTAATAACGCGACTAATTTCATTTGATTTTGTGTAAATTTAGAATTTGTTTGTGCCTAACTTCGCATTTACTTACAGTTACAATAGGCGTTCTCTTTTCTAGTTCAGAGTATAACTTGAGTTAGGTATCCGTTTCAGAAAAGGCGGTCACCACAGCTCATCCGCGGCCATGTCATTATTGTCCATCAATGGATATTTCATCTAACTTTAAGGCCAATGTTACCCCAGCTCTTTTCCAAGAGCATGCCAAAAATCCAATAGATCCCACAGACTTGGCAGTGAATCTTTGTGGGTGTAATGCCATCTTAATGATGACTTGTGGCTTTTTCTCCATTCCAAATGCCGTGAATAAATTAGCTGTCACTTTGGTTGCCGCTGGAAAAGTGTTCCCAATTCGAAAAACAAAACACTGATCTGACCAATACAAAATCGCTGTTGTTATCCTAAACATTTTTTTTTACATTAACCAAAAAGGTGGCCTGTGGACTGTGTCATTATTCCCCCAATCATGTTGTTTGCCTACTTGATGTATCACTAAAATGTATCGTGTGTTGCCAATGTAGTTTTTAATCTGCTAAACTAGATAGCCGTTTTATTAGCACATTGGGATTGAATCTTTATTATGTAAAGGTTGTTTTATTTGTTTGACTTCATCCGGAATTAAAAACAGCTATAATGCGAGTGCCATTAAATCAAACAAATTGTAAAAAAAACGATTTTGATACTAATTTTGTTATTTATTGTAGTAGGTACATATAAATATTAAAAATTTATCTGCAAATAATATCCGAACAATGTATAAAACTTCTTAAATATTTTAATTATGTAACGAATTGGAAATGTTAACAAGTTTTAGCTATTTTTTATTGCACTTTTAATTGAAATGCTTAACCCCATTTGCTTTTAACGCTATGATGCTCCGAAATTTCGATAATGGTTTTATGTTGCATTTTTCTTGATTTTCTTTTTTTTTCATTATTTTTGTTACCTACCTATCGTGAGCTTTGTTTATATGAAGTAGTAGTTATGCGGCTTCATTGTCAAACTTGTGTACTTTATTGTAGTAGAACAGCAGATTATATTTAATTCTGTATGCTGTTGGCTTTCAATTTACAGAGTCGGTAACATTTTCATATAAATTAAATCTCACTCTGGTACATTTTTTAAATCGACTTATAGTTGCTTTTAATATTCAATCATTGAACACATTTATAAATAACAAAAGAAAAAAAAATCTACACTCTCTTTGAGCACATTCCTCCATAATTCATGAATTCACTCATAATTCCATTCTTTTTTGTTTTTTCTCTTCCCCTTTCGTTCTTTGGCCATTGGCTTTTTTTCATGCAGGTAACTCCAATAGTTTAGCACACTTGGTCGACAATGAAATTCCATTATCGAACATGGAAAGTCCACCGTCTACCGGTATGATGACAACTACTGCTGACAATAACAGTAGTGCTGCCATATCTCCAATTACCCCAGACGATGATGCCAACTTCGATGCCAATCTTACTACAAATGCAACTGGAGGACGTCCAAATAACCTCAGTGGCAGCTATAATAATCTTTTTAGCGAAGAATTCGATCCGACAGACAGTAATTTACTATCCAATTATCACACTGCTCACTATTACATTGATCCGAATGATAGTAAGCTTTTGTCCAGCACTCGTACAGCGCGTTATTATAAAGGTCCCAAGTCAGGTCTTATGGCCGCAGCAGCTGCCGGAGTCAGCAGCGTTAATGAAGTAACAACGACAGATCCAGTTCGACTTATTAAGTCGGCTTCGGAGTCTGAGAATGTCTATAGCAATATACCAAATTCAAATATGTCGTCGGCGGCGTTAAGCAGCAACGGCAGCAATAAGTCTGATCCTAGCTTGCACGTGTATTCAAATTTATTGGAGGAGCGTGAATTGACTGAAACGGCAGCGTCATCAACGGCGGCTGTAAATACCCTGCCGACGACAAGCAATAGCAAGCCAATTGGTAATGACGAGCAGGTGACAGGCGTTGACAATTCATCGGTAATGTCATCGACTTTGCTGAGTGACGATCTGGATCTGGATGATCCGGTAAGTGCGTTTGTCGTCAACAGTCGCAAAAAATACGCGTCAACGAGCAAGGCTAGGATTAAACGAAATTCCGACAGTGACAAAGAGCTACCCAATGTCGTAGTGACATCTGGTAGTGGTGGTTCTGATGCTGCCAAGGTATCCAATGCTGTCATGCATCAATCAGATGTGATAACACCGAGTCGTTTGAGGTTGCTGCATGATACCACCATGATAGATACCGCACTAGACTTAGACAGCTTAGATGGTTCCAGTATTGGGAACAATTCACAAGCTTGTCTTGTGAAAACCGCGATCGTTTAAATATACCCCCCGCTCTGTGTTGTGTAATTTTGTATAAAATAATTTAATTTTTTTTTTATTTTATCTTTACTACCTACATACTTCGAAAGCTGAATGTTTTTATTTTCCATTCGGGGTGACTGCATTTTTAGGCCTTATGCTTGGAACAAAGCCATAAATCACTCGTATTTAACATGAATGACTATTGTACTAGATTCTGCGCGCTTATTTTGTTTGTGAACTAACAACGCATTTATAAAAGTCATGTTTATTTGTAAAAAGGTTATTGTTATAATTTTTTTTTTAATTATTGTAAATTTAGTTAAATATTTAGTTGTAACGGTAACTAGAAAAAAAAAATAACCATGTGTTGCATAATTTATAAATATTTTTTAATTGTTTTAATTTTAAGAACTTCAAACGTCTTCAGGTTTATTTTATTTTTTTATAAAGTTGGAACTGAATTTTCCATTGTATAGTGCTAGTGCTTGCGAAACAAAGTAGTTATTTAATTTAAAATATATTATAGTTTTTTTTTTAATTACTTTTCAACGCTGTTGCGCGGGAGTTTTAATTTAGTCTACAATAAAGTAAACCCCGAATTGAAAACAAACGTTTTTTTTTTATTATTAACATGCTTTCACGGTTTTTGTTAAAATTTTGTAAAAATGAGTGACATTCGTTGTTATAACATCGTAACTAAGACGGACTGATACGCACAATTATGTAGGGTTTTTGTCTGGAATATCCGTTGTGATAAATTCTGATTTGGATCTGTTAAATACGTGTTGACTTTACAATTTTAACTCGTCCGATTTATTCGCTGTATTTCTTTTTTAGGCGAATACTGAGTAGTAATTTGTTTATGAACACATTTATTTAAATTGGTTATGGGCATTTTATTGGCACTGTATTTCTTAAGCACGATCCAAATGGCTTCTTTCGTGATTATTATCTAAAAAAATTTCGATGTGTTTTGGTTTTACAATTGATTATTTGCACAAATTGAAAGTACGTAATGCACGAATTTGCTTCTATCTACAACGTACATAAAAAATACGATTTTGATTTATTTTTGCATTTGGACTAGTAATAGCAGTTGTGTATAGCACCTATGTACAATGTACATCTATATTTCAGAATCTCTTTTTAACGTATTCCTAATTCTCCAAATCGAGCTCGAAAATGGCATCTCTTGAATACCTTTAAGTAGTTATGAAGGGTATGTGAAAAAAGGTTAAAAGATGATTGATGATTTAGTACAATTTCAGAAGGTACCTATGTCCGTTTTTTATGACATTTTGCCATAAATGATACATCAGGTTGATTTCTGTAGTTACTTTTTGGGTCATTATTGGCCAGTTCGAAATAATTAACTCGCCTAGAAACAAAATAACCAAACAGTACAGAAACTCTAATGAAAACGTTTAGTTATCGTCAATCCGCGGTACTAATAATCATTTTTAGTGTCCAGGCTAACTTTTACGAAGTCACAATGGCGAACATTTCCATATGAAATTATCCATTATGACCGGTAAAATATTTAAGCTGAAGACTAAAAATGATTATTGGTAAGGCCCTTTATAAAGGTAATGCAAAAGGTTAAAACAGCTTATTCTTTAATCACAAAGTACACTTTTTTTTGGCGTTAAACAAAAGAGATCAATTTGTCCATCTGATCCATCAATCATGCCAGCAAACCACACTCAATTCGCATCGCGCTTTGTGGCGAATGTTAGCAGAATATAAGCTGACGATTCGCCAATACCTACAGAGCTAAATGCGAACATATGGGAATAATATGCTAAGACATAGAAAAATATTTCCAGGAGTGATAAGGAAATTTAGTAGAATATTATGCGAAATGTGCTTCACAAGTTTTTATTTTTCTGTAAATATTTGCAATGATAGTGAAGTATAAAAACATAGGGACATATTCATAGTCATACTATAAACCCGAGTCTAACTAAACTCGATTCTAAAGTTAACCCACAGGTAAAACACGACTGCTATTCATAAAGGGCCTTACCAATAATCATTTTTAACCTTCAACTTAAATATTTCGACGGTCACAATAGATAATTTTATATGGAAATTTTCGCTATTGTGAGCTCGCAAAAGTTAGCCTGGACACTAAAAATGATTATTAGTACCGCGGTTTGACAACAAATTGTCGATGAATTTGACTTGAAATTTTTATTTTGTTGTTGTTCTGCTGTTTTGTAAACAAAAAAATATGAGCGGCAAAAAAAGTGTTCCAAGAGCGTGAGAACGGAATTGGTCAGAAGCAGGAACAAAATCCTGCCGCTGCATGAGTTGGTCCGAAGGTATCTAAAAAAAAGTCGTAAACGATCAAAGAAATGCCATTAAAATAATTTCAAAAAATAAAAAACAAAACAGACATCACAATATTTAATTATTATCCATCAGTGAGAAAAGCAAAAGCATTGCAAAATTCTTAAATCTTTTTCGTTCACTTGATAATGACGTTTAATAGAGTTAAAAACAACTTAAACATACGTTTTGTTGTGATTAATATTAGACTCCAGTTTATCGTTTAGAAATGGGTTTAAATTGTCTATGAATTACATAAACTCCGGTTTAGTTTAGTTATTACATACGAGTCCAAACACAAAATAGTTGGTCTACCGAAGATAAAATAAAAACAAAAAGTCCAGTTTTTGCGTTGTTTGGCCCACTCAAGTCGTTTTTTCTTCTGCTTAGGTATCAAAAGTTTTCTTTTGCCTGTGTTTTTAATGAATTGAGAAGCTTTATGTTTTGTAAAATTCAAAAAACCTTATAAAATTTATATCCCATTTTTTTCATCTTTACGAGGGTCGATCGAAATGCTTTTTTGAATTTGTTCTCTCCATTGGACAGTTATTGCTGTAGCAGTTTTGCGCCGATTTTCTTTTATTATTTTCTTTAAAACCCGGCAATAACGAGGTATTGCTATCGGTGGACGCGCAGTTTTCTTACTTGTCTCAACATTTTCCAATTTTTTGAATTTTGTAATAATGTTCTGCACTGATGAGCGTTCTGAGCAATTTTATAACTCGACAATCCCGTTTTAAATGCCTTAATTATCGATTCTTTTAGGACTCGTAATAATGCAACGCCACTCGCCATGGTGAACATGAAACTGATGCCTACTTGCATAAAAACAGAGATCATTTAACAACAAATAGGGTTTATGCCATTTTTTTTCATAATGGTTCACCAAAACACTATTTAAATAGTAATAGACCAAGAATTTTGCATTCAAAAGAGAGTAGACCAATTCTTATGCACCTATCTTTGTTTGAGATAATAGAGAAAATCGTAACGGTGGCTTTTTAAAATTTTGTTTCATTTAGCCTATTTTACTAAGGATAATTACTGTATTACATGGTACACATTTTTAAATAAATAAAATAAAGTATGAAAAAAGATTAATCTGTTTATTCAAAAATAGACCAACTATTTTGCGTTTGGGTCGTAGTAATAGCTTATCAAAGATCTATGAATATGCCCCATACTGTTTCCAGGACTCGCACTCCTTCCGTAAATAAAAAGAAAAGATGGAAAGAAAAGGCTTAACAAAATTAGGGGTATCGTGAATAAATTCCGATGGAAATGTTTCCCTTGTCAGCAATGTAAATCAAATTGCTGAAT
Organism: Cheilosia scutellata; assembly: GCA_955612985.1. Classification (NCBI taxonomy): domain Eukaryota; kingdom Metazoa; phylum Arthropoda; class Insecta; order Diptera; family Syrphidae; genus Cheilosia; species Cheilosia scutellata. Next base: position 6,837,412 of record OY015311.1, on the reverse strand, counting down.
GAGAAACATTTTCGAGGAAATATTATTGGCGATAGGGGTGATTATGTATGTTTTTGTTTTCGAAAAACATTCCAAAATATACTCAGGCTTCGTCTGGGGTTTTGCTGCAGATTAGACAGCTTGTTTGCAATCCGGCTTCAAGTCATACCGCGATGCGAAATGCTGACTTAAATCCTTTGAATACACATATTCGTGTTATTTTTTTTTTTTTTTTCAAAGTTGAGATATTCACCCCTATTCGCGTTGGCGTTTGTCGTATACGACTCATAATGGTCATGTTTCGTGTCGTTGTAAAACGATGTTCTGAAATTTTTTTTAACTTTTGTTAAAAATTTTATTTCCTTTTCAATGTGTTCACCATTATTTCAATTCATTTGTCTCAAAAAAAAGAAAATTACAAACACCGACTAAAAAGCGAAGTGAAATACGAGTCATTTACGACAAACGCCAACGGGAATAGGGGTGATTCTGATTACCTACCCGAATTAAAGAAAATAAACTTTCGCAGATCTATTGTTGAAATGGTATCGCTCAGTTACAGAAATCGCACACTCATATACATTCCTCCTTATTTAAGTTTCGAAATTCAAAAACTTAAGTTAGGCAATCGCAATCCGACAAACCTCTCCGCACGACAGACCATACAAATTATTACATTTACATTATTCTTTATTATTCCTTTTTTATTCAGAAATTCTTTTAAATGTCGACTGTTTAAATTTTACAAACAAAAACACGCAAACAATGATCGGTCGTGTGATCGTTTATTTCTTGTTTGCTTTTCGTGCGAATTGGATATGTTTGTTTGTATAATTTCGACAGGCAATTTACCGTTTTCTTAACAAAATACACCTATTAAGAACAACATTTGAAATTTCAAAAACATAATATGTAAATTATTGATAATATAAACAAGCACTCCCCCCCCCCCCCCCTCTTTTGATCAATTATTGTTTTCAAGCTAAAAATTAATCAGACATGCTCTTTTCAAATTAAAATTATATTATTAAAAACCAGTGTGGAATTACAGACAAAACAAGAAACCTTTATATTTATTAAAGATTAGTTTAACCCCAACATCTGTGAATATTATTTAACGATTGAAATTGATTGTTAATGCAAAGCGATAACTACATACATATAAAATATAATACATATTAATAATGAAAATGTTTTTTTAACAATAATTCTAATAAAACAACTGAGCAAAGCTTAACTAAATATATTATAAAATTATAAATAGGACGAAAAAAATAAACATTTAAAAAAACTCGATGATTTTAACAAAATAAAACTAATTTTTTTAAATCATATTTAAATCGTATAAAGAAACAAAAGAAAACAGTTAAAATGAAATAAAAAAACAATGTGTTATTAGATTTTATATTTTTTTGATGCTAGTACATAAGTGTTTATTTAAGAAATATTAGTATGTATAAACAAATGAAAACAAAACAAAGCGAAAGTATAAATTAAACGTTATAATATTTGTATAAAAATCAATTCAAATGGAATTTTGATGTTTTTATTGCTTTTACAGTGTGATTTTTCGATAATTCATGGATTTGTCATCATGGTAAGTACGGAAAAAGTGAATTTATACCGACAGGCCTATTAACTACAGACAGAGGACGAATGTGTTTTTTTTATCGATTTCGCATTTTGGTACTACTATTCAGTTCGCCGGCGAAAACTATCGCACTTCGAATGCAAATGCGAAAGCTATTTTAGACGTGAAATGTGATAGATGTTTCGATGGCAAATTAAGTTGTCAGCGCCAGCGGTGCATTTAAAAAAAATAAATAGGTGGCGCAACAGGCGGTAGACACCCTAGGCCTAGCTTCTCGCAACCATTCGTTTTGTGTGAGTTTCTACTTTTGGGACGAATGGAAGGAACCTACAATTTTATGCCGAGTCCGAACGGCTGAATTTGAGAAGCTTTTTCAGGACAGTCATACTCTCGGATGTTTGTCAGACGTTCGCGAGAGGTGGCGCAGTAGAAAAAATCTTAAGATGTAATTTGTGTGATCGAACCTGGTTCCCTCGCACAGTAGTCCAGCACACTAACCACTGCGCCATATGCGCCCACCAGCGGTGCATTTGCATGGTGCAAAAAAATAAATAAATAAACGGCAGCGAAAAATAGTGTGATTTTCTTGGAAATTAGACATTCCATTCCAAACACTCGTTTTTCGTTTTGCATAGTTGCCATGTATGCGATTCGCGGCGAAGTGCATAGTTGCCATGTATGCGATTCGCGGCGAAGTGCATAGTTAGCCCCCAGTTTGTTTATCTATGGTCGACTCCATTGTACCATCATTGAATGTTGATTTAAATTAGAGTTCCTGACAGGTTTAAGCTAACGTTTAAGCAGAAACTGGCCTCTGGTATGCTTCTACAGTACGTATTGAGAGTTTGCATAATTTTTCTGTAGGCACCTCTAGATGTTCTCATTTTATTTTTCCGGGCGCGGCGGATCGATTGCTGAATCGAAGCTTTATTCTTCCACCGGTATTCGCCTTAAAATCCAAAAGTATGCAAATTTCTAAAACGCCGTTTTATTTATCAGGCAAATTTGATTACAAACCAGGGGCCGAATCGTACAATCGACCAATTGCATGAGATGAAACCCAACTTTTGCATTAGTGGCAAAATTTCATTCGAGTAAATTTTACTAAAATCTTAAGTTCGGGAATATAGGAACAGATCATTCTGCATCAGCTTCGTTTCTGAACAGTAGTAGAAGTAACATTGATGCACTTTTTTTTTAATGTACTATCACTCTTATTCCGAGTGGCGTTTACGACGATTTATGAAACGCTAATTTGAATTTGGAATTACGAGTGTCGTTTTTGAGTCGTTGAACGCCATTTGTCACTGAACGGCATGTGGAACCTATTGGCGTACGACGAACGTCATGTGAGAAACTTCACTGCCATTCTGTAAGGCGTTGAACGCCACAAAACGACAAGAAAAATGACGATTTCTGTCGACAAATTAGTGAACGCCAAGTAATGAAAATCGATTGAAAATTGAACTTCTTGAATTGTTATTTTATTCAATTTAATTAGATTCTTTTCAAGGGTTATAAGTACCAAACCAGAAACAATTTAATGGAATTTAATTAATTGGCAAAGGGATTTTAAAAGGAGTCTTAAATGATGACCCAGCCTAGACCACCATCAAGAAATGGAAAAGATTGGCAGAAAGTTTTTGTGAGCATAACTTTAAAACATTTTTTATAAATGATGAGTGATCGTCTCGTCCTTATTTAAAATGTTTTCCTACACCATTCTGGTAGCTACCCTCAGTCAAGAATCTCGCAGTCGCAGCAAATTATATCGCCTGCACAGACGGCGACCATGTAGGTACTTTCCACGAGCTTACCTTTTATTTCGTCCAATGAAGATTTCCTTACAATCTAAAAAACATTATGGAATCCGAAAATAATTAAACTGAACATTTTTTTCGAAAAAGATAAACAACAAAACACTGATAGGTACAACCAACAACAATTTATCTGTCAGCACTGATTAGCTCGTTTGGATCGTATGTGGAATGTGAACTACTTACCGACGACGTCGTACCCTGTCGTGGAATAACGACAAACGTCGTGAAAGTAAAACGCCACTCGGAATAAGGGTGATATCCAAATGTGATACGTTGAGCTCGAACTGAATTTACATTTATCTAGAAGAGATAACAAGACACTCGATAGATTGATTCGAAGTTAATGCAGCTTGCCTTTTAGAAGCTAGCTATACAATTTTCCTTTTCATACCAAAGAAACAACTTCATTATTGTTACCATATTCAGTTTTATTATTTAATAAAAGTCCATTATTACAAAAAAAAAAATAAAACAAAATAAAAAAAATTTAAACATTAAAACGTTACAAATAAGCACATCATCATCATAAACTGTGCACTTTCACATCAAGTACGGGTTAATTTTGTTTACAAAAAAAACGACGACCTTTGTCTATATTATAGAAAAAAAAAAATTAATTGATTAAACAGTAATCACTTGAATGTTATATAGAGCAATGTTGTGTAGCTAATTTTGGTGTAACAAGGCACTGTATTCAAGAAAAATATGTGTCTTGTTGAATGCGTTTCATCTTCGAAAATGAATATCTTACTTTAGTTTATTTTGCCTTTAGATTGAAGACGGCAACATTAAGGAAATATTAAAAAATAATGCATGCATTGGTTGTAAAAAAAGCACAAAAAAGCAGCGCGTGAATAAATGGGCTTTGGGCGAGCAGTAAAATTTATAAAATTCGGGAAGAAAACTTCTACGATATTGTGCCATTCGATTTGTATACGTGGACACTTGTATTTGAGCTACGCAATGAGATTTCCTTACTTAAAAAGGATCAAGACCTTAATAACTGTCGTTGATTAATATGACTAACAGTTAAAAATAAATTAATCGTCAACAAAATAAAAAGTTAAAATATAAAACAAAAGAAAGCTGCTTCTATTGTAAGAAACGCTTCGTTCCTTAGATCGTAACAGCAGCTGCAGCGGCAATTTCTCTTCTTCTCGGTGGAATAACAGGTCGTTTTGAATTGATTATCGTCGATAACGACCGAGATATGATTTGCAATTGGGACAAGTGTGATGTACGTCCATGCATTCGTCAATGCAGCATGGAATGAGGCAGCATCCTAGCCAGCAACTGGAAGGAAATTACAGTAGTTAGTTGTGGTTTCTTTTATTTTAGAGGTGGAACATACCCCAGTAAGGCGATAACAAATCCTGACAGATATGCAATCAAACCCGGTTCAGTGCGGGTGGTCGTTTCAATTTCGGCATTACAAGTTGGGCAAATCATGTGAGTGGCAGCACGTCCGATTGGCACAACCGTCGTCAGGATGGTTGTGTTGGTTGTTGGCTGAACAATCGGTGTGAATGGACTGGAGGGCTTGACACCGCCAATTGCCTCCTGATAGCTCGGAGGAGCAGACGGTGGTGGTACATACGTGTACTGGGGTGGTGTAGGTCCTGGAGCTTTACTCATTTTCCGTTGTCTGCAAATATAAAATTAGGCTTAAAAAAAGCGGAGTAGGTAAAGCTAAAAACATCGATCAAAAGCAATTAGTTTACAAAACATTTGTTCATGAGTTGTTGAAACGCCAAAATGATTAAGCAGCGAGCTGGCAAGAAAGGAAAGCGCAACGGTTTTCGGAATTACATGGTTTATAATACGAGTAAGCGCACATTTTTCCAGATGTTGTTTGTGCAGACTGTCAAACTGAACCAGTTGAATTTTAGTATGTACATTGTACACTCTATATTAAAGGAAACAAGTTCAAGTACCTATCACCTATCGGCAGATTGACACGCTCCCTTTTCGAATCAAAGTACATCACAGAGAAAATCCTAAAAAAAAATCAATAATATTCGCCCATCGCCATCAGCTCTAAAAAAAAACATCAATGAACTTATTTTCCTGCATCGAAAAGTGCTTTCCCTAGCGAATACCAACAATATAATCAACCACCCATCACACTAGTCCACCTAAGTAGCTAGCCATTTGGCTACCGCTAGCTTTTATTTACTTTGAAGTTCGTATTTGCCAAGCGCGCTGGTTGTATGGTTAGCTATTAATAAAAGTACACATCACACATACAACAGTCTAGCTAGCCAGCCACACCAAAACATTACCAACAATGACAAACAAGCGTCGTCGTCATGAATATTAGATTAGCCTAAATAATAAATTTATCAACAATACAACAGCATCGGCGGTGACTACAGACAACGTTGATGCATAAAATGGCATGGCACTGCTTGTAGGGCCACCCCATCAGATATTAAAGACTGCAGAATAAAGTAGATATACTTGTTGGATAATTGAACTCATTTTAATTTGTGTCTGAAAGATTTGTAGTAAAACTCCCACTAGCAACTGGAATGTTCATGATGTAAAAATTCACAGCCGAAGGTCTTTCTATTTCTTTTCATTTTTAATTGGTAGATGACGTCGTCTTCCATTTATGGAAGAAATGCCCAAACACGGTTGGGTTGGTGCTTCGACCATAAAATTAGTTTTATCCGAACCTAGTTTAATGTGATGTTTTACCTGAATTCTTCCGGATATTTTTGCTGCACAAGAATATTTTGTTTTCGTTTAATGAAGATGATTACGTCGTTATTTCAAGCACAACCTTTTTTTTTCACCAAAAACTGGCAGTGTTGCAATGTTCTTCGGATTTGTTTATCTATTTGAAAATTGGGAAACACATAGGACTAGTTTAACAAAGCAATTTACGATATCAAAATATTTACTTTTGTGATTTCTATAAACACAGATTTATATTAGCATTAGGGAGAGACACCAAACGATAACGAAGGAACGCACAAGAATTCTTAGAAATTGATAAATAACAAAATGTGAAATCAGCGCTACCAATTTCGTTTTTTGCAAGTTTTGCTTAAATGTTGGCAAACATGAGACAGTTTTAGAGAAATGAATCATGATGAACTCGCAATGACAGCTATAGTTCATTTTGTAAAAAAGCAGCAGCGAGGTTGTATACATATTATTCATATTGGCTGTGACGTAACGACGACCGTACTTTTCGTACTTTTCAGTTCGTTCAATTGAAAGTTCGAATTCAATTTGAATCGAAAGTTGAACAGTGTTTTTTAACCGAATTTAAATAGAATAGAATTGAATTGAAACTGAATTCAATTTCGATCCGATAACGTCAGAAAAATAACAAACAGAGAAACTACATTTCATTCAAGTTCTATTTATTTTAATAATTCTACGAATTCTACGCTAGTTATTGAGAAGTTTGATCACCACGAATAATTTGAAATAACTGCTATTTTGACACACGTTTCATATAATTATTCTTTACTATCAGAGCCCTACCCATTTTAAATGACAGTTAAAATTAATTAAAATTCTGCATTGATTTTTTTTAAGATTTTACATTCTTTGTGTGATGTTTGCATTCTTAATGGTTTTCGATTGATCATGCAAGAAGCATTTTCAGGTCGTATAGGTATGCATACGGAGCTGTTATTGACAAATCTAGCCAAGAATTTCTTAACCGTGTACATTCAGTTGACGTTTTGTTTGTAGGTATACCTGACGTATAGTAAAAGTGATGTTTACGATCAAATTGGAAATTGCTTTCAGGGAAAATCTAGTCCATCGACACAATGCACTACTGTAATATCCTAGCAACTAGTGGTGTAAAACGTCAGTCAAATAAATAATAAAATAAAATAAAAATTGGGACTTGATTGGCAGAGACAGCAGAGAGCAGGCGGCATTGGATATGATGTTACAACGACTAACGCCCTTTTAATCGAGTCTTACTTCAAATCAAACTAAAAATAAACTAATCACCCCTATTGTCGTCGTCGTCTGTCGCAAACGACTGGCGACGTTTGTCGTGTCGAGTCGTTTGGAATTTGGTATTGCGTAACTGAAACGACTCGACTCTCTGAACTCTCACATCCCACATACATTCCACAAACTATGACACATGGGATTTGACATTTCTGTCGACGAATTTATATTTGGTCTGGTGTTTTGTTTGTGACTTGGTTAATTATTTACTAAAACAAATCAAAAATTAATAGTGTGACATGTTTTTTGAAAGCAGCGATGAAGAAGAAAACCAGAAAAAAGTGCTGGTAAAGTTAAGGAAGGAAATTCGAACCAAATCCAATCCATTGGATTTGCCCGACATTAAGTGGGTGATAGAAATAATTTAAATTGCATACATTGTGTTAATAACAATTATTTTCAGATTTTAAATGTATTTTAAACTATCGAAGTCGAAGGTGGTCCAAGACAATTCAGAGATAAGGCTATGTCGTCCCATTGCCGATTAACATCACGTTTGGTTAGGCCTTCGTGAATGATTTTGCTATTTTTCTGCATTTCGTTCACTAAATGTAGAAATTGCCTTTTATTTGTTATCTCCATTCTGCAAAGTAACTATAATTGTCTTTTTGTTAACTAAAAATTAAGTACACATACTTTTTTTAACACATTATCACACAGTCGTCCGCAAAATAGTCGACGACAGAAATGTATCATTTCCACGACAAACGTCGTCACAAAACGCCTCACGCAATACCGACGATCGTCGTCGAAAAATACAATCCACATTTTTTGACATTTCAGACGCCATTTGTCGATCGTCGCCGCGACAAAAGTCGTTTATTTTCAGTCGCCAATACCAAACAGTCGTGTCGCTTTTTTTTTAGAGTCGTAAACGACGACGACAATAGGGGTGAATATTTAGTCCAGACAAATATTTTTGACGACTAAATGAATGATACAGTAAACAAATACAAATAAATATATCAATATCGCTAATCTGCGCATAAGCGTCAAAAAATTTAGATGGTCGAAATTAGTCTTATGTCGATTTCCATTGGGCAAGAAAAAGCACTTTTTTCAGATTCAGACCAGTTTTTCTGCATTGGGCGAAAAAAAAAAACACTTTTTTTTAATATTCAGATCGAGCGGGAGATTCACACATACTTTCACCAATGCCAAAACAAAAGCCATTTGTAAACGCAAATTGCAATAAACAACACAAATGCATAAAAAAAAGTAATCTCATTTCATGTTCCATTATGGGGCAGGACAAATCTGAGATCTGCATCTGAGAGCAAAACGGTAAAAGCCCAAGGGAAATCGACATTACCTACTAAAAACTAACAAGGGTGACATCAATTGTCAAAATGCTGACCAAGCTGTTAATTGGACGCCATAAAATTTAGATAGCTGTATTTTTCTTTCACAAAATATGTAGAAATTTATGTTTTATACGAAATTGTTCTGTATTGTATACCTGGACAGCCATTTTGGATACAATTTAAGAAACACATAACCATATACCTATGTAGATTATGGGTAGGTATGTGGCAAATAATTACAAGTTTTCATAATGTGTGATTATCGGCTTATTTTTTGAGAATCTATCTCACTTTTACTTTTACATGCAAAACCAAAAGTGAATATAACAGTTTTATCAACGCCATCTCATTTTTCGTTGGTTTGGTCTATTGACAAGTAACTAATCAAAAATGGAAGCAAGCATTAAATATAGTCAAAAATGTACATTTAATGTAATTTATACTGTTTTCTTTTTATTAAACGCTGAGAGTATTTTTATTTATTGAACATATGCAACTGCTTCCGCTCTTTTCAATGCTTCTTTTGGCTGCGATTTAAGGACATACAAGACATGATGACTTCTACTTCCTGAAAAAAACACAACAATGTTATAAAATGCATTATACATTGTATTAGTCTTTCTATTTGAGTATAATGTACCTGGCATTCTTGTTCGGACTACACTTTTAAATCCATTATCACCGTTAACTTCATAGCGTACATCACGCACATATCCACCTGGTTCTAGTAAACCATATCTGCCATTGACTTGATTGCCCTGTCTACCTTCCCAATGATCCAGAGTTACACCACTGTCAGGATGATCGATGAAGTAGCGAAAGGAGTAATTTATCTGGAAAATCAAGTTCAGAAGAAAAAGTAAAAGTAGCTTTTGGTTCCAGATAATAAACATCTTTGAACTGCTCAAGGTCATATTGCGTTCTCTATCCGGAATTCCAATGCACCAATGCATATAAAAAAATCTTAAGGCAATAATTTAAAGTTATAGACTGCTTACAGCATCCGGGAGCAATTAAACTGTCCAACAGTAGTTAATTAGTTTGTGCAGAAAAGGGTAACTAACCTCATCTTCGATGTGGTTTTTCTTGTAGTCGTTAAAGAATTCTACAAACTGGCCGCTGACTCGAACTCTATTGATGTTGATGAGTATGATGAGTGTCAGCAGTAGAGTGCTTCTCCTTAGAAAGACCTGCAATTGAGATTAGGGCTTATCAGAGTTAACACCAAGAACTTTTAAATTTATTCAACTGAACGTAGAACAGGTATTCTGTTTTACTACTCGCCTTTATTAGATCTTTATATCAAAGGGTAAATCGATGCGGTATGGGAAATCGAAGTAAATCGAGTCCCGGACCCGGCTTAATTTTTGGGAACTGATAATAGGAATAGGAGTCACAGATGAGGTGATACCCAAGACGGACGGCAATTGATTTTAAGTTTATTTTTTAATATTTAACTTCTTTCTTCATATCTTAGATAAATGTTGGTTAGAAATTTGCCTTGCCTTCTCCTTCTGTAGAAAATACTACATACTTAAATTCTGAATGCCAAAGATATCGTCTATAAAAGATATCATGAGTATTTTAACTGTCATGTCGTGAATTCAATCTACCAAAATGAGATCGACCGATTACATTTTTCTCGGATCCTACTGTATCCTACCTCGTCAACCATCATAATCACTCAGGAATTTAAGTTTCATAAAACAGTTAAAACACTACTTAAAGAGCGTACGCTTTATAGGTTAGCTTGGTTTTCCACCACGATAATGTCAGAAAATTATCCGAGGACGGTCTACAAGAATTTTTTTGGAGTAAAAACTTGTAAGATTGTCAATGGAGGGGTAATATTTTACTGGGCGGGACACGGGTACGTAACGAAATGTCAAAGTTTATACTGCGTTAAGTTGGCGTATATGGCTTGCTACGCTCGCGGCAAAGACTCTAAACTCCAGTATAATCATTTTCGGACATTATGCCGTACGTTTAGGATCCAACTTTTATATTTATAAAGAGTTTTTAATGAAAATAGGATTACGTTACGTTGATTATGTAGTCGTATCCCGAACATCGGTTAACGTCAGTTCAGTACAAAATCTGTCAAAATGAATGTGCGAATAGACACTTCCTATTTTACTCTCTTGAAGGTGAACTTTTTTACGAATTTTTCGAGTTAAGGAACGGCATTGAGTAAAAATTCGTTACATTTTAAAGTAAAAACAGAACGGGGTTTTGATAAAAGAATTAGAATATTTAATTAAATAAAAGAGAACTACAGGTGACAGAAATTAAATAAATTTTGTGAACATTTTAATCTCTAATGAATATAAAATTTGCATACATAAATAGTTACCTAATTTTACAATTGAGAGAATGTTGAAAACAATGAACTTTTGAGCGGTTTCACTATGACATCACTGTGAAGAAAGCCGCACAACGATAGTGCTGTCCCTCATAAGCTTTCCAAATTAATATTACCCCCATATTTTTAACGGATGTGCAAGCAATTACTATTCGAATTGACTTCCTTTACTGGGTAAAAGTGAGGCAATGTTGAACGCGCCTTTAAAATAGACATATCTGTTAAATATTACCCATAATCATCTATTTCCATTCCGAGAAGTAAAAACCTTCCTGCAACAGATAACAACCGACTCTATAGCTCAATGCATCTGACCCTGCAATCGCACACTTACTCTCACTTCAACGGGAGGGAAACCTTTACTTTGTTTATACGTACCATGTACCACATCAATTTGGCCAACGACTCCTTGTGCATGTGGCCATTTACTTGTGCACGGCTTCACCCTTTTCACATTTGAAGTGCGGTCCACCTATAGTAGGTACCTATCCGCTCTTGTTATACACAATGCAAAGATTGTTGCAACAAACAGAAGTTAGTCGAATGCCAATCTTTAACAACTTCAATTGAATGCTACAGATCGCAGATACACCGTATGCAAACTGCTTTAAAGTAGCGCGGATACCTTAAGCCATTCAGGCCCGTATACAAGTGTGAAGTCGATAATACGAAAAAATTTCAAATCGATTTTATGAGGCCACCTGATGGGATCACAAGAAAAATGAATATCGCGATGCCAATCTATTTGTACCCAGTGGAGTACTTTGCTACTTGAATGCTCATTTTGATGGAATCTCAAAAATATCACTTAACAACTCGTTAGACTTCATCACCCACTACCCATCAACCTTAACTACTGTCAGCATTCATTCAATTCGTAGGCAATAAGTCCTCTTCCCCACAGAGCATTATGTGTTTTTCCACTTTTTAATATTGAGTCTTGAGTGGCTTATCAATCAACTGGCTTCGAGTATGACAGCGCATATACTCGTATATCAACCGGACACAGTAAATTACCTCAGTGTGATAATCTATCACATAACATACCGCGTGAGGAGCGACACACTGACACACAAGCGGAACGCATCTCACTAAAAGATGGATTCAATCAATTACGCCCCAGTTTTGAGAAATTGAATAATAACTCAAATATAGAAATTGTGCTCTAGTTACCTCATAGCTGCGTATAACATTCGATTGCAGTCGCAAACAGGTCCGAACGCTTAAGACTCTAGTTTATGGCGAGTCTTGTAACGTATTTATCACTACTCTCAAGATTGAGTATGTATATTAGTAGATCGAGTACGGGTTCCAAGAGACACTTTAGAGAAATTATGAAATTGCTATCCCAGACTGAGATCTTTACTTCAACTTTGTCTGTGACAATTAACACAAAGGAAACAACTGGAAACAAAACTCAAACAAGTCTTCCTTTCGGTGAAACGCATCAGGAGCCAGTTGTTTGTTGCTTATACAGTGGGGTTGAAAAGCCACACTGCAGAGAACTTTTGTATAGGCCATTAGGATTGTAAGGAGAGAACCGTAATAGAATTCAATGGAAGTAATTCAGGTTAAGCCGCAGTGTTTGTTTATGTTACAATTGTAGCTTTTGCCCTCGGCTTTGCTCGCCTCAGGATTTGGTACACAGAGATACCCTCACAGTCAGTGAGTTCCCATCTTTTATATTTATATAGCTTTACCCGCCCGGCTTTGCCCGTGCTAAGGACCTACAATGCACATCAATGTTCCAAGTTTTACAACTTTACATCCGATAAGTGTTGAGAAATAGCGTTTGCAAATATTGTTTTTGAGTGAGAGGTGCCACGCCCCTTTGTCCAATTTTGGCAAGACTTCACAAAAACCATCCTGGGCCAATACCCAAACCAATGGCACTTGTCAAACTATTACAACATTCCATTTATTTCCAATTATCAACCTTACAAATATTTCCCCATATACGCACAAATTCAGGCATGTTCACTAAAATGCCTATAACTCCTGCACCAATCCACATACAAGGACCGTATATACAGAAAAACTTTGGTATTGACGACACCTTTCATGGGAAAGAATCAGAATCCAAATCGGTTCACGAATTACAGAGAACATCAATTACAAACAAGCGGGCTCGGCAAACGTTGTTTTGCCTCCTCGTACATTTTCATTCTCCGTCAATTGTTCTGCGGCCGTTTTATTATTTGAAGTTATTATTCATGAGCTTATTCTTGCTTTATAAATTTTTTTTATTGTTGAATGTTTATTATTTGAAATTTTTTTCGAATCGGATCACAGCGCCACCTACCGGGTCGAATTGTAAATTTAAACCATCTTTAGACCCATTTAAATGCACACGCAAAATTTCATTAAAATCAGTCCAGCCGTTTAGGAGGAGTTCGGTTACAAACACGTACAGAGGAATTATATTATATAAAGATAGATTTTAACCAGAATGCATTAACATTAAGCTAGTTGAAACCTACTTCTTTTTTGACTGCACTACATAAACGTAGCATCACTTCTTACCCCAGCTGTAACCATGTGTGCTGTCTGTCCGTTTTTGCAAAAGAAATTCACTATGCAACACAACAAGCTAAATTGTTAACAAATCCTGTGAAACCTGCACCATCCACACTTCGAGAGTAGAGGCGAGTGTGTATCATGCGACGACGACGTTACGTATAGACTCAAAGTTATAGTGGTCAGTTCCTGGTCCAATGTTGTTTCTATATTTTCCCATCGACAAGCCACAGAGCAAACTCTAGATGGTAATATTCACTTAAAGCTATTGCCCTTAGGCGCAGATAGTCAGAAGCCATTGCTAGACTTTGACTTTCCATCTCAAGGAAATTGTAGCTTTGATTCGACAAAAACCAATTTGCATGATTCAATATGGCGCACCATGCGCATTGTGATTGAAAGAAAGGAAGTCAGTTGCACAGTCGCACTTAAACCATATTAAATGGGTCCGCAAGATAGAGGATTTGGACTTACCATCTTTTGGTCACGATTTTCAGTTGGACTTTCGAATTAAGAATTCGTACTTGTTACACAATAAACACACACACACAAAGAATTGTACGGATATGTTGAGGGAAAAGATTCCTTTTCGCCGAAACAATCACTTTGATACCGTTTTCACTGCAGAGTCCTGCCTAATGGACCTAATTGTTGGCACAAGACTAAGTGCGCGTCTGTCTGAACTGAATGGTTTCTTTGATATTGTCGCTGATGGCACGAGAATGGCACAAGAATGTTTTTTTTTCTTGTTGTGGTGGCGGCAATGTCGTCGGTAGTAAGCACTTGTGGCTTAGCATTGCATTGCAATTGACTTGAGCTGAGGTGCACCTCAGAAATGCGCCGCCGCGCGCCGTGGAGCTGTGGTTGTGGTTGATTCGTTTTTTTTTTTGCGCTGTAGGTGAATGGCAGTGCTTAAAGATGCACGTGATTGGGCCTTTTGTTTGTTTAGTTTTTTGTCTAAGACTTCCATGCAAGTGTTAAAAATGTGTTTCAAGATAGTGGGCACGCTCCGTGCTATGAATAGTTTCGTCTGCGGTTAGAGATATTCGCGATTTGAAGGTGCTGCAATGTTTGGCCTAACTTTCTAGTGGTAGGTTCCTACCTAATTGGGTAAGAGGATTGTTCGGTTGCAGAGATGATCAGATTGTGGTTAATATTGTATTCAATTGTTATCGTTATGCCATTTTATCATTATTATTCAAAAAGAAAATGGATTTGCAGTTAGTAGGACGAGAGACGATACTGATGTCTACTGATGATGCGGTGCTTGTATGGGTTCAGGTGAACGTTAATTTTTGGCAACGAAATTGTGGTATACATTTATAATGCCCACAGATTGAAGGTGTAAGAGAAACTCTCATGAATGGCTCTAATTGTATCGTGTTTTATTGAGTAGGTAGTGCAAAAAGGGACCGGATATCTTGTAGATCTATATCCGCCTTTTATAACAAGGAAAACTTTCAGCAACGATTTGAATATAGGGCAGACGTATGGCTTGAAATAAATGGCACGAATCCAATTCAAACACTGAAGACGTATCGTTATGTATGTAGGCCCACCAGACTGCATTATTCTCAATCGTTGACGTCACTTCAATACTCTCGCTCTTTTCTTTGGCTGCAACAAACACAAGAGTCAGTCATCATCATCGAGCCGTTCAGTTGTCAACTTCAATTAACTTTTTCCTCTAAATCAACCTAACGTAATACTTTTTTTGTAATTCCTACATACTTTTTGAATTGAATAAACTTGTTAACCAATTGTAGCACAGTTTAGCTATTCACTTCCTACATGTTTGTATTAACTATTATGTATATATGTAGGTACCTACTTTTTTTGGAAAAATCCAAAATTAATTTAACAACAAACGATTCTTTGCTGTTTATACTTTTCTGAAAGGTTCCTATATAAGATTATTAAGGAAGCAATGACACCAGTTAACTGGCGCTTCACTGGTATGGAAATGGAACTCGGCAGATTATGATTGACACAATTAATTATTCACAAAGAAATGACCATGTACTTTGTTGGTTTCAGTTCAGCTGTCGATTCTCCTGAGAGACAGAAGAAAACATCTTTTGCATATGTCCGGACGCAGTCGTTTGGTCACAGTCACGCCACCGACACTCGTGTGCCCGAGAAACCCAAGTATCAATGGATGACCTAACCACGGATGCAGGCAGACCCATCGCAGGTTCAGGTCCTAAGAGAGCTTCTTCTGAACCCAGCCTGGCAAGCTCATCAGCGATCTCATTTCCCTGGATACCAGTGTGACCTGGGACCCAAACGAAGTTTGACCGTGTCTAGCCTACCGACCAAGTTCAGAGAAAGCTTGAGTTCGAGCACTAACTTGGACGAGGTAAGAGGGTTAAGCTGCGCTTTTAGTGCAGCTTGGCTATCACTGCAAACTCATATGCTTCTAGCCCTCTACGTGTTTGTCACAATATATAGCGCATAGCTATATAATTGTTGATATAGCGATTTGGCACCACGCATCCAGCTATTAAACGTTCATCAGTCATCTAAACAACATGAATTTGTAGAAGACAACTCTTCGTTCTCTTCTTTCTCAGCCGTCGACATGGAAGGTTCTATCTGCGATAACTAATTAACATTATACAATTAACTTAAACTTTATTCTTGAATTATATAACTAACATATAATAAAGCCAATATTATATTTTATTTGTTACCATATTCGTTTGGAGTATTTTATTTAATAGAAGAGGATACTTTGATCATCGGGTAATCTTAACAATAATAAGGATAGCGAAGATCTCCGCTTGGAAGACAGACTTTCCGCGAAAGCCTGTTCCACCACACAACCGATGCATATGAGAGAAGTGGTTTTACCATTGGCGTATAGATCCAAAAGGACCCTTTTTGGAGATAAGCCCCATGTCTTACCAAAAGCGCCTTTGCACTGCCACAAAGTCGACAGCGCTTTATCGGTTTTAGATTCAACATGCTTGGACCAAAGAAGTTTTCTATCGAGGATTACTTCCAGATTACTCTGACTTCATTAGAGACCGGGATAGTGACACCTTTTAGCACAAGTTGAGTCAGACCAGTGACTTTCCTCCTTCTCGTGAAGAGAACAACCGTAGTTTTAAGAGGATTCACTGAAAGCCCATTTCTTGTACACCATAGTACATTTTTTTTTTTTTTTTTTTTTTTTTTTTTTTTTTTTGTCGGAGGTTGTTACTATCCGATGGAGCACTCAGACACAACTACTGGTCCATTGTACTGCCAAACAGACACCTTACATTGCTGTACTTAGTTTTCCCGTCTTTCGAAGAAAGATAAGAAGGAGCTTCAGTGATGAAGAGCTTAGATGTTCGGCACTCACCACGTCAGCCCCAAAAATCCGCCACCTGATGCGAGCAAAGGCAGGACAACTACAGAGGAAGTGTTCCGCCGTATCATCGTCCTCTCCACAAGCAGGACAGATGGTGGTGTCGCTCAAGCCCAATACATTTAAGTGTTTGGCGAAAGCTTGGTGGCCCGAAAGGACGCCCACAAGCAGTCTACAGTCGATTCTCCTGAGAGACAGAAGAAAGGACGCGGACCTTTTGCAGATGTCCGGAAGCAGTCGCTTGGCCTGTCTGCACCCAGCACAATCACGCCACCGACGCTCGTGTTTGCGAGAAACCCAAATATCGATGGATGACCCAACCACAGATGCAGGCAGACCCAGCGCGGGTTCAGGTCCTGAAAGAGCTTCTTCTGAACCCAGCCTGGCAAGCCCATCAGCGATCTCATTTCCCTGGATACCAGTGTGACCTGGGACCCAAACAAGTTTGACCGTGTTTAGCCTACCGACCAAGTTCAAAGCAAGCTTGAGTTCGAGCACTAGCTTGGACGAGGTGAGAGGGTTAAGCAGCGCTTTTAGTGCAGCCTGGCTGTCACTGCAAACGCATATACTTTTAGCCCTCCACCTGTTTGTCACAATATAGCGCATAGCCATAAGGATAGCGAAAATCTCCGCCTGGAAGACAGTCGCGTGGTTACCTAAAGGGTAGTGTAGTCTAATGTTCTCGCATTCCACGAAGACTCCAGAACCAGACCCCTGTCCGGTTTTAGAGCCATCCGTGAATACACGATGGCATTCTTTCCCTGGCTCAGAGTCCGGCCGAAGCCATTCCGTTGCCTGAGGAAAGTTGACGTGGTAGTTTTGTCGCAGTAGGATTTCTGGTGTCATTGCATCAGACGGCATATCCATAAGACAGGGGTCAAAGGATAATTCTCGCACAAGTTCATCAAAATTCCAATGCGCGTGGTACCAAAAGCCACCTCTCTTTAAACGGGAGATGGTTTTCAGTGTACACCCCATGATAAAAATATCAAGGGGGGGGAGATTCATCATAGCATCTAGAGCAGAACCCGGGGTGCTGGGGAAGGCCCCTGTGCAGCCAAGGCAAACTGTTCTTTGGAGTTTGGCGAAAGAGGCAGTAACACGTTTCCGCGAAAGCCTGTTCCACCACACAACCGATGCATATGAGAGAAGTGGTCTTACCATTGCCGTATAGATCCAAAGGACCCTTTTCGGAGATAAGCCCCATGTCTTACCAAAAGCGCCTTTGCACTGCCAGAAAGTCGACAGCGCTTTATCGGTTTTCGATTCAACATGCTTGGACCAAAGAAGTTTTCTATCGAGGATTACTCCAAGATATTTGACTTCGTCAGAGATCGGGATAGTGACACCTTTTAGCACAAGTTGAGTCAGACCAGTGAAGTTCCTCCTCCTCGTGAAGAGAACAACCGTAGTTTTAAGAGGATTCACTGAAAGCCCATTTCTTGTGCACCAATCATCGATCAAGCCCAAGGATCTCTGCGCCTGAGAGCAGACAGTCCTTAGGTTCGAGCCGACAGACAGAACGGCGACATCGTCCGCGTAGGCTTGTGTGTAGGTTCCAGGAAGATTGAGTAACGTTAGCAGAGAGTCTACTACCATACACCATAAAAGGGGAGACAGAACACCACCTTGTGGGCAGCCCCTGTTTACCCCTGTCATGACGCATTTGCCACAATCCGCCTCGGCAATCAACGTCCTGTACATTAGCATTGCTTTAATCCACAACACCAATGTTTCATCTATACCGTGATGTCTAGCTGCGTTACACATGCTGTCAAAAGTCGCATTATCAAAAGCACCCTCAATATCGACGAAAATACCCAACGCGTACTCCTTCCGATCAAGAGCGCTTTCGATCCTACCAACAAGGTTCTGAAGCGCAGTTTCACAGGATTTTCCGCGCTGATAAGCATGTTGCATCTCAGAAAGAGGATGCGATCGAAGAGCAACATTGCGCACGTGCAGCTCAACCAGTCTTTCCAAACTTTTCAGCAGGAAGGAAGACAGACTTATGGGTCTGAAACTTTTGGCGAGAGTGTAGTCAGTCTTACCGATTTTTGGTATGAACACGACTTTAACCATACGCCAAAGAGAAGGTATGTAGGCCAAGGCCAAGCTAGCGGTGAAAATTCTTTTCAACGTCGGCATCAGCTGACTAAAACCTTGTTTCAGCATAGCCGGGTAAATTCCATCCGGACCAGGTGCCTTGAAACTCTCAAACGATGCAATTGCATATTTGATAGCGTCATCCGTCACCACTCTGGATGCAATATACCAGCTACGCCGCGTGGTGTTTGTCCGTTCCGTGGTGGCCACCGTTTCCGGTACCACTGAAGAGCGCGTAGTGATCTGATTTCCCGGGAAATGAGTCTCCAACAGAAGACTGAAAGTCTCCGCCTTTGTCTCAGTGTAGGTGCCATCAGATTTTTGGAGCGATTCCAGTTTACTTGGTCTGTCCCTTTTGAGGACTTTAACAAGTCTACTGGTTGCACTTAGTGATTCGACCTCCTCACAAAATTTCCTATAAGAGTCATTTTTCGATTTACGAATCAGTCTCTTAAATTCTTTTTGCTTCGATCGATACAGATTCCAGTCTTCTTCTAAGTTGGTTTTTAAAGACCGATTTAGGAGCTTCCTGGTTTCTCTGCGAAAAAGCTGCAGTTCGGTATTCCACCAAGGTACCGGTTTTCTGCAGGAGTTTTTTGTAACCGGACACGCTTGTTCAAAACAACGGATAAGGACGCTGTTCAGATCCTGAGCAGACCTCTCTACCCCTTGTATTGACCTTAATTTAAGTGGAGCTTTAACAGAATTGCCAAGTTCCTCCTTAAACCGTGCCCAATTCGTTTTTCTCGGATTTCTCCTCTCCTGCGAAGGTGAAACTTCACAGTAGATTTGAAATTCGATGTATCTGTGATCTGACAAAGTGCTATCTGGCGATACCCTCCAATTGATGATAGTCTTGGAATGCCTGTTGGACAGGGTAATATCGATTACTTGCTGTCTCCTGGCTGTAACAAATGTAGGCCGACGACCCACATTGTTGATGGTGATGTCAGACGATAGGATGAAATCCAGAAGACGATCTCCTCGTATATTGCATTTGCTGCTGCCCCAAACAGTGTTTTGAGCATTAGCATCGCAACATAAGACAAGACCAATCTTTTTGACCTCGCAGTACTCTATGAGCTCAACAATTGCCTTTGGTGGTGGAGGAATTAGAGAGTCATAGGGGAAGTAAGCCGATGCAACAACAAAGGTTTCCCAATTGCCATTTGCATGGTAAGTGATAGTTGCAGCAACCAAATCTTGGCCACAAAACCGTTTGATTTTAACTGCCGTGAGGGATTTCGATACAACAAGACATGTCCTAGGTCTCTCGGACAGTTCATCGTAAAGAACATGGTATGCACCGCTCAACTCACCAAGGCCACAGATGCGATTTTTCCACACCCATGGTTCCTGGATGGATGTTATGCGGTTTTTTGTCCTACTGACAGCAAGCCTCCTACTTAAAAGAGCAGTAGCAGCCTTACAGTGTTGTAGGTTGATCTGAGTGAACAAAATGGATGTAAACTCTGGGTTACGACCACTATTAGCACTACTTGACATTGAAATGGAAATTAATCCTACCAAGGTGCAGATAGGGACGCATGTCGTACCTAGACTTGATGATCTCGGCAGAAGCCTTGTCTATGCTCACAACCAGAGAGCTACCATCTTCATCGTGACGGTTTTTACTCTGCCTGTGAGAACGGACAATCCAGGCTTTTGTGTCGAGACCAGGATTCTGGGCATGCAAACGCGTTAGCACGTCCGCCGATTTCCCCAGTTTCCCAGGAATCCAGCAGACAGCACGCGTGAGCTTGGGTGGTTTGTAGACCTCAAAAATTGTGGTCCCGTGGGGAGGGATCTTCGGCACCATGTTGCTGACCCATTTCGAGGTAAGCTGCGAGGAGGTATTCACCGTGAAGGTTCCGTCCTTGAACTCACATCCCTCAACCTGGATACAAGCATTAGTTGCCGCGGCAAGCTCCAAAAGATGTGCTTTACAGTGTTTGCACTCTGCATCGCTCATGCTATTGTCATTGCCTGCTTTCCCTATACGAACTGCTAGAGAGGAGACAGCGGCATCTTTGTAGGATGGCCTCTTGTCCCGCACCTTAGCACCATAGTACATTAATACTACTCAATTGAATCCTTCTTAAGAAGAATCTTTCGTAGGAAAGAACTTTTTCTTTTTGGCGATATGTTGCTTAAGGCAAGCCGGCTCTCACATTAAGGCAATAAGTAATATATACGCAACTTTATTTTAACCTATTCTAACCAGATTGACCACATTGCGATCGACGCAAGACACTCCTCCAGTATTATGGATGTCCGAACGTTTCGAGGAGCGAACATTGACTCGGACCACTACCTTGTCGTAGCCAAGGTACGCCTTCGGATATCCCGAACACCGCCAAGACAAGTAAATACTGTGAGGAAGTTTGACGTCGGACGGCTAAAATCGCAAGAGATCACCAGATCCTTCTCCGATCGAGTCTCTCTAAATCTCTCAAGAGGTTCTATGCAGCCAGCATCAAGCATTGAAGACCAGTGGCAACATTGCCAAAAAGCTATCAGAGACGCCGCCTCTGATGTGCTTGGTTTCACACGACCACCACAACGAAACCCCTGGTTCGACGACGAGTGCCGGCAAGCACATGCAGCGAAACAAGAGGCATACAAAGCGGCGCTGCAAAGAAGGACCAGAGCTGCTCGTGAGCTCTACGCGCAGAAAAGAAGAGACGAACACCGGCTTCTCAGGAGAAAAAAGAAAGAGCACGAGAAGCGTGCGATCGAGGAAATAGAGAGATGCTACAACAGGAATGAGGTTCGGAAGTTTTACCAAAGGGTAAAAAGAACCTGCCAAGGCTACAGAGCCCGAACCGAAGCCTGCAAGGACGAACAAGGGAACATCATAGTAGAATCGCAGTCGATGCTGAGGATATGGAAGAACTACTTCTGCAGACTGTTTAACGGCGATGACGAACTAAATACCGCTGTCAGGCAGAATGAACCATTCAACCTGGACGATGAAGACCAACAATTCCGTCCACCCGACCTGGACGAAGTGAAGATAGCCATATCTAAGCTTAAGTCCAACAAAGCCGCTGGAGCAGATGGCCTAACCGCCGAGCTATTCAAAGCCGCAGGCGATGACTTGGTTAGGAGTATGCACCAACTCATCTGTAAAATATGGTCGGAGGAAAGTATGCCCGATGAATGGAACCTCAGCATTGTTTGCCCGATCCTCAAGAAAGGAGACCCTCTGAACTGCGCCAACTACAGAGGGATTAGTCTTCTTAACATCGCCTACAAGATCCTATCTGCCGTGTTGTGTGAACGCCTGAAGCCTTTCGTCAACAACCTGATTGGTCCCTATCAGTGTGGCTTCAGGCCAGGAAAGTCTACCATCGACCAAATATTCACACTGCGGCAGATCTTGGAAAAAACCCAGGAAGTCCAAATCGATACCCACCATCTTTTCATCGATTTTAAGGCCGTCTATGACAGCATTTATAGAGACGAGCTATACAGAGCAATGTCTAGTTTTGGCATCCCTGCCAAACTCGTCCGTTTGTGCAGGATGACAATGGAGAACGCACGCTGCTCCATCAAGGTCGGTAAAGAACTCACCGAGACCTTCGATGTCAAAAAAGGATTTAGACAAGGCGATGCGCTGTCATGTGACTTCTTCAACATCGTTCTTGAAAGAATAGTGCAAAACTCAAACGCTAACACCAGAGGCACTATCTTTCAAAAGTCCGTCCACCTACTCGCCTACGCCGACGATATCGACATAATCGGCAGAACGCAGCGTGATGTCAATGGCGCGTTCGTGAGCATTGAGACGGAGGCGGCGAAGATGGGTTTGGCGGTCAATGAGGGCAAGACAAAGTATATGCTGTCATCAAGAAAGGACACCCAACACCGACGTCTTGGACAGAACGTCACTACAGACAGATATAACTTTGAAGTGGTAAAGGACTTTGTCTACCTAGGCTCCGCTATGAACTCAGACAATGACACCAGCGCTGAGATTAAACGAAGAATAACTCTTGCCAATCGCTGTTTCTTTGGGCTAAAAAAGCAATTATGACCAAAAGTGACCCTTTATAAAACCCTAATCATCCCTGTCCTACTTTATGGTGCAGAGGCATGGACTCTATCAAAAGCGGATGAGCTTACTCTTGGTTGCTTTGAGAGGAAAATTCTTCGAGTAATTTTCGGTCCCGTTTGCATAGACGGTGAATGGAGGAGGAGATACAACGACGAACTGTACAGCGACATCGACCTAGCCAGAAGAGTGAAGGTCCAACGACTGCGGTGGCTGGGTCATGTAGAGCGAATGGACGTGAATGCTCCGGCCCGGAAGATCTTCGAATCCACAACCGAGGGACGGCGCAGTAGAAGAAGACCGCGACTCAGGTGGCGCACGCAAGTGGAAGGGGACCTCAACCAACTTAGCGTGCGAAACTGGAGACAGCTGGCCAAAGATCGTGCTGGCTGGAGACGCTTGTTGTTTGAGGCCCAGGTCCACCCTGGACTGTAGCGCCACCTTAAGTATAGTTAGTTACTGATGAGTATAGTTGGAATGTAATTCTAAAAGTTGAAACTTTTTAGCGGATGCAATCATTCAGAAAATCTCGACCTCTACCACATCTGTGTCCGGGTATAGCAGTAAAGTTCACACTTGCAGCACTTCACGTACAATCTCTTCAAGTATATACCCTTCCAATTGGCATCATCACAAGACCGCCGACACTATTATACTCGTCAATGGCAGCAACACGATCGTCATCTCTATATCCACGAGTTCAAACGCGCAGCCTTCTTCAACATGCACCATCGTCACCAGAATCGAATAGATACAACCGAATATATTTATGATCTTGCTACGAATTATTTCGCTGTGCTTATACCTATCCACAGAACTGCATAAATTGTATTCCGTGAGCAGCTTTATTGCCCATTACACAAGCATGCAGATAATATTGGTTGGTTATTAATAGAAAAAAAAATGGTTGATCCATAATTAATATTGGTTTTTCCAATCGATCTGTGGCGGATGTTGTCGGCGCATCTGCTAATGTTGGCCTTTAATTAAGACAAACATTCCGAAGTGATATGTAAATTTTCAACCAGATTTATGAATGAAGGCTGTGTAATAAAATGGAAATTCCACTCACTGACTTGCAGTGGCAAGGCAAGAGGTGTGTCTTGTGATGAAGTGTGCAGCGCGAACATAATATTCAAAATTAGTTTTCTTTCAAAAATCAAATCCAATCGCGAAGAAAGGCCATGATGAGGGATAGTCACGATTTGGTCCTTAGGTGGGCGGAGCAGCAGGTCCCTCCTCCAAAAGATATACAACTTAATTTAATTGCACTTACGTAAGACGGCTATTAGAATAGGGGCACTTAACTATGTAGGTACTTGTCGATGGAACCGACAAATTATGGCGTTCAAGTGGTACAGTGTGTCTAAAAAGTTATTTGGATTTCGAAAGAAGTTGTTATAGAAATCGACTCAAATCAACATTTGATACATTTTTCACAATTTTGAAAATTACTTTTACAACGGTTCCGAATGGTTTTTGATTTTCCAATGAAAATTACGAAGGATTTTTACTCATGTTCTGCTGGCAATGTTTGGATAGTCTAGTCGGTTTAAAGGAACAAATAAACTAATATTTACATATGCACGTCTCGAAAACTGGTAAAACTGATGATTTTGGAAGTTTTTTGGTTTAAACAACTGTCTGAACTTCATACATCCTTCATAATTTGGCAATAGTATATACAAATTGCTCTGAGATAAGAACAGCAGAGATAGTTTTTCTAACCGATGTGTTAGCAAACATTCTTATGAATATTAAACTTAATTATCAAAAGACAGTTGAGCTGAAACTTCAATTTCCAAAAACTAGGATTGTCCATTGTGACACTTTATTTTTGTTGTCATATCTTTATATATACATATAATTCTTCTGTCCGTGTTTATTACCGTACTCCTCCTAAACGGCTGGACCGATTTTAATAAAATGTTGTGTGTGTGTTTGAATGGGTCTAGGGATGGTTTATATTCACAATTGGATCGGGTTGGTGGCGCTGCGATCCGATTCCACAAAATTTCAATAATAACCACTCAACAATAAAAAAAAAATAAAAAGCAAAAATATCATGAATAAAATTTCAAATAACAAACACTCAAAAAAAAAAAAAAATCATGAATACAATTTCAAATAATAAACACTCAACAAAAAAAAAAAAAAAAAAGGTAGAAGCTCATAAATAAAATTTTAAATAAAGAACAACTCAACTAACGCCTTCGAGGTAATGCAAGTAAAAAGTCTGATGAACACTCTGCATAATACAGGCAGGACAACCTCCGTCGGCTCCGCTATATCTTCTATATTATTAATTATATAGATTATATAAAAATGGTGGCAAAAATGTATAGTAATTCTTCAGTTGAGAACGACTGGACCGATTTGGCTCAAATTTCTTTTCAGTTATTCGTAATTGCCAGGAGAAGGTTCTTCTAAAAGAAAAATCGGGAAATTGGAAAAATCGAACACGGATTTTTTGTATGGAATTTTGTGTGCAATTGTTTCGGAATGGCTTTTCAAATGGAAAAATAGAAAATTTTTAGTGAAAAACTCGGAAAATTCCGGAAAACGCGAAAAATATGGATTTTTTTTTTAACTGAATTTTACATTTTATCGCATGATTTGATGATTTTGGACGTTGTAAAGGTGGCAAATTCGTTGTGTGGAAAATTTCGGATAATTGTGAAATTCATTGTGAAAAAAGACGTTTTGCGTGCATTTTGCGTAAAGGAGTTAACCTGCTGGCGCTTGGAAATGGCCAATTTCCCGTTGATGTTTCGACTGGATTGATATCATTCCCGAAAATTTTTTGCGAGTTCACATCGTCGAAGGAGGAACTCATCACCAAAGTGTTCCCCGGAATTGCACAAAATTATAAAAATCTCGATTGGATTAGTGAACGGGCAATACTAGCAGCGATGAATAAGGACGTCGATAGCTTGACTTTCATTATTCAAAGTCAAATCGCTGGAGAACTGCATTCGTACAAATCCGTTGACAGCGTGACCGACGAGGATGAAGCGACCAACTATCCGACGGAATTTTTGAACTCGCGATGTGTCAGGAACTCCACCGAATAATTTACAGCTGAAGGTGGGATCGATCATAACCATGATGCGGAATCTGATTCATCCGAAATTGTGCAACGGTCCGCGGTTGTCCGTCAAGAAACTGATGAACAATGTGATTCAAGCGACGATCAAGCGAAAGGCAAATCTAAAGGAGAGGAAGTCCTTATCCCATGAATTCCGATTATTTCAACAGATCTTCCATTCCAATTCAAGCGGATTCAGTTCCCCGTTTGATTGGCTTTTGCGATGACAATCAATAAATCGCAAGGCCAATCGTTGGAAGTCTTTGGGATTAATCTCCAATTTCCCTGCTTTTCGCACGGCTGTACGTTGCCTGTTCACGTGTTGGCAAACCGTCTTCGTTGTTTGTTTTTGCGCCGGAAAACAAATCGAAAAACATTGTTTATCACATAGCTCTCTACTGATTTCGATTCCATTCAAATAAATCACATTGAAAATTGAACTACCTACATCTGTGTTTTATTATTACTCTGATGGAGTTTATCTGAAGGCGTTAAATTGGGGCGAGACGAAGTTTGCCGGGTCCGCTAGTTATCTATAAAACTTTGCAAATCAATTCAAAATTATTAGTTGCCATTATTCGTGCAATAGCTCAGTAGTTATTAGCGCTGAGCGGAAAGTCTCAAGATCAACCCCCGAAGAGCAAAATATACCTTAATATTAAAGAGTGTCCCATAATTCACGCAAATTTTGAATTTTGCGCCATTTAATAGTACAGTTGATTAATTAGTGATGTTAAATACTCTAGGTGTCCTGTCACAAGTCGTTCAATAGAAAACATCGCAGCAGTTCTTGAGATTATTGATGACAGTCCAGAAACATCAATTCGGCACCGTAGTCAAGAATTGGGCATTTCGAGAAGCTATCTACAGCGAATTCTCACGAAAGACTTGACACGCTTCATGCTTACAAAATTCAATTGACTCAAGAACTGAAGACTTCTGACCATGCATCGCGAAGAGAGTTCGTTGAATTGATTTTGGAACAACAACAAGAGGATGCTGATTTTTCGAAAAAAATCATCTTCAGTGATGATGCTCATTTTCATCTTGCTGGTTTCGTTAAACTTCAAAATTGTCGCATTTGGGGTTCAAAAAACCCACAAGTTATTGTTGAGAAACAAATGCATCCATAACGCGTGACTGTCTGGTGCCTATTTTGGGCTGGACGCATTATCGGACCATTGCAGCAATTAAATCTTATAAACATGTAAACCAAGATTCTTCCGCAAAATCTTTAAAGTCGATGGACATAGGCCATAAGATTGTGGACACGATGACGTATCGTATTAAATTTGTGACGCTGCTGGGGCCTAAAATAATGACTTGTCAAACAGTACAACTGAAAAACAAAAAAAGAAATTATGATAGCAGCTGTCACTGTCAGATGTCTGATAGAAGCTGTTTGATGGTCTAAAACGACATTGCACACTTTATGTGTTTCCGAGGGAATTTTTTTCTAATTGATATTTAGCTCATAAGCCTCTTCACTTACGTCTTAAGTCTACTTACTTAAGTCTAGTAGCAGGTTGCAACAAAATAACCTTTTAGTAAATTATCTTTCATTTTGACAAATGACAAGTGTTTGCCTCGTAAGAGTTGGCGAACGGATCTATGTCAAGTGACAAATTTACTCATAAATGTTAAAATGAATTCAGATATTTTGAAGAAACTTAAAAATCCATCCTAAAGTCATTTTACGAGTAAATAAGTTCAGGCCGATGTCAAATAATTCAGTTCAGACGACTTATATGAACCTGCAGACTTCTACGAAAAACACATCGCCATGAAAGAACGCTGACAATGAACTGAACATGTTCCTCATTCAGTAAACGCTGTCACTCAGTCTGGGTAAGCTTCTTAAATAAATACCTCAATGCGCAGTTAATTATATTTGAATTTGAGCAATTAAGTGGCTTACGGGAAATTAACAGAAAAAATCAATTAAACATGTTTTATTTTTGTTTTTAAATGAAACACAAGTGTTTCAATTTGGAAGATGAAATAAACCAGGTTATAAACCAAACTAAATGTCAATTAAATAACAAACAAAATTCAATATTTAACAATAAATCCATGGGGATGCATAATGCATATATGGAAAGTTCAGCGACCTAATAAAGACTGTCCTGAGAGTGAAATATTTAAGAGATATTTCATCATTCATTGTAAAATGGACTGTACTGTAGGTAAATTCTGCATCCTTTAATCGCAATAAATTTAATTAAGCAAAAGTAAACAAACATTAAGGTGGCAACCGTAGAAAAAGTATACAAATATTTTAAGAATTATTTAAAACGTCTTTGTAGTCTGAAGTATTTTATAGCTTCGCGTTTGAGAAGTAGCACAACTGACAAAAGAAGCTTGCGTTAACTGGGATAATGATCGTCCGACCAGATCCAGTGATTGAAAGTGACTGACATTTTTATTTAAAATCAATTTGCTAAATGCGCATTGTCTTCAATGATTCTAAGGTGGCAGGGTAGGTGGGTAGGTATGCTAATGTTGTTGCCGGAAAAAGAAGTAGATTGCCAAAAAAATATAAATAAAAGAATTAACTTCATAGTTTGAAAACCAAAATGTAGACAATATTCTTTAATTGTTGTATTCAGTAAATAAAATCTTGATTTTTGAGAATTAGAGACAGACAGTTTAACAATTAAAAAATAACCTGGTTCGTGTTTATATGCAAATGACAAATTTGCCAGCTATCATTAAAGCCAAACTTGTTACAGAAATCAGCCTTAAATTCATCTCGGTGAAATTGGGGCGAAACTAGCGCCCGAAGATAACACTACATACGCATTTTATACCCAGTACAGCATGGAATGCACATCGGAATCGGAAGATGGATGAGGTTTAAAACGTTTCAATGTTTACTGACGTTAATCAGTTGCATAAAGCGTATGCTTATGTAGTAAATTATCTCCTTGCGGCAAGTAGTAAATAGTTGGCACAATAGGTTCTTAAGGCATATAGACAGGCCTAGGCCTAAGGTTCTCACAGCCATGGGTTTGTAATAGATAGAGGGACCAAAAATTTGACGCTGATTCCGAAAGGCTTAATGAAGAAACTTTTCAAGACGATTATACTCTTGAATGTTTTGTCAGACATTCACGAGAGGTGTCGCAGTGCAAAAAACCTTAAGATGTAATTTGATGTAATTTTTCCGGGGATTGTACATAAGACCCCCAGCACACTAAAAACTGATAGGCCCAACCCGGCTAATCTTCGGTCAATTAGTTTGCTCCCGAATGTTACCAAGGTATTCGAGAAGGTCGTTAATAGAGCTCTTTTGAAGTGGGCTGAAGAAAATAAGATTATTCCGGACAATCAGTTTGGCTTTAGAGCGGGGCATGAAACGATTCATGCCGCGTCGAAATTGTTGTCCGACATTCAGTGGCACAAATGCAAGAACCAATGCACGGGTGCCTGCCTGGTCGACTTTGAGAAGGCCTTCGACACCGTATGGTTGGAGGGGCTCTTCTATAAGCTGACTAGGTTGGGTATGCAAAAACCATTGCTATATATGATTTATGACATGCTTATGGGAAAGAAGTTCGTAGTCAAATCTGGCAACGTGACTTCCAGCAAAGACTTTGAAATTAAAAACGGCTTACAACAGGGAGCGGTGAATTCTCCGATCTTGTTTAATATTTACACGAGTGATCTGGTGGGTTCCCTCAGACATGCTATAGCGTACGCAGACGATTTAGTGGCGTACAGATCAGGTCCAAAAGTCGAGGTCATCAACATCCTGTTGCAGCGTGACTTCGATCAAATTAAAAGGTATTGTGATGATTGGAAATTGAAAATCAATTTCCAAAAATCGGAAACAATCCTGTTTAGAACAGTCTAGGGCCTCTAGGGATACCAGAAAAAAGTGGCGAAAATTAGCCATTATTGGACAAAATGGACAACCATTGGACCAGTATCTATATTTTGACAAACATATAGATGCTTGTCTTGCTGGGGCCAAGAGGGCCTACGCTCTGACAAGGAGACTGTTTCGCAGCAGTCAACTTGATTCCAGAGTAAAGGTCATATGCTACGTGGCCCTTATAAGGCCGATCATCGCTTATGGCTGTCCCATTTGGTTCAATATAGCGCCTTCCTATATGGAAAAGATTCGGGTGTTTGAGAGACAGTGTCTCAGGACCTGCCTAGGGTTGTTTACAATTCCCGAGTGCGGCTCATCCACGACGGGTACGCCGCCAATGCTCAGGAGCTCCTCCGTTTTAATACCGCAATTGCGGATAGGGACATGGTTGATACCTTAAAGCAGTTCAACGAATTTTGGTGGCTTGAGGAAGAGGTGAGGGCAGACACGCTCTCCCGGGCCGGTGCGTTACCTACGTAACATTACTTCTTAATTTTAAGCTAGTTTGTAAGTTAGTTAGGTGTATTTTAGGGGGTCTTTGGGAGGGGCCGGGCTCGCCAACATGAATGAGTGCTACCTACCGAGATTTTTGATTTTGATTGCTCTTCACCCTGATTATAGGTAATTTGGGTTAAGTAGCTTAGGTAGTTTTAAGTAGTTTTAGGTAGTTTTAAGAAAACCCGAATAATAAAGAGTCCAAGTTTTCAGCAAAGTTTCTTGGAAATGAAAAAACAGCGAAAACACAAAAATTGATAGATTTAAGGCCGAAAGGCAATAGTTATAAGGATATAGTTAAGTTTATAGTGCTCGTTAAGAGCCAGTAAGCTAGAATAAGATAAATGTTAGTTTTAATTTAGATTTAATCATTTTTGTCTAGTATGTAAGTTTAAATAAGAATTAAATAAAAAATGAATTTAAAAGTCACACTAAAAACTGAGTTACTGTGTCCACCAATAGTTTGCAGAAGTCTATTGCGTAGTCTGTATTTTAGCATACTGTTAGTCCGTACTAGCTGGCATACGCAACGCATACATGATTTTGGGATATATCTATTCAGTGATACACCTCCACGTACAAAGTCACATGTCACACCTCTGTTCTTTTCAACGTTTCTTCTCGGTTTGGGAAAAAGTCTTCTAAGTCATCTAACTCTGCCACTTTGGGTCTTCTTAGTTTTTCGACTTGTCACAACTTCATTATGCTCGTTATGAAAGAACAGACTACTGGACTGGTTAGTCTTCGAACCACCACATAATGGTTTATTGAAGATTGGGTCGACGGTATCTGCTTCTTCATTTGGGCATTCGGGTCAGAAAGGCTTTCGTGTACAGGTCTGTGAAAATATTTTTTATAGCCGTCTTGCTGACTTAGTTTTCTTGGTATTAAATGTGAAAATCGCTATCAGTTGTGACAACTATTTTAGACTTTATACCAATTGAAAACCAACGATTCAAAAAATATCGTTCTGTCTCACCACGTGCATGTTTCATGTTGATTTTTCGTATCATTAGAGTTTGGAATTATTTCACAACTACCTGTCAGTTTTTCGTTTCATCGAAGTGCTTTTTCGTTTTCGAAATTACTGCCATACGAGTTATAAGAAGTTTCACATAAATATGACTGCTCATATTAATTCCTATTAATACCTATATTTTCTTCGTTTATATATTCACCATCAGTGCCAAAGATTGAACCATCTCTATTAGAATGTATGACACATCAACTAACAAATACAAAAACATTCATACCAACAGCGGCAACATCGCATTCACTGTTTGATGCAAGAAGATGTTCAGTGAAATTTATTGCTTTCAATTTATTTTTCTGGGCCGCCGACAATTCGAATGTGGAATCTTTGCAACAGCTCCCCTAGATGGGTTGCAACATTGGTAGACAGCTAGGTAACACACAGCCACCATCAATGGTATAGCAGACGAAGTGCCGCATGCTATAGGAAACCCAAAACGATGTCCAAATGCACTGACATGAGTTGATGCTCGTACAGTATTAGGGAAGTGATGCTGCCGGCAGGCAGACAGTCAAATTGTGGGCACCGACAACATGTCGGTCGCGTCGGATGCTTTCATTTGTTGCAGTAAATTTTGGAGTGATGAAGGCCTAATGCTAATCTAAGTTGATGTGTCTAAAAGACGCTGTGACGTTTATACGAGATATGTGCTGACAACTGTTTCTCTTTCGGCGAATAAGGATGCCCAAGTCACGATCACTTCGGTGATGTAACTTGGCCTTATGTAGGAGCTGTGAACAGTCAGACTGAATATGAACTACAAAGGGTGTTTTTAATTTAATTAATTGCAAACCAGTCTCAATGCCCCAGTTGAGTCGACGCGACCCAATCGACTAAAGTAAAAACAAAAATACATCCCACGCTATCGATGTCGGCGTTTTGTTAATTTATTTTATTATCGTTAACACAGTACACTGTACCGGCCATAAACCAAACAACGATAATTAATTGAAAGGCTAAATGCAGTTTTTACATTTTTTTTTTGGGTAGATACAAGCTTTTTGGCGGCAGATTCCATGGTTTTGGCTTTGAATGGTTTTATGTTTTTTTATTTGTTTACAGAAATGCAAATTATAGCGTGGCGTCTCATGTGTACAACAATTGTCGTCGTACATTTGACAAGGAAGATTGCAATCAGATAATCTGTTGCAAGGTAAAGGCTTACTGTCTGGCGAAAGGCAGGCTTTTGTTAAAGTCCACGAAATCATAATCGACGATTTAAAACGGCAGCCATAATTACATCACTTCACTGAATCGTTATCGAAGACATCGAAATTAAATTAAAAATTAATTTAAATCGATTATTCAACCATGTGCAGTAGAGAATGTTAGGCACGAGTTTGAGATTAGGCAACTATTCGTGTGCTGTGAGAGGATTACAGGAATAAAGAAGGTTGTATATGGTTAAAGTTGGCGGAAATAGGTGGCGCAACCATTCCATTTCGGATCCAGGACCATGAGTATTTTTTTCCCGACGGACATTTTTGTCATTAAATCCAGTCAATTCTTTTAAGGTGTTATGGTTAAGAGATGAGGCAACAGTTGTTGTTAAAATTATTTCGATTGTTTTTTTTGCATTATCTGGCCAAGAGGCAAGAGATATAGCTGAATTACCATCGTCCCTTTTGTGTGGCACTTTAAAAGAACTTGACATGAAAGTACTGCACAAACAAATTAATTAGATCCATTCCATTGTGTTTTTTTTCCACTGTATCGTCTTCCTCTCCACAAGCAGGACAGATGGTGGTATCGCTCAAGCCCAATACATTTAAGTGTTTGGCAAAAGCTTGGTGGCCCGAAAAGAATGCCCACAAGCAGTCTGCAGTCGATTCTCCTGAGAGACAGAAGGAAAGACGCGGACCTTTTGCAGATGTCCGGACGCAGTCGTTTGGTCTGTCTACATCCAGCACAGTCACGCTACCGACACTCGTGTTCACGAGAAATCAATGGATGACCTAATCACAGATGCAAGCAGACCCAACGCAGGTTCAGGTCCTGAGAGAGCTTCTTCTGAACACAGTCTGGCAAGCCCATTCGCGATATCATTTCCCTGGTTACCAGCGTGACCTGTAACCCAAACAAGTTTGACCGTGTTTAGCCAACCGACCAAGTTCAAAGAAAGCTTGAGTTCGAGCAATAACTTGGACGAGGTAAGAGGGTTGAGCAGCGCGTAGCCATAAGGATAGCGAAAATCTTCAGTCGCATGGTTACCTAAGGGGTAGTGTAGTCTAATGTTGTCGCTTTCCACGAAGACTCCAGAACCAGACCCCTGTCCGGTTTTAGAGCCATCCGTGAATACACGATGGCATTTTTTCCCTGGCTCAGAGTCAGGCCGAAGCCATTCCGTTGCCTGAGGAAAGTTGACGTGGTAATTTTGTCGCAATAGGATTTCTGGTGTCATTGCATCAGACGGCATATCCATAAGACATGGGTCAAAGGATAATTCTCGCACAAGTTCTTCAAAATTTCAATGCGCGTGGTACCAAAAGCCACCTCTCTTTAACCGGGAGATGGTTTTCAGTGTACACCCCATGATAAAAATATCAAGGGGGGGGGGGCGGAGGTTCATAATAGCATCTAGAGCAGAGCCTGGAGAGCTAGGAAAGGCCCCTCTGCAGCCAAGGCAAACTGTTCTTTGGAGTTTGGCGAAAGAGGCAGTAAAACGTTTCCGCGAAAAACTGAGAGAAGTGGTCTTACCATTGCCGTATAGATCCAAAGGACCCTTTTCGGTGATAAGCCCCATGTCTTACCAAAAGCGCCTTTGAACTGCCAGAAAGTCGACAGCGCTTTATCGGTTTTCGATTCAACATGCTTGGACCAAAGAAGTTTTATATCCATTGTGGTTAGAAAGGAAGTTCAAATGAAGTGAAATAAAATAGGTTTTCTGCTTCTTAGCTGTTTTCTTATTATGCCATTCTGAGAGTGTGAAATTGACACCAATGGAGCTACCTTTCGTATTCTCAATTCACCGGTCAGACTTAGGTACATCTAGGATATAATCATGCTTTGGACCTTTTGTGTAGTCCAATAGTCCAAGTGTTAGGTTAGGTTAGGTTAGGTTAAAAAGGGGTATGAGAGAGATGTCTCATACAGCACTAGGCACCATAAGGGCCCATCGCGATCCCTAGAGGGAACCAATTGCAGTGACCTACAATGGAAAAACACCTAAACACTTGCCCTTGAGAAAACCCCAATTTCCCTGCAAAAACCAAGTAGCCCCTCGTAGTTGGTATTGTCTATCTCCTCTAGATGTTGGAAGAAGTACCTGCCCAGAAATTTCCTTCTACTGTGACATATTGCCTCACATTCACATAGTAGGTATATGTGTTATGTCCTCTACGGCTGCAGGTCATCGCAGAATCTACAATTGTCCGAGTCTGCCAGCCTGAGCCTTTTGGCATGTTTTCTAAGAAGATAATGCCCTGATAATATGCCGATCAGTGTCCTGAGCTGTTCCCTGCCTAGTTTGAGGATTACCCTAGATCTTTTACGGTCGTATTGCGGCCAAAGTGCCTTAGATACTGCGTGTCCAAGTGTTAAAACCGTATGCATATTTGTGATCGTCAGCTTTAGATAATCCATTTATATTTTTAATTTAATCTCTGCCGCCTGAGTTAGGG
Organism: Cheilosia scutellata; assembly: GCA_955612985.1. Taxonomy (NCBI): domain Eukaryota; kingdom Metazoa; phylum Arthropoda; class Insecta; order Diptera; family Syrphidae; genus Cheilosia; species Cheilosia scutellata. Next base: position 6,802,224 of record OY015311.1, on the reverse strand, counting down.
CACTTTGTCTTCGGCACGCGATAACGCAAAACGTATTGAAATCCAATTTTCAATTTCATCGACCAAGTTATGGTTTATTGACTCGACATAAATATAACCAGCTTAGAGATGCATCCTTTCGCATTCACTCCCGCAAAAGGAATCACCAGTTGGCTGCTGCAACTGGTTCACTATACAATATCAAAATAAGGTTAATAGTATCTTAATTTATTCATTGATTCGATTCGGAGGGAATTTTAGAGACTGCATTATGAACTGCTGATTGCCGACAATTGTCTTTGTCATTTCGAAGCTGTGAGATAAAATGTTGCTAAGTGGGTTACAAATAAAATACTGAATCGGATTTTAGTGTCTTGTTGATCAGAATTACGGTTTGGGGTAATGCTCCTGTTAACATACCAAGATACTAGTCTTGTTAATCACCTTTGTATATAATATCTTTTGTTTTGCCATTAAGAAAAATTATACTGCTCGCCTTTTTTGTCAATCTCATTAACACCTATCGAAATGGCCACCACTTAATCGTCTCATAATGAAAAACATGTTTTAATTAAACTCCGTGATATGTAACACCTCCACTTGCATACAGAAAATGAATGTGTTGGCAGTCGTGTTTCGTTAAATTGAAACCGATTACAGACAACTTGGTTTGGTTAAAAACGATTCCCAGTTCGTGCATCAACTCTTTTGTTTGATGACATAAAATTATTGGAGTTTGTTGCAACTCCAACAGGCTATTCACGTGGGAAAAATCATTACAACCTTGACCAGGCGATCGATTTAATTCAATCTATTCCAATGAGTCAACACTTCCTTATTTATTAACACACAGTGCGAATTAGATTGCCTGTTGGATACATATAATGGTAAGACAACTTAAATAATTTAATTAAGCTTTGTATAGCAACGTTTTAATGAGAAGCACTAACGGTGTAATATACAACAGTGTAAAAGACAATTCCATTTTATGGACTAAATGTCTGGCAAAATTGGCAAGGAAAGCTGGAGCCAGTCGATAAATGTTGAAACCATTTTCAATAAAACTAAATATGACTTAGCAACACTATCGTGTGCTAAGTTAGTCTATCTCTCCAAAGATGGTGCGGATGGCTTACTAAAGCAGTTGTTCATGTCAGTGGAGTAAGGAATTTCTCAAGTATGGATTTTCCTCAAAATCAGAAAAAAAAGTCACGATGGGATCCATAATAAATTTGTAATGGATTTTTCACACTGATAAACCGCTTTGACAAATTGACAATCCAGTGAGTTGCGCATTAAAATCATTAAATCAGATAGCTCCAATATCGTTATTTTACAAAAGGATGGAGCGACACACAAAGGACTTAAACAACGTTTAGAAATATGGGAAACTTATTTCCAAACTGGATACTGTTTTGAAATAGGACTCCAAATGCTCAGAAAGCTCAATGTTGTTTTCAATAGTACCATTCGGTATATTTTTGGGCTCCGGCGATATGAGAGAGTCTCCAATCATTCTTCTCAACTCCTCAATATGCCGCTTGAGAGCTACTTCGAGCTTCGTACGTTATCTTTGCTGTATGATGTACTGCTTACCCACCAACCGCCGTATCTTTACGAAAGACTGACGAGGGCTTCTTCGGTTAGGTCTGATCAATTAATTCAGCCTCGTTACGCCTCCCTGACATCCGAGCGCCAGTTTTTTATTAACGCCACTCGTCTCTGGAATTCTATGCCGCGTCATATAAAAAGGATAACAAATCCAACAAGATTTAAGTCTCACTTAAGGCATTATTTTGCTACTTTATAAATAGTACACTTCTCTTTTCTTTAACATACTTTAATCTTCTTTCTTAGACCTCACTATTCACCTTTCCTGTCTATTTCTCTCCTTCCTCCTTTTTTTCCTTTTCCTTTTATTCTCTTTTCTTTCTACTTTCGGCTATATTTTTTTTTTTTATGCTTATATCCAGTCTCTCTTTGTTTTAGTATTAAGCTCTCTTTTTGAAATGTATAACCTATCACTAGCTTATAAGATTTTATATCTTACTGTGTATAGGTATCTCAAAATAAATGAAATGAAATGAATGCTATACGCAAGTTTGTGAAATTGACACGCTAATCGTTAAAAAAATAAAGTCTCGTTTACATAAATGTCTTGCGTTTTAAGCTAATGTATCCTGTTCATTTTGGCATGATGTCGCTCTGGCGAGTCAGAATTTAAATATATCCTAAGGTGCGACTTTAGGAGTGGCGGCAATAATAGCCCATTGCCTTTGAAAATGAAGATGGCAACAACGTTAAGGTCTACAGAGCGCTATAGAAGCATGATAGTCGATGAATTATAATTCGACAAGCTCTGGGGCAGATTATTTAAAATGAAAACGATCAAACGATATCGTTTCGACAATGGCAGTCTCTGTCTATTAACGCAGATTTGATAGAGACAGGTTTAGTGAAAACGAAAGAGGGTTTCGTTTCGTTTTTTTTTTTCAGAATCCCACCCCTGATTTAATTGAGCAACAATCGGTGTTTCGTTCCCGCACAAGGTTTGAAGTTTCGGTTTGACAGAAGGGATTGCTATTCAGTTCAGTTCATGCTCTTCAGTTCAGGTAAATTACAAAATAAGACTTTAAGAAAACTTTTATTTATAACAGACCCAAAGGGGCAGAGGGGCCAACTATGTAATTCCATTCTACTTTCGATTCTATTCGAAAGTTGGTTCCGTTCCGATTCTAGCTACTTTCAAACAGAATTAAAAAAAAAATATATATCTATAAATAGGCGGCGCAACAGTCGGTAGACACCCAAGGCCTAGCTTCTCGCAACCATTCGTTTTGTGTGAGTTTCTATTTTTTTGGAATGAATGGAAGGGACCTACAATTTTATGCCGAGTCCGAACGGCTGAATCAAACAGAATTACCTATGTATAAAATTAGAATCGAATGAAAGTAGATGCCAACTTTTTCCCAAAAAATTTCCGACTTTCGAACGAGTCTCGCATTGTTTTTGACAGACGTTTAAAAAAAACGAAATAATAGGTTCGTTCGCGTACGCGATTTAAACCGAACGCAGCAGATACCAATCGATCGCAACCGCACAAAGTCGTTCTCATCAAAAATTACAGGTAGAGAGAAAACTAGCAAAATAAATGAGTAACCAACATTTCCCCTCCTGGCTCGAAACAGCTCAGGAAATTTCTACCGGCATGTACTGATAAAATTGTCAAAAGCAAAAAGTTGACAGATAGACGAAATAAACAAAATATATTTTCCAACGATTGCTATGAGTTATACAGATATTGATAGAATACAAAATTATATCAATTTAATTAAAATTGTGAATTTTCGCTGCAGTTTGAAATAGTTTTGTTTTATTCAAATTGGTGATTAGCTCGAAGTAGCTCGAAGTGTATACACGTACTTTTCGGTACATTTTCCGCTCTCTGAGAGAATTGCGCTCAAATTTTCGAAATTGACAGATTTGTACTGCCTTGCGTACGCGAATAGACCTAATAATTTGATGTGATTCGTAAATAATAAATCAACATTGACAGTCGAGAGTGTCGTAATTTGGTTTTTAAGAGAAGAAAATGAGAATCGCAATAATCAAATTGAGCGAAGGCGAATTTGGGATAAATCCAATATAATGGAGCTAAGCCAAAAAAGGTTTGTTAAGATTTAAGAATTAAAAACATTTGTAATTAAATGATTTCATTTAAGTTTTATAAAAAAAATGTCCGCCTTTCAAAAGATGCCTTTGTTTATTTGCTGAACAATGTGTCAAGTGAACTTAGCATTTGCCAAAGGCAAACTTCAATTCCAAACATAATAAAATTACCAGCAACCCTAAATCAAATTGGCGGAGATAGGAGAGGGACTTGCACAACAAACAGTCTCAAAAATAATGGTTGATCTTTGTGTGCAATAAAGAAAGTAATGTGCCCGAAGCTCATCAATTTTAAAATGTCGGAAGAAGAAAAAAGAAAAACAAAAATGCAGAAAAGTCTGGAATACCTGTAGTACCTAATTGGAATAGTGGATGGGACGCATATTCAAGTATTACGACCGGCTACGAATGAAGAGCTCTCTTTCAATCGAAAACTCAAACACTGCATTAATACGATGGTTGTAAGTTCATATAAAATATTTGCGATAAAAATACCTATACGTGATTTTTTAAAAATTATATTTGTGACTACGCAATGGCCAAAAGATCAGTGAATGGTCGATATGGAGGCGCATCTAATGACTCTCATGTTTGGGGCCTTCCTCAAACAATGTTACGATGGTGGAGACAAAGTCGTTTTTTAGGTAAGTTGGCAAAAAATGATATTGAAAAATAACATAATACCATAATCTTGTTTTAGGAGATTCTGGCTATCCTTTAGATTCTTGGATTATGACTCCATAGCCATACCGAAATACAGCTGAAGGATCTTCTGAATCGAGATTCAATGATAAATTTTCGATCGCAAGATCAATCATTGAGCGAGTTTTTGGAGTTGTAATTTGTAAAGGCAAGATTCCGATGTCTTTTGTCGGCAAGAGAGCTTCACTATTCCCCGGAAAAGGCGACTCAAATTTTGAATGTTTGTTGTGCGCTCCACAACATCTGAGTAAAATATAGAGTTGAATTGACGGATTCAATAGAAGATGTCTTGTTGGAAGATGTTGCTAATTTTAACTTGGATCAACAGTCTACAACTGCTAATGAGAAATACTCGAATGTTGCTAAAAGGATGAGAAACAATATCAAAAATTATTTAAATACCTAATTCATAAATACTTTTATTCAAAACACATAACAAAAAAAAAAAAAAATAAATAAACTTTCGTTTCAGTCTTTTATGATTACCAGACATATAATAATGTATCTAGATTCTAGGTAGGCATGAATTCAAATAAAAAAATTAAATAAAATTCAGTCTTAAAAAAAAAAAAAATAAATAAATAAATAAATAAAAATAATAAAAACAAAATACATACTAGGTAAAAGTGCACTGCTGGTTAAGAATGTTCGTTAATTTTTTGACGAAGGCTTAAAATTTCTCTTTTAATTTCCAACTTAGCAACTGCAATTTTGGTTTTTCTGGATTCAAATTAGTTTTTGTTAAATTCAAATTTCCTTTTTCTCTGATTTCAAAGTTCCTTCTTTTATATTTTTAGATGCCTTTTAAATTTTCATTCATATCCTTCATCAGGTCGTATGAATTGTTTTGGTATATGATTTGGTTGCTTACCTACTTGTTTTTCTAAAAGTGATGCATGATTTTTTTTGGTGTTATTCGTGGTTCAGGGACTATTTCATTTCCTTTATCGCCTGTCGCATCGTTTGTACTGTTATCACTTTGTAAAATGCTTATGCATCTTCGGTATTATGACGTTTATGACGTTCATTGGTGTTCTCATTTAAAGTTGCATTGTTATTATTTTGCAAATTCAAGACATAAGTCATTCCATCAATCGCCTTACCTACCTATATTGAGCAACTCAGCAACCTTCTCATCGAGTGGTGCTAAGGGACAATGTTTAGACGGTTCACCACCAGTTCCAGACAGATTCATTTTATTTTTCCTGACCTTGCCTTTTGTGTGAACTTTAAAGTCAGCCCAAACCTAAATCATAAAAAAATAAGTACTATAGCTATAGGGGATTTTGGGATAGGGGTTCAACCATTGTATACCTTTTTCCACCCATTATCATCGCGCTGCGGTGGACCTTCAGCATTTAAATCTTTAGATAGATTTGTCCTTAAATGCGCGGATTTTCTTCTGGCCTCCAGTGTTTTTAGATAAGTCTGAATGCCTACTCATGTATTCAACAGGAATATCAAATTGAGATGTCTTTGTGTTTCCAAATTTAGATGATTCCTTTTGCCTTTGCATAAAGTATATTTTAATACCTACTCTTATGCAATATTTAATAAGTTATAAACAAATTTCTTACTTACACTTTTTAAGATTTCTGCAATCCATACAGCCTGCTCGCAAACAAATTTTGCATTAGAATGATTATTTGCGAATTCGAATCACTTTGATATTTATTTTAGAATTAGCTAGGTACCTAGTGCAAATATTCTGACAAAAAAAAAGACAATTCGTCCGTTCGATTTTCGAATATGAGCGCTGACTATACTCTGTGTACGTATCTTGCGAATTCGAACATTTTGATTGTAGAATGGAATTACCTACATAGTTGGCCCCCAGAAGTACCACCCGACTATTATAGTACTTCAACGTGAAATCCATACAAAATGTTAATACTTCGAAAGCAAACGAAAGATTATGTTGTGCAATCGTGAATCGAAATCACTTAGTTAGCTGCCACAATGCCAGAGGTGTCCTCTTCATTGGCAAGACTCTTGTCCTCATCACCATCATCTCTACCGGTTAAATGGGTACCACGAACGTGCATTCAACTCGCAGCACGTATCATTTCTTAATGGATTCCGCTTGATCTACTACAACTTTAGATCGTGATCATCTTTATTTTTAACTTTTTTTTTTCTTGTGATTGTGATTGGTCATATGAATATAAATTAAGTAGCATTTAAGATTATTTTAATATTAATGAAGTGTACTTTTGTTATGTGCTTAAAAGATTGTGATCCTTAGAGTTAATTCCGGAGATAAGATCAGTAGATCTAGAGTAGGTAATATAAGAGAAGATCCATAGATCGCTATTTAAATCAATAAAAAATCATTGAAGCCACATACGCTTGGTGTGTTTTTTTTTTAGAAAAGCAAAAAATGCTTGGAATTAAAAGTAATATGTGAAAGCTATTCCTCAATTCCATATTTATAGAAATTAGACACAAATGGCACAAACACAGTACAGTATAGGAGAATTCTCAAAAATTCAGTAGGCCAATGTGCATAGAGAGGCAATGCATAAATGATATAATGTTTGCACTTAAGTCTGGAGTTGTATCCAAGAACACCAAAAATGCGAAGATGTACAAAAGACCATTGCCCTTCCTTTTTTACTAACTTCCAAAGCACTATACAAATTTTCACTTCACTATTAACTTGCATCACATATTCACAGTCTATCGCTATTCATTCTTATCCCTGTTATTCTTAGGCCCGTTCACTCCATGCAGGCTCAAACATCATCAGAATAATAAAATCTCACAGATTAAAATCCCTGGCTTATGTCACGAACGGAAATTGAGATAACCGCACACAGATCAGACACGGACGGCCAATGGATGGAATTTCGACAAAAACCATGACGATTGGTACGGGCTAATGAGGTTATAAAGTTTGTCATTTTAGGTGAAAAACTGAAAAGGAAAGAAACTACTCTTTGTCAAGTATAAATATTCTCATTGAACAAAAATATTGGTTTTACTTAAATATTAAGTTCCATAACCTTTACAGTTCATGGGCCTTTTGTAGAAAACTGCTCTTAAACTTGATACAAAAAAAGTTATATTTCTTGTTACTTTTACATAATAATTATGGTAATTGTATACTTTCGCGGTCAACTGGTTTTTTTGCAGATAACAAATTCAAAATGAAACAAATCTTCATAATTTTTTTTTTTAATTTTTGTATAATGGATTTTTAATACCAAATATTAAAATCATTTCAAATGTATATTGCGGGGTCATGCTGCCCTCCTGCAACCCCCTTACTCGTGTTCACAGTAGGATTGTAATTTGGGCATACCTATGTATGTGTTTTTTAAATTTCTCGTATACCTACGTAGTAAGAGAGAGATATTGTTTTCGTACAAAATCTCGAACTCGAGATTTTAATCAATTTTGATATTGCGATGATATAATTATGTCCGCATGTCTGTCTGGCCCATAGCCCCGAAATCTAGACGCTTTGACGGATTTGTTTCAAACTTCGTATTTAGAGTTTTCAGGCTTCCCGCTGGGAGGCGTTTTTTTTTTCGTTTTATTCTAGCCCTACACTCACAGAAAAAAATTGTAATATTTACAATTTTCTGCGTAATATTTACAAAATTTAACTGTAACTATAGTCATTACAATTTAATAGTAAATTGCGCTTATTTTTTTACTATTTTCAATTGTAAAATTTAAAATTTTATGGATAGGTTCCTCAAAAAGCCAACTTGGTTGTATCCATTTTGTAAAGAATTTCAATATTTTAAACTGTACCCCGACTTCTTTTGTATGGAAAGCTTCGATTCTGATGTCACAATGCAGGAAATACTTTCGCGATTCCCCAGCACAATAAAAAAAAAACATAAAAACACAAAAACTAAAAAAAAAAAAACAATTCAAATAGTAAATTGTGGGCATCCTTAACATGCATACACAGTTTTTCGCTAAAAAGTTGAACAACGGTATTTTTGAATATTGGCTTTTTCTCGAAAACGGCACTTCTTAACTTGATAGCAAACTCAGTTTTTCTCTTAAATGTCTGCGTCCTTTGATATCCACCAAAATCGCTAATAATAGTACCTACATTAAAAATCTGCTCATATCTCAAAAACGCCATTTTTGATTTAAATAAAAATGTAACTAGGAGGTAATGCTTAAATCCAGAATAATAGCTTGTGCTCAGTTTTCGGCTAAAAAGTTCCAAAACAGTGTTTTTTGAAACATGAAATGCGTCCTTTGATTTTCACCCCAATCGCTAATAATGGGACCTACTTTAAAAACTGCTCATATCTTGGAAACGCCATTTTCGATTTGGATGAAAATGTACCTGCTAGGAAATGCTTATATGCTGAAGAATACGTCGTACTCAGTTTTCAGATAAACAATTTAGTAAGAGTACTTTTCGAATCCAAAGTTGTAACATTTGTCTGCATAGTTTAAAAAAACCGTTTTAACGATTTTGATCGAAATACATATTTAAGACAACATAAAACTTAATCACGTACTTTTTTTTTCAGAAAAATCATATATAGCCGTTTTAATAATATTTCTCAGAAATCACTATGTATCCAAAAACCGATCTATATTTTATTAATTTGTTAGTTTTTCTGTGTAGATTAAAATAAAAATAAGAAGCGGTTGTGTAGCGGACAAAAAGTTGTAATGTAAAAACGATTTTTTTTCGGCATTCAAATTTAAAAAAAATATATATATTTTTATCTAAAATCCGCAGTAAAAACAGTCATTTAAAAATAATAAATGAATGTTCGGTCTAATTTTAGCTTCTTTATCGATAAAATAACAAGGTGACCAAGAAAGTACCTATACAATCAATTACCATAATTATTTATATAAAACTTGTGTGAGTTCCTGGTGCAAATGACGAAAGTGTGCGTATGAACCACAGCTACGTGGACAGTAGGCCTAAGTTTCATTCATTTTCATAGGCTTAAATGTTCATGAATAGGATGACCAGATCCATGATGCCCACCAAAAAGAGGATACCTTCAAAAATCTCAAATGAAAAATTTAAATATCGCTTTTTTTAGGATATAGGTACGTAGTCGTAAAATTCTGAGCAGGACATATTTCTAAAATTATATTTACAAAAAAAAAATTATTTTACAATTTCGACTTTAAGTCTATTCCGTTCTTCAGTCCATTGGCTTCTTATCAGAAAATATTAGTTCAATATTAGCATTATGTGCAGAAATTGAATTCTGCCCATTTTTCGTGCATTTAAAAATGTATTATTTTTTTATTCTTGCTCTACAAATATTTTTAGGTTACAAAATTGGTCAAACAATTTATTTTCGTTGAATTTCTTGGGAATTTTTTTTAAATCCATCCATGTAAAACAATCAAACTCATCCAGAGATTCGCTCCATCTCTAAAGATACACCTTGAATAAACCTCTAGTACATTTTTTCCACGTTTAAGGCATCATTTTCATTTCCACCTTTAATTACAAATGTTAGGTTATGTTATGTTCATACCAGAAAGATGCAGAAAATGTCTGAATTATCTAGTGTTAAAAAAAAAGATTTGCTATAGTTTTGTGGTGTCGAAAAATTCCTTAAGCTGGGAAATCCCAAAAAGAGGACAAATTGCACTTTTTTTTCAAAAAATACCATACATTTTTTTTAGATAAAAAGAGGACGTCTATTCAGCCTATTCATGAAGCTTATCCAAAGCGCTGTTGTCAAATCTGCTCAGACACAATTTTTTTTAAAGAACATGCATATTTTTTTCGTTAGACCCAGACATGCACATATTTTTATGTAAATCATTTTAAAATCAACCAAAGGAAATTATCCATTTTGTTGACCAATTTATGTATTTCTATAGTCCATAATTTATATTGTTCAATTTATTGCTTCCTGTTGATCAACACTTACCCACCGGCATAACATTTTCTCAACAAACTCTCATCATACAGTTAAAAATCAACCAATTTATACATATATATTTTTTATTTATTTACATTTATCATATACATTTATATTATTTACATAAAATAGAAAATAGAAAAAAAATAATTTGTTTTTTAATTTAATTTCAACGTAATATTTTTTTTTGTTTAATTTAAGGTTCAATGTCCTAGACTAAAATATTGCGAAAACAAGAACTGCCAATGAAAATATGGCAAAGAAAACAAGAAAAAAAAAAAAAAAATGATTCAAAAGAAAAAGGTCACGGGTAACATGCGTGTGCTAATACAAATTTCGACTGAGGTAACCATGAATGCGATATACGAATGTGCTCATCTCCTTGTCTTCTGCGAATCGTATGATAATGAAATTTGTTCGAGTGTCTGATTTGTTTTATAATTCTCTGAAATGCCATTCAGATCATCCTTTGTATAGGCCAATTTTGGTGTGCTAATTCTTAATGTGGTCGACGGGGTGGTGGTGTGCGTTGCCTCTGGCATACGAAATGGTTGGGGAGCTTGCAGTAATGGCAGTTCTTGTTCAAATGACAGGGCTGGGAGTTCAATGGAATACTGGAAAAAATATGAAGCGTGCAGATGATGGAAAGATGTATGTTAGTGCAATGAAAACGCGTTTTAAAACCTCCTATAACTTACATAAACCTGTGGAACGTATTTGACTTTCTCGTAGGCCTTGTATTTCTTTGTCTTGGCATTGTATTTGCCGTTGAATTTGTTGTATTTCTCGTTGTAGTAAAAGTCCGAGTTCTTGGTGTAGTACTTCTTGGGGTTGGATGGCACAATGGCGTTGTATTTGAAGCCGTAGTTTGGAATAAATTGGGGCGATAGACTGGCCACTGTTGGTGTGAACCATGAGTTGACATCGTTTGGTGAGATGACCCTGCCAAAGTCGAACTCTCGGGGTTTCTGTTGATTGGGCACGAGGCGCGATGACATCTTGAAGTTGTTTGTCAGAGGCTTTGGCCGAGATGGTGGTGGGAGGATGTATCTAAGGACGAGGAGTCACTCGGATGTGCATTGTATTACTGTGGTGAGTACTTACTGATATGGATTAGGGTTTGGTATGTCGTTGCTTTGATCTTCCCATACTGGGGCTGGGTTTCGGAATGGAGGTTTTGGCCGCGATGTTGTGGTTGGAATGGCAGGAACTATGGGACCTGACTTTGTGCCAAAATCAACCCGAATTGCAGAGCTGAGGGTTACGCAAGTTGCCAGCAAAAGGAGCTCCGGATTCAACTGAAACGGGAAGAGAAATAAATTTTGACGTTAGTGGAAGTTTGCCAAAACATAATAACATGACTGCACAACTAGAAGTCATACGAACATATATCTAAATGAATGCATGTCCTCAATTGAGGGCACATAGCTCTCACTATATGCATCCAGTTCGCACACCAACTCTTTCGTTTTTTCACTGTCAAAATATCTGCGATTTTCCATGTTATCTCAGTCGTGTTAACATTATTAATGGCCTCGCATATCGCGTCGGGTTCTATTCGAATTCCAACATTGGGAATAAATTATTTGCATGCACAAATGCGACAAATTGGCATAAATTATGGCGACCGGTTCGCATAGACACACGAATCCGTTGCATTGTGCTGGACCTTTCTGTGGTTAGAATTGAAATTAATTCCGCATCTGAAGTGGGACACTGGCGCTGATACACATCTATTGTCTGTTATTATTTATTAAGAGACTACAATGGTGCTATAACAATATGGTAAATTAAGTCAGAAATACATTGTATTACCACTATCAAGTGATCTATATCTATGTGATGATTGATCGCATTTTGTAAATCACCAAACTGTTGACATTCAAGTGGCAATAGGAGTCAGCCTTGAACTTGAGTGTAGACATGCTGTAGGTTGAGTCTAATTTAATGCAACATATACTAGGAGTTTATTAGCTGAATTTGTTTTATAATTCACAACCAAAGTTCATGATCACATTGAGATACATATCAGGGGAATGCGATTAAGTGGTAAAAGATTGATTTATCTATTAAAATGGAGTATGAAGTGTAATTATAATATTTATTGTCTATAAACACCACACAGTCTGGTGTAAGACAAATAATTGGCCCTCGATTTTGGAAAGGCAGTAAGTCACCTTGTTGGATGATTCAATTTTGAGCTAATATGAGTACAGATTTTTTTACACAAAATCGTTTCCGGAGAAGGACATTCAGTATAGTTGTGTGTATGGGTATTCTATTGCTACTTGCGAATTTGTGTGTTCTAACTCGTTGAGAGGTTTTGATGGTGACTGAGGCAGTCAAATCCTATATTAGTTTACACCTCCTAGTTGCGGCTTAGTCTTCGGGTCAGGGTGGCGGTTGACCGTAACAATCTACCCCCTGCCTAATTGCCTCTGACAGACCATCACTAAGGAGGGAGAGTGGTGCGTGGCAGAAGTGGGTGATTGAAACCAGTCCGCTTTGCTGCTTGACCAAATTGTCGGTGGATCGATTGTCTGTTGGAAAAAGGATGGGGGGCAACCGTAGCAGTCTGTCTCCAGTTTATTTTCTTTTGACGATCAGTCCACATGACAGAGACTGGTGCTGAGCACAAAGCTTGATTGAAGCACTCCAACCTACTGCTTGGTACCGAAAGGAGATGTCGCGATTTGTCTTCGGTGAGAAGGCGAGGGGTGACTGTAGAAATCCAACCCTCCGTCTGTTTCCTCTGACGGGGTCCTCGAATTGTCGAGATGAGGTTGATTAATGTAGTCAGGTCCTCCATTTGAAGGTTAGTCTTCGGGGAGAGCAAAGGGGTGACCGAAGCACTCTAACCCCCCGCTGCTGGTAGCCTCTGATCTGGCACAGATCTGGGTAGGCTCCGACAGGAGAGAGTGACGAAGGGTGATCGAAATAGTCTAACACCAATCCTATCCCCTCTGACGGAGTCTGAATGTTCGACGTATGGTACAGATCAGGGAAGACTGCGAAAGGAGAGAACGGCGAAGGGTGACCGAAACAGTCAAACCCCCCCGCCTATCCGTTTTGACGGAGTCTAAAAATTCGACCTGTGAAGGTATAATTGACTGCCGTAGTCAGCTCTTCCTGTTGGCGGTTAGTCTTCAGAAACAGACAAAGGGTGTCCGAAACAGTCTAACCCTACACCTGTAGCTTCTGACCGTTCGCTTTCAAGATGTTGGTTTTACATGAACTTATAATCAAATCATTCCATCCTTGTGCGATATTGCACACTTTGTTTCCAGTCATCCTGACCGAGTGTCATCATCTGCAATAGCTTTGACCTCGAAACTGATGAAACTTAGGGACTGAGATTTGGAGATCTCCTTAATTTTAGCATAATTATCCCTTCGATATGACACAACCGTCAGTGCGGTCGACCTGCTGTCTTTGTTGACTACACCCACCCCTACCTCACTTTATTTAGTTCGTGGTTGTATGTATTCGTCAGTAGCCTTATTTTTTGAGAAGATAAACAGCATTCAAAGTATACACAACCGCCTAGACGCCTAAGCTGTACCTAACCCTGAAATGTTGGAAGCCTCAAAGTGTTTGTTCCCAGGCCGGAAGATACATCATTATGAGCAACGCATTGTGTAATTCCACAAAATTTGCATATACTACTAGTAACAAGGCCACAAGACAATGAACCATCCATAACCACTTATATACCAACGAACAATACTTTCGCTAGTTCTTAATCAGTTTTCCGTTGGCAGATGAACTTGAAACCGAATACATCTTGTCAAGAAGCCTCACAGCCAAACAAAATCCAAACAATGGACACTAAAAGTAGAACACCTCGTGTGAGCTCCCGGAAAGACTGCCAAGAGCATGCTATATAAACAATACCTAAATCTCAATAGGCACATCACGTTCACTGGAATATTTGAATGAATCAACTTTTTTTTGATGGCAAACGCCAGAAGATGTCCAAAAGTGACCACACACTGGAGCACTGCGAGGTTATGCAAATCGAATGGATTCGCTCGTGGACTTAGCATGCAAACCATGAAACTTTCAAATTGTACATGTAGTGTTACCTCAAAATCGGAGAACTTGAGGGTGGTATTCATTTTCACTCGGCCTTACGCAACATGTAACTTGCCGATCTCTCACAAGCGCTCCATTCGTGGTTTGGCAATATCCAATTCAAATTGAGGGTCACGTTACAGCACGAGTTGCACGGCAACTGATCCCTCAGCACTTTGTGCTAATTCAGAGCAAAAGATCAAAAGACTTAATGACGGCAGTTGTCATAAGCGAAGCGGTTGTGGCGGCAATTTAAGTACTTCAAAATTAGCATGTTTATTTGATAAACACGAGTTAAAGTCAATGGATCCGTTAATTGAGCCTCAAGTCAGCCGTTGTTAACATGTTAACATAAATGTAATTGTTTATGCGGTGTAGCGTGTTGTTACAGAAAGTAAAATTTTTTGCTCGGTGTAACAACACACGTCGGGTCTAGACGAATATAATGAGAGGCTTGATTTGATATAGGGAGAGGTGTGTATTTTTTTTTTTTGCCTAGAGTGTGAGGGTCAATTATAGGCATTGTGATGATTATACCTTATTTGGGAATGGACACGCGGTAAATCAATCTGAGTGTTTATATAACTGCCATTTAAATTGGCAATTGTGGTAGGTTTTTTTTAAGTTTTACAGATCAGAAAACAACTTGAGTATATTTATTTAAATTATACAGCCCAATTACTTCGAGTTAACCTTCTAGGAATCTAGACTGTGGCCTTTGAGTAGCGGAGGCGCGATTGCAAATTAACGCGGCAATAAAATGCCAATATTGCTGTAGCTTGCTTGGTTCGTGTCAGCAATATCGTTTTCAATATCATTTTAAAACTCAAATGAAACTGGTTGATGTTCACTTTGTCTATACGAATTTTAGATTGGTTTAAGCAAAACAAAGTATATGCTGTCAATAAGGAAAGGATACCCAACACCGACGTCTTTTAGGTGGTTAGGGACTTTGTCTACCTATAGGCTCCGCTATGAGCTCAGACCAGCGCTAACATTAAACGAAGAATAACTCTTCCCAATCGCTGTCTCCTTAAGCTCAGAAAACAACTGAGTAGCAAAGCAATCTTTCGACCCTTTATAAGACATTTATCATCAACCGCAGCTGGCTAGAGATCGTTCTGGCTGAAGACGCTTTTTGTTGCAGTAAGTAAGTAAGGAGAGTCTTTTTCTCAGGAATAAAAGAAGTAATCTATAGTCTTGATAGGGCTTTCGAAGTTGAAGTTCAAGCAATACTGACCTTATGTAGTGGCTGCGCTAGCGAACTCAGCACTTTACTCGATAAGACAGACAACATGCAATTTGGTTCCAGAATTGAGAAATTCGACGAGTTCATCTTTTTCTATGGAAGCAATATCAACAGCCTCCCAGTTTAGTTCGACAATCCGACCCACGTCGACTATGGAAGATGCTTCACAATAATTAATTGGGTGAAGGGTGTCTTGGACTCTGAATAGATTCGATTTCCTTTCCTATCTTTAAGGTGGCTCCAGTATATTCGGTATATAAAATACTAGCTTTTGCTCGCTTAGCCCTCAGGATTTGGTACACAGAGATTTCTTTACAGTAAGTTTGTTTCCTCTTTTATATTTATAAATCGTGCAGGAAACATACCTAAGAAAGTTGGTATCTCTGAAAAATATGTTTAACACCATATTGGAGAAAACAGGTTGTATGTTAAGCGCTGGCATGTCAACACGGATCATGCTACAGCAGACTCAGCCACTATCTACGGGACTAAACATATTTCTTAGCTAGCCAATCCTTAATTATATTCCACACCGCACAGATCTTCCTATACTGTGAAACATATGCAATCAGAAAGATCGTGAGGATGTGTACCACTTTCTGGCAAAATAACCCCATTCTTACAGTATACCGCTTAAATATCCTTGGAGTACGTACGCTGGAGGGCGCAGTAGCGCAGTGGTTAGTGTGCTGGACTACTGTGCGAGGGATCCCAGGTTCGATCCCCGGAAAAACACAAAATTACATCTCAAGGTTTTTTCTACTGCGCCACCTCTCGCGAACGTCTGACAAACATCCTAGAGTATGACTGTCCTGAAAAAGCTTCGGACTCGGCATAAAATTGTAGGTCCCTTCCATTCGTTCCAAAAATAGAAACTCACACAAAACGAATGGTTGCGAGAAGCTAGGCCTTGGGTGTCTGCCTGTTGCGCCGCTTATTATTTTTTTTTTTTACGTACGCTGGAGTTAGATGAAGCGATAAGCATATTCAATGGCGACAGAGGTTGGGACAATGGGACGTATAACAAAGTTTCAAATTGATAAGACGAACGGTTCGTGAGTTAAAAAAAGGGCCCTTTAAAAGGGGTGATCGTCAATAACTCGGGTTCCAAGTAAAATTTCCAAAATTGGAAAAATGAATTATCTTTATTTTTCTTATGATAGAGTACACAAACCGAGTTTGAAGTCGATCGGATAAAAAATACAAATTTTCCCATTCAAACTTTGACCTCGTTTTAGGTTTTACCATTTTAAGGGCTGAATTGCCAAAATCGGAGAAATTAGTTTTCTTTATTTCTCATAGAGAGTACACAAACCGAGTTTGAAGTTATTCGGATGAAAAATAAAAATGTACAAACAAAATGGGGGTAATTTTACTCCTTTAAGGGTTGAATTTCGAAATATCCTTCCTTATTCCTTGTATGCATCATAAAGGCATAATTACTGTGGAATTTCTGCTTTCTAGAGCAAAGGGTTGGGGGTGGGCGTTGATGATCATTGAGTCGAAAATTCCATTTTTATATAATGAGAAAGAAGATGCGATTTATTGTGTTACATAATTCAAAAATTGTTGACTTGTGACTTTTTAACTTGAAATCCGTACCATAAGTTTGATATCTCTGCATAATATGAGAGAGTACAACTACTTGGGCCTTCTCCAGTACTTTACTTATACAACAGTACTGATTTAAAAAGCTCGAGTCAGAAATATTTCTTGTCAACACTGCAGGCAGAAATTTGTTGTTTAATATCGAAATAACATTTGTGAAACCATGTCGGGATCTCAAACTATTATTTCAGGTATTGACAATAAAGTAAACGGGCCTTACCAATAATCATTTTTAACCTTCAACTTAAATATTTCGACGGTCACAATGGATAATTTTATATGGAAATTTCCGCCATTGTGACTTCGTAAAAGTTAGCATGGACACTAAAAATGATTATTAGTACCGCGGAACGTCTTTATAATATTATTCACGATTCGGTGTATCTAGGTCTAGTAAAATTGTAAAATTGTATATTTTTTATCACATCGTGAGCACACTTTTTCTAATCTCTATAGCAATACTAGACATTTTCTAATCTCTATAGTAACACTAGAAAATAACAAAAAACATTGGAAATCGAACTGACATTTGCGAACTAATACATTTTACACTGTTGTATTTTTTTGTTACTATAGGTCTGGGGTATAGTAAAAGTGTAAAAGTGTAGCAAGTATATTTTGTTATTATAGTGTAAGAAAACTTCACACTTTTACACTTTCACAATGATACTGGACCTGATACACCGAATCGTGAATACCCCTATTTTAACTAGAAGTTGCTGATATTATTTTCATTATCCCTAAAATATGTAGATCTTTTATTACGATCTCACAGTAGCGATTTTTTCCATATAAAAATTATCGTTAAAATTGATTGTTAGTAAGGCCCGATAGCCTATATCACTCGGGGATAATGTAGCTTACTGTTAGTGAAACAATTTTTGGAATCTAGTCAGTTGTTCCAGAGATTAGTGCGTACAAACAAATGTCACCTTTGATGTTATTAAATTGTCGCATTCACGAGACGCTCCAAATATTATTTGAATAACTAACTTACTTAATAACTTTCTAGTTCCAGTGTAAATAAAAAATCATAAACATCCGCGTGTCATTGCAACAAATAATTCGCAAGAATTTTGCGATAGAAGAGACAGTAGCCAGCACAAAGATTAAAGAAGGAATAGTTGGCAGTCCTGCATACTAACCATTCAGCCACTGCACAATGCCCTTTATTATTGTCTTAAAATGCCGGCTTGCTATAGTTGTCTCCATTCGTGCAAAAATAAAAAATAATAAGAAATACCTTCTCAAAAAAATGGTTGTGAGAAACTATGCCTAGGTCCTTATACAGAACTGTCCGTTTTGAGCCAACTATTTATATAATTTTGTAATTAACTTGCTTGAAGTCATGACGAGCAATGGAATTCCATCAGCATCACGAGAATTTATAATTTTATAATTTCAATGTCGCACATAAATCTAAGAAAAAATGTCACCACTTCAGAATAGCTAGTTCTTCAATAATTGGTTGAATGAAATTCAAAGCACAATTCAAGTCCAAGTCCAAGTCCAAGTCCAAGAACTTTTGCTTTCCGTCTTCGACTATACAAATGTGGTCAATCAAATCGCATCCAGTTATTGATTTGAATTTCAAATGAAACTCCCACTAGCTTATACATATTTGATTACCTCACCAATACTCTTGAATTAAAACGTAATTATCGGCTGAAGTAGGTAGATATACTCCAATTCCTTAAACCGCTCCAAGGAATGCCTCTCGCAATTATTCCGAAGAATTCTTTTCTTTTCCTGAAGTTATATCGTTCAAGTTGGCGATTTAATTTGCCCGTTCTCTCGGGCATTTATTAAACTAATTATTCCGCTACTCGATCAATCTTCTTTTCAATTATAGACTATGTAGGTTAGTTCAGTAGGTATACTCGGTACTAAGATTTTCTTTATAACAAAGGAATTCAGATTTACTGTGATAAAGTCTGTTACTGTCTTGCCTTCACGGTTATCCTCTAATCCACTGACTAATGTGAGTGAATAAATAATAACAGACGTTGCGTCGTAAATTGTGGCAATCCACCTGCCCTACAATTTAAACAATTAAAACTGTGTATGTTGTACATAGCTGGGTATAAGGATGCTTGGTATAGCTACTAGTGTAATGCCTTCACTCAGCGATGCCAACTCAAAAATGTGATTTAGAGCCAGAAATTTCAGGGCTAGTTCAGGGCCAGATCAAAAGACTTTAGTTATATCTACACTGTTTTGACGTTTTTGACGTACAAAATACTAAAACAACATTTTAGTTTTAAATATTTAACAACATTTTCACAGAAAAACAGTTTTATAGCAATAATTAAATGCGTATTGCTTGAAAACAGTGGCGTAACTAGGCTTTTGTGCGCCCGGTGCGAGCTTCTATATTAGCGCCCTCGAAAAATATACTGATTTTGCAAGGTTCGGATACCAAATTTTTTTGCTTAGTTACTTGTTAGAATTAAAAATATATTAACTTTAGGCAAACAAAATAAATATATATGCGTACAAAACATGTATTTATATACAGGTAGGTATAATAAATATAAAACACCAGTAAACGTAAACAAAATAAGACAAATATTTACTTAAAGATTTATTCTACGTCTACGGGCTTTCCTCATAGCGAAGTCGTGCTATGTCAGCTTCAATCGACAAAGTTGCTAGGCCAGATAACCTTTCCTGGAAGACTTACGCTTGATTGACATTCGCATTTTTCAAATAATGAAACCGCTTCAATTTGATTATTTCGGCCCAAAGTTCTGTGGCATTTATGTCATATCAACTTCTACTATACTTAAAAATCTCTGATTTGAGTTTAAGGCCCCAATTGTGAGTGTCGATAAATTGATCGTTGAGCGACAACTGTCGATCGTCGATTATAAATTTTAGTATTGTGATTGTCGATTGCGATTGATATTTGTCGATTTGATAGTCGATTACAAATGTCTGGTCGCCGCCGCTTTCTCTTGGTAGTTATAAAATGTTGTGCGTATACGAATAGCTAAAATCAATCGACGCATTCGACAATTGTCGTGACGATCGCTGATCGACAAACACAATAAGGGTCTAAGTTCCAACAATTTTTTTATGAGATACATAGAATAAACTTTTGACAATTCGCACCAAGGCTACCATTTTTAGTTAGAATTTCGAAATTTCGTTGTGTAAACTCTTTTCAAACTTGATTTTCCCATATTTTGATGGATTATTTTTTATTCTAGGTACTCTTGCAGTAGTAAAATGAGCAATTTTTTGTTTATATACATTTTTTTTCAAAATTGGTTTGTTCGCATAATATCAATTCGTTCGTTGATTCTTATGTGAATAGAATATTCCTTTACATCGCCAATTTAAGTTGATATGAACAGTTTGAACAATTTAAGATTCCCTAAAACTAAACAGTGGTGTGAACGAAGTGTAACTGAAAGAGAAAAAGCCTAAACACAGTCCCATACTTGACATCCCACAATGGGCCTACGATCATTCAAGTATTCGTGCGTTAATGGCGCTCCTTTGATTTTGTACAGCTCCAATACATGGAAAATCTTGGGCCCGCAGGCAGCTTGTAGGAAAAGTCCGAGGAGTCGACGGTCTATTTTCTATGTGGTTTGTTGGTTTGTGATGATGACTATGAATGAATAATGTACAGATTATTTTGTCTAATGAGGCTTTTGGGCAACAAAATTAATTTTTTTTTTGATCCGGATCACTTTTTGCAGATCTCGATATTTTTCGAGATTTACACATTTTATCACTAATACCAATCTACTTTGCACATCTGTTTCACGTCATTCAGAATTTGTTTCCAAAACAAATTTACGAAAAGCCTTCTGAAAAGCAATTATTAAGAGCAAAAACGTAAATAATAGATATCATTGGGTATTGTGTGTCTGATTGTGATTGTGCGTACCTCCATAGATTCATGAGAGGTAGGAAAATATTTTTTTCTATGTAATATCGGTTTCGCGACTGACGCAAAATGAATTGCATTTTAAATCAAAATTCATATTCATGACACCTGCAACCTTTTTATAGGTAATATTTTTATTAGTAAACTTAATTTTTTTGTTTGGGTTTGTAATGTTACGAGACTTACGAATGTCACAGTTTAAAGATCTTTCAACCCGAATTACCTGAAAGTTGGTCCTGGTCATTTTTGCGCCCTCCTGGGCTTACGCCCTGTGCCTGGGAACCGCTGGCACCGCCCTAGTTACGGCACTGCAATTGAGCGCTTAGTAGAAGATCAGATTGAATTTATAAAAAGTGTACTCTGCAGTTTATTGTTCGCTCTCATTAGTAAATTGACCTGCGAAGGGGGTTTTACAAATTTAAATTTCGGACCCTCTGCTTGCTTCAGATCAGCGGTCCGTAGTTATGGAAAATTCAATTACTATTTTCCGATTTTTTTTTATTTTATTAAATTGAAGAAATAAGTATTAGTAACCTTTAGAAATAAGTGACATTTAGCATTTTATAAAATATTTAAATCTAGTAGATATTTAAAAAAAAATTCAAAAACTCATTTCGAGTTTGCCACAGAATAACAAAAACTTTAAAATTACAGTTTCCAAAATTTATAAAAACTACCAATATTTAGTGGAATAGCCTTTGTTTTCTTTAAAAAGGCAGTCAATATTTTTTGAAGACTCTCCACTAAAATCCGGCATCTTATAAATAAATAAATATTTGGCGCAACGGGTCCGTATCCGTATAGGCACCCTAGGACTAGCTTCTCACAACCATTTGTTTTGTGAGTTTTATTTTTTGGGATGAATTGAAGGGACCTACAATTTTATGGCGATTCCGAACAACTGATTTGAGAAGTTAGGACAGTTAGAGTCTGCGCCTATCCGGCATCCTAATATGGTGGTATGTATATAGTTCCATTCCTTCTTAATGTTTTCGAAAAGCTCTTCAGCATTTCTTGATTTTTTGGCTTTTAATGCGGCGGCGTTAGGTCTTATCGCCCAAAACCATAACGCCCAAATTGAAAAATGTCATAATGCTCAAAAAATTGCTAAGGTAATTTGTTTGTTGTTGTAAAATTTACGTAAATTTGGGTGATGTGATATTGATTTTGGGCGTAATGAAATTATTTTTAATAACGCCCAAAAACAAACAAACAAAATCCGTATGGGGGACATGCTGCCCCCCTGAAACCCCCCTGCTTGGGTTTACTGTCAGATTTAGGGTGTATGCGTTACTTTGGGCGACATTTCATTCTATTTGGACTTTGCGACGCTTTATTCCTTTAAATTTTTGGGCGATGTGGTGGTTTTTATGACATTTTTAAATTTGGGCGTTATGGTTTTGGGCGATAAGACACCTACAGCCTTTCAGGTCGGGACTTTGCGCGGGACAATAAATAACATTAATTTTGTTGTAAGCTATTGCCTCACTCTGCGCGGATTATAATACCTAAGGATCGTTGTGGTGCTACAAATCATCAATGTTACTGGCATGTATGAAAAAAAGGGGTTTCTCTAATATTCTTTTACAAGCGTTACATACACTTTTCCATCGAATCCAAATAAATTAAACTTGGATTTGGCACTCCATAGAATTTTTATCAAAAATTGCTATGCTTTTTGTAAGTGGAGTCTTTCGAAATTTCGGCTCTTCCTTAGGTTTTTGATGACATAATGTGTTTTTTTGGTGGAATATGCATCCACGAGGGTTTTGTTATACGACACAGCGCCTAACAGCCCTGGCCGTGAGTTTTTGATGGAGTTTAGGTGCAACAATTTCCCTAATTTTAATAATCAATACAAAAATTCCATTGCTGCGAACAAAATGATAAACAGTATAAATTCATTTATATTGTATCCTTTGAAAATAAAAACAAAACAAAATAAAATGATAAAGTTTCAGATGCACAAAATTAACTAGACTGATGGAATTTTCATATTTTCCCATCTTTCCGCGGAGCACTTGGATTTTCATGGCGGAGCACCAAGTGCGGAGCACACTTTGGGAAACTCAGACTTAGATAACAACAAAATCATTTGTCAAAATCCTTGACCATTATTAACGATATTTAATCCACATAATGTTGTACTAGAGGACATTATTAAGAATACCATCATAAAGCACGCCGACCAAATATGTTCAAAAACTTTGGGCATGGGGTATCTAAGGGCTTTTGCAAAATTTTCACAACAAAATATTGAGGATAATTCTTAAACTACGCAAGAATTAACTCTTGACCTTTGCAATGACCTTTAGAATATCGCAAAACCTCAAAAAAATTCATTGGAAAATACTTCTTTGCGCATATAGAATAGACTACTAATAGGCTACTTGAACTACAGGGTCTACTTAGATTTTGAAGTAAAATTAAGTGCCTAAGCCGCAGTCAAGGCGAAGTGCTCAGATTCTTCTTTAGAACATTTTAATCACTTTCCCAGGAAACGAGCTGTGCCCATTATGGTTCTTCTTGGTGTATGAAAGTCGGAATTATCGGTGAAAGCAATTATATATAGCTAAGGATTGCTAATGATCACTACATGATAATGATACACTTGAGAATTCGTCGGTTAACAATATTAATCTGACACTTTTTCATTTAGATACGAGATAATACGAGTAGAACTGATTGTCCAATTATTTAAAAGTCAAAAGTTACCTAACTGGGCTGAGATTCAAGGCATGATTTACAAAATGTGTGATAGGTTTGTGTCAATTATGAGGTATCTTCCACATACAAATGGCCTGCTGAAATGTATACGAATAATGGTCTCATCTCACTCTCGAATAAGTAGATTGAACCCAAAACCTAGGCTAGAAACACATTTGAATAATCAATTACCTATCATTAAACTAATGGAGTAATGAGAGTACAAGAGCCATAACCTTTCCATGTAACTTGTAGCTTTTGTGATTTATTTCTTCAATAATTATTTAACTCGTAGGTACTTCCACTCCACTCTGAATCCATCGCTCACTGTATTAAGTTCCCACACTTCATTCAATGCCAACACTTCTTCCCAAAAACTAAAGCGACCAAAATTGATTGCCATTGTATGAAGTGCGTTCATCTTCACAGCAAGACGCGGCGACGAACGAATTATCTCAACATGACGTTGAAATCACCCAAAATAACGCGTTTATTTGTTTAAACTGACAGGTTAACGCATGACAGCCTGACAAAATATTATACGCGCCTCGATGATGAGCACAATTTGAATTTAAGTGTGCGGCCTGAAGGTCGTCGTTGCGTAAGATCTTCAACATGAACGCACAAAAAGACTTCCACCAACATTGTGAGAAACTCAAAGTTACCTCAAAACAACTTCATGTGAGATATAGCCTCAACAAATTATACACTCGAGACCAACTTGTATTGAACAATCAAACCATATACGGTAAACCTGCAAGTTTGGTGGTGGGTTTCCTTTCCTGATCGCCTCTTTGGTCAATGATCAGTAGTGAACTGTTCACCCCCCGCAATGAGGCTGTGAATTCCAAAGATATCATTACATCAACATCTGCTGCTCTTCGGACTGCAATAAAAGTTGCAAAATGCATCTCAGACAGATGGCTATGAATACCAGCTCTTATCGTCAAAGAGGTGTGCCTGACCGGGCTACCTTAGAACCATGCTTCGCTAGTAGGTACACACCTAAGTACTTCACAGATAATCAAAACTAATCAATCAGATCAGCGTGGATTTTTATTACGAGCACTGATTGAACGCAAAGGTCTAGCAAAAGTCAGCGTCAATCAATACAGTCAGAGGGAGGCTCGGCGACAAGAGAGTTATGTGAAAGATTTCAAAATTAAAATCGATGAGGATGGATCGTTAATCGGCGCACGTTCCTCCGCAGCCAGGTATTATGATCTTGTCTAGCGCTGTCTAGCTGTCTGGCATAGATGGCGAGCCAAATTGATGATCCACGAAAACAAGTTATATTTAATGATAGTGATTAGGTTCTTTCATGCTGAGTTGGGTTGGTTCCCAAGCTGCCATCGGCGAATGGATCAAGTGTTCGCCTCTGACATATCCTCATCAAAGAAAGAAAATTCCAAAATTGTGATGGGAACACAGAAATTATTATAAAATCACCTGGAGGGGAATGATGTGTTAATGGATTGGTTGGTTTTAGAAATTAGAATTGGCGTGGCGCAGCATCAGGTTTTGTGTACTTGTGACATCATCATTTGAACTTCGCTGCCGGCATTTGATTGATTACCTAAGGTTCTTTGCTACTTGTAATCTGTCAGAATTTTAGGTTGTCAATCATTCGTTTCAGAGGAGAACAATTGTTTAAAGTTCTCAGACGGTTAATCTAAGAGTTAGAATCTTTGAAAATACACTTCAAATGTTTGCGATGGCGTTATTAAAAAAGCCGATGAATGATGGAGGTGCTAGTCCATTACATAGAGAAGCTTGGATAATGTTTAGCTGAGGAAAGAGGCAAGAGTGGACGCCATTTTATCGTTTAGATGAAATAAGCTAGGGTTCGGATACGTCAAGAGACTTTTGACTTACAACAAAAAGGGCAATAAAAATTCCCCAATTATAGGAAGAGTTCATGGAGCACTAGACAGATATCTTGATCAAGATAGACTCCGCCTGAAAATAAAAAATGTTTAGCCACCTGGATGCCGCGCCGCTGACAACGGTGAAAGGTTGTTCGAATTTTACAATAGCAACCACCTTAAGTCATGGAAAGCCTGCCTTTAACCTCAGCCCTACATTTGTAAGAAGCAACCGTCCGTCGCCTGTATACTCGCAATAACCAGGCTTCGGAATACAGCAGTTAACAACCTCAAGACTTCTCAAGTATTCCTATACTGCAATCCTTGGGAAAGCTTTTCAATTTGGGCGTTTAGATATGGCTTAGTAATTGAAGGTTTATTCCTAAGGTCTTATGCCGAAAAGCTATTTACTGAGCTCTATGCTTTAAAAAATCAGTATGAAGATGCGACAGCGTAGTCGTCTATAAAACAACCAAAGATCGAAGAGGTTGCCGTACCGAAGTTGCAAAGTTACTGGAACTGAACCATATTACTCGAAAATCAGACTCCCATATTGATGCCAAAAATAAAATAATGCCTCCGCTCTGCAGTCCCTAAATCAAAAGATTGCAGAAAATAAATCTGCTGCAAAATTTATGGAACTGTCAGACTGTACCGCAAAACGACTTCTCAATCTTCTTAATGAAATCGAAACTTTCCTTCCGAAACTAATTCCCATGATTTTATTTATATAAATATTTTTGTTTATTATTTTTGTTTATTCAAATACGACAAAAATAACACATCAATTGATCAAAACTGACAGTGCGCATTATTGTCCCATAACACCACACAGTTTCATTTGACCGCAACTCTCAGGTCTCAGGTGATGGCGTCAAACCAGGGCAGGTTATTGGTTACTTTGAGTCGTTGTGATTTATGTGACCAAGACTTCAATTAATTTCATATCGAAGACGGAGATATTTTCTTTCGTTTGAAGTGCCATTATTTTGTTTGGCAATTCACTTGGGTGTTGTCAGTTCATCAGTAAATTGTTTCGGTCGGTCTTATTTGGAAATCTGTCTCGATTGGATGTTTATGAACCTGGAGGAAGATACTACAGTCAAGTGATGGTCGTACTTGGAATCGAATTAAAACCAACCGAGAAAAAAAAATTAAATGATATTTACAGTGTCAAGTTTTCAATGTTAAATGGAAGCCAAAATATTGCTCGGATCTGTCATAAATTTTACATTCAATGGTGTCTTGAGCAATTCACCGGAAATGGTTGGGAAATTAGTCATAGTGCCATTCCATAGGTGGGATGGCGGAAGTTCTTTGAGTGGATGGGGGTAGGTACCCTGAACTACATGACTTTTACTATAGTTTCCTGATGAACATTTTGACAAAATGATCTAGCTTATAAAATTTTAATCCATAGCCCAAGACAAAGAAAAAATCGCGTGTTCTCACAACCATTTCTGTATCAGTGGCGTGGCGTGAATAATTTTAAATGGTAAGTCGAAGTCGAAAAATATGTATAGGTATACAAAACCTTTAGTTAATTGTTTAAAGTCATAAAATCGAAAACTCCAGGAAGAAATTAAATTAATGAACATATTTTTTCATCTTGATTCAATAATGCAATACTTTCATATTTCGATTTATTGAAATGAGTGTTTAAATCGAGCATTCGCGGTTTTTGTGGAGGTTCACCAAAATCATCTACTTACTCTTTGAAACATTTCTTCAAACGTATTTAGGTACGAAGATCATAGCCAAGACTCAAAACACTTGATTTCTTACTTAGCGACTTGTTTATAAACTTTATAAACACATCAGTTTGTTTATTTTTTAAAAGATATTTACAAAATTCACCAAATAACTCGGAGAAAAGCGTGTTATTTTGTTGCATATGAAAGCGGCCTATGAACAGAGGATAATCCCCTCAGAAAAAATCAGAAAATCATTAGGTAAAAAAGGAAACTGACTATGCCTACATCACAGCGCAGCGATGGAGATACACACACAATTCAAATTCACCAAATATGTCGCAGAAAAGCGTGTTATTTTCCAGAAATACTCAATTACACCACAGCGCAGCGGTAAAAGATACACACAAAACCCACCAAATAACACGAAGAAAAGCGGTTTATTTTTTTGCATTAGAAAGCGGGCGTTGAACAGAGAGGACCAAACTCAGATAATCCCAAGTGTACAAAAGAGAAAGGAGACAAATTTGGTCTATCCAGTGAGAGATTTTATAACCCGTAATATTTCGGGCAGCGATGCCAACTAAGGCTTTTTCATGCCTTTTAGGCATTATTTCATTAGCTAAGGCTTTAAGGCTTCTATTCAACATAGGTACTGAATTTTTATTTTTTTTAAACATTCTTAAAGAACTTTAAGTGGAATTCTCTAAGCAAAGTCGACAAAGACAAAATCTGCAATTCAAATAAACACACATATCCTTGTTTCATGCCCCTATTATGTATGTAAGACAACTACAACTAAAGTTGCGTAGATGAACTACAACTAAAGTTGTGGGCGCAGTAGCGCAGTGGTTAGTGTGCTGGACTGCTGTGCGAGGGATCCCAGGTTCGATCGCCGGAAAAACACAAATTACATCTTAGTGTTTTTTTCTACTGCGCCACCTGTCGCGAACGTCTGACAAACATCGGAGAGTATAACTGTAACTGTCCTGAAAAAGCTTCTCAATTCAGCCGTTCGGAATCGGCATAAAATTGTAGGTCCCTTCCATTCGTCCCAAAAATAGAAACTCACACATGGTTGCGAGAAGCTAGGGCTAGGGTGTCTACCGCCTGTTGCGCCACCTATTTATTTTTTATTTTAATATCAAGGACCAAGGCGATATGAGGACTAAAACTATGTTTGTTTTGTGGTCAATACTTTGAACCTACTTATGAAACTAAAATGTCATGAATTTTGTTCCTATTAAGATTTTTTTCTAATAATTTTAAGTTTTTGTTTTAAAAAAATAAAAATATTTTTTTTTGTTTATTTTTTTGTAGTTGTGTTTATATTTTAATTTATTGTTCCACTTTACATAAAAAAAATATTTTAGGCATTATTTTATTTTTTCTTTAAAGTTAGGCATTTTTTCGTCAAAAGTGGTTGGCAACGCTGATTTAGGGTTATTTTAGCTTTGGGTTATGCTCAGAGAGTGTGGGCAGTTCTAATACTAATGAAAATGATAATGATAATGATGGCGAAGGGTGAGTTGGTGGGGTCGGGGTATGTAGTTTGCGTAGATGAATAGATACATATTATTAAGTTTATCCCGTGGGTTTTATGTTGCTCGTTTTTAAGTAAACATTGTTGTGTAGCTGAAACTGAAACTTTTAAAAGGTAACTCGGTAGGAATTTAAGTGCATATGTACATTTTATTTTTGGAAGGGACAATTTCATGCCGTACTAAAACAACATCAAACATTTGCCCTTCGAAACCTGTCGTATTGTTGGCCCACTTAAACCTTTTTATACTTATTCAAGTTTAATTGACCTTCTGCACCTGGAGCCATTTTTAGGCATCCTCTCACAATTCGGTCAAAGTGCGTTTACTCACAAAAGAGAACCTTCAGATCCTTTCCCTTTTTTTCTCGTATTTAGCTGTCGCAAATAACCAGTCCAATTGAAGGCTTTCCATTAAACTTGTCATGAGAATTTATAAACTGCACCACAAAATATAAGCAAAACCTCACCTTCCACTTACAAATCATAGCCATCAGCAGAAATATACAAATCACTTGTCAATACAATTTGCATTTCCGTTCTAAGTGCGGGTCATCGTTTGCGAAGGAAGTCTCATATCTCAAAGAACCGCAGCACGAAGATTGCGTTGAGTTGAGACTATGCGAGCCAAAGTCAATTGTGCCCAAGCAACCTTGTGGCAATCACGGGTATGCATTCATCAGTCGCATGCCTCCTCGTCGCCCACATCAACGCGAAAAGCACCTCACGGTTCGAAGAAATAATAACAATTCGCAAACGCAAACGCAACAAACCGCAGACAATGACCCACAACCAGAATGTTGTTTCATTATTAATTTTTTTTTTTTGTACATATAAAGTATCTTCATTATGTTGAATGCACTCGATGCGGTTTCATTAATTAAATGGCAAGGAACAAAAAATATCTACACTGGCTTGCAAGTTTGTAATAAGCTATAACTTGTTAGTAATGCATTTGGTCGTGTGCGGCGTTTTTTTGTTTATGGTTTTCATTTATTGTTAAGGTAAATGTTAATTCATAGTGAAAAGCAATAAAATGCAACGTATTGTGATGAGATCAAAATGAGGTTCTATGCGAAGGTCAGGTATATATTGTGGTGGCGTGCATTTTATTTTTCTGATTCATCGTTGCATCATTAAGTCAATGTCATTGATGGTTCTACACATGATATACCTATGTGAATGAATACAAGTATATCGAGCTGTATTTTGGTGTATTTTGAGATAATTAGCAATTAAATTGGACCGAACAACGAGTTACTATTTAAAAAAAAATCGGACTGCTATATTAAATGTTAAATCTGTCCAATTCATATCGCCTTAGATCTTTCTACTAAAAACCATTCAGAAAGTCCTTAATCAACACATAATCATCATTTGCTTCCAATTTTTTAGTTATTTATTTCCCAATCATTAAATAAAACAGACAAATTATAACATTATACGAACTCTTGAGTATTTATTTAACTCATTTTGGTCCTTCGAGCCGGATCTGTGCATCAAATGAACTCTACAGGTTACGATCGGAGCCCTACCATCAAATTAAAAGGCTGTAAATCACTATAAATTGTTCATAAGGCGCCCATTTTGAACCTTCATAGCGAAAAGGTTTAGGTATATCTCTTCTAAAACAACCCCTTAAAAGCCTAAAACTTGCTGTTTGCAATTCAGTCGTGGCCTCGTAGGTAAGCACATTTTGATGGTCATTATTACAAAATGTTTGTTTATTATATTATTACCAAACTGCATGCTTTGAAGGCTATTCACAAATCCCATCCACCATTGATTCAATATTTCCCGCCAGGTCTTCTCACCCTCATACTCATACACAAATCCAAGCAAAAAAAATTAGTTGACAGTCTGAAACGAATCTCCCCCAATCCGCTTGGAATTAAAAAAACAACAATCGGTATAACTTAAAGAAAAAAATAAATTTTTCACAGCCATGATGTAACTAACACCCGGCTAATGAGGCCGCTAAAGCCACTTATTCAACCAGACTTCCTAACATAAATGAGAAAACGATTTTCTCTCCCATCCGCGCAATAATTGCCCGTATAAAAAAAATCGATGGCCATGATCTTGTACAGAGTTTTCATTGTCTAACATAACAATCCATTTGGCCCTCATAATAGCATCGCAGTTTTTAAAAGTAATATACTCATGAACCAGATGTACATAAAACTTAGCTACGCCATCTCGTATAACCTCAAACGAGGCGACATAATTCCAGGGAAAACTTGATCGTCTCAGGCATCGAATCGGCTCTTACATAATGCAAATCGTTGAGCGGAAAACGTGATAAATTGAAATTAATCATTGTGAATGATATGTGCTTGGATTCCTCCACCAAAGTGCTGCTCAATTTGAATACTCGTCGGACCACAAAGCTGGTGCCATGTTAGAACCGTGGCCGCAAATACGCATAATGACAGAAGATAATCGCCTGGAAGATGTTGGCCTTGAATTAGCTTCGGCAGCATGCTGGTGTTAAGTAGTAGGTACACAGAGGGCTTAAGGCCTTGACAACGATAATACAATTATTCTTGGAATGATAATTTATTTGGGGTACTTGCAAATGAGGTAGAAATAAATAAAATCGCAATTAAAAGCGGCTTTCGTGTTCATATATGCGAAACAATGAATTTTAGCTCCAGGCAGCAGTGTGGCTAAATTGATGTTGTGAGTCACCGTGTTTTTGGTCTGATATTGAATAGACGTTGTTTGGAATGCCATCGATGTGTTTTGGGTCACTGAACTTGACAGATGATCAGACTTTTGTTGCTGAAATGGGATGTACATGAAAAAATCGTTTAATTAAATTTCGAAAAAATAATAAAACTGGAGGTAGTAGGTTGGCTAACTGGAGAGACTTGTTAGTTGAGGCCTTGGTTCACCTCGAACTATGGAGCCACCTACGCTGGCGTTTTAGAATTCTGATTGAAATAAGTTACAAGAGACATTTGAGTTTACCTTTTTAGATGTTGAAGGAGGCCATACTATGCGATCCTTATTGAGGACCTTCCATATCTGTCAGTTTCTAGCCTTTCTTATAACTCTCGTTTGTAGGCTTACTTACAACTCTCGTTTATTTCGATATAATCTCGGGGTAGACGTATTCGAATATAACTTGCTAATTTTTTTACACGTACAGCTGAAGTGAATTTTTTTTTAATTGTTCAATGTTCATGTTGATATTGTTTTCGTATAAAATGAAACCTATAGCTTATCCCATCTAAAAAAAGGAGACCCTTTCTTGATCTTTCAAGAAATATCGAGCCATGTCCCTGCATGTCGTTTTCGACAAGTGGATAGCCAATATCCACCAGAGCCGGAGCAGGGAAAATGTAAATACGGAAGGCACTACAATTTAAAGATCTGTCCAGCTGGACTATGCGGACGATATCGAAGATTCACGTAATTATTGAAAGCAACAACTTTGATGTAGCTAATTGGTTAATCTACTTTAGAGTTTCACCAATTTTACGAATGGCATCCTAGTGGAGATCCGTCAAAAAATAACCCATGGCAACCGCTGACATACTAATGGATTCAAAATTCTTGATTCAAAGTTGAAATGTAGGTACGCTCTGCAGAACCTTTCTGCTTTATGACACGGAGTCATGGACGATAAGTAGAAAAAGGGAGTTGGTTGGTTGGTTGAAAGTGGCTGCCAACTGGGAAACACCAAAATACTTAGACCAGCATAGGTCCATTGCGTGATACCACTAAAAACGGATCATATAAGCGTAAGAAGCTTCTGATATCTGTGTTTGTCAGATCACCCAAGTCGTTGTAATGGAATGCTCACAAGTGAAGCCTCCTTCTACGGGAGAGAGCTGGGCAGGCACAAAATCAATCCATACAGCTTCTGCAAAAGTCGTTCGCGAAAAGCTATAGCCTTGCGGCATGTTTTTCTATCAGGCAGTGTCCAATAATTGATTGATGTGGCGCCGATATGCTATCTGTTCAGAGAAATCAATTTCTTAGAGCGTTTCAAATCTAGCTTAGGCCAAATTTGATTTGTCGCTAGACAAGATTTGGTCTAGATAGCACCCAGCTTCAATTTTTGTTTGCAAATAACGATTGGTATGCCTATGATGCCTCTATCCGGCAATATGGGTTGAGTTATTCCTATTCTAGCGAGTTCATCGGCCTTACAATTCCCTGGAATGTCTCTATGCCCGGGCACCCAAATTAGGTGAATGTTGAACTGTTCGGCAATCTCCGTATCGGTAGTCGAAGGCTACTAGAGAAGCTATAGAGATCTAATCCAAGGATTTGATGGTTACTGGGCTCTCCAAAAATATGCAGATATCTTTAACGGATACCACGTTTTTCTTGGAGCCAAGATAAACTTCTTTTATCTCCATTATTTCCGCCTAGAACACGCTACAATAATTTGGTAGACGGAAGTAGATCTTAAGATTAAGACTTTCGGAGAAAACACCCCACCAACTCCGTCTTTGGTTTTTGAGCCGTCAGTGTAGAAGTGAACTGATTCATCTTCTGAAAAAGTATCTTCATTCCAGATTGCTCTGGAGGAGATGGTGAGAAGGTTCTTGTTAAAATTTAGAGATGGGGTAGTGTATAGTCAGTCTAGTAAACATGAACTCCACGAATGACACTCTAGTGGAGATCCGGCGAAGAATTACCCT
This sequence comes from Cheilosia scutellata, assembly GCA_955612985.1. Taxonomy (NCBI): domain Eukaryota; kingdom Metazoa; phylum Arthropoda; class Insecta; order Diptera; family Syrphidae; genus Cheilosia; species Cheilosia scutellata. Next base: position 6,768,706 of record OY015311.1, on the reverse strand, counting down.
AGGAAACCGTTGCTGCTTCGGTTTGGCAAAACAACTGGGTTCCAAACTCCTAACTCGAAGGACAAAATGTGTGCTCTACAAAACCCTTATCTTGCCAGTCCTGCTTTATGGCTCCTTCGAAAGAAAAATACTTCGGTGAATTTTTGGTCCTGTGTGCGAGGAGGGCGAATGGAGGAGAAGATACAACCGCGAACTCTATGAGCTGTACCAAGATGTGGATGTAGTCCAAAAAGCCAAAAGACGTCGACTACATTGGCTCGACCACATCGAGCCAATGGACAATAATGCTCCAGCTAAGAGGATTTTCGAATTCCAGCCCCCAGGGTCGAGAAGACAAGGAAGACCGAACCTCCGGTTCAAAAACCAAGCCATCGCGGATGCCAGAGCACTTGGACTGGACAACTGGAAGCAGCGTGCCCGGGATCGTAGAGGATGGGAGGTTGCATTGTCTCAGGCAGAGACTCTTCACGGGACGGGAGCCCGATAGGTAAGTAAGTAAGTCAGTGTATTCAATTGAGAGGCAGTTAATTTTGGACCATTTAAAAAAAGAAAAAAGAGTTCGAAATTTTGTACGAAAACAATATCTTTCTCTTACTACGTATACATACTATGTATTATACTATAATACACTTATAGACGAAAATACACTAGAAGTATACACAGATGGGTCTAAGACGGAGGACGGAGTAGGAGCCGGGATTTTCTCAGTTCCATTCTCCCTAAACCAGTCTTTTAGACTACCAAATAACTGTAGTGTCTTCCAAGCAGAAGTTAGCGAAGCCGCTGAACTACTGAAAGTGAGATCGATATTGAACTTGGACATCGTCATCTACACCGACAGTCAAGCAGCTATTAAAGCACTCGAATCACCAATATTAAGATCCAAATTGGTCAGGCACTGCCGCAAATCTTTAAATGAGATCTCGGATACGTGCACCTTAACGCTGTGCTGGGTCCCTGGTCATAGAGATATACCAGGTAACTGTAAAGCAGACGAACTAGCAAGGAACGGCACGAAAATGGAACTCTCTACTGGTAAAGGAGATGTGCCAATTGAAACGGTAAGATACAACATCTCCACACTAGCACTGCAACAGGCTAATGAGAGATGGCACCTGCAACCACGCAAAACAGACCTGGCCACGAATAAATAGGCGCAGGACAAATGTCCTGTTAAACGTCAGTAGAACACATATCGGAACTCTTGTCGGACTACTAACAGGCCACTGTGTACTAGGAAGACATGCCGCAAGGCTTGGAGTTACCGCTAATGACTTCTGTCGCAGTTATACATGGATGAGAAGGAGGAGGAAATTCCGTTCCACCTATACTATGTAACTGCTCGGCGCTATCCTCGATTAGAAAGCAAACTCTAGGAGAGTACTTCTTCGGGGAGCTTGCTGATATTGCCGAAACGGATATCAGCAAAATACGGAAATTTCTCCAAAATTCGAAATGTAGCGGAAATAACCGACTCTGGTTATGGTATCACAATGGACCTTACTTGGTCTAAGTGAATTACTCCGTATTATCGGATAATTGCCACGAGAGAGTTAAAAAAAGATAAAATAATTCTTTGACAGATAGATCAAATGCATTAAGGGTATTTGAACAAGAGGACCAATCTGTTATAAAAAGCCACTGTGAGACCTAAAAGCCCGGGTAGGGCAGAAAATTCTGGAAAAAAAAATAGGCGGAACTTACTCCCGAGCTGGGAAACGTTCAAGAATATGTGAGCAGTGTATGAAAACACAGGAAATCTGTTTCGATATTGGTAAAAATTCTTACTGGACAATGGACATACCTACCTATCTAACCTTAAAATAACCATAAATTGAGAATGCTTCTTTGTGATGACGATTTGTGTAGAGGCTGCAGTGCTGAAGCAACATACACAAGGATAGCCTCAACTTTCTGTGTCAATGCTTCTGTGCGAAAAATAATCATTTTTATCACCTTGTGAAGCTACCCAAACTCCCTCTTTCCAAACCTAATTGTTAATTTAACAATCATAAAGCCACACTTCGATTATTGTTCGACAAGTGGATTGAGACGGCTAGGAGAATCCCAGTCGTACCTATTAAGGAACTTAAATGATTTTAGAGTACATACGCAGTTGTCAACAGCAGCTCATAACAACATAATGTACTAATGCACTATTTTCCACTATACGAAGTGTGAAGGGGGTTCGCTAGTTGTATTTATAAATGTAAGATTTCAAAAGTATTTTGTATACTAATAAACGACCTACTACTACTTCTCCTTTCAGGTTCTCAGAAAAAAAACCGCATGAGTTGACCGTGTCTAATTGGCCATCTTCGAGGCAAGAAGGATATGATCGCGAACTCCCTATGCTGCTACATTGAGTTGAGTGTGGTTGTACTTCCCATCAACGCCTCCAAACTCAAAAACCTACAACAACGTTTCTTATATTTATACAAGATCTCCGATGACACAGCTATTTATAAACTATAAACCCATCTCGAAAATCTGCTATACGAATTTCAAAAGATAATTCACAATGTATGACCTTAATATCTTCAACTTTGAATGCATATATAGAAAGGTGTATCTAAGCTTTATTTATTGCTTAGAAATAAAGTATTAAGTTCGAGAAGAATTCACAATCTCTTCCCATATGGTTACGGATAGGTACTACATGCTTTATGCTTCCTCATTGAATGCATACCTAATTGAACAACCTTATTGCTAATAGACAATCAACTTGATAGTGAATACTCAAGTTTATCGATGCGATCCAATACAGACAGACATAAGTTCTGCGCTATGAGATATTTTTATTAGCAGCAATCAATCTATCCAAAGCAATCATTGCAACGATGCTCCAACTGTGAATAATTTAAATTAAACTATGCTCAATTAAATTGCAGATAGATTTCCTATTCCTAGAGTAATGGATTTAATTTAATCTGTAACAAAAGAACTCACCAATTTTCTTCTTATTCCTGACGACATCTTTGCTGTTGTACACGATTAGGTTTAGTTTTTCCTTAATTCACTAGAAATCCCATTCACTGTTTTTCGCCGTTGTTCACTTCTACAAAGACAAATTGAAATCACTTTCACATCTTTTTTTTTACAATGTATCTCATTGCCGTCACTTATCGCACCACTCTGTGAAATTTGATATTTATACATTTCCGATTTGATCGAATGTCAAACATGCTCGGCGGGTTAATTTTTATTTCATAACTAGGATGGACTCGGCCCAGAGATTCTATTACCATCACTCAAGATTGGTAACTTTTGCCTTCTCAAATGTAATCGAACACCTCGAAGCCTAGATCAATATGGATTTGAAATACTATACTACCCATGACGGTGACTGCCCTTTTGTGTAGAAGCATACTGTACACAGCTTGAGTGCATATATGGAATGCATCGGTTCTGGTCACCCATAGTTGGTATTGTGAACAGGGAAAATGTTCAATTCTTATGTCGATGTCGGTCAAATTGTGGACATTCGATTGTATATATTGAGGGGATTCTTATGGTAATTTAATAACACTAATAGTTTACTAAAAATGGCCTAATTGCCAGACAGTCAACAAGGATTCCTAATTAGGACTGCCACTGGATGTGGTCACACCTAATGATGTGAACTCGGTTAGGTAATGTATGCACGTTTCGAAATATTCTGAAATGGAGTTGATTAAGACTCGATTTGTGATTTACCAGATTTTCCTGGGGGAGATATGTTTTATTGAATGGTTTGGCAACAATTGGATATAAGATATTATCGCTCAGTTGAAGTAGATGTCTAAATGGATACCTTTGTCGTGGTATCAGTGGAAAGAAGTATGCGGAACGAGCACAAGGTTGGGAAAGAATTTCGAAAGTCGACATTTGGGATTAATTGCACTTGCGCCGAGTGTTGTACTTTGTAGTGGCTGAAATAAACTTAAAGGAGAATGGAGTTTTGATTGAGCATATTCATTTGTGAGTATACTAAATCAGAAGTGGGTGCAATTGACATGGATTTATAACAGTGGTTGGGTTAATCGAGACTATGAGCGATGCAGATATATTGCATTACACCAGTGGTGTTTGCTAGATCTCCGGCAGGTTTATCCCATAAATACTCTGGAGTGTAGAATTGATGATTATCTAGTGAGAGCCATTCGATCTCTTTACAAAAACCGTACAAGTTGTGTAACTTTACAATGGGCGTTGGACTTTGTTATATGTATGTGCGATTTGTATCCTCTTCTTTTCATATTACCTATATGATACAGGGTAGCCTAAGTGAGGAGTGCGGCGTTAGGTCTTATCGCCCAAAATCATAACGGCCAAATTGAAAAATGTCATCGCCCAAAACATTGTTATGTCATTTGTTGTTGTAAAATTTACGTAAATTTGGGCGATGTGACATTGATTTTGGGCGTTATTTTTACTAACGCCCAAAAAATGCATAACGCCCAAAAACAAACAAACAAAATACGTATAAATACCCCCCTGCTTGGGTTTACTATCAGATTTGGGGTGTATGATGCGCTACTTGGGCGATATGTTATTCTATTTGGGCTTTGCGACGCTTTATTCCTTTAAATTTTGGGCGATGTGGTGGTTTTTGGGCGTTATGACTTTATTTTTAAATTTGGGCGTTATGGTTTTGAGCGATAAGCCGAGGAATGCATTGAATTGGAAGACCTAAAAAGGCTTTTTGCTGGTGACTTGGCCATGCTTATGTCCTCCACGTCTGAACTGCAGAAGAACGTAAACGCTAACAAATTTGAAGTGATAGTCATTTTCAGAACGCCTGCTCAATGTCGCTGGCGAAAGATCGAAAGTTATACCCTTTTTATGTAACATACGGGCTATTGTTTATTGGGTAAGAGGAACATTAAAAATTAATCAAATAACACCGATGAACACCGATGCTCTTTTGAGTTTTCTTTAGGGTACTTAAAAAAGTTATAAAAACTAACAATCTCGTCGGCTGAGTTCTATCTTGTCCAATGTCCATTTAAGTTGTTGGGAAATCGATTTTTAAAGTTCAGGTTCAAAGTTTTTATTCATTAACCCTGATTTTTGTCCTAAAGCAATTTTTTTATGAAAGCTCAGAATATTTCATATATAATGAATATTATATTTTTGTACTTAAAGTAAATCAAAATGTACCATTAAGTCGTTTTGGATATTGGACAATGAAGTATGGGATGAGTAAAAGTTAGTTCACATAATGTATGAAATTGAACAAAAAAAAAGTTATATTGAACAAGATAGAAATAAAGAAAACGAAACTATGAAAACAATGTAACTAATAGTAATATTGAACAAGAAGTCTTCTTAGTTTAGTGCTTATTGAACAGAATAGATCTCTATAACTTGAAAACTGAAGGAAATAGAACAAAACGGATTTCACCAAACGAAAGAGTGTCCCCAAATTAGTAAGACTGCATACCTAACTCAATTTCGCCAAAAATGGTTTATTGGACAAGATAGAACTCAGCCGACGATCTGTAAAAAGTTTTATAACGAAATAACTATAAATTTCGACAGCAAAAAATACTTAATTATTTATACAGATACAGATATTTAAAAAAAAATTACTATTTTCAAACCCCAAAGCCTTGGTGTTCATTTACTTTTGACGCTCACTGTACCTGCATAAAACCACAAGTGTCCAAACTCCTTTCTCATCTTTTAAAACTTAATTATTCAGATAGAGTTCTGCATTTTAAAATATATCGTTGTGAAACCCGCAACGCCAATCCCTTTTTTCAAACTTGTTGTAAAAAAACAGCATTTTCTGGACCTGCATAAATTTAGAAGAACCAACCAATAAATTAACAAGAATGTTCAGCATAATATTCAGTAGAGCTCACCAGCTCGCCTGACAACAAAAGCTTTTACTGTTAACTTTTAAGTGGTGTTAAGTTAAGTTAAGTGTTTGAAAAGTTCCACGCCTCCTTATCTAAAACCCACGGATGTACAAAAGGATAAGGATTCTGCAAACATATGACGGACAAACCAGACATGTATTCAATTCATCTTCGTCAATGCAGCTCTTAGGCCGTGTGTGAATTGCATGGTGGAAAACAAACTTTCAGCTGTGAAAAAATTATCCTACTCCGGGAGCAAGATAATAACCCCTATTCCCGTTGGCGTTTGTCGTATACGACTCGTGTTTCTTGTCGTTGTAAAACGATGTTGAGACTATTTTTTAAAACTTCTGTTAACAATTTTATTTTATTTTCTATGTGTTCACCAATATTTCAATTCATTTGTCTCAAAAAAGTTAAAAACACCGACTAAAAAACGAAGTAAAATACTAGTCGTTTACGACAAACGCCAACGGGAATAGGGGTGAATAATTTTTTGACGTTTTTTTTTGCTTCAGTTTTACTAGAATGTTGAAGAACCAAATAAAAGACTGAATTTTAATTAATTAATAACGTGAAATTCGATAAATCTCTGTCTTAAGATTGGAGTTTGGTGAACTTTTCGTTTCAACACTTTTAGAAGTGTCAGAAAATTAGTCGAAGATAATGAGGGCGTTCAAGAATCTAGTTTAGCATGCTCCAAATTTGACAGTAAAAACAAGCAGGGGGATTGCAGGGGGGCAGCATGCCCCCCAAACATGCTTCACTGCTTATGGGGTTTATTTTTTTAATTTTCGACATAATTTCCCTTTATTCGATCTTTTTTCGACCTTTTTACCATTTTGCTATGGAAATAAAATCGACCACGAAAAAAGGTGCAATTCTCAAAAAGGAAATAAACACGATTCGACCTTATTTCCTTCGACTTTATTTCACGGCACCGGGCTAGACTGGTCACGTGAACAGTTTTCTCAGTTGACGTCTATGTCCGCAACACCGACAAATCAAATCAAGAACTTCTCGACTTATCTACTATTAAGATGGCGTCTATTTTTTTCAACATGTGTCTGGACTCTGGAGATCTCTGTTTTGACATTTCTGTTGGATTATCGGAGAGCATGGGAGAGCGCAGTTTGACATTTCGATTGCCCTGAGCCCTTGACCAGGGTTGTCAGATGTGGCGATTTATCGCCAAACGGGCGATTTGAATTAGTAACGAATGAAGACAACTCTAAACCTTGGAAATATACTGATTTAGGGTCGGATTTTGAAAGAATCGCGATAGAAAACAGTGGTAGCACATCAGACCATTTGAATGAAGTTAAGAAGCAAGATAACGATTTAATTCTTGTTTACTAAGAGAAATGTGAATAAGATTGTCTGACTGCAACACACCTTTTCTTTCTTTGGGATATTTGTCACCATGCGTTTATTTAAGCCAACTGCGACCCTGTTTTAAAAGTCCGCTTGTAAGCTTGATTCCACCCAAGATCTTCCAACTTACTGAGGTTCAGTGGGAAAAATTAATTTCTGTCAATTGGTCAAATGAATTTTATCTAGAAAGTGTACCCGAAGACGACGCTTTGAAGTTTTGAAACAAGATCTACAAAATGACAAATGGGGAATTTGCATTAAGTTTTTTTACGTAAAAATTGCGAGTTGCACGAATTCATTAGATTTCTATGGTTTTTGAATTTGGAGAGTGGCAAATTTTGAAAATTGGCGATTTTTTTGCGTTTTATATTTTACGTTTGGCGATTCCTGGTTTTAAAACCTGACAACCCTGCGCCTTGACCGTGACCCTGACGTAGGGCTGACTTCGAAGATTTTGAAAAAGTCGCAAAAAAAAGGGGATTAAGGGAATACAAAAAGGGGCAATATGAATCTGCCCACAAATGGCATACAAAAAAAAAACCCAAAACTAGTTAAATTCACTAAAGTTAAAATGGCTTACGCATATTCTCCTCTCGTTCTATCTTATTGTGCCTTGAACATGGAAGTTATGGCTATATGGCTAAACTTATGACAATAGGACAATAGCTGATAGAAAAAGGATGCATTCAGATCCCAATTATTTGTGAACTAGTTTCGTAAAGTAGGTATATTAAAGTTAAGGAAAGTTTTGTATCATTCAAACGGAACTTAAATGACCTTTCCATTGATGGCAAAATTTACATGAAGTAAGTTCAAATTATGAGCAGAAATAACTTTAGTTTTGTCAAAATACTTATGCCGGCCACTGTATTTTTTCAAAATACAGAAAAGGGGCAAATACGGACAATTTTGGAAAAGTGGTCTCATTGGGGATAGAAAGAAAAAAAGGGGAAAAATGCAACTTTAGTCGCATAAAGTCAGCCCTGCGCCTGACGTGTAGAACACCAATCACACAGGAGAAAAAAAAAAATACAATTTTCATTAAGTGACATACCAATAACTCAAATTAGTTTTCGCGTTCAGGTAAAATTGAATCAAGATTCAAGTCGATTTACGCAATTGACACACGACATTAGTCTGAAAATACAAAAACTGTCACATCAAGACAACTAAAGTGCACTATATATTAACGATCGTTATTTCATTTCCAGTTGCAGCTTAGTACAATATGACTTTACAAATTCAGCTTACTACCTGCGCGCGTAATCACCAAACGCAGTCATAATGTCACTTTCAAATTGTTCAAAATCGACATATATTTGCCCTTTGATTGTAATGTAACAAAGATGTTACAACTTTTTCATTAAAATTATCTTTTGTTACCCAATTAGCGCTTGTCAGACGATCGAGATTTAAATATTATTTAAGTGAAAAGACTGCTCTGGCGCCACAGTCAAAAGCTCTTGTAACCACAGACAAAAGCAATAAAATGTTTATTTAAATGTTAATATGAATGGAAATGTTAATTTCAAATAGCCCTAAGCTCTGGAATGTTGAAGTTTCTTGAGTGTAGGCTTTTAGGCCTTTTGCCTTTAGTAATATCAACAAATAGGCAATTATGTAATTTTTCGTGATTTTTGTTTTAATTTAGAGTTGTTTGAAATAAATCAGAGACCACTATAACATCGGGTCCCTTTTCGCCCCTCTTTCTGTAGTAGTGAAGAAACTCTGACAATTTATTTTTATGGTCGGGTCACAAGCATCATTAGGTCTAACCACCACACCATTGCAACCATCATATAATTGCTATGTAAGTATTATTGATGAATTTTTTAATATTAAAATATTGATGTCTAACATTTAAAATAAATTTCACTAGCTTCTGTTGAATTTGTGCAAAATCCATAATATATCTGGCAATATGTATATAAAGAAATGGCAATGACCGGTATTTGATTTATTTCTTTATCTGTTTGTGGCCAAAACTTTATGAGGGTAATTAAAAATGTGTTGCTTGTCAAAATTCACGGAACTAAGTGATTAGAAAACAATCATTAATTAACGAAAAATTTGACAACAATTTGTTAATTTTTGTATCTTAATGCCAAATCGAATTTTCGCACATCGTTAAGATTCAATCAGTATAATTTGACAATAAAAAAAAAACTATAAAATGTTTCGCATGGCCAATGTCGCATAAGATACGGAGATTGTAATGATGAGTGAGAGTAAAAAGTTGCCGCGGGAACTTACATATTATGCAAGGAAGACCAACAATATTTAGCCAAAAAGAATTCGAAAAAGATCCGTATATCACTTTAATAAAATGTTGCACCTCCAATTATGCCTAAAGAAGATTACGTAAAAGCGCAATAAATGCAGATACACGTTAATGTGATGCGCACAAACAAAATAGTTGACGTGAAAACTGGGCAGACACGTCAGACTGCATGTAGCCCGCACGAGCGATGACTCTAATGACACCATCGGCATCGGTTGATGATGCTAATAGTGGTGGCTTGGTGTGGCCTTCTGTAGTAAAAACTCCTTAGTTGCTGCGATTATGCACAAACGTGTTGTTCAGGAATGACCCATCTCTCAATAAATTGCATTGACTTGATTCGTGTATGGAATTATGGATTCATGAGTAAAGTCTCGTTGGTCAATAGGTGCAATACAAAGTTTTGGTCAATATTTTTGAAAAACGGGTAGCCACAAATTTGTATAATTAAGTTTAATTTTATAATTTATATAATTGATACTAAAAATTACGCCTTGTAACTTGGAACAATAGCGAAGAAGACCGAGTTTAATGAAGTTGGGACATACAAAATTTTAATGATTAAGTTAACTTTTCGTGGGATATGGGAAATCGCTTCATTGGTGCCATACGACGTGTGATGTTTGGGTAGATATAAGAGACGGGCGCATCGTTTGGTGTTAAAGAAATTAATGAAGAGAAGGTCTGCACCATCCCTTTGTTGTCCATACATACTCTTGGCTATCTACAAGCTCGGAACGAAAACCATTTTTGGAGTAGAGACCAACGAATATTTTTACATTTGATGAAATTCATTAAACCACACCAAATTTATTCATATTTCTTGAATTTTTCATGGTTTAAAAAAAAATTTTTTTAACTCTTTGCGCCATCGAGATAACAGAGCATGTAATGAATTGATTTTAAGAATTGCCTCATCAAGTTATCATCAATTTATTAGCTGTAGGTACGTGCTCGTCTTTGCCCCGTACTCAAGCGTGATTTGAAGTTTAGACTTATATGTAAATTAAGGACAACAAATTTACGAATAGGCAATAATATATGTTGAGCTAAAAATGATTATTTTAGCCACTTTTTCCTCCTTTTCATACAAAATTTTTCTGAGATCACCCCATTCAAAAAATCATAAAAAATATTAGCGAAGAGATTTTTGAAAATTTTTTTTGCATAGTCACTATTAGAATTATTTGAAGAAACTTTTTGCATCAAAACATTTTTTTTTTGGACCGAGGGTAAAAGTAAAAAAAGTAGACTTTTACAAAAGTTCTAAATTTTCAGTGGGTACTTAATGGGTTAAGGAAAGTTGTGTATCATTCCAACGGAATTTTTAATGACCTTTCCATTGATGCTAAAATTTACATGAAGTAAGTTCAAATTATGAGCAGAATTAACTTTAGTTTTGTCAAAATACTTATGCCGGCCACTGTAGTTCGTCATATACGCCCCAATAAAGTTCGTTTGTGAAGAATTTGAAGCATCGCGTTGTGGGTGTATCCTAAGAATTGATTTTTATATGTTTACTCGTACATGTGAAATTCTTCGATTAACAATAGGTATAGGTATTCCGAGATATCTGGGAGAGATTTCTGATTTATGGCCCACTGCGAATCATCTTATCACTACTTTGAGAAGTTATCTTGACCATATCTTTTATTTCTTGTCGGTATTAAATGATCAAAGCGGTCAAGTTCAGCAGAGTATCTATGTACTTATACTCATATTGAGTAATACACTTAAGGTGGGTTTCTTTTGATTGACAAAGTTTGACAGCTCTCGTTTGTGACATTGAACGACACCACCGTCAGTTCATTTCCACTTATGTCAATTATTGGCAAAAAATCGTTTGTCGGTTCATTGACAATGAATTTTTGACAAATGTGTTTGTCAATTCACTGAAAGCTATTTCCACTTGAGCTGCCAATTTGGAATTGTCATATCTTTGTCAATTGTGAATTGTGGCGTCGCGTGACCAAATACATCTATAGGTACATAATGTACATAAAACAATAATAACATTTTCTTTTTTTTTATATAAAATCATATGAACAATTTCATTCATTCATTCATTCATTTTCAAATGGTCCGCTTGTCCATTAAGTGGGTCGCGGGTGTAGGTTGCTTAAGTGGACCCTCCATAGCTCTCGATCCTCCGCCATCGACTCCAAATCATCAAGGGCAATCCCCATACGGGTAGAGGAGAGATTATGGACTTGATCTAACCATCTCATCCTAGGTCTACCCAGAGGACGCCTGCCTGCCCGATGGTACGGCTTCCATAGCACGTCGTGGAATCCTGGTCGGGGACATGCGTTTAACATGACCAAACCACCGAATATGGAACCATCATTCATCAAAAAAAAAAAATAAAATATTCATGTAAAAAGGGGTGGCCTACCTTGTATATCAAAATGTGTATTCATTGACAAACGTGATGCCAATTAAAGACAAAGTGACATTTTGTTTGACTATTCAGCTATTTCCACTTGTCCAGTGGTTTCTTAGTCAGTTATTGACAAACGTTGTTAGTCAATTCATTGAAAAGTAATTTTTCGCTATTTCCACTTGACATTATTTTAATTGGTATAAAACTACGTCAATTTTCAATTTCAAATCGACAAGTGGAAACCCAGCATTAGTTCAGCATTGCCATGCAAATATTTTGTTAAGCAACGCAGTAAGTTCTGCCATTATTTGTATGTAGTAGGTGATTTTCGTTTTTTCATTAGCGTTTCGGTCGTTTTTTTAATTTATCAGCGTTCAACACTTTTTTTTTTAACTTTAATACAACTGGCGAGTAGTAAAATAAATAAATAGGTGGCGCAACAGGCGGTAGACACCCTAGGCCTAGCTTCTCGCAACCATTCGTTTGTGTGAGTTTCTATTTTTGGGACGAATGGAAGGGACCTACAATTTTATGCCGAGTCCGAACGGCTGAATTGAGAAGCTTTTTCATGACAGTTATACTCTCGGATGTTTGTCAGACGTTCGCGAGAGGTGGCGCAGTAGAAAAAAACCTTAAGATGTAATTTGGGTTTTTTTTTCGGGGATCGAACCTTGGATAGATCCCCCGCACAGTAGTCCAGCACACTAACCACTGCGCTACTGCGCACACCTGGCGAGTAGTCAGTAATTAAAAAATAAATCGAATCAATTATTTTAGAGACATTTGTCGGCAAGAATTTTGGCTTGTCTGTCGAATACGTTTCTACCTTTCAGTGTAAATGTAAAACTACAGAAATTATGTTTCGAGTTAAAGTCGCCGGCTATGAGAAAATGTTGTCCAAGAGATAATTTTCTAAATAATTTTATTCCATCTTCAATTAGCAGTAGATGAAATATATCTTTAAAAGGCAATTGTCGATTTACTTCAATTTTGAAAAAAAAAAAAAAAATCTGCTCCCTACTTCGCACTATTGTTAAATTCTTATGAATAAGCATTTTTTAAGTCTTAATTAAAATGACATTTTCGCAATTGACGTGAAATAGCTGAGACACTGATAATTAACAAATTAAATGAATCTAATGAATAAGGCTGAAAATTTATTAAAATTTTCTGACGTTTATTATTGCTTTCCTCTTAATTTTCTGTCAAAGAGTTGATACGTTTGGTTTGGTTTTGATTCTTGTCTGTCTGTTATGAAAAGTTTAGCCAAATACGTGAAAGAATATCACAAACATGTTTAAAAGATATTTTGAAGTAATCAAGATTGGTAGGGAAAATTATAATTTAATAAAAATAGTTGTATTTGATAAAAAAAAAACTGTGTTATCATAAAATTAGCTGAAATAATCTTACAACTAGACAACCAAAAATAATAAAAAAAAATATTGTTAGATCTTAAAACGTTTGATTTTGAAATCGACTTCCCTTTTCTTGAATCTATTACTCTACCTCCCTTTTTTTTTTAAGTGGTAACGCTGATGTCATTATTTGACCTGTCGTTAATAAACAACAATCCATATGTCATGCTCTAAGTATACATAATTCCATGAATTTTATAAAAAAAATTGTGAATCAACAAAGTAGTTGGCAAGATATGAAACTGATACCTATCACATGCCGATGATATCCATCGGCGGTGACATTCCAAAGAGGTAATTCCAATGAGCTAAGCAACTTAAATTCTTAGATCTAGAGATGGCAATAGCAAAAACTAGGACACCAATCCAACATGCGTTTTATTACAAACTGAAAATTCAAGCAATTTTCAAAGCCTGCATTTTTGGTGCATTTCCTAAAGGTAATGCATTACCACATATATTGTGGGTAAAATTGTACCGGAATTTCTTACAATATAAGCAGTGCAACTTTCGTAAAAGAATGTCACTTGCTGGTGGCTTTGCGAAGCTGTACGTGCCTCAATGCTTCAGCAGTTTTCTTCTCTGCAAAACCAGTTCCAAATTTCGCATCCAAATTTGTCACACTTTTGACACTATGTTTAAATGGAAATTGTTTCCCCTGCCTTTTTGTCATTTAATTGGTTGCGTTAGTTCATGTTCCGATTTTTTTCCTTTGAACATCATCATAGTGGTTTTACCTTAATTTGAATTGGATCACTTTTTCTACGCCTGTCACTGAACCAACTAATTACCTCATGTACACAAGTAAAAAATCCGATACAACCTGCGTATCTAAAAGTCAACTCGTATTATGTCCAATTATCATTTACTGTCAAAAAGATTGCAAGTTCGAAATAAAAATCTCAATCCTATGCGAGTGCTAATCAAACAAATTTACAACCTCACCCAGTATACCTCCAGGGGTTTACATATAAACCGACTGCATTATGACACATAAGTGTCAACCATGGAAACAATTCAGCATCCAGCCCGGCAAGTGAGTCTTGTTGTGTGCGCATTAATGAGCGCGGATAAATATATAACCAAACCGTACGACTGTGCATAGAACGAATCTACTGAATGGCTATAGTGACTGTATAAGAATTTGAATTGTCAATACCACCTAAATCCATACTGATTGCAAAAATGCATATCTTAAGCGTAATAACAAAACACAACGAAAAAAAATATTTCAAATTAAATGTGCAGCAACTATTCTGCGGATGAATATTAAATCAATTTTATTGTCCGACTAATTGACGGGGGCAATTTGTTGGTTGATTGAAACCAAATGGTCAAATGGCAACATGTTAAGTATTTATTGTCAATGAATAATGTTTGTTGGTTGGTGGTTGCTGATTTGACTCGTGAGAGATTAATTAAATAAAAAATAAATAATAAAAACAATTTCCAATATTGTTCACTGCGGAACCTTACATTCTTACAAACATATTTGTCGTTCTAATTAAAAGAGTAAAAGTAGTTCCATTGTGTACAGAATGGTTTACCGCTATTAGGGGCATTGTTCTGGGGAACCACGACTAAAAAATACTTTAGAAGCTTGTGAGCCATATCACGTCGGCCAAGTACGAAACATATTTTTGTTGTTTGATCATAGATAATGCTAAAGGCTCAATGAAGCTATATACCAATCTTAAAAATTAATCAGTTTAGTAGTGTGAGTATGAATATTGGTAATGGCAATAGAATGTCACCAATAGATCGTTTTTGGGGCTTGATTATTTCATAGGTTCATGGTTGCTATTTTATGCAGTTGCAATAATATTTACAAAAGCATACACATTTCTTCAAGCCGCTCAAAAGCACTTCCCTGGTGTTAGGCATTTGAAATGAGCGATTTAACCCCCTAGAAATAATACAGATCGGAAATCTTAGTAAGGCGCTGTGCTTAGTGTGGTGGACTACTGAGTGTCAAGTTTCAGGTTCGATCTCCGGAAAATACACCAATTACATTTTTAGGTTTTTTCCACTTGTCAACGGCGACAGAGGTTGGGACGCATTACAAAGTTTCAAATTGATACGACGAACGGTTCGTGAGTTAAGAAAAGGGCCCCCTTAAAAGCGGTCATCGCCAATAACTCGGGCCCCAAGCAAAATTTCCAAAATCAGAAAGATTTCTTATCTTTATTTCTTAGAATAGAGTACACAAACCGAGTTTGAAGTCGATCGGATGAAGAATAAAAATGTTCCCATACAAACTTTGACCCCTTTAAGGTTGTTCCAAAATCGGAGAATTCTGTTTTTTTTATTTCTCATAGAAAGTACACAAACCGAGTTTGAAGTCAATCGGATGAAAAATACAATTTTTCCGATCCAAACTTTGACCCCCCCCCTTCTACCCCTTTAAGGGTTTAATTTTTTTAGGCGGTGGCCATGGTGTAGTGGTTAAAGTCATTTCTTCTGACCCGAGCGGCATTGGTTCGAGCCCCGGCGGGGGGGGACAGGTTAAATTTCAAAATATCCTTCCTTAATCCTTGTATACATTATAAAGGGAACCTGTGTGCAAAATTTAGCCAGAGAGTGATCGGTAATAAATATCCCTTAACTTCATGATTTGGTAGATACATATGTTTTAACTTTTTCTATAAGTTCAAACTATATCAGTTTCAATAGCTGGGAACTAGCTCTTTCTTTAAAGACGTGCGTTCTACCGTAATGTTGGTTGGCCTCTTGAGATTTATAAGGAGCACAGTCTTCTTTAAGGAAACTGGGACACACTTTTGCATATTTGAGAACTTCGGATTAAAGACACAACAAATTGGACCAGTAGGTAAGTAGAGGCATTTTGTATATCCTGCTTACGACTGACATGAAGAAACATTTTATTTATCAGCAGTTATAGAACGGGAAGAGACTATATCATCACTATACCTATCTTTTATAAATCAATCGTACTTGTGATTCTTATAGGATTGAACAAAATGAAAGAGACATACAATTTTATGCCGTATGCGAAAAGCTGAAATGAAAGAAGTATTCTCTCATAGTTCATCCGACTTTTGCAGGATAATAAGCGGAACATGTGTTTTTTTGGGGACTAAGGGCCAGTTTCAAACGTTCCGGATAAAGTTTCGGATAATTAGCCGACACATAACGCTTTCCACCAGATAAAATGTGCTGATATTTTTTTTCCTGTTTCATCGACAAAGTCTCTGATAAACTAACTTGCGGAAAAATTTATCAGCTGCTATGTTTGTTTCGATACACATGTCGTTTGTTTTGTATTTTTTTTTTCTTTGATTCGTGTTTTCTAATATTTTTTGTTGTTTTAGGTAAACCAAAAGAAAACAGACCTTTGAAAAATTAACAGAAGAAAAAATTGAAGCACCAAAAATCCAAAAACCTCTAACGGAGAAGCTGGAGCAGCTATCCGGATACTCCGTTTGTGGCTGAGCTATTCTTTAAACTGAACTGGGACCCCAACCAGGCTGATTATCAGCACGGGTCGTATGACACCTTCGTCCAGCCCAGGGGAAAGGGTTATAGGTTAGGATAAGAAATGGAGAGAATGGTGATTTGTGGATAGAAGTAGGAGAGGAGGGTTAGGGGAGAGTCTTATCGAACACTCTATAACTAAGAGTTCTGTGTAGTTCTTAGTTGGTTGTTCATCAAAACAGCCTGTCTGTTATAGGTGACTCTACTGGCGACTAAAGCCTCAAACAGCCACCTCCACACAACTAACGCCCAGAAAAGGACACAACGGCAAGGTGACCACCTCTTCGTGGTAGGAGAAAAGCGAATAAAATTTTCCTTTTAAAGTCGCTTGCGGCGAAATACTCTATTCCTACGGGGCAATCTACGCTCGTCAACAAAAAAATGCTCTGAAACTATTTTTTTTCCAATCACTTCAAATAAATATTCTGTTTATCTTCCGGATGTAGGATTTAACAGCCAGTTGAACCGTCAGATATCACTATCCGAAACCTTTGAAACCAAAAGTTGAAATTTTGCTGACAGATAAGTTCCGGATAGTCTATCCGAGACTTTATCAGCTGGTCTTGAAACTGGCCCTAAGTCTCGCTTACATTTTTTTTTTGTCAATGAAATTAAGTTCCTATGGGAAAATGTAGACTGATGCTGTTTGGACACCTATTTTTTGGACCGCTTCACAGAAGCAGAAGGCAGATGATTAACTTCAACATTACTACAATATGCCAATATATTAATCGACAATCGAACCGATTTAGTCGAGCATCAAATGGAAATGGGGAAAACTAGGTCAGATTCTAGAAGAACTAACTACAAAAAATGCGGAGATTTTATCTCAGATATCTGCCTACTAGGTTTGTGTATCGTATTTCATTTTCCTCAAATGTACTTATTGAACTAATGTCGTGCATTTAGTTCAGCACAATTTTATCTACGCCGCTTAACAAGGTATTTGCATCTATACACACTTATACTCACGCACAGTAAATTTCAGGCCGAAAGCCTTTGACTCCGTCTATTCTTCTGTACGTGTTTGTAATAGAACTCCCCCTAAACGGCTGGACCGATTTTAATGAAATTTTGTGTGTGTGTTTGAATGAGTCTAAGGATGGTTTATATTCAATATTGAACCCGGTAGGTGCAAAAATCTCATGAATAAAATTTCAAATAATAAACACTCAACAAAAATAAAAAATTAAAAAGCAAGAAGGTCATAAATTTCCCGACGCCCATGGGAGCTAAAGTTGTAAAATTGTAGACATTGGTGTGCATTGTCCAAGCAAACAACGCGCGAAGTGTGGGTGGGATTCCTGAGCACACGTCTGAGGAAATAACGCATAACGGTCGAAGCACACGGAGTACAGAATCAGTTCGGAATCGGATACATCGGTTAAATAAAACAGCCGCAGAACAATTGAAGAACAATGAAAATGTACGAGCAGGAAAAACAACGTTTGCCGGGACCGCCAGTAGGACAGGTTATATAAAGGCAACTCGTAAAGTATAGAAATCTGTAAATTTTTTACAATTATCAACCTAAATAATGGCCTCCGATACGCTTCACTGGGCCACACAAACCAAGCTTTCCTTGGTTCTTTTTCAACAATGGAACCATGATTACTTCATAAGCCAGTTCTTTTTTGAACTAGTTAGTTCGTATAGTAAGTTCATGGCAGAAGTATTTTGTTTGGTGTGTAGTTTTTCGGAAAGAACTGTTGAATTCAAGGAACTAAAATAATTAGACTAAGTATTTGAAATATGTAGTTCGTTAAGTTCTGTTTTCGGAATGCATCTCTTAGAACAGCTATTCCCAATCTTTTTTGGTCGCGGAGCACTTTTCTGGAGAGAAATTCCTCGCGGAGCACTTCGTTGTCCGCATCCCATTTTTTGTAGTTATGGGAAATGCAATAACTATTTTTGGTTTTTTTTTATTTTATTAAATTGAAGAAATAAGTAGGTACATACCATGTATGTGATGTCACCTTTAGCATTTTATAAAATATTTAAATCTAGTAGATAATACAAAAACATTTTTAACTCATTTTCGAGTTGGCCATAGAATAACAAAAACTTTAAAATTCCAGTTTCCAAAACTTATAAAAAGTACCAATATTTAGTGGAATAGCCATTAATTTTTTTTTAAATGGCAGTCAATCTTTTCTGAAGACTTACCAGTAAAATCCGGCATCTTATAAATAAATAAATATTTCTCAGAATCATTTGTTTTGTGAGTTTTTATTTTTGGGTCGAATGGAAGGGACCTACAATTTTATGCCGAACTGTTGAATTCAAGGAAGCACCAAGTGCTCCGCGGAGCATACTTTGGGAAACTCGGTCTTAGAATATTTTATTGGTGAACTGTAAAATACATTTGGTTCTTAATATTTACCAAATCATATAACGTTTGAAAATTATGCATAGTGTACCAACAAAAAAGCTTGCTGAAAGTGTACCTCTGTTTTAGTTATTCCTCCATTTTTCTTTATTTGTTTATTTAGATACAGTTTGTAAAAGATATTATTTTAAATTGATCCTAGTTAGCACGAAAATTCTTCGTGCCATCCGCTGGCTTTTAAAATCGGAATAAATTTGTTTGCTATAGGCAGCGAAAAATTGACTTGAAAGAAACCCATTACTTGGAAACTCAATCAACATAAATTCATATCGCTTACTGCTGTAACGAATTATTGAAAGACATCCACGATTTTACAAATCTGAGATGATATTCACATTTGACCAGAAGGTGAGTCTCTTCTATACATGCCTCTAACGCAAGGTAGGTAAGGTACACAGTAAATTTTCAACAATTACTTACAATCCCACCTTACAATCCATTATTGGAGAATTTTTTTTAAATTATACCCATACCACACACGCAAATCAACTCTCCTGTCTTGTGAAAGATCAAAATATCATCTCCCTCGGAGCGAACTTGTTTCGTCCGTGTCTATCAGTAGATCTCCCGTATACCGAACACAAAATTTGTATCTTAAGTATTAACATCCCGTGTGTAATGACCCTACATACACCTTAGAGCTTAGAGAGTGAAAAGTCACACACCGCCGCCGAGACTTTTTGACATTATTATCTTCGCTTTCTTATTGATGCGCCTGAATCACTGTATAATGTATATGCTCGCGAACTGAAGTATATTTGGAAATAAAACCGAAAATAATTAATCCGTACTTAGATTTCACAGAGTGGTGCGCGGATGGACCTAGTTGAAGTGTTGACGTTACACAATATAGTTACAGTATCTTATCACACGTAATACTAACGATGACAACCGCTTTGAAAGAAAATAATTCAATTTAAACCGATAGAAAATGCTATGATGAAATTAATTGATTATACAACAGCGACGCGATTTATCAAACAAGTGTCACTGGAAATCAATCGGTATTCGCTTTTAAACCCAACTAAGCGTTGTTATTGTTAATTTTAAAAATAGTATAGGTACTTTCGCACAAGAGACGCTTTTAATCGCGAAAAATAAATAATTTAAAAAATATTTATAGCTTCCAAAACGGTTACCGTGGCAATACACGATGGCGACACGAGCCACACTAAAATGTTGGACGCCCCAAACGCCAACCTTAAGCTGTTTACTTCTCAGATCGAAGCCTAAGCGATGTCTGAGATCAGAGGAAGAAGAAATAAAAACAAAAACAAAAGTTAGATACTAAGCGAATGCGAGAAACCTACAACAGCAGAAGACGACTGCTGCGAAAGGAAGGTATCTTAACTTTAAAACACATATCCTCATGGTCTTCTTGGTATGTCCAGAGAATGTTGCTGTAAAGAGCCTCTCAGTCACCGTGTCTCAGTTTTGCTTGAGAAATAAACCGGCATGCTGAATACGTTCCACAATCCACAAACACTTGACTGTGTGATCTTTGAACATGTGTTAGATACAAGAGAACTGCTTTAGATACTCTACGCTTTCAAAACGCGACATTAGATATGCAGATTCATTTGCCAGTGGCACGCTCCGTAGCTTTTGGGGACAGCTGATGCGTGGAAAGTAGACGCCGCAATATATGCGTATGTCTTCTCTGTCCTGGTCGATGTTGTGTAATAGCTGGTGAATAATGCAGCATGTTCGATGTTGTGTGCAGTCTGACGACGATTGGTCTACAACACGTGCATGTGAAATTTTATGATGCATTGCAAAGCGGCTCTCACTCTATACTTAAAATGTCTTTATAGCTATTGATGTAAGGCGGTACGTCAACAGCTCGTTCACTCAATCTTCTTTAATCTTCTTCACCTATCATTAGGTTTCTTTATTGGCCCTATTGCAGAGACCAGGCCTATTTGCACTTTTGTAAGTGTAAGGCCGACGTAGGTACTTACGTAAGGAAGTAACCTGCAATTCTTCTTGCACGCTGGCAATGACCAGCTAATTTAAAATCAAAACATTAAAGAGTGTGTGGGTGTATCATTATTTCGCCTTTGCCGTATTGCACTTTAAAATATTAATTAAGGTGGACTTGTTTTTGTTGGTTAATTTATTTTTAAATACTTCTGGAGCATAAACTCTAAATGTGAATTTTTATTGTTTTGCCGGAGCGAAAATAACCAATGAGATCAATAAATTCAAAAGGGGAAAAAACATAAAAACAAAAGACTTGGCCAGAAATAAAAATCCAGAAATGTTGTTGTGCGCGAATAAGGAATAAAATATGACAAAGCACGACTTCTGCAGCATTGTATACTTTAATGTAGGTATTGGTGCGAAATTTGATTAGTATACAAAAGGAAGGAATTCTTTCTAATTATGCGCCTGAATTGAATTATTGTATTTCAGCTGCAATTTGTTTTTGGCATCTACACTAGATTTATGTTCGTGTAAATGTCATTTGACAGTTTTATTTTCACATTTTACGGTCGAATTGCTGTCACTGCCAAAAGCTCATTTAATTTAAAACAAAAGAGTTGAATAGCGAACTGTGGTTTTCTTGCTAAATTTGCAAGAACAATTTAGATATTTGTATTCTAATCTACATATAGTGCGGTATTTTCAGTATACCATGCACTACATGTATCCGTTCACGATCATTTATGATTTTTGAGCTCGAATCAAATTCGCCGCATTCTACCTAATCCCATTCGTTAATTTTTATACCCGGTACCACACTGTGGTGAGGGTATATTCACTTTGTCATTCCATTTGTAACGCCCATAAGGAGGCGTTGTAGGTATGTCAAACTATATATATTATTGATCAGCATCACTTTCTTAGTCGATCTAGCGATGTCCGTCTATCTGTCCGTCTGTCTGTCCGCACGATTACGGCCGTAATTTAAGAGCTATCGACTTGAAATTTGGTACGTAAGCTTTTATCCACCAAACTAAGGCTAAGTTCAAAGATGAGCAAGATCTGATTGCTTATTGGCAGTTGCTATAGCAACTATAGTTGCTTATTGCTTGTTGCCTCAATCTGAGAGCCGCCTAAGTTTCGTCATTTAGGTATACCTACATATGTATAAAAATAAATGTACATATTTGTATACATAAATATTCCTGAATATCATTACTTTTTAATTTAGCTCGAATTAAACAAAATTTACTTAGAATTCTGTAAATATTTAATTTTTTTTAATATCTTTTATTTATTTTTTTTTTATGTAAAAAATACACGTGTTTATCTTAAAATATGTTTGATTTTGAATTTGTTATTATTATACTCGCAGTGTTTGAAGAAACGAAGAAAACCGAGTATAAATGCAATAATTTATTAAATTTTTTAGTTTTTTATTTTTATACATACATACAGTTTGTCAAGGAATTGTTTTTACAAAGGAAAACAACTGGTAATTTAGACAGTTTCTTTATAAAACAAATGAGCTTCTTTGATGTTTTACTTCATTTATTTAATAAATTTCTTTTTATTAATATATCTACTAACGAACAGTAACAAAAAATACTATAATATAAAATATAAAATATATATGTGTTTTTTTTTTATATTTTCAAAAATCCTTATTTTTTACAATACGTTTAAATTAAACAAATTAATTATACTTTTTTCTTTTAAATTTTTCAAAAAAAAATTAAAAAAAAAAAATTAAACTAAAACAAAAATATTTATTTTGTCATTTATTTGGCTGCCACTTGAGACAATTGATGCTATATGGCAAAGACCCCAAAAACCAATATTTACCAAAAATAATGTTAGAAAAATAATATTTTTTTAACCTTACAACAAAAAGATGTACCTACCGAAAGGGCTTAAAATGTCAAATTATAGAATTGCAGATTTATTTAAAATACTAATTTATTTAGCATAACAATAATTTACAAACAAATTCAAGTTCTTATTCCCATTTTATGACAGAAATTTATTTTTTACACGATATGTTGTGATTGGAACACAATTTTCAGCATACGTATGCTGATTCAACATATCGTCTAATACTAGCTTTACTAACGATGTTGTTGTCTTAAAGAACAAAAAGATAAAAAAAAAAACATTTTAAGAATATTTTCTTAAATCAATTTTTGGGGCTGTAGGTATTTCAATTGTTTGCCGATTTAAGAAGTCCATTATGAAGCATAATTCCTAAATAAAGAATTTTGTATTTTTTTTTTTAAACGAAATATAAAGAAGCGCACCTCTAAATTATTTCCTGTTATAAGATGATGTTAAGTCGCAGCAGACTGTTCGAAGTTGAAGCTTATTCATTAAATTTGTTAATGATCTTAAAGACTATAGAGATCTTTTTGGCAATTTTTTTTTAGAATTTGCAACAATATAAACGAAAACTTTGCAGACTACAATTTGCGAATGAATCGTCGAAAGTCAATTAATTGGTCAAATAGATGTTTTTGACGACTATAATTATCTACTAAAAAAACAACATAATCGATATACACTGAACTTGTGTCTAGCCATATAATTATCGATTATCAGGCCAAGATAATCATTAGTCCTGATACATCTTATATAATGATTACCGTAGCCAATTTATGATCAAAACAAAAGCCGTCAAAACCAACAAATTGTTTAAGTTAATTAATTGCGGATAAATTTAGCAATAATCAGGCTTCAGAAACTTTTTGAACAATCATTAGTGCTGTTGTATTTGGCAAACGAACACAGATTATAGGGATCTTAGAAAAATTGGTAAAACGTATCCTATATAGCCATCGGCGTCGTATCAATGAAAGCTTTAATTGTTATGTGGAAGCCATAGCACATGGCCTTGGTCAAGATTGATCGCTGTCGTAAGGAAATCTGCCGAAGAGCCAACCCATTAACCTAAAATCACTTTTCGATCAATATTTGCATTCCCTTGCATTCTGCGGATTACTGGATATCGCCGACTACTGGTCTTCGAGCTCGGACATGTGTAGAACAATTAATCACTGTCACCGACGTCATTTTCATTCTACTCAATCATCAATTAAAGCGAAACTAAATTGCTGTGAAATGAAGCAACAATCAATTTTAATTAAAAATAATGCTCACATTAATAAAGTCCTCTACCACAAAAACAGACAGTCAGTGTCAGACCCAGACGTATGCGAAGACCGGAGCCTGTTCGACCAGAAGGACACACTGAAATGCTCATCGTTATGGCCATCATCCATAGCATATCGGTTCGGTTGTATGTTCAAGTGGTTCAATGTTTCAAGGCCGATCGCCACAGTCACTCGAGTGTGCAGCCGCGTTCTGCATCTTCATCGACGAAAAGTATCTTTGCGCACACTGTCTTGTGCTGTGATGCTGCATATCGGCCCAAGGTTAGCCGCATCTGCAGTGTGCCTTCGTTTTTGTTGTTTTTACAAACACGTCTTGCTAACCCGATTTGAAAGTGGATGCGAATTGGATTTTCACTTTCGACTGCTGAAAGATGTAATCAGTGCAGTGTGGCGCAGCTATTATGTCAGAGCAGCGTTGAGAACGCTGATTAACTGTGTCAGATTCTTTGGTATGTTTCCAATCCGTCAGGCGTGCGTTTCGTGAAGATGGGATCATGGGTGCGCGGTTTGCATAAGTCCGTAGTGCGGTTGGTACAGGCTACAGAGTCTTTTGTTAATTAAATATTTAGCGGTTTCAGGCATTGTATAAGCTGGTGGGGGGTTGGGTACATAATTCACATCGTTACGTCGATTGATGAAAAATGATTTTCTTGTTCAATTTTGTACAAACAATGCGACCTGACAGCCGCTGCCGCAGCACAAAGCTGGATGTATTATCGCATCCAATTTGGAGTACCACGCTGCGATCAGCGATCGATCAGCAAATTAATATATATATTGCACGGGATGCACGGCACCCCCATGTCTTGAGGCAATTTTCTCAAACATATTTCATTAGATGAATGATGATGCTGTGGAGATTGGAAGCCAATCGGAACGTTGAGGAACATGATCAGGTACTTTGGTTTCAAATTACTTTGTACTTGCAGCAACTGAGGCGGGCTTTATTAATTGAAATTTTGAAATATGGTTCACGAAATCGAAGCGATTGCATAATGTCATCATTCTGTAGCCTGCAGTTGTAAATATAGGGTAGTGCGATAATTGAAATATGAGCCTATTTTTATTCAAGGTTGTACAGAATAAAAATCACTCTGATTGTATTTATTTTCTGTTAAGGAATTTTATATAAACTCAATATAGTAGCTGCTCATAAAAGGGTCTTCAGTAAAAGAATAAAAATCACAATATTTAGTTGCTTGAAATTTTGATGACTTATAATTTCCTCCAGCTCTTTAGCATTACTTGACGTAAGTCTTAGAACCAACAAGAATTTTTTTGGATTTTCTAGTTAAATTTCCTGTGGGCGCAGTAGCGCAGTTGTTAGTGTGCTGGACTGCTGTGCGAGGGATCCCAGGTTCAATCTCCGGAAAAACACAAATTACATCTTAGTGTTTTTTTCTACTGCGCCACCTCTCGCGAACGTCTGACAAACATCCGAGAGTATAACTGTCCTGAAAAAGCTTCTCAATTCAGCCGTTCGGAATCGGCATAAAATTGTAGGTCCCTTCCATTCGTCCCAAAAATAGAAACTCACACAAACGAATAGTTGCGAGAAGCTAGGCCTAGGGTGTCAACCGCCTGTTGCGCCATCTATTTATTATTTTTTTTTTTTGTAGTTAAATTTCCTGCTTAAAGTAAACAGCAATATGGACTACTGTTCGATGGAAATGTTGAAATATTAAGCAAGAAAAATATTATATTTTATCTGAAATCGCAATATGCATTCAAATTATTTGAGTACGCAAAGTAGCATAGAAATCCCGCAAGATCGAACTGAATGTTTCACTTTGTGATTCCAGACAGTAGTAAGCAAGTAATGCAGCCTTATCAATGGTTCAGAGTTTTTTTTTTAATATATATATGTTTTTTTGATGGGCTATAGGTCAAAATAAAACATAATGTCATAATTTATCCATCATTGTGTACATAATGACATAATGTCATAATTTATCCATCATTGTGTACAATGTTTTAATTTATGTTCTATACAAAAATTGTTCCCTGAAGATGACTTTCGAAGAAAGTCGAAATATTTTGGACACAAATAAACAAATTTAAAAGTACAAATCAAGAGTATTTCTTAAATTTTGACCTATAGCCCATCAAAAAAACATATATATTAATATAATTGGAGGTCGTCAAAACTAAACCAATTTTTTTTTTAATATCTGACTCACATGGACGATGAAAGGCACCATGACCTAGAAGTGTATAACACTATACAGGCTACTACTCTTATGTACTTCGACTTCCATTTGTGCCAAAAATAAAGACAAACACGGATACAAGCTGCCGAAATGAGATTTCTCCGTTGTATTGCTGGTGTGACCCGTAGAGATCGCATTAGAAATACCAGAACACGTGAGGAACTCAATGTCGAGCACCTACTTCTCCGGAAGGAGCGGTCCATGCTTCAGTCGTTTGATCATGTTAAACGCATGTCCCAAACCAGGATCCATCGACGTGCTATGGAATTCGTGGAATTCAGGCATGCGTCCTCGCTGATAGGATTTCTTTACTTCTCTATGGGCACCATGAAATTAGGCCCCAATGAAAAAAGGTCCCAAAAATAAATGAAAAAATATTTCATATAAAATGGCCCCAATTCCATTTATGAAAAATTTCCCCAAACAAATTAAAAATTGACCCAAAATAATAATTGGCAAACAACAGCAAAAAATATTATGAACTTTTGTATTTTTTTTTGGGCCTTTTGCATTTTATTGGGGTGTTTTTTAATTTAATTGACATTTTTTGAATATCATTTGGGGCATTTTTAATTTTCTTATTTTGGTATCAAAACAAAAATCTACTAGAAGAAACGCGAATTATACTGTTGTTACAAGTGCAGTACGTTACAGGTTTCAAGGAGTAATAATGTCTTCATGTCCCAGCCATCTTAGACGACTGATGGCACCTCAGTTTTTGAAATAACTTTTAATAATTTAATATTCGCCCGAATTTTCAATTTTTATTTTCTCAAATTTTCTAAAGCTAACATTTAAGCTTTACAAACAGTTTTTTACTTTTTCTTGAATATTTGTTGTAATACGTGGTTTTCATTATGTTTGGGGTAATATATCCTTCTTTTGGGGTGATATTTCTTAAGAAGATCCCAATATTTAGAATCGATTTTTCGCATTTTTAATTGAGTTTGAGGCAATTTTTCATATTTTTTTTGGGGTGATATTTCTTAAAATGGCCCTGATATTTAGAACCGATTTTAAATTGAGGCATTATTACACAAAAAAAAATGAAATTTTTCCCCAATTTATTAATGAAAGAAGGCTCAAAAATGAAAAATCACCCAAATCCTACTACAAAACTTAGTTGTTGCTTACTATATAATTTTGTGGGGCCTTTTTACATTGGGAATCTTAGATTTAAGATGTAAAGGCTGTTCCTGAACCTCTTCAGGACATTTTATCAGATTCTTTTTGTAGGTTTTAGGCAACGCTTGATTGGAGTCAAGGATGGATGAGGTTGTTCGATTGTCGAATATATTGATTTGAACGCTTTTCGATATCAGTTTTCTAGACTTGGTTGGCGCATTCTTGAATGGAGTGCAAGTAGTTCCCTACGGGATCATGACGTAATCTCGAATGACAAAATTCTCAAAAGCTAAAAATTTCGAAAAGTTTTTTTTTTAATCTCGAATGCAAAAATTTCGAATGTACAAAAATCTCGAAAGACTATATCTCGAAAAAATCTCGAAAATCAAAAGTAATTCGAGATTCTTTTTTTGCACTCACACTCACCCCATATCCAAACAGTAAACCCAAGCAGGGGGGTTGCAGAGGGGGCAGCTTGCCCCCATACGTATCGAGATTTTTGCTTTCTAGATATTTTTTCGAGATTTTTGAAATTCGCGATTTTTTTTTTCGAGATTTTTACATTCGAGATTTTCGTTTTCGCAATTTTTTTTTTCGAGATATCGGGGTAGACCCTAAAGAAGCACGTTGCGACGTCTTGGCAATGGTAGTCACTTTTAATGTGTGCTTCTGTTGATTTTACTTTTGACAGGTTGACAGGTATCCTAGCGTTAGTTAAGCATTCTCTGATATGAACATCAACACAATTTTCCATTGCTCTTCAGAAACACGATTGCATGCTTATTAGACGGCTACTGTCACGTAAAGGATGCAATATTACTTTGCTGTTAATCGATAGAAGAAAATTTAAAATTAAATTTGAAATAAGTGTGGGACTCTATTCTGGCTTGTCTAGTTCGCAGTTTGACTGAATTGAAAATTGGACCCGACTGTTCCTTTACCAGTTTCCTAGTGTCATTGGTATCAGGAAACAGAAATAAGCCGGAATCGACTGTCTCGAATCTGCCAACCGAAACCGCCTCTAAACTAACACTGAACGCGAGTAATCAATCTCTAGACCACAGCCGGAAACTCTCAATACAACTACACCCGTCATGACGATTCCACACTTTCAACTGGAAATCCAATTATCAATCCAAAACTTTAGTACCCCATTACGCCACCGCTCAAGTACCTAACTCACTTTTGTGTTCGCATCACAATAGAATATATTAGCCAGGCCCCTTGACATATGGGTAACAAATCCGCGGTCATTATAAGCTGAATGCTAATGCATATACGATACGCATCAAAACAAAAGAGTTGACTGACGAACTGGCGTTTTTTCACAAACCTCATAAAATCAATTTAATTGCAGCCAAATCGCATCTAACGCTAACCTTTGTAATTAAAGTCAAGGTTTGACACTGCGAATCCATATTTGTCTGTCTCACAACGCGCAGCAAAAAGCATCTCTCAATTATTGCAAAGCTATGCGTGTTCCTATCATTAGGTAGCGTTCAAACACGCAAAAAGCTCCTCTTAATGATGTCTGAGATGTCAAACAACGTTGGCACGAGCTAAGGAGTGGAAATAAAAAAACAATTTAAATTTTCCACTAATCCATCATGCATCACCTCCAGCTTCAGCACGTAAAACGACACAAAACCAAAGTCCTCTGGTGTCGCGACAACTCAACAATCTGTCTAAGTCAGAGTCGTTTTAATGGACTTGGTCTTGAAACAAATTTATTTACTGACAGCCGGACTGATTGCAGTTTTTTTTTTCGTTTGTCGTCGTTTTGCTCAAAAGTCACATAAATAATTAACAAAAACGCGATGGTTGGGGGAGAGAAAGCCAGTACCTAATCATTAATTATGCGATATGGACTGGAAATAAATCAGACTGTTGTCAGAGCAGCTAGAGTTACTTCAAAGGCAGGCGCACCAGCAAGTTCATCGTCAATTAAAACAAAAAATACGACAACTAGCTACCGACCTTTTGCCGGGGGTTGCCACTGCACTATCACAAACTGGTACACCACAGTAATTTAAACGAACAAAAAAATGCTTATTTCTGGCTTTTGGAAATTATTGCAAATCGCTTATTATAGCCAAATCACGCGGCTAGGAAATTAATAAAGTTCTACTTTCGATAATGCTAATGCGGTGATTGGTCTAATTGGGTGGGTTGTTTTGTTACCCAATTCGATTTAACAAATTGGTTGCATTATTGTTTTACTGTTATAGCTAAAATGACATAGAGTCTGGCTCGTAAAAGTTCCGCCCGAAGGAGGTTGGGCTTTATGCATAACAGTTACCATTTCATAACTAAAATTAAATTGCCATAGCTGAAGTGCTATAAGATACCAAACGTTGTACACCGCACCAATTAGATGTTAATCCATTAGTGTAGACTGTAGAGCAAAGTGGAATCTTTATCGGTTGCGGTCCAAAAATTTACTTTATGAACTCCCTAAACGACTTTGAGTTCAAAGTGAATATAAATCGATCGTGATATTGAGAAAACAAGTTTGCAGTTTGGTTTGGGATAAATTTCTCTTTTGGAGAGGCCGACGCGCCGCGTCACGACGCATAAATCACTTGTCAAAATAAAACGTTCCGATAAAACAAAGTCAATATGTTAATGGAATCTAAATAGTGTCAAGATTGATGTCTAAATTTGAGGATTATAGCGACTGACATTAATTATATGACAGTTAGTTCACGGTATATGCTAATCATGCTGATTAATTTAAAAATAGACGATAGGTCTAGGATTGTTTTGGCAAAATATATGCGATTTATTTTTTTTGGTAGTCGGCCTCAAGCCAAACCATAAGCGACTTAATGTCACTACTATTACTACTATATGCGATTTCTGATACTACAGTGAGTAGGAAATTTTTGTATGACAGAGACCAATCTCATATATATAACAGTTTGTCCAACTAGGGAGCTGACATTTTGAAACAACTTTGCTTTTATCGTCAAATTGAGCACTAAGAAGCGATTTGGGGAAATTCGAACTCCAAAAGGGGAAAATGGGGGCTTAAAGGTTGTAGTAATTCACTTAGACTATATAAGTTCCATTGTGATACCACAAACAAAGTCGGTTATTTCCGCTACTCTTGGAACCATTTCGAATTTTGAAGAAAGTTCCGTATTTTGCAGATATCCGTTTCGGCAGTATTAGCAAGGTCCCCGAAGAAGTACTCTCCTAGAGTTTGCTTATTAATCGAGGATAGCGCCGGGCAGTTACATAGTAGGTGGAAAGGTGTTTCTTCCTCCTCTTCATCCATGCAACTGCGACAAGAGTCATTAGCGGTAACTCCAAGCCTGGCGGCATATTTTCCTAGTACAAAGTGGCCTGTTAGTACTCCGACAAGAGTTCGGATATGTGTTCTACTGACTTTTAACAGGATCTTTGTCCTGCGCCGATTTATTTGTGGCCAGGTCTGTTTTGCATGGTTATAGGTGTCAAACCATCTCTCGTTAGCCTGTTGGAGTGCTAATGTCGAGATGTTGTATCTTACAGTTTCAATTGGTACATGGGACTCTCCTTTACCAGTAGAGAGTTCCATTTTCGTGCCGTTCCTTGCTAGTTCGTCTGCTTTACAGTTACCTGGTATATCTCTATAACCAGGGACCCAGCACAGCGTTGACGTGCACAGCACATACCCGAGATCTCATTTAAAGATTTGCGGCACTGCCTGACCAATTTGGATCTTAATATTGGTGATTCGAGTGCTTTAGCTGTTTGACTGTCGGTGTAGATGACGATGTCTGAATTCGATATCGATCTCACCTTCAGCAGTTCAGCGGATTAGCGAATAGCCAAAACTTCTGCTTGGAAGACACTGCAGTTATTCGGTTTAGGGAGAATGGAACTAAGAAAATCCCGGCTCCTATTCCGTCGTCCGTCTTAAACCCATCTGTGTATACTTTTAGCTTATTTTCGTCTATAACCGTATTCTCTTCCCATTGCTGTTGGTCGGGGATACTGGTCTTGTATTTAATATTGAAGTACAGGACATTGGTTACGTAGTCTGTAACTTCTGTTTTAACATTATTAGTTTTTAGTTTTTACTCCTCCATTGCAATGATTCTCTCAGACGCAATGCCGATTTTGCCGCCGTCTCTTTACAGTGAACTGTATGTCCAAGGGCATAATGTGAAGAATGGTTTCCAGTGCTGCGGTTGGAGTTGTCCGCAGAGCACTAGTCACACAGACACATGCCACTCTTTGGATTCTATTAAGTAGAGAGAGGTAGCTTATTTTATCTAGTACTGGCGGGCCACCAGACGATGATTCCGTACATGAGTGTCGGTCTGACACTATATAAGAAATAAATAAAATCGATTTTCCTGATTTTGGAAATTTTGCTTGGGGCTCGAGTTATTAGTGACGAAAATGGGGAATTGAGTTTGTATAGGGAACATTTTTTTCAGTCTATACAAAACACACTAGGTACCTACTTCTGTAACGGGTGCGAAGCCGTGGATAAATACTAGTATCTATCTAATAAGTAACTGAAGACCATGTCATCCAAAGCACTTTTTTCACGGCTGGATAATATCACAATGAACGGCTACAAATTCGATGACATTGACACAAGGAAACAATATTATTAGTTCTTCAAAAATGTAGAAACAAAAGCTTCACCTATCGGGTTTCATTCAATCGACTCTTTGAACACTGCTGAACACTAATAGAAACAAATTGTTCAATTTGCAACAAAATCGCTCGAGTAGTTGTCAATAGGTGACACACATACGAATATTTCCATCTTTATATATATAATTCTTCTGTATCTACGTGTTTGTAACCGAACTCCTCCTAATCGGCAGGACCGATTTTAATTAAATTTTGTGTGTATTTTAATGGGTCTAAGGATGGTTTAGATTTACAATTCGACCCATAATAAAATTTCAAATAATATATGTACATGTACACTCAAAAAAAAAATCATGAATGAAAATTCAAATAATAAAACGACCACAGAACAATTGACGGACAATGAAAATGTACGAGCAGGCAAAACAAGGTTTGCTGGGCCCGCTAGTTTATTTATAAATATTGGCTCCCTGAAATTACGCCAAAAGAAATTACCCAAAAAAATCAAAGTGGAAAAAGAGCCCAAAAACCTCCATACAAATTTGTGGCATTTTTTCCTACGAACAATCGCCCAAATATTTTCACACAAATGCCGCTAATTTTGCCATTTTTCCAAAACTCTTTCGAGCATTTTTTTCATTTAAGAAAATTGAGAAAACGCCCAAAAAAGTGTTTTGGAAAAAACACCAAAAAACGTTAAATAATACCTCCAAGGAAACCGTATGGTTTCAACCCCCCTGCTTGGGTTTACTGTCAGATTTCGGGCCTTATTTATTTTTGGGCGTAATTTCCATTTAACTTTTTCGCTTTTTTTTCCAAAAATATGGCGTAATTTTCTGGCATTCTGGTGAATTTTTTTTAATTTTTTTTGCGTTTTTGCCAAAAATATAACGCCGCAATTATTTTGGTCTTTTTTCCAAAACACTTTTTGGTGTAATTTCTTTTGGCGTAATTTCAGGGAGCCATAAAGATTTTATATATTAATTTTTTATTTCTACGAACAAAAGTATGTTAACTCAAGTTAAAATGCATAGGACCGTGGATGTATCATCTTCCTTGTCGCTTGAAGAGCTCATAAGAAACCAATAAATCTCTCTCATGAAGTACATGCTTCTAACAGAAAATAAATTCTTTTTGATACTGTTTTTTTTTGTAAACTTATATTTTGACTCTTGTTGGCCTGGCCGAGCCTCAAAATATCATGTTATTATTTGACAATATTTTCAGAAAATAGCACTGAACCTAATAAGGGATACAAAAATATTTGCATCCTTCTCCCTAGATCTCTGTTTATTTAGCGAGTTCACTCTAGACTTCGATAAAATTAACAACTAAAAAATACTTTAATTTGCATTATTCAAAGTTGAGCGTAATCTTCAATCGAATTTCTATTGAAATCCAATCGGATGTTATTATAACAGGCCAGACTGATTAAAGAGCCAAATCATAACAGCCCCCATTGTGTTAAAAATATTATGACAACACGAATTTCAAGAACAATCTCAAAACTACAGTGACTGTGCTGTTAATCACACAGCATTACCATTCTTTCTTTGAAGCAAAACCGGCATTTTAATCACTTCCTTGTTGGTTTGCATAGACCACGGTGTCCACAAAACGCTTAATAATTTAGCCCTGTCAAGTCGTTTCATTCCACTTGCCAGCATTCTGGTATCGAGTTTCAAGCAAAAAAAAAAAAAAAAAAATCTAATCCAAGTGTCAGTCATTGACAATTAATGTCAATACAAGTGCCTCGAGCATTATTACAATGTTGATACCCCAACAATGGTGCAAGCTGAAATAATAAATGATCAGTAATCCGAGCTTCCCACGCTTGGTTTTAAGTATATAAGTAGCAGCTAAGCCCTCAGAACAGCGCTCGTAAAAAGAAAATTAATTTTGTGGCTGCCGCAGCATTTAAATTGACAATTTTTCCATAAAAATAGATAACTTGTCGCATAGATGTTGAAATCTACATTTCAATGTCGGAGAATCTATAAAATTCATGAAATGCACATGAAATCTGTTAAGTCCATTTAATGTCTCTATCAGTTCAACCTGAATAATGTATGAAATTCTAGTTGGGATTGCATTCAAGAATTCGATACAGACCTAAAGGCATCGGGTTACATACCAACTCAACTCCCTTTCCTAGTTACACCACCAGAACCAGTTTCTTTGGTGGGACACACACTATATCTCATCGGAGTGGCAACACGAATTGAAAATGTTGTGATCCTTGAACAGATGGAGTAACACAGTCATCATTGCGATTGGCGATTGCTGCATCTAACACCGTCATCGTCATCGGAGATGTGAATTACTGAGATTCTTTCCAATCTAATTATTCCGATTTCAAGTGACAGAAGCTAAAGCCTGTCCAGTTCGATTTGATTGCACGCGCGGCAATCAAGTGTGCATAATGTAGAGTTGATCTGAACATTATGGTCAAGTGTCACTGATATGCATTCTGCAGGTGCAATAAAAATAGAAATTTGAATACCTGATGGCGTTTGAATGGCCGGCGTGATCTGCATACTGATTAATGATTGCATCTGCGATGGAGGCGAATTGTTTCGGATTGAGCGCTGTTTCGCATTCCCCCGAAGGGTTATTTAATGACTTTGAGATTTTTAGATACAACTACATTCAACATTAATCATAATCACATTATTCTCCGTGATATTTATCACTTTCTACAAGTCATCTAATTGTTGCTGTTTGAAAGACACCCAAAAATACAAAAATTATTTAGGTTAAGTAACATGCTTCAACTGGGATTTGATTACCACTGCTGTAGTTGTATGTTCGAACAGTGCAACCTCTGGAAGCAGGCAAATACCCAAATACCTACACCTAATTGGATAGAGATTGTCGGAGCGCCTAATGGAAGTTTACAATTAAAATTGATTGAGGAAAATGAGGGGAAACTGAATAGTGTTCAGTTGAATTCAAAATTGTCCATAACCGGTGGTTAATTAGCCTTAACAATAAAAAGTATATAGTAATTAGAAAAATAACAAAGATGCTCCCAAATTTTAATTCAAAATACCGTTAATTTTTTTATGGGGGATATTTTTAGCACGTACCTAATCGTATGATGGACTTGTGACTTGTGAGTCGTGTGATTTAACATCTTTTCATTATTTGCTGCAGGGATATCTGAAATTGCTATAGTCTTCGCCGAGACGATAGTCTTTGTGGCCCAAGCTGGATTAGACTTCCGGATTGCAATTATCACGATTTGAATATGTATGTTTTTTTTTTACTAGCACTGTTGCCCTGCGGCTCTACCCATAAATATTCAAGATATCATACTACAGATGGGCAATATATTTGCACAGCAATTTAATGAAGCCACTTGCCATCACCATAGCTATTCTTTTTACTTAACCAAAGCTTGCCTGTATGTAGCTTAAGGGCTTGTGCTAAGCAATCACTTGAACCACATATAAGTTAAGATTTCTTCAGTCATTTGTTAAATATTTCAATAATTTCAAAATTTCAGTTTGCTTTTGCTAAGTCGTTTTTATTTTCTTGATTAAAATAATAAAGTTAATTTATTTTATTAAAAAAATACAAACCTTGTACCTAGTAACTTATTAGCTTCTAAAAGCAATTACAAATAAGGTACCTACTGCCGTTCAAAAGTGCCCAGCCTAGTTCAAAACTGCCCACATGGGGGGTACCTTTGAACATAAGGACCTATTTCGTTTTTAAATAAATTATACGCCCTTACTAAATTTACGTAGTTATATGTCCAAATTTAAGTTTATTTGCATTTCTTAAAGTGAGAATACTTTACAGTCTAATAAATTAAACAAATAGGATTTTATGAAACCTCAAAGCAAAAAGTGTTCAATGTGCCCCAGTCTCTCCTACCTATTGTGGAATAAATTTGAAAATTGAAAATGGATATTAATGGACCGTCGTAGAAAATGCCAATGGGGTTGTTTTCATGGGGAAGGACGAAGTTCTAATTCAAAACAAAACAAATAAGTAGTTTTGTACAAGTACAAGTAAAAAACTAGCAAATAACAATCCAATTTTATAAACACAAATTGGAATTTAAAAACAGCTGACTGTCAAATCACACACCAACACAAATGCAAAAAAATTGATCTCATTTCATGTTCGATTGGGGCAGGAAAAATCTGAGATTGAGAGCAAAACGGTAAAAGCCCAAAGAAAATCGACATAAATTATGTGTAGAATCCAAATTGCGGATAATGTCAAATAAAAGCAATAAAAATACTAAATAAAAAATATACACAAATAATTTTTT
Source organism: Cheilosia scutellata (assembly GCA_955612985.1). Classification (NCBI taxonomy): domain Eukaryota; kingdom Metazoa; phylum Arthropoda; class Insecta; order Diptera; family Syrphidae; genus Cheilosia; species Cheilosia scutellata. Next base: position 6,732,211 of record OY015311.1, on the reverse strand, counting down.
GTTTGGATTTTTCTAATTTCGTTAAGATTTCCGTAATGACTTCTATAAGGCCTTAGCATAACATCTTACAGCCTGTCATGAGCAGTTATGTAGCTTTCACAGAGCCTGCGGGGAAAAGTCTTAGGGAAAGTAAATAGCTTCGCAAAAGTGCGCCAAATAGGTTTCCATAAGATCTTTTACAGTTGTTATGGAAATAAGAAAGTAGCTTCCTTTGAACCTTATGGAAACTAAATTGTTACTTAGGGCTGGGCCTCCCTCAACCAACACGCCTCTCCATTTAACCCGATCTTTGGCTATTTGCCTCCATCCAGTTGCGCAAGTTCAAGTTGGTTGAGGCTTGTACCCATCACCTAAGGCGAGGTGTTCCTCTACTGCATTGTCCCTCCGGGTTGTAATCGAAGACACTTCATGCCGGAGCGTTGCTCTAGATGTCCCAGCCATCTTTGCTAGCACAGTTTGGGTTACATATGAAGATCGTTAAGAGAATAAATATATTTCGAGAAATATAGAAGCTACCCAATAGTACCCCTGATGAGGAACGAACGAAGATTTGCAATTGCACCGAAATAGAAAATGATCAAACGAGGCAATAATGTGCAATTACAAATTGAGTTTTATTTAATTAACAGCAATCAACGAAAATTGTACTTAGCTCCCAATGGTCAAGGTGTGGTGTCTGCAGCGATTCAAATCCAATAGACAGAGAGTTCGTAAGATCAGTCATATGAGACCATGATTGTTCTCTCGCCCACCACAAGTGTTGCACATGCAATACAATTGTTGTTGTAAAGCTGTGCGAGCTTGGGTGGACAATCGAACAAGTCGTATGTGTACAAGTAAGTTGTAATCAGACACGTATCATTGACCATTAGAAGCTAGCAGTATAGATCAAAGTGATTGATAAGCATACTAGGTATAACAAGAGAGTAAGTAGACTAGATTTAGAACATAAGATATTATAACAAATTAGGTACAAAGGTAAGTTACTATAATGTTAATGAAATTGAAAGCAAATTAGAGATTGATTATATACAAAGATGATATTAATCCCAAACAACCCCAATGAACCTATTTAAGACATAAGTGAATAATGTAAGGTTACCTCACCAAACAAGGCATAGCCATCTTGAATGTTGTTAACTAATTGCAACAGCACTCAGGCAAATGTCTCTCACAGTGACAGTGGAACAAACTCTCAGCAAAGGGCTTTTTAAGGATCCATCCCAAATACATAAATACTTTTTACAACCACATAAATGTGGTTTGTGGCGAACCACTTGGTTGCCATAAAAGCTTTTTAAATTGTGATATCTAAAAATAATGATGTCGTTTAAGTTATTTATTTCTAAAAATGTTGTGTTTTGTGTCATGGGCCAGCTGCAATATTATAAAAATGATTAATAATAACATAATGACGTTTTAAATAACCAAAATACCCCTGAGCATGTTGGCAAAAAACCAACGAATCGTGTTTTAATTCCATCAAATCATCACAAGACCATTAGAGCCAAACGATACAAAAAAGTTAACAAAAATTGGTCGAAAAATAAAATATCAATACTTTGCAAGTTTTGAAAACTGTGCCATGGTCAGAGTACTTTCTACGGCTACTGCAGGCGGAAGCATTGGAAGCTGCAAGATTTAGTGGCGGTCTTAGGGCTGAGTGGGAGTGCACGTATTCCCCATTTAAAAGCAGCTCCCGCTGCTGTTTTAAAATGTCTGTATGTATCAAATTTATAGAAAATGTTCTTCATGCTTTGCTTTATGAACTATGCTCTCGCCCTGATTTAATAAGGCCCAGTGATTGGTACATAAAATAAATTCGTGTGATGAAAAAAATAATTAGAACAAAGAATGAGAAGAACAATAAGAGGAAAAATAAGTAGAAAATAAAACAAGGTTCTTTTAGCTACTTTGGTCTTTAAAATTAAATCCGTTCCTTTATAATTTGCTGCAATTTAAGAATTATTCGCTGACATAATTATAGCCAGCTTTTCTCAATTTTTCTCTGTATTTATTTATACAATCGATAGACGCTATTCGGTACTTCGGTAGGCGCAGTAGCGCAGTGGTTAGTGTGTTGGACTAATGTGAGAGGGGTCCCAGGTTCGATCTCCGGAAAAACACAAATTTCATCTTAAGGTTTTTTTCTACTGCGCCACCTCTCGCGAGCGTCTGACAAACATCCGAGAGTATAACTGTCCTGAAAAAGATCTGTTTAATTATTTTTATTTCGTAATAAATCTTTTTAAACCTGTTTCCAGAATCCAGACCCAGAAGAAAACTCAAAGAAGCATCAGTGTTTACTCACTGACACTGCGGACGATTTTGTACGATGTTCAAAATTCTCCTTAAAAATATGACCGCAATAGTTAAATGAATCTAGACCGCGTTGTATAATTTCATTTCGGTCTAAATTCATTACATCCTATCAATTCAGCCCGCTCGGTGTAGTAGCGGAATTAAAAACATTTTCCGAATCATATAGCAAAATGTCAGAAAATGTCATTCTTGAATTTAAATCCATGCAAATTATTTTCGATCCCGGCTTAAATTTATATAGTCTAAATTCAAGCGGCCGCAGTTCACTCATTTACATGTAGCTCCCATGCCCATCTCACCTTCACCATAACATTGGTCTGATCTGATGCGACGGTCTTCTTTCCTTCAACTTCATCTGAAGCCGAGTTTTTCTCCCACGTGCTCATTTAATGTAATTTGCAATTATAACGCTTTTCATATATTCAAATTCATTCACCATCAGATATCAAGCAATAGGTACATTAATTGCGCTTATTTACAACTTATTAAATGAAAATTAATTCTCTAGTGCAATCAAAATGCAAATGGTATAATTGCAGTATCAAATCATTACCATTCCATAAGTACCATAACAAACCTGTAACAAGTATTTCTGCATGCAGATGCAAATAAATTCGAGTTTACAAATTAACGAGATGAGGAACGATCATAATCTGTCCAAGGTATAACAGCAGTCGACAGTCAACAGTCTAACCACAATTCGGACTGATGCGTGTCCAAATACGACACGCCATTGACATTGATCACACGCTAAGCAATCGATTGGTTTTTGCACAAGTCAGGGTCATAGCCGCTGGCACCACGCCTTATTGACAATATTTTCGTCGATAATTACCCCCAAACACCCACACTTGTCGATAATTAGTTGGCAAATAATATTCGTTAATCTGATTAAGTCTGGAAGCTGACAGATGCATACATGAAGCACTTGAATATTATTTCTAAACATTGTTTTTTGACATTCTGATTGATTGCAGTAGCGTACATAATCTGTAAACAAAGTCGAAGTAATCCAAAGCTGATTGGTTCTCTTGGGATGAGGTAACCACATGTCCAAACGAGTGATTTTGATTAATTGCGGATATTAATATCTATTTTAATTTTAATTTACATTTTAACATTCTAATGGATTTTTGAAACTTATAAAATTGAGTCAGAACCAAAAGTTGCAGATAGGACAGGAAAAAGAGGCCGCAATAGGTTATCAGAGCGGCTAAGAAGAATATATCTGTTAGCGTAATTAGAAACAATACGACGTCCAGGAAATATGTGCTTATTATATTGAAGGCTCTGTCCGAGGTGCTATTTGAGAAGGGTACTGTTAAGGGAGAATCTATTGTTTATCGGACTAAGCAATAAAATGTATTTTGCTTACCTATCAGTTCATTTAGATCCACGGTAGTATCTTGGTCTATACCGAGGCAGTAGAAGACATCCTTCCATCTTCTCACCGCTGAGAGCGTTTCCACGTCACAGTACTGTCTCATGATTACAACACGGCTGTCAATGTTTTATTTTTGCTACTGAATTTATAGAAATATGTGATCTACTGTGATTGAATTATTCTAAGCCCAGGTAGATTTTATTGCTTTGTAGAATGAATTCGAAAAATTGGAGTAGTCATAGTCACAGGCTAACCTAGCCCTTTTCGAATGCGCACTGAATTTAAGTCTGGAAGGATCGAACTATGAACAAGCCATTACCTTCGATTTCTTCATCGAGGTTATGCTGTAAAATATGGTCTTTTAGCAAAATTAAGAGGAAAGGATACAAGCGCACTCTTGAGAAAATCCAAATCCAACCGTAAAATCTGCTGATATACCGTCGGCCGTTCACCCAAACACAGCTTGTGCACTTTGTATAGAGAGATCGCTGTCAAAAGAGAACTGTCAATTCATATTCCTGCTTACACTCCAGAGTTTACAACGAGGGACTCGATCGTATAGATAAGTAAATGGTATGTGCTTCATGTCCCTTCAGGACCATAGGCTTCTCTTCTCACAAATATTTCGTATTTGGACTTTTTTTTAAGAATTCAAAGGACCAAAAATTGTATGCTGAATCAAAACAGTTGAATTAAGAAAGAGGGGTTTTCAAGATTTTTGTCAGACGCCGAATTAGAAAAAATATTTGGCGTATTCCTGGCGTTGAAACTGAAGCCCATCGCTAAGTAGTCGAGGACACTAACCAATCTACTACCAAGCCATCTTCTGTTAGGAAAAAAACGGATTTGCTTTTCACCTAAGCTGACTGCGCTACAAATCTGCAAAACGTTCCCAACATCTTAGAAAACCGTTTACGAGGAGAATGAAAAGTAATATTCCAATGCAATTAGAACAATCCCTATTATTCCCTTTATTGAAGGACAGATACACCAGTTTGCCAATCGCAAGAATAGTTGACACGAATAAAGAGTTATTGAGTTCATTCTTCCTTCAGCATTTCTGATCGAATTTCGTTCACCCAATTCAGTCTATTATCACATCTTAGGTTAGGTTAGTGGACTGATTGTCATGCCCGTCGGGGAAAGAGGTTGTACTAGGGTGTCCATCTGTGGTCTTTATAAAAAGAGAACATTTTGCTCCCAAAGACATAAAAAAAGAGAACATTCGTAAAAAAAAATAGAGGACAAAAGAGAGAACACACAAAATAAAAAAATACACTCACAAAAACTTCAAACATTTTCAATTCAATTCAATTTGTTGTAATAATCTTAACACAGAAATATATCTTCTAATATTGTGTAATAGTACGTTTACACCGCACCTAAATTCATCATTTCGACTAAATGCAACATTTCAGGCCAAATGTTCAGCATTTCGCCATATATTTTCCAGCATTTCGAAATGTTGAATTTCAGCGAAATGTTGAATTTCATCGCTGCATTTGCAAGTATGTCAAATCGAACAAACCTCATTTTGATGACTTTTGGGCTCACTGACAAAAAAAAACCGCTGTAAAAAAATCCGCAGAGGAATTTTTTGTTGTATTTAATATTATTTATTTAAGATTGTATTTAATATGTCTGAATTATCACTTATATTCATGTTTAAATTAATATAATTAAAAAATTAATTCTTTAGGTACAAACCACTTCTGATTTCGAAACATAAAAAACATCAGTGAGAATCAATTCTGTCATTTGAATTGTTGAAGTTTCAATGGGAACGCAAAATTGGATTTCAAAATGTTGTCTGCAGAAATGATGAATTTAGGTGCGGTGTAAATGTACTATAAGCTTCAATAATGTACACATAATTTGTTACTGTTTGAAGAAAACAAGATAGAACAGAAAAAAAAGTTCAGTAGATAGAATTTCATTAATATGTAGGTAACTAGATTCATGGATATTATAAGCATAAATACATTATAATGTTCCTAAGACTAATAGAAAATACAACGAAAACAATAGGTAATAAAAAGAATCAAAAATATTGAAATAATCTTCATCATCACTAGCTGAAAGGGCCTCCAGATCAGGGTTGGCCGAACTGTCATTTTTTAGAAAAAACTACATTTGTTACGTCTGCTACGTAGTTTATGTAGTTAATGTAGTTAAATGTAGATAATGTAGTTAATGAAACAAATTGTAGCAGACGTAGCTTCAACTGTCAAATTTGAAATGGGACGCTTGCTTTTGAATTCGAAATCGCTTCTCGAATGTACATTGTTCAATCCCAACATCCATTGAAAGACTTTTCCCACTGGTTTTTTGTTCACACAAAAACAAGGAACAAACTTTCACAAGAAAAGTAAAAAAAAGTGAATCTTGTTAACTGAAATTCTATTATTTTTCTGTATTTACTACCAATGTAGCAGACATAGCAAATTGTAGTAAATAAGGCGTGTAGTCAGATGCCGCCTAAGTCTGCTCTTGATCTGAGGGGTGAGAGCAGCGTTCCCTCCCGTCCCGTGCTACAATTGTAGTATTTTACTCATTTTGAGTACATTTTTACGAACTGAGTACGATACTACTTTGAAGCCGTAGCGTACTACTATTTCATAACATAAACATAATTATTTTTTTTGAATGTGTGTACATAATTTTGTTTCCTAAACCCGACACTTCAAGGGTACTTAATTACTTATTAGCACCTTTTCACTTTTCCCATACAATTTTAGTATGAACTGTCAATTTCATACAATAGAGAGTGCCCAATTATAGCACAAAATCAAAAAGCGTTTTGTAGGAGAACAAAAATTGACTTTATGGTGAGAGATTTGCGCAAATGTGCATAATACGAATAATAGAAACGAATAAGAACAGTGCACATTTAAAATATAGTGACAGCTATTTGCTACTCGTAGCTGTCATTTAAAATTGAAATCAAATTGTAAGACCTGAACCAATAATTTAATATTAATTAAAAACTCAAACTGTATGTAAGCAAAGAAGCTGATAAAATTTATATTATCAAGGACTGTGTAGCCAATGTTAATTTTCGGGTGTCTGCATAATTTTGGTGCAGTTTAAACTATGACCAGAAGCTGCGTAATTCTAATATTATATATATTTTTTTAAGAACATTATGTAACTTACTCAATAGAATGTTATTTATTTACTAATGAGGCTAAAATGATGCTCAATCTAAAAGACTTGACTTGAGTAAGCTCCGTACATAAAACTATCAGGAATTATGAGGATTTCTTCGATTTTCAACTATTTAACTGAAACGAAATTGACTCTATATACACTGGGACTTACTTAGTCAAAGTATCGCCAAAGCCCAAGTATTGGCTGCTGAATCTGCCCACTGCCTTTTTGAAGCATTTTCATACTATTGGGGTAGTAACTTCTATGTTTGTGCTATTTGTGCAATGTTTACTTTTCGTATTTCGCACTTTGTTAACTTTTCAAAATTGTTAAAAAGAAATCTGTGAAATATGGTTTTATTTTCATAGAAATTTATTTGATGTTTAAGAATCAGAGATAGCGCGCTTTGCGAAACTGCATATTGTTATGAAAAAAATGACAACTAACTAACTCGCCTTAATTTGTTTGTGAATTTATAAAAGTAAGAAAGTAAGAAGATTCTCAGGCAAGTTGGATTACCCCTGACAATTTCTATTGGGAAATTAAAATCGAATTTTCTAGGAATCAATTTTAAGAAAAAATTATATACATATACATAGTCACATTAATTGGAATTATAGCTTTTGAAAAACTTCACAAAAACATTATCAGTCCATTTGATCAAATTTGTCTGTCAATATCAGCATGATTGCGGAGACAGATAGAAATGGGATGTTTTACCACTTTTAAACAAATAACTGGAAAATACACTTAAGGTGCATTCTGGAACGTACTACCTTGGGGCCCATTTGAGTACTATTATTCACTGAGATAAGAACTCTGCCCAACCAAAAGGGAGGGAACGCTGGGTGAGGGATTCTGCTCAGGGATTGTATTACTCATGAGTATTTGAAAAAAAAAAAAACACTTTTCTTGCGAACGCAATTCATCAAAATTATATTCTTTTCCGTTTTCTTTAAAAAAGTATTGCAACTCGCAAAAACATCAAAACATTTGCTATCAGTTATACCTTAGTACATTATTTACTTTTTTAGAATTAAGATAAACGATGGAATCATCGACATCCTTGCAATTTAATTTTTATTAAGTTTCATCCAAGTAAAACTTAAAAACTCTTTGAGTTGAACTACAGTCTTCTTTTCCAAATACAAACTATTTTTGATAGCATTTTAAACAATCCGCTTTAAAACTGAATAACTGATTACCTCTGTTGAAAGTTCAGTTTTCAAAAGCCTATTTACAATAGTTTTTACTTTCATGGTAACAAAAGCATTTTCATTCTGCTTTTTTAGTAACAGTAATTCGTTTGGAAAATAAAATAAAAATTATACCGAATTAAAAAAAGAGAACAAAAATAGATCCGTATCGAAAAAGATAGTGTATAAAAAAGATCGGACCAAAAAGAGAACATGTTCTCTTTAGCCGTTTTTTATTATCAGCTATGATCTATATAGATCATCGATTTACATGCACTTACAACAACAACATGTGATCCTGCTTTTCATCGAGATCACGAAATATGATCTGAAAATTAATTCAACTATTTCTCGTTGTTGTTTCGTGGCGTTGTTTATTTCATTCACTCAATGTTGGTGTCCCTGTAAATTATAGCCACACAGTAATGTTGCCAGACCAACAAACACAACACAATTAAACCACAACACAATTAACAACACAAAAAATCAATTAGCATTTTTTCTAATTCGAATAAGTTACTATTCCTACTTTCGAGATGTTTTGTTTCGCTATATAGCACAGAAATATAAATGGAAATATTAGCAGTACAATACGGTTAATTATGATGCATATTTGAACATAACATTTGAACATAGTTTCCCCCAAAAAAATATTGAATGCTAAATGTATGCAGATTTGTATTCATATGGTAACACCCCAACACAACAAGCGAAATGTCAAACTCAAATATGAGCAAGTGCAATGGAGAAATCATCGCATTGTGACGTCACATTGTACCGTGTGGCTGCAAGATGGCTGGTGGAAATACGAAATTTGTCATAATTGGTATTGGATTTCATATGTGAAAAACAACTATTGCTACAACTCAATCAATGATCCAGTTTGTTTTATTTTCATGATCTGATCCGGATCAGATCACGCTGATAATAAAAAACGGCTTTTTATAGAGATACGATGGACACCTTAGGTTGTACTTGTACCCTACCCTATAAATGGGTCATTATAACCCATTATAACCCTGTCTGTAAACAATGCTGTAATCAATTACTTAATGCGCTGTTACATACTAACCATCCTGATGATTTGATGAAGTTTATTATCCTGTCTATTGATGTACTCTAAAGCTCGGTTCTGGAAGAAGTGACTCCCTTGGAATTTGTTGTTGTGTCCTCATGAGCTCCTAAATTACTGCCAGCCTCTACAAAGTTCTTCCTCCGTCAAGCCCATTTTCCTCAAGTGGTACCGCAGAGTATTGTGCCCCGTTATGATTCCTAAGAGGGTGGACAGGGATTTTCCTGGTTTCATTGAAGGACGGCCATTGCATAGTTGTTGTTGTACTACAAGTACATATCTAGGGCGGTCCATTATCACACATACTCTCCAATGCTTTTAGATTATTAATCTGTTTAAGCTTTACGTAGATATAGTTTAAAAATATTCAAACCACAACATTTTGAGTACCCGCCACCGCACGCACTGGTTAATCAAAAGTTGGCCAAACAAAAAGTTGGCAACATTTTTATCTTGTAAGTTGTCATCTTTGTCACTTTTGCTGGCTGTTGCTAAATACCACTTGATCAAGATACATGCTTTTAATTACCTACTGCATTGTAAGTGATTTGTGGAATAAGCGCAGATTATAAATTCTACAAGGGTTCAAGGGTTTTGTTACTGTCATTGATCTTTAGATAGATTCGGTAAACATATCTGTGACTTGTTTACAAATCAGTCTGTAGTCAAATCAGTTTGAGTATCTATCTAAAAAATGCTAAATGGATCTACCTAAAAATTAAATTACAATAGTGACTCCAAAAAGTTAAGTAGTTTATTTTTTTTTGGGTGCTTAACTTTTGCGAATTCTTAACTTTTCCAAGACTGAATCAATTTCAAAAGTATACATATTATGTATGCATTGTAAAATAAAAAAAAATCATTACTGAAAACTAAATTTAACTTGTTTTCATTTTTTGTACAATTTCAAAAATTCGGACTTGAAGTTTGAGATCCTATGTTGCAGAAAGCTCTGACCAAACTTTCAAAAAGTATATATCCTATGCACAAACCATTTAGTTATTAGTCTCTGTCAGAGATATATCATTCGCCTGCAAGTATGTGGCAAATATTTCCAATCTACTTTTATACAATCCACAATCCGTTGAAAATTTAAAATTTTGAATATCTATTAAAAAAAATCTAAACTCAAAAATAAGATTTATCGGAACTGTTGAAGTATATGGCAACCCTATAACGCACAATTATCTACCTATATATTCTTCTTTACTATTATATTACCATTTACTATTATATTACCATTACGCATACTTGAATTCTGCATAACTACACAAATCTTTTAATGTATTAGTAAGCCTATATATACTTGCACAAATTAATTATATAAGTTAGTCTTTCTCTAATTACGAATAGGTTAATAAACAAGTGTTCAATAGAAAAGGTTTTTGTGTTTTTCCATTTTCTAACAGGAACTTTCAACGACGTGCGTCGCGACGCTCTGGGGCGTCGTGGGGCTATCTTAGGGGCGTCGCAAGATGGGTACGCACACAACGTTCCATCAGCTTTGAGCTCGATTTGAAAAAAATGTCGGCTCAGGTCGATGTTGGCAGATTGTGGCGGCCATTGTGTTTTGGTGGCGTCTGTCTAATCTGGGGGCTTACTGTTCAGTCACTGCAAGTTATGATTTAAAATGAGTGTCGCTGAGTGCAAAAGTTGGGCGCGTTGCGACCATTTAACGGCAGACGCGATGGCTCCGGAAAGTTGACTCTACAACGTTTGGTGGCCAAATTCAAGACAGCTCGGTAAGAAATCAACCCGGTATACAAAGGAAGTCAGATCGGCTGAGAAGACTGCCGCAGTATATGAAAGTGTACAGGAGAAACCGAGGTACTTAATTCCTTGCACAAGAAGTCAGCGTTTTACAGACATCATATTGGCGAATTCTGCGTCGGGACTTGGGCCTATACCCGTTCAAGATCTAACTAACCCAGGAGCTCAAAGTTAATGATAATGACCACGGCCATAGAAGACTCCATCTTTAGCGACAGGGCCCATTTTCGGATCAACGGCTATGTTAACAAGCCAAATTGCCGTAAATAGGATGACGCCAACCCACACGAGGTGGCAGTGACAATTCATTCGTAAATAGATGTTTGGTGCAGATTTTAGACCGGCCGGCACGCGTGCGGCGTCATTGCTCAGTACTTTTTCTTGAAAATTACGTTGGTGAGGTGATTACCATCAACGGCGAGCACAACAGACAAGACGTCGCTACGTGTCACACAGCAGATGCCGCGATGGACATTCTGATGTTGTTAATACCTCTGCTTTTGATTGTTTTATTCCCTTACAAAGTCGACTCATCCTTATTGAAAAACTCTTTAGTGAATCTTCAGTAAGCTCAGCGTCTACTCACAAATCTGTTCGTTGTGTGGTTTTACGAGGGGCGTCGCAAAAATATTGTAACCTGTGTCACTGTATGGAAAAGATTGGGAACCCCTGCTCTATGGTATTGAAAAGCTAATTGAGATTGAAGAATTATTGCACAATTAAGTGTGAACGGTTACGGTTTCACGTCTCCACCAATAAACGAAAACTTGCATTTTTTCATTTATGATAATTTTTTACCCGTTTCATTTGTAAAGAAGTGTGAAATAGGCCATAAGTTTCAAGAAGCTATGCAGACTCGAATTTGAAAATATTTTTGGGGTTTTTAAATGGTTTGGAATGCGATATTTCAAAGGCGATGGCTTCCTCCATATAATATGCAACAGAAGACAAAATCTTTATCGCACAATGACATGACGCTGTTTTCGGCTAGGTACCTCATAATTGAATATAATGGCCCATTCATATAGGAACTTTCAATCCTCTATTAGCTATAGCAGGTACTCAGTATAAAGTTTCAAGCCAATGGTATAATCTTTTAAATGTCGGCAAATTGTGCTCGAAGTCTTGAGTCTAAAGTTTAGCACAATTTGCTCGGGTAGGATGTTGAAGATGCACTTCTAATTTCCCATCAATTCGTTGACATTCACTCTTAGGTAGGTACTTCCTTATTACAACCAAGAATAACGTTTAAGGGATAACTACTGAGAATGCTAATACCTCAGCTGTTGCACTAAGTTCTTAACATAAATCTATATCTATACATATAATAAAACTGTAGGACTTTTCTTTGTCAGCTAAAAACTCAAAAACTACTGGACAGATTTCGATGAAACTTTTTTTAAAATGTTCCTTAAGACTGTAAGACTGCTATAGCCTATGTCGTTTATAGCCACGTCTTAGGAACAGTTTTTAGCCAAAATTTATTTTCTGAAGTGAAAATATGTATGTACATACACATATACCTTGCTACAAATGGATGTTTATACTTTTGCGATCGTCAAAAAAACTATACGTATACTACACATTCGATCGAAGATTTGATTTGTTTTCGCAGTGAGTGATATGGTCAGTTGTATTAGGTATGTAGGTATGTATATTATGATCGTATGTCCGATGCTTGCAGGATGTGGATGGGGTGCGTCGTGCGTGCTGCAGTATGGCATGGGGTATCTATCTATTATAATATTAAAAGCCGACCCGATTTCTTGTGATAGTCATTTACCCTACTTAAAGAATACAAAATCCATTTTTCTTTTTACCAAATTGAAGCTTACCACTCATAGATGTGTTATGAAGAATAATTATTTGAAAAAAACATTTGTAAAATAGGTAAATTAATATTTTTAAATTGCATTGGTTACAACAACAACAAACAAAGAAAATGAATATTTCCCCTTCGCTCAGTCGAAATTCTACTTTTTGCGATCGTGCGACAGGACAAACAAAAACAAAACCACATCGTCATATGTGGGGGTGGTGTGTCTGTGTACCTCATTCGAAAAGGGTTGATTTGCTTTCTCAGTGAGTGCTATGGTCAGCAGCTGTATGTTAGATTATATATGATTACATATATATATGATCGTATGTCCAATGTAGGAAGGGGTGCGTGCTGCAGTAGTATAGCATGGGGTATATTAATAATCTTCATAAGAGAAGGGACCTAAAAAACAGGTAACAGGGTAGCCGGTAGGGTTGGGTTGGGGTAGTTTGTTTGGATTTCATAGCAAGAGCGAAACAAAGGCAAAGAGATGCAGTTCAAGGAGAGGGAGGGCGATGCAGAGGGTGCACATTATATTTGTTGTCTTTCATTCTCCATTGATTGCATTGCGTGAGTATATGACTATCCGAAACTTTTTAAGAAATTTCACATCTTTCACGCGTACGGACCTGCACACGCCAATTTTTGAAGTGAAACTTCTTTAGCGAGGTGTAAGTCCATCCCTAGATGGTTAAGTACCCGGTAGGTGGCGCTGCAGTCGGGTTCCAGGAATTTTATTTAATTCCTTCTAAACTCATGGACCGATTTTGCTGAAATTTGGTGGGTGTGTTTGAGGGGATCCTGGATGGTTATGGAGCCGGTAGGTGGCGCTGCAATCGGATTCCAGGAATTTTATTTATTTCCTTCTAATCTCATGGACCGATTTTGCTGAAATTTGGTGTGTGTGTTTGAGGGGATCCCTGGATGGTTAAGAACCTGGTAGGTGGCGCTGCAATCGAGTTCCAGGAATTTTATTTATTTCCTTCTAAACGCCTGAACCGATTTTGATGAAATTTGGTTTGTGTGTTTGAGGGGATCCCTGGATGGTTAAGGACCCGGTAGATAACGCTGCAATCGAGTTCCAAGAATTTTATTTTTTTTTTCTAAACGCCTGGACCGATTTTGATGAAATTTGGTGTGTGTGTTTGAGGGGATCCCTGTATGGTTAAGGACTCGGTAGGTGGCGCTGCAATCGAGTTCCAGGAATTTTATTTATTTCCTTCTAAACGCCTGGACCGATTTTGCTGAAATTTGGTGTGTATGTTTGAGGGGATCCCTGGATGGTTAAGGACCCGGTAGATGGCGCAGCAATTTTATTTATTTCCTCTTTAAATGGATGGTTTATAGTGGGTCAAAACAATACAAACCAAAACAAAGCAAAGCAAAGCAAAACAAAGCACAGTTGTTGTGAAGTTTTACCTCAGTAGAGTGCTTATGTACATAATGAAGGTGAAGCACATACTCATTTTTTTGTCGTTCTGCATGCATGTTGCGTTGCTTTGTGTTTAAATGTATGGTGGTCGAATTTCGACCACTGGGTGAGCCTAGTATTAATAATCTTCATAAGAGAAGAGACGTATAATACAAAACAGGTTTCATTTCAGAATTTCATTCGATATGGTGAATGGTAACAGTGTAGGGTTGGGGTAGGTAGTTGTTCGGATTCCATAGAAAGAGAGAAACAAAGGATCGAGGAGAGGGAGGGCTATGCAGAGGGTGCATATTATATATCCAAGACGTAACAGGGAAGGGTTGGGGTATTTGTTTGGATTCCATAGGAAGAGGGAAACAAAAAAGGAAATACAGCATTACAAACAAGTATAGCATGATCAAGAAGAGGGAGGGCGATGCAGAGGGTGCACATTATATATCCAATACATTACCTACATCCATTATCGATATCGCCACGTCAAAATTGCACAAACGGGGGTGACGCCTCGCATACAAAAAACAACTTCTATGATTTTCATGATTCTTTTTTTGTTTTTTTTTCGTATTGGTGTATATTTCAGGTTTAGGCAGAAAGAAAATTCCAGAAAATAGATTTATTCTCATTTTTACTAAAAAACATTATTTAAGACCTAAGCAATACAATTCCTGTGCACGGGCAAAGCTGGGCGGGTACAGCTAGTGGAGTATAAATAACATTCTTAGGTCTACTCCCAACTACATTTAGTATGTTTATCAATTCCTCCTCCTCCTGGGTATAAGACTTATTAATTCGAAACAACTTTGTACATCTCTGTAGGAAGAATAATTTCAGCGCATATCTCCATCACATCTGCATTGTCAATTGCTAAACCTCCGCACATCGATATTCCTGCAGTGCCAACTGTGAATTTGCACACATTTCTGGTGGATTTGATCAAAATTCCACCAGCACAACAACGCGCACTTGTCAATAAATTACGTAGCACTCAAGCGTAGGCTTTTAAATTCCCACCATCAGCAACAGATCAAGCGTAATAGCAGTAGCCTTGCTGTGCGGTAGGTTTCGTGTCATTTCTTCATTCGCAGATGCGGTAGCATCTTTTGTGTGGTGTTGCGATGCCCACCTATACTCAGCAGCTGAGGTATGCTAATGACCCACAACCAGACATGATTCAGATCACAGTGTGTATAGTGCGTTTGCAGACATACCCTGGGAATTAATCAGTGACGGATTAGCCAATCGTACAGCTGAGTGTGTTGGATGAAGCTGCCAGTTTGCAAACATTAGGAGAAAATTTGCATATCCAACGTGATTTTCAGCTAATTTAGGTGAGTGCTACTTACGTTTTGTGTGGCATTCCAGAAGAATTAATCTCTTCCGCTGGATCAGAGAAAATTCACAGCTTTTTTTTCACGAATATGGAATTTCCATTTTTATGTGAATATTATGTGAGTGGGAAAGACGAGTCACTTTACATGAGGAAAATATTGTCACATTTTAGGTATGACCTGCATTGAAGTTTTTAAAGAGGCTTTTTGTGTTTTGGTATGGCCATATTTCTTTTCTATACCTATTTGGATGATTTCATATCTTTCTTACCCATGGATTTGGTCTTGTATTTAGTTTGTCCTCTTAACATTTCCCAATTTTTAAGAGAAACTGGACTCGCAAGCACCCTAAAGAAGAATGCGCGAGGAGTCTTTTGATATCCAGGTAAGGTTCACTATATTGCCGAATAATGACTTTAGGATCTTAGGAACTGCATGACTGTCTAATAGTATGAACCCACTGTCAAACACATATCTCTAGAAAGTGCACCTTCACTTGAAGGATGTTGTGTGTGTTTCGCATCAGATTGAAACCTATGCCCATAGATTTCAGCACTGGTAGCATCATTTGTCTTCCTGGATGAATTAGGAGTTAGTTGGCTTCTTCGGCACGACTGCGTTAAAACATCCATTACTTTCTTGTAGCTCTACCCTGCCGTCATAAATAAGCTTATTTGGATATTCTACCCCACTGCTGAGCTTGAACTTTAGTAATATTTTGTAATGCAAGGATATGGCAAAGTATACTGAATCTTGTCACTTGGAATTTAAAAAAAAAAAAAAAAAAAAACAAACCACGATCTGCAATGAGTTGCTTGGACCCACGATCACCCATAATACTGAAAGTTCCTAATCCCTATTTATGCTATATCTTAAAGGTACTGTATGGGTTCCAGCACATTTCAAGGCTTTTGTTAGTGGCTATAATGTAAATAAGATCTGATAAGACTTATTCCTGATGATACAGAGAGATAAATATGTAGGTTTTTGTTTTTTTTCGGTGGGAGATAGAAACTTCTCATAACTCCCCATACCCCATTTTTTGTTTCAGGTTATTATACTGCGATCCATTAAAAAGATTTCCATTCCACTTTCATAGAGACTTAAGTTATTCTAAACACCTCGCACGACATTCGCATAAGGCCCCAGTTATAGCTATCAGTAAAATGCAACCGAAAAAAATTGTTTTGATTTCTTGGAGCAAACTTAAACTTAACCGTTAAACCCAATCTTGGTCTTAAAATGTTGCTTTTATAAATAAATAAATTATAAAGTTTGTTCGTCAAAAAAATTAAGCAATTGATCTCTAGATTTTCTAAAAAACGAATTTATTAAAAATTCTCAAAATGATTTCGCTATCTGGTCATATTCAAATAGATAATCTATGAAGCAAACAATACCGATCAATAATGGGGGCATCATCGATATACGGCGAAACCCATCTACATTTATCGATGTTATGTCCAGTCCACCTTCTCTTTACCGAGTCGTTCCATTGCTGTTTTAGTATCCTACCCGGCTATTTAAAACTCGCTCGATTTATAGCTTTGTTTGTAGCATAGAAGATACTATACGAGTTCACGACACAGCGTTGGTCCTTAAAGACTATTCACATGAGAGCGACCAACTACCTACGAACGAATATTCGCGAATGTTGACAGTCCTTTCACATGAACACTTTTCATGACCGCAGCCATTGACATTATTATATAGCAGTTGGCGAATTTCAGCCATCAGTTTCTAGCAGCAATTTCTAATTTAAGCCTAGTACGCTGCTGTTGCGAAACGAAATTTTCCGGTGGTCTCCAATTGAACAGCGAAACGTCTGCGAAAGTGCGAAAAGACCGAGGAAAATATTTTGTAGAGAATTCCATTAGCTGCTACTATGATGGTACTGTGCTAATGGTGGTGGGTCATATAAAAATTCAATATCGATTACAAAATAATAACCCCGAAAAAAAAACCAAATGTCAAATTTTCGCAAGAAATTAATGTCCCGGTCAATAAATTGTGTGCAAAAAGAGAGTGGAGAATTGTACCAAGCAATCTACTACAATTACCCACTTTTCGCCATCATTTCGCAGCAAAACGAAAAGAAGAGCGAAATTTTCTTGTTGTGTCATTGTGTCACTTTTGTATGTGATTTTTCGTTCCACAACAGTAGCGTATACTAGGCTTAAGTTCGAACGAATGTTTTATTCGCTAGTTTGTAGAACGTCGAGGGTGTTGTTGCTTAAACTGTTTTTAAATTATTTTTTTTAAATGTTGATGGGATAATTAATTATCCTACTCTTGGTATAGTAAAATGCCTCATTTTCTGTTCATAAATGCATCAGAAGTGGTTTGTTCGCATTTCATTCGTTCGTTCGTTCGCTCTCATCGGGATGGTCCCTTAGTGCCCTAAAGTGGCATTTATAAGGCTTAATTGTAGCGGCATTTGACCATATTTCTACTGCTTATATTTGTATTGGACTCACAGCCACTTAAGGAAGAGTTCCCATATTACTCATCTGTACGATAATCACTCCATGATACCTTTATACAGCTGAGAAATTACTTTGTGTCCTCCTACAAAAATTGTATCAATTTCCGCACTTTTCTACACGTAATAAGCACTGCCTCTATTTTATGATCTACAAGTTGTAAACCAGCATCAGATAGGTAGCTGTCTTGTACAGCTAAGCTTGGCGTATAGACAAATTATTTAAAAAACCATCTAGTTATAGCCTCAGCAAAAGAAACAAATAAATTTTCGTTGACTTTTTTTCGTTTATTTCATGATTACATTACGTCATTTTTATAAGCATCCTTACGATTGTATTTTTTTTTTTAATTAATAATTTATTGTTATCAAATAGTACGCATGAGTATAAATTATTTATTTTTTCCATGTCATTCATGTCAGTCGCAATAAGAAACTTTACAAAAAAATAAAAAAAGAATTAGAACACAAACAACATTAAGAGCCTTAAACTACAAAATATAGATTTACGTATGATTTGACAGATTCAGTTGATACAAAAAGTGTTAATACTATTTACAGGCATTTTCTATAAAAGAAAACAAAACAAGATTTGCACATTTGGTTAAACATGGTGTATAGCATATAAGATCAATTCATTCCTATATTTAGCGGGTCTTCATTTAATAATGATCGTAGTGTCCATACTGGCTCTCATAGTGACCATACTGTCCTTCATCGTATTGTCCACCATAATACTGTCCATCAGCATAGTTGTCATAGTCGTAGTGAATTGGAGCCGGTGCTGCATAGTGAGGTTTCGATACAACTGCAAAGTAAAGAGAAACATATAAAAATAATATCATCTTGACCTTTCTCTAAGTAGCGATCTATAAATTGATTGACGAGTATAAACGAGCACGTGCATTGGATTTGGATTGCACTGGATTGTATTTCATCATCGAATTGATTAAAAAATGCGGTTCTTGGTTGAATTGTCACAGACAATCGATGAAACAACATCATTGTCACGACAAGAATCGCTTACCGCAAAAACTGCTTGTTCCCCCCAACTAAACACCACCGCATCGCAGTAAATTAAACGAGTGCATTCGGCAAAGAAAAGAGTTCACGTGCAAACTTGGTTTGTCACCGAAATGCAGAGTAAGTTACACAAATTACAAGCAAATCTCAAAGCATCAGGCTAAAGGTACACGTATACAAAAAAATCAGGTCAATTGGATTCTGTAAACAAAAAAAAAAAAAACTGCTCATTGTCTGCTCAGAGCTAATAATTATTTCGACATTGAGCAACCGCAAAGAGGGTGAAATAAATTTCCCACCAGCGAGAGATTAACTATAATAGTATCGCCAGAGATCAGGAGAAGTTAGCTACAACCATTCATGGTGATGTGTATGTTCGGATGGAGGAGTTATATTAATTTGTGTACCTGTAGGTGGTAGTAGGAAACTATGAAAACGCTTGATTGTTGAAACAATACCACAATCTGCACATTCATCATGTCCAATGATGACGTCGTCGCCATGTTCGTGAGAGTTAAAGCTATTTCCCTTACTCAATTCGAATTGAAAATACACACTTCATGAGAATGGTTATGCTAATGAGAGCTACCTGTTTGTAGTTTGTAAACTATTTACAGTTGGCGGGAAATTCGATTGTATCATATTGAAGTCATAGTAAGCTCAGAGATCTATGTATACAAAATCCAAGCATCTATATAGAGGTGCAATCAAAGCTTTATAGATTCGACTTTCCGTAAAGAAGTAAAACAAAATAACTTGAAGCTTAACTTAAGAGAGTTGTGCTTTATGACCAAAATGCATAATAAGGTAAACGATTTAGAAAGATTAGTTCCATATCGGATCGACAAATAATATCTACAGCTTTGCTGATGACAGCACTCTTACACCCTCCATCTCGAACAGTGGGCCTGTGAATGCGGCTACATCACACAGTCAGAGATGTGAACAAATTAGTTCTCTAAATGATGATCTGGGAAGAATCTTGCAGTGGGGAAAAGACAACTTGGTTGTATTTAATGCAAACAAGACACAGCTCACAACATTTTCTAGGCAAAATGCATCAACAGTTCCTCAGATCCAAATGGATGACCATCCAATCCATCCCAAGGACTCAATGCACCTTCTAGTAGTCACAGTCAATTCAGGAATCACATGGCTGCACCACATATCCTATATCGCAAGATCGGCGTCCGCTAAGTTGAGCTACCTATTTAGAGCAAAGAGGTACTTTAAGCCCAAAGCAACTTCTCCTTCTCTACAAAGCACAGGTTAGACCAGGCCTGGAATATTGTTCCCATATAAATGGAGCTCGGCGCCAAAACATTCACTTAACCTACTTGACAGCATACAGGAACTCGCTTCCTGGGGATATATTCCCAGAAGTATACAATTTGCAGCAATTTAAGTACCGAACTAATATACATCTGCAAGCATGTCGGGGCGCTGATGAAGCATTATAGGTTCCCGGGAGAAGTATTTAAAAAAATATCCATATAGAACTGTAGGCTTCCCTCAACCATTCGTGAGTTTCAATTTGGAAAGAATAGAAGATGCCTTAAATTTTAGATGGCACTATGCTCTCGTTACCTCGTCCGTCCGGTCCTTGGCAACCAAACAGATATGACGATGGAATAGAGAGAATGATGAAAGCGTATACATTATTTTGTCAATAGTAAGAAAATCAAAAATATCTACTCGATTTTTCATTGACAACCATAATGCACTTGTTGTTAAATCGAATAGCAATATAATATCGTCACGACAATTGTCGATAGCGTCGATTGATTTTAGCTATCCGTACGCTTGGCTATCGACACTCACAATAGGGGCCATAATTTGTGATTTTCTGGACGATGAACCTGCTATTGTTCAGCAGTCCAGCATACTAAAAATCGCCTTGGCCCAAATCAAAGACACAAGTGCCGAAATCGAAAGGAGAATAGACAGCAAAGATTTTAAATGCAATTTATTTGGGTGGCAGTATCACCAGGACGTATTTATCACCCAAATTCGGTCGAGCACTCATGATCGATAAGAATGGCATTATAAATAACTCAATCCAACCAACTTCTGATGCATTTGTAGGTAGGGTAGGACTTATTAAAATTAAGGCGGGATTTTTACTATAGTGACTTGAATCAGGTCTCACTGAACGAGAACGAAACTCTCATAATAATGTCGTAGTCCCTTTAATGCAAATCAACATTCGGGCCTGTTTTGTTGACCCAATTTTTCAATCAAATTGAACATAACCTGTGACTCTTGGTGACAATGTATTAACTGACTGAGGATCAATCATTTTTCTTAGTAATCCAGGACCTATTTATATGAATGCAAAACTAAATCATCAAAATGTACAGTCGTAATCAAATGGGAGCTTCCCTGAATATACCGAAAGAGTAGCGTCTACTGCAAGCAAAGTGATTCAATTTTCTCAAATTGGCGGAAACGATTGTTTTTCCGTCACATGACTTCCAATGCTCCTATATCATATTTATAGTCTATTCAATTACAAGAAATCATCGAACTAGTAACAGATACCTCTTCTTCCTATAGTGCACCTCAAACTCAACATTTAAGGAAACCAAATAAAATAGAAACCATGTTAGCTAACATTGATTGCGGATACCTACCCTAGCAGTAAGCCAAGAGAAGATAAAAATCGAAGAAAAAAAACATGAAATCCACCACACAAAGAAACTATACATCGATTGTGTCAATCCGTTGAGATAGGAGATGGACGCATAGATTTATGCGGTAACCACCGCGTGCATCAATTCAATCAATTCAAGCCGCAACAAAAGAAAACTAAAAAATCAGATCAATTTGTAGTAGCAGCACGCCTGCCCTGCTGCATCACTTGCCTCTTCAAGTGAATTATGATCACTCTTTGGTAATTTATCACCATTTCTAGGTTGTTACAGTTTTACTTTCAGCCAAGAGTATCTATGAGATCCAATGACCCGCTGTACCATAGCAAATGAAAGTGAGTCTCTGATGTGCGAATTTGTTTTTCCCATCATTTGCATAACTCTCGTGGGATCACTCGAAGGCGCACTATACGACTCGACTACTAATTGTCGATAGTATTGTTAATACGTCGCTGCCGCGTTTGTATTAATATCCATCCTGAAGTTGCAAGATTAGTATCACGGAAGAGTTTTTAGTGCGATCGATGGTCAACCAAAGTGATGATTTGATTTCTCTCGCTTAGATAATGCGGAGGAAGTTTCAATGATTTTAAAGCAATTTTTTTTGTCTGTTTTGCATTTAAACAAATATTTTTATTTGGAACTTGAAAATTTCACTATACAGTGTAAAATATTGCTTATTGTTTCTAAAGATACTAGTAGTTGAATAACAACATTATAGGCGAATCTATTTTCTAATCCGAACGATATTTCAAGTGCTGATTGTAGTAGTTTGCGTGTCTGCGATAAAGCTTCACCAAGCGATATGTATCAAGACCTGCGCAAAATAGGAAAAAAAGAAACCAAACAAATTGGTTGACAGTTAGATGATGTTTGTATCCTTTGTGGGATTTGGTGCAAGCAGGCACCAACTAACTACATTGTGAAGAAGCTGTGTCGGTTCGTTGTTGTTCGGGTGCAAGGGGGGGTAAAGTTATTGCGTAAGGCATGGGAAAATTTAGAAGTAGATCAGCTTAGAGAAGTGAAAGAAGTTGCAGGTGATGAAAAATAATAGGAAAGTTAAGAAGGTAAGGGTCAATGCAAAAAAAAAAATATATTTTATAAAAAAAAACTTGATTTAGAACAAAATCCATGAATAAAATGTTCGTCAGTCTCTTGTAAATAATTACATTTTATTCAACGAATCTACTGACAAGCCAGTTTAGACAGTAAAAATTTCGGAACTTAATGATTACACTAATTAAAGATTTGAGTATATTTCAATACAAACAAGCAAACGCAAAAAAATGGACAGCAATTATAGCAGCATGCCCTCATAATGGCATTATCTCAATCTGAATAAATCTGCTGTCATAAACTGCGGGTCTAATACACCAATATTTTTTTATTGTTCAGGATATATTTCGTATCAAGTGGGAGATGATGAGGTTGCCTATAATTCCAAAAATTGTAATTGGAATGTGGATCTGGTTGTACAGTAGACGCTCGGTATAGTGAACCTCTATTAGTGAACTATACAATAAAGTAAGGGTATTCACTTAAACGCGTAAAAGCCTCATAAACTGCGTAAACTGCAGAAATTTACCACCTCGTAAATGAACTGTCAGATTTTGTATGGAGAATAGTTTACGCAGACCTCATAATTTTCCGCGACGATTTGGGCTCGGAAATCAACCGCGGAAAATTACGCAAATCACAAATGTCAAACTTTGAGAGACAGTCATATGAATTGTTTGTGTGATTCCAGATACAGTCGATTTACGCGATTTACGCAATGACAATTTCCGACGGGTGTTCACTTAAAGCACCGCAGAAATTTATACATTTACGAGCTGCATAAATTTATTTGATTAAGTGTGTGAACTAGCGAACCCTCTGCACACTTCGTAGTGCAAAATAAAAAAATTAAATCAACAGTTTTTATTGTAATGCTCTGTAGTACACAGAATTGAACCAACTTTGCAATGTTTTTTTTTGTATGGTCCAATTTTAAGAATCTTCACAGGAACACTCCCGCAGGCCAATACTTAAGATTGTCCGAAAATTTGAGCTCAATCGATTCGGTGGTTTTCGAGGATATAAGATTTTGAATGCTTTTTTTATGTATGGGAGGTGCCACGCCTCTTTGTCCAATTTCGACCAAACTTCACAGGAATACTTCTGCTACCTAAGATTGTATGTAAATTTAAACTCAATCGATTCAGTGGCTTTCGAGATATAAGATTTTGAATACATTTTTTGTATGGGTGGTGCCACGCCCCTATTACTCATGAATCAATGCACCCACAAAGATCGTATACACTTATAAACCATGGTATGACCGTCACCTTTCATGGGAAATTTCCAGAATCAAAATCGGTTCACGCGTTACAGAGAACATTTGCGACAAACACAATACAACTTATTTTTATATATATAGATCACAAACATTTTACACAGACTACCTACTCTAAATAGTGAACTATGAAAATTTCTATATAGTGAACTCCGATTTTTTTTCGCAAGATTCTACGAAAAATGTTTCAGTTTTTCAATGCGCCTGCATTTCAACTATTTTTCAGAACACTTTACCGTTCATATGTGTGTTTTTCTGACATTTTAGTTATAAAACGCTTACAAGAAAAAACAATGCAATTAAATTTATATTTAAAGAAGACACAAATGAAGGTGGAAAATAATTTTTGAAAAATTTAATCCTTTTATTATTGAAAAAAAAAAAAAAAAAAAAAAAAAATTATATTTATCTCTGTGTTTCTCAAAAAATTTGTTTATCTCTGTGTTTTTTTAAAGATTGATACACTTTATTTTTTTTGTTGTTTTAGTGTTTTGAAATAAAAACTTATTTGTTTTTTGTTGGTTTTTTTTTAGTTTAAACTGTTGAATTAGTAAAAAAAATCTAAAATAAAAAAACCGAATTTTATTTGTATCAAATTAAGTTTTGCTAAACATTTAAAAACTCCCGCTCGAAACAGTGAAAAATTTCGATACAGTGAACAGGCCTGGTTTTTATTAGTTAGTTATATCGATGTAGCCGGTTTGTAATGGCAGGAAGATAAAACTGTTAGTCTTCATTATTATTTATTTGTTATTCCTTTTAGTATCTACATTTTGGAATTTTCAAAGAACATGCAAACCAACGTCAAATATTTGTGTTTTTGACAATCGGCAGCTTTTAAATTGAAATGACACTGTGTCAAGTGATTTGTTCGGTTTAAACGGCAGAATACTGTCGTTTAATTTAAACTACAGAATGAACTCTGTTCAAGGTTTAAACGAAACTGTGAAACCGTTTTAATTGTTGCACGACTAAAGCTTAAACTAAAAAGTTTAGTTTTAAGTGTAGTTTAAAATTCACTATGAAACTAAGGGGTTATAGTAACAAATATTAATCAAACTCAAATTAGACACTTATTCAGACTCAAAATAAAAACTGAGTTTGCCGCTTACCTACTGAAATCCATTTATTACCTCAAATTTGAATTTTCGTCAAAATAGTAATTTTTTAAAATTATTTTTAATATAATGCGCTCAGTTGTGATTTCTTTAATTTTATTCACAATGCTTGATGTCTTAATTTATTTGTATCTAGGGATTATTTCGTATGTATGTCTGATATTTGGGAAAAAAACGTGGAAGAAATGGATAGTGTTTTTAATAGTAGATTATTGAGAACTTAAAACTATGTAACCTAATAAAGACCTTGTGTTACCAGTATTACAATAATCAATATCAATAAAATAAATAAAAATCTTCTTTTGTCATAATTATTAAATAGCTATTCTGACTTAGTTAACACGTTATAGTGCTGATTTGGAGATTAGTGCTTGAGGTCCCAATGGTACAAATAGCTTTCGAAAGAGCTATGTATTTAGATTTACTAATTTGATGTAAATTAGCCAGAGGTATAGCATATGTTGTAAAACACTTAAATTTTGAAATTCTTTTTTTTTTTTCATATGTAAAACACTTATCTATAATTTTAAGAGTGAAACAAGCCTATTAGGGTCTCTACACGCCAACTATTTATTTCTTTTAAATTCTGCTTATCGAAGATTTTTAATTTTTTTTTTTACATTGTTATAAAAAAAAGTCAAAGGAGTAATAAATTTGAAACTAAATAAGGTTGAAACTTTGCTAATCACTATTATTTCCTTTCAATTAATTGACTTGTATTCGACTCGTTAAACAACTCTACCTATGCGAAAAATATTCAGGTCGTCCTAATGAGAATGGATTGCAACTTGACAGCGTTTGACCGCAAGCCTAGTTACAGGCTTAACTCCTGAAAATGGAGTCTAGAAATATCCCAGTTGACAAAATTTGGCATTCTAGGGGAAAGTTAAATTATTTTTAAAGGTACACGGCTTAGACTCGATTAATAGAGGTACATTTACTTTGCTTTTATAACAAGATAGATAAATGCTTGTATGTATTACGTGAAGTAACTTTTGAATTGAAATGTTAAGCATCATAAAATGAACAATGGACTTTCATGAAACCGCAACTACTCATTATATTATGAATTGTTCGAAGCCAGGGTCGAGCCACAGGGCCAGCTTTAGCACAGGTGAGGAAGGCGCTGCATGCTCTCGATCGCTCGGCTAAAGCTCGTCGGACGGGGTAGTTCTTGCCCACTCACCACCACCTGCTTAACAAACATTTTATTCCATGCCAATTTAAATCAACCCAAAAAAATAGGAACAAGTATAACGTTATGCGGACTTCGAACGGACAGAAAACTTTTAAGAGACGAGTGAAAAGAAAGAAACAGAAATAAAGCGAAAATTAGTGCAAATTTTATATGATATTTTTTTTTTAAATCTACTGTATTCACGTCGTTTGTTGTATTTGCTATTATATATTTTTTTAATGATCTGAAATTAGTTCTTTACCAGTACAGTAAGAATCGTACTACGCGGCATAATATTCCCTTTTATTTAATTGAATATTAGTGAATTGCAAAAAACATATTTCACTTAATTACTTTTTATGACAAAAATAAATAAATATGGAAACTAATTTATGAAAATAATGCATCTTTCATTTGGTTCATATTTCATAAAATTCGGTTTTAAAATAACGCCTTAATCGGTACCACAAAAAAGTGATTCCTATTAAAATAATAATAAGTGAGAGTGGAATAGGTAACCTTTTTTGCAGTAAACTTTAATGTGGAATTTTTCTCACTATTTCTTTGTATAAAATTGTTTGAAGGATTATCCTATTAAAATTATTCGTTTTCGAAAAAAGTTTAGTTTAAAGCATAAAGCAATTACATAATTATGTAAAGTTTTATTAGTTGTGGGTCTAGAATGAAAAATAAAAAATATCGCCTTTTACCAGAAATTCAAAAATGTATTTTAAGCAAAATGCAGCCGAATGCAATATAAGTAAGAAACCAAGTTATTTAGTGAAGACAATTTCCAATGGTTTGGTTTTGGTTTTTTCTTACTAATATCAAAATATTTGAAAAGTTTGAAATTAAAATCAGTGTAAGGGAATATCTCCGCAATATGACTGCAAAATCTGATTTTTAAAGTTTTTCAATTAACAAAATGACAGGGGAAAACAGAAATGTCTTCCCAAGTGGATATATACGGAGAATTGACTGTCAGAATTCAAAACTATTCAAACAATCACTTAAAGGAGTCTGATGATGAATTAGTGGTGTAGTTCGAAATAGCTATCATTCCTACCAAAGTGACTGTGTCTACGAGTTGTTGTTAATGTAATTCTCTCAAACAATAATTCAGAGACTGAAATGGTTATAGTTATTAAAGGAACGTTTCTTCCAGGAAATGTCAAGGAATTTCGAAATTAACTTCGCAAGTTCTGATCTAAAATTTGAACAAAATCTCCCCAAATCAAATAGTGAGTGCAAAAGGTCTGTATAGGATACAGCGATGCCAAATCTAGCCCAATTTTGAAATTCTGGCCCTGTTTGATTCGATCTAACACTGTAAATTGCTCTGTTAGCACTGTGTTTAATTTATATTTTCAAGCAATACGCATTTAATTATTGCTATAAAGCTGTTTTTCTGTGAAAATTCAGTTAATTATTTAAAACTAAAATTTCGTGTCAGTATTTTGTGCGTCAAAAACGTAAAAACAGTGTAGATATATACTAAAGTCGTTTGGTCTGGTCCTGAACTAGCCTTGAAATCACATTTCTGGCTCTAAATTAGATTTTCGAGTTGGCATCGCTGGAGCAGAGATATCTGCTCTCAGATATTTGTCAGGACAAAGGTTGGATATCCGCATGTGTACATTTTAAGTTGTGCCAAGGATTGAACATAGAACTTTTGCGTTTAGTACCCTAGTACAGGGGTGAGTATTCTACTTATTAAAAAAAATGTTCAGGGTGGGCAAGACAAAGACTGCTTTTTTCTCTCCATTGAATGTGAATTTTTGCAATTTAGTTGGTGAGCTTGAGGTCAAAATAAAACAACTTTGATTATGTGGATATGAATAAAATCGACTATTGTGATCAAAATGGGATATGTGTGTGTAACAGCAAAAAAGAGCAGATAAAAGGCTCTTGTGTATCTTGCAAATATTTGTATAAGAAAACACCTGCTGAATATTTCTCTTATAACTACTATGAAAGTGCATTAAGGAAAATCAGTGACAGAACTACGCCTCGCCTGTAGGATCTTGTATGCTCTAGGATAATCTTACAAACAATTTTAGACAAAGAAATAGTGAAAACTCTGTCTATGAAGGTTTTTAATAGTAGCTTTTCCTTCCCTCTTATTTAAGTTCTGTGATATTTTTGTTATAAAAAATATATCATTTTCCAGTAGTAAGGTAGTTTTACCATATCTCTGTAAATTGTGCAATAGTGCCTATATGATGAACAATGTATCTTTCTGCTACAATAAAATGTTATGTTATGAAATAGTGAAAAAATCCCACATAGTTAAGATTTACCGCAAAAACAATTAATAAATTTAAGTAAAACTTTAGAGTACGTGTGAAGAATATAAAACTGTTGCGATTTTACAAAAAGCAGTTCCCATTGCATTCCCAAATTTGGTAAACCAAGAGTTAACAAAGACAATTAATGTCGATACGCATTATTACAAAGACTCGCGGTAATGGATTTCAAACATAAAAGAATCATTCGTCAGTTTAATTTCGTTTTTCTAAACGAGGTTTTATAAAAGTATTTTAAAAAATCTAAATCTTTGCACATTATAAAACTAAAAAAAAAATATAATTGCAAAAATGAAATATAAAAGAAAAGCTAATTAACATCACTTACCATAGGGCGCAGGCGAAGCAACTACAAGTGGTGTCTGGACGTGTTTTACAATTGGTGAGATTGTCTTGTGTATCACAGGCTTAGCAATAAGAGCATGCGAATGCACTGTTGGTCCAGATTTTGAAACAACAGCATTGAAACCATGAATAGGATCAGCAGTATAGTCGACTGTACGAATTGAGCCATCAGGTTCAACAAGGGAGTATTGACCTGGCAAGAATAAAATAAATAAATATAAATTAGAATTAAATATAAATTTGATATAGAACTTTTACGACTTAAGTTTAAAATTTAGCAAATTAAACATCCTAATACCTTTAACAACATCGCCATCACGGGTTTCATGTTGAGACTTAACATCACCCGTACTATGATCGGCAACACCATAGTTGAAGGCGTATTTGGGATGATCCTAATGAGACAAAAAATAATTAATTAACTTTAACTTAAGAACTGTAGTCATTTATAAAATGTATTTTTTGTTAAATTTTTTAGTATTTGAGAAACAAATTGTTTTATCTAAATTAAGTTCAAAAAATTTAGAAATCACTCAAATCAAATTCAAAACCATAATTTTTCAAAAAACTAGTCATCACTAAAACAAAAGAGTTGACATGCAAACTGAAGTTTTTTCACTGTAAATTTCACTTCCAATAGTCCTTGCAACTGCTCAACAACAAAACATCACTTAGAAGAATCACTCACATAATAATCCACAGCATAGCCTGGATGGGCCAGGACTGTTGTAGCGAACATCGCCAACGATAGGATAACAATTGTTGAAAAATTTGACATTTTTTTTTTATTGAATTTGTTTCTTGTATTATTTTTGGGTTTTACACTAAATCCTTTTCCGTGTGTGATCGGTTGAAATTCCTTGTTAACACTGTTTGATGTAATCACTTACAAGATGCCCGGTATACTGTGCCAATTCTAAGATCAATTTTCTATTTTATACTAAAGCCGTTGGCTTTGGGGCGCACTAAGAAAACAGAAACAAATTGCCCCCTAAAGAGACACCACCACACCACACACTTTGATGAGGATGACGAAAAGAAGAGAAGAGGAAAAACACACCAAGAAACAAACAAATAAATTCAAATGTATCACATCCAGGGGAACTGGCAAGGGAAGGGACTATTTTACATTGTTTGGCGCGTTAGATTAGCACAACGAGTGGGGTTTTGGATCTGATGCGACAGTGCGTATATAGTTGTGAGTGGTGAGGTTTTTGTATTCTGCATACTGACAAGATAAATGGGAAAATGTGTGGTTTGGCTGCAGGTCAATAAAAAGCGATACGAGTATTTTGTTATGATTATGATTTGAAAAATGTCTGGAAAAATATATAGAAATAGAAACAAATCGAACACGAGGAAGGTTGCCCAATTAGGTACCCACTAGAAACTAAAATAATCTACATTCATTAGTAGCTATTATGTTATTAAGTCATATATTAGGTGTTGAACAAATTTAATCTCTTAATATGGGATACTTTTAATTAAGTTTATCGTGGGGAGCAACGAATGATGTTGGTTGTGTCCTTGTTCATTGTACTACCCAACTGATTGGTGATTTTTTTTAAAGAAATTTCATTTCAGTGTTGAATTCCCTGATAAGAGTTAAACACAAAACTACCACCTGTCCTTGAGGTATAGGTATCTGTTTGTAGCTTGTGTACAATGTACATCATCTATTACAATTACGAAAGTTGAGTCCTAATGCATACAGAAATACTCCGAAAACTGTAGAGATTGCCCTATTAAATGATGCAGCGCTGTCTTGTATGTGGTGTGGACAGTAACTGCTAATTCCATGGCGACTATAATCGCAAAGAAACACTGTCCTATAATAAAACCAGTAAGACAATTATCTTCGACTATGCCGGAGCTCAAATACCCGGTACTATATTATTGTAAAATAATAATAAAAAATATTTTAGTATTAAAAAATTATATATTTGCATGGGAGGTATGGGTACTTTTTATTCGACCAAGCTCATTTTTTGTCAAAATTTTTTAAATATTATTAAAACAATATGTGCAAAGTTTATACTTGCTATCTTTACTCTAGCTATTTAAATTTAATTTTTGACATAAAAAGCTATATAAATCTGATATTTTTGTATTGGAGGTAGTAGTAGTTTTCATCCGATCTTGCTCATCTTCGAACTTAGCCTCAGTTTGGTGGATAAAAGCTTACGTACCAAATTTCAAGTCGATAGCTCTTAAATTACGGCCGTAATCGTGCGGACGAACAGACAGACAGACAGACAGACAGACGGACAGGCAGACGGACATCGCTAGATCGACTAAGAAAGTGATGCTGATCAATAATATATATATCTAGTTTGTCATACCTACAACGCCTCCTTATGGGCGTTACAAATGGAATGACAAAGTGAATATACCCTCACCACAGTGTGGTACCGGGTATAAAAAATAAAGTCAAAATGTTGCGAAGGGTCCTTTACTCATGACAGGTGCACTCGCCAGATTTTGCTTGTGTTCGTGTATTGTTTAGAATTTAGATATATATTTTTGTATCACGACAAAGAACATACGCATTTTCAAAACTTGTACACTCTAGCTCCCATGAGTGTCGAGAAATAGCGTCTGCAATGTTTTCAATTTGATATATGAGATGCCACACCTTCACAGGAACACTCCAGTGCTAATATCGATTATCGAAGACTGCCTGAGCATTTTATCTCCATCGTTTGGGTTGTTTCGGACTCTATAGCATACATAGAAGGATACATAGGTACATCCATTTTTTTAGGAGAATACCTAATACATACATTCAAATTTTACAAACTTTAGTGTACTCTAATATACTCGATTTTTTTATCCGTTGACGTACGATAACTTCAATCATTTCATCTCAAAGTTTAACGTAGATAGAGCTGCAGTTAATAGGTAAGATATCTGAAAAGGTGAGATCGGTACTAGCTCATTTAAACTTTTAAACAGACAAAACATCATTTTGAGCGCAAAATTATTCTTCGAGTGATTGACATTCACGTTTGCGTTGAAAGGATTTTGAGGTGAAGACTTAACAGTGAACTCTACTAGCTATAAAGCGACATCGGCAACATCGATTAGAAAAATGCCAATCGGTCGTATAAGGTAGCTAGGACATATGTAAAGCGAATGCATTCCTACGCTCTGGGCCGAAGGGGCCTTATTTGTATCAAAGAAGTGAAGATAGACCTCATTTTAGGCTGCGGGCACTAGTGGAATTCGACCTCAATCATATTGGCTGATGATAGTAGTGTTTGTTGTCAGTTTGAGGACAAGTAACTGTGCTCTATTTGTATAACCTCGCCGACAAGCTTGAACCAATCTATAGTCCGTTTTCCTGAGTTGCATCTTGACGATACATTTTTATGTTCCACACCGCATAGAATCTTTGTTGGATGGACCGAAACTGAATGACAATTTGTGTTGTGTTGTTGATTCGCAATAAGGCGCCTAATGTCTTGGTGCAGTTTTCAGAAATATGGATACATAACCCAAGCAAGTGTAATACAAGCCCATCTCATTGCCAATGTTATTCTGATGCCTAGTGGGCACATCATCATCATCTATGAATGAACATAAACAGCTCCCATAACACATACCAGACAGAGCGAAAGAAGCAAAGCATTTGCTAATTAGGTGTTACAACTTTCCGGAACTTACTATTCATGCTGTATCCCATTACGTGGCCATAATCAACACATCACTTTATCTAATAATTGGCACTGTCAGACCGCGACACCGACACTCCATGACATTTTTTCGTACTTAGGCGTGTCGCGCATATATATTTCTGGACAGCGTCCAACTAGTATCGATTTGCTTCCGAGTTGAGTGTCCAAGTGATAGTTCATCAGCCAACATATCAAAATACCCAGAGATTGGCTTACATTTTTCACTTTCGTTGAAGGATAAGTCTTTTGCGCAGAATGTATACAATATCCATTACAACTGTCACTAGTTGTTCGTTTGCTCTGGAAATCACAATCGCTATTGATGTAAATGCCAGCCGCCGCCGCCGCCGCCATGGTATTTCTGATACAGTGAACTGGGTCAATGGAAACGCTCCTCCTTTTGTGTTAAACTTAATTCAGGGAACCAAACCGATTAATTCCAACTCGACAATTAACTCTTTGCAATGCCAATTGGCTTACAACTGCTGCTGAAACCATCAAGGCTGAACCCATAAGTCTCTCGAGATGGCTGTGAAATTTATTACCATTTTATCACATACGACCGTCGTCACGCGCCACAAGGGAAATAACAGAAACCAACTGGCTTACAAAAGACTCCCAACATGAAGGATTTTCCGCCAGCGAAACATACAAAACCCTACAAACTTATGACAAATTTTCGTGCAAAAAAAAGCTCAGATACACCCATATGGAGGAGGAAGTAATGGCAACTATTGTGGCATGCAGTATGCAAAACAAGCACTAAATAGTGGCATTTCGTCACGTCCATCTGTATGAAACAATAGGTGGAAAATACTCATATCTTGGTCGTTGCTGTCATCGTATTCGTCGTCGCTGTTGTCTATCTATCGCATTGTAACAGTTTCCAGAAAAAAAAAATTAACAGCCTGCAACGGCGTTAGTAGGAGTAGCTGCAGATAAATGGAAGTCAGTAAGCCTATCTATATTTGGTATTTGTAACATGGTTTCTTGGAATTTCACAGAATGAGGTGGTTTCTTGTGGCGATAGTGGTCATAGTTCGCTTGGGTCATTGTTGCGGGTTGTGTAAGGCTGAGTGTTATGGTCGCCTGTTTGCGGGAGCCTACTGAGATTGATGTATCTTTTGTTTTACAAATTAATTGCTAGACTTGTTGGAGCGCAATAACCCGATTAATATGAGCTCCAAATTAAGCTGTGTGGAAAATTTTTATTAGTGGGGGAAGCAATTGTAATTCTTGCTTAAATTGTTTTTTTGTGGTGAGAAATCAAACAAGAAAATATATATCGAACAAATATAGGATTTAGGAAATGAAAAAAAGAGGGAGACTTCGATAACGAAATTAATAATGTTTCTGTGCCAGACTGTCAACAACAAGAACTTACTCTGCAATTGCTTTCTTACCCAAAAGTATCTAACACTGGAGTTGTATGTCGTTTCTTATATTTTTCAAAGATATGTAAATGACATGTAAATAACATATCTTCTGTTTGTGAAATAAATACTTCCAATAATCAAACGAAAACGCAACCAATCGCACAAGAGACGGTCCCAAAAATCCACAATCGAAGAAATATTAAAATCATCATATCTATGAAATTATCGCACAATTTGGGATGAAGTTCCGTCTGTCACAAACTTTTGTACTAGTAGGTACTCTTGGACCACGGATAATGTACAGTGGGCGGCATAAGAATTTTGACAAATTAAAGTTAATTCTGCTCATAATTTGAACTTACTTCATGTAAATTTTGGCATCAATGGAAAGGTCATTTAAATTCCGTTGGAATGATAAACAACTTTCCTTAACCCATTAAGTACCCATTGAAAATTTAGAACTATTGTAAAAGTCTACTTTTTTGACTTTTTTCCTCGGTCCAAAAAATATGTTTTGATGCAAAAAGTTTCTCCAAACAATTATAATAGTGACTGCAAACAATTTTTTTCAAAAATCTCTTCGCTAATATTTTTTATGATTTTTTGAATCTGATAATCTCAGAAAAATTTTGTATGAAAAGGAGGAAAAAGTGTCTAAAATAGTCATGTTTAGCAATTTTCAAAAAATCATAAAAAATATTAGCGAAGAGATTTTTGAAAAAAAATTTTTGCAGTCACTATTATAATTGTTTGGAGAAACTTTTTGCATCAAAACATTTTTTTTTGATACCAGGGAAAAAAGTCAAAAAAGTAGCCATTCACAAAAATTCTATATTGTGCCAAAATTTACATGAAGTAAGTTTCAAATTATGAGCAGAATTAACTTTAGTTTTGTCAAAATACTTGTGCCGGCCACTGTAGTTCCCTCTCGCTAATATGATGACTTGGAGCTGTGTAGTTTATTTTAGCGACTTTCGATTCGATTTTAAAAAGGACGGTCGGCATCGGTGAATTTGCCGACTGAACACCTTAAAATCTAAAAACTACTGGACCAAATTTAATACTTCCTTCTGCGGGTTTGTTCGTAATTGCTACGCGAAAGTGTAGGAAAAAAAAGGCGCAATATTTCGAAGACCACCAACTCGATTAAGCTCAAATTTACAGGTGGTCTTAGGTATTGGCCCAGGAGTGTTCCTTTTAAGATTGGTCAAACTTGTGCAAAGGGGAGTGGCGCCTCCCATACAAAAAAAATACATTCAAATTGTTATATCTCGAAAACCACTGAACCGATGGAGCTCAAATTTTCAGCCAATTTTAGGTATTGGCTCGGGATAGTTCTTGTGAAAATTGATCAAAATTGGACAAATGGGCGTGAAATTCGATGACGTTATAACTCGATAACCGCTGGGCCGACTTTCCTGATTTCTATATAATCGGCAAGTTCCTAAAATAAGTCTGCATTTCAATGAAAATCACTCCCCCGCAGCTCGAACCCTCGCCTCGCTACGCCCGAGACGCCTTCAAAAATGAGCACCCTGAATTTGCTATTCACGCGTCTCTCACCAAGTTACATATATAAAAAGTTTTATCAACACATATTTGAAGACTAAGAATATTGAGCCGAAATCGCCAGCTGTATAAAAAATAGAAGGCACGATAGGAACAAAATTTCGCTCAATAAAACCAAATGGAGCCGGCTCTGAATATGTATATATGTATGTCCAATATTAGTCAAGACCATCAGGGCCCAAATTACATATGTTTTGAGAAGATTATCGAACCGACAGACACTTAACTAGAAAGTTAGTGCTACAATTAAAAGTTTGAGAGCAGCATCCATTTCAAGCTCTTTGAACGAAGATTTGAATTTAGGTCTATATTTTACAGTCACTTTTTGACGGTAAAATTAATAGATCCCGAGCATCTAATGGTTCTCCAATAGGAACGGGTAGATTGTGGCAACTATGCGAGAACTGCGCCCATTTTACGATTTGCTATTTATTCAACGGTCTCAGTCAACGTTTGTTGACGAAATTCGAGTCAATCGGTTCCCAAACAATCAGTAGGTCAATGAAAAGCAAGATCTGCCAAAGACATCCCCGCTGTTCGTGAGAACAAGAACTCGGCCTTTCACTGACAAGATTTTGACCCATCGATGGATTTTAGCACACTAATTGAAAAATCTACGTAACGTGACTTGTTGGCGCTAAATTAATCCTCCGCATCTACCTGCATACTTAAGGCCCGATGCCTTTATTCTAATTTGATAACCAATTTGTACTCATAAAACTTCCCTCAGCTTTAAGTCGACTTACGTTTCCATATCTCATAAAGATACCCAATGCCGTCGCAAATTGCAACACCAAAATATCGAACAAAAGATCACGTTGTGGTGGCTTGAGCCAATTTCGAATATTTCTATTCTTTCGTCGGAAAACCCCAAAGTCCAAGATCAAATTCCGCCTCAACGATCAGGTCGTAGCTCTCAACTTGTCACCACGCCGCATCTGACTCAGTTCTCATGGATTTTGTTCGCGACGACATAGATTGTGGCAATTGTGGTTTGAAAACATTGAACTGATTTTGTTTTTCATAAAAGTTCATACAGACAGCAAGCCACTTCAAATTGTTCTGCTACTGAACTACAATTAAGTTAATTAGCCCAAGAGCTTAGTAAGCATTTAATCAGCTACGCCAGAGGTGCACATTAAATAATGGTGTAAGTATAGCAGTTATAAGTTATTAGCGAAAAAGGATAACTACTGCTTTCGCTCTCATTTTACTGATCTTTTTTTATTAGCACAGTCGATCAAAATTGACAGACTCGATGCGCTGCAAAAATGATGCAGCCACACATGCAATAGGCTATTAAGATATCGCCGCCGTGTAGCAACAGTCCGCTCTTAATGTCGTGCTAAGAGTTGGAGATTAATTACAGACGCTGCGGCGATGAGAAGCAGCTACTCTATGTAGATATCTCTATAGATCAGTATAATTGTTATGGTTTTAATGTTGGCAACCCATATACGTGAAGTCATCATTCATGCAGACGAACAGCACACACATTGTACACAAGTATCTCAACAGGTTGCTCCAGACGAAGCATTGTTTTTCGTCTAATTTTGTTGGAAAAAAAAAGTGTGAAAAACTGAAATACTTGGGTAACACTTTTTCCCATCCACTGATGTTGTGCATTACAAGTTTCCTCAATTTGACGTCATTTCTGCTATAAACAAAATATTACCATGCCGGCCATATAGACCAATCGGACCATTGAATGCAAATCAGATAGCAATAATTATGTTGAACAAAGCAAACGATTAAGATAGGCGAAACTGAACAAATTAGAATAGACGCAGTCATTAATGGAAACATTAATTGAATTCTGTGATAGAAGTGATATACACACCTAAGCTCAGCTTTTGATAGTCCCAGTCCCAGAGGTAGTCGTGTGGAAAAATGTATCAGCAACACCTTCTTCCGGATCACATTCGTAGTGACCTTCTATTTGCGGTCTTGGGGCATTCTTTTCTTGACAGCCGCCTCGGTGATAATGGTGTGTAATTAATTTATACTTCTTTATGTCTTCCTATTATGGGATTGATTTTGTGAAATTTTGGCAATAATTCATAACGAACGTTTTTCGTGGGAAAATGTTGCACAGAATATTTAAATAATGGTAAAGTTGCGTGTTAGTTAAGACTACCTAAAATTGTGAGTATCATAGGTCTAGATAGGTATACAAATTTGTGAATTTCGAACACAAAATAGATACACATAATTTTGGCAGGGAAGAATCTATAATAAGAAACAGTTTCATTTTGGCTTAGCTTCACTCAATTTTGGGTTTGTGCGGCCTGTGCTGTGCATAAAATATAAAATTAATTACTCTGATTTCTAAATAGAATGGTCACCCGGCTGAGGGTCGCAAACTTACATTCACATGTTATGGCGGGCATATTAAAGTCCTTTTTAACAGAAAGAAAGAGAGACATCCGTGGCATAATCATATCGCGAGTTTTCATTAATGTTATGTGACGTCACACCACAAGGGAATTAATTTGATGTTATTTCGAAATGTAGGTATAGCCTTTAGCCAAATGAGTTTGGAAAAAATATTATATTTTGTAACAAAAAGGCCGTGCGGTGGATTTATTGGTTCCCTATTATATGTGTACAAGTCAAATTGTTGGCAAAGGTGAAGGAGCTCCACAAAAGTTTACTTAATGTGACTGACTATACATACTACTTATAAAATGCAACGTCCGTCGGGGAGAGTACGATAACTACGGCGCCAAAAATTGATAACGGTATTTTGTAGAGGGGTTAAATACAAGCACTTTTTACTATGGGAGGGGGGGGTCTATCTTACTCCGTTTAGGCGGGAGGGGTAATTTAAAGAAAATGATACTTTAAATGGAAAAAAATACATTAAAAAACAATGGCAACACTTATAATAAAAAACTATAACATTTTATAAAGCCCAGAATCTGTTCTTTTATATTATTTTTAAATCAAGTTATTCCCTTAAATAGTTTTTGAAAAAAACAATTTCAAACTTGAAATTTTAGGACAAAAATTGGGGTGAGTAAAATAATTTTGGCGATGAAAACTAATGACGGATTTATGTAGAGGAGTTAAATACAAACATTTTTTATTATTGGAGGGGGGGTCTATCTCGCTCCGGTTAGGCGGGAGGGGTAATTAAAAAAAAAATTATAAATAAAATTAAAATAAAATATTAAAAAACAATGGCAACACTTACCACAAAGAACTATAGTATTTTTCAAAGCCAGGAATTTGTTCTAAATTGTCTAAAATGCAAATCAGCAAAATTTTGTCTACCAATGTGAAATTTCTGGCCAGAGATTGTATCTGAAGAATGTTGTTGATATTGGGTAAACTAATATAATTAAAAGAAAGTTTGCATATACTCAGCCTTGCACCCATCCCAAAATCCAACAGTAACCCCAAGCAGGGGGGCTGCAGCATGCCCCCCCATACGCATTTCAAGGCGCAAGGGTAGCAATTTATACTCTAAGCGGAGCAACATATAAAAGTAATTTTCAATTTTCTCAAAAATTATAAGACATAAATCAATTTGGTTTTGAGTGTTCGATTAAGAATTGACTTAGGCAGTAAAAACTATAAACAAATTAAGTATCTATTTACTCAATATTGAAAAAAATCAGCATACAACTTTTTTTTTTAATTTTTTTCCTTAAATTTCAAGTTTGAAAGTATTTTTTTCAAAAACTATTAACAGCTATACCTTTACTTAACAATTATATCAAAGAACAGATTCCTGGCTTACAAAATTCATAAAGTCCTTTATTGTAAGTGTTGCCATTGTTTCTCAATTTATTTTTTTTCATTTTAAGTATTATTTTTTTTTAAATATAGTAAAAAATGCTTGTATTTAACCCCTCTACAAAATACCGTTATCAATTTTTGGCGCCGTAGTTAATAGTTATCGTACTCGTGCCCGTCCGTCTGTTCGTCCCTCCATAAATCGAGAACCATTCGTCCGATTTTCTTATTTTTTCTTATTTATAGATGTGTGATCAAATTTGGCTATAGGGTGGGTGAGAATTGCTCAGAAGTAAAGGGGTCGTGGGGAGTAAGGGGGGTCTCAAGAACCGTTAGCCGTATGAACTTGAAAGTTTGTATGTCAATAGATAAGTCAAAATTATTACATGTCTCATTCATCGATATGATCGCGTAGTATAAACAATCAAATCATGCTGTGTCGACATAATGGACATAATAAAGGGGTGGTATGGACTAACTCTGGAACTATTTGTCTGATTTTGAGAATTCTTACAGCATTCTACTGGCTACATCCTCCGCATCGAGTACTTATGGAGAGGATGGGGGAAGGGGAAACGGAGTTATAGGGGCGTGTGAGCTGCAGTAGTAATTTGTTTATACAAAAAACACTAAAAAATAACGTTTATAGTTTACAAAAAGACATTACGTTAAAATATTTTGTAAGCCTTAAAAAGAGGAAAAAGTATAAACACACGTACAATAACAGGATAGGTATTTGATCCATGAGATTTTGGACCTGATAGAATTATGGATTTGAGCAGCAAAACAAAAATATTAATTTCGTTTTTCTTTTGTAGCTGGAAAAGCCCAAAATGAATAAACCGAAGATGCTATTTAGCGACGAATATTGGTCGAGCGATAGCGGAGACGAAGCGTGCAGCCAGAGTGGCCCAAGTGAGTAAGAAAGAGGGTAGAGGCAATGTATTGGAATTGTGGCAATTTAAATTAATTCCGAATTTTGAAGGGAAAATGCATTCGCGAAAAAAATTGGAGTTTTGTTCGAGCTTGTGAATCTTGTGATGCAGTGCAAATATATTTCACTATTTCGAGCTGAAAATGCGTTCGCTCGGAAATTTGAAATTTATTCGTGCATTTCGATATGCGTCGAAAGAGATCAATTTTCCTAATTGCGGGCAATTTCTTTTATTCTTATAGGGGGGCCAGGAGCATTTGTTAAAATTTCGCGCAAGCAGAAAGCGGAAATCGATGCCGCGCATGCAATGGAGGAAGAGGAAGTTGAAGTTGAGGAAGGCATAAATCGAGCTATACAACCGCGACCGATGATAAGCCTTGTGCCACAGTCGATGCTGCTATATCGTGCAATGTTGGCGCGCATTGTAACCAGCCGTACCGATGAAGACATAGCGCAATGGTCGGCCGACGAGTTCTCAAATGCGCAAAAAATTCGCCATCTCCTGGGAGCCTTGCAAGTCCGAGCCGAAAAGATTTACAGAAATTGGCCAATTGGCGATGGCAGCACGTACGATCAGCTATGGGAACAAATGTGCAAGCAATAAGGTAACGAGTACAATACTATCCGTGCTCATTTGCAAGCGTTGTCGGCATTAAAACCACTGCAGCGTCCGTCGTGTGATAACATGCGAAAGATGCTTGATGCGGCAAGAAGCGCTTTTCGTCAGCTGCAGTTGTTGTTGAACCCTGATGCTGCGGCAGAACACATGCTGCTTTACCAACTAGAGCAGATACTTGACAGTGATAGTCGTGTGTAATGGTCGGGGCGTCGATCAGCTGAGGATTTGCCAACACTCGACGGAATGTTTCGCTTTTTAGAATTGCGAGCTAGTTTGCTGTCACAAGTTCCAGAAGCAGATCCGAGCAGCAGCGCTCAGTGGGCCACCGGGACGTAATCAAAAGACCCTTCATTATTTTAGAGCGCCCGGTGCAAAAACTATGCCGGCTACCGGTTGAGAGTGAAGCAGAACATTAACGGGGGAATGTGTTAACACCGGCACCATTCACTTCTCTCAAAGTACTTTGTACTTTGTTTAATATTTTTATTTTCAATCGTTCGTATTTTTCATTTCACAATTTTATATTTTATGTTATTTTAGAGCTTCAATAAAACTTCCTTAGAATTCGGCTCGTCTGTTGATTTTGCTTTCAACAAATTTTCTGGACAGCACAGGAGCAAGGAGCAGCAGAACGAAAATTAAATACAGTCCACCAGCCTGGCTATCGAACATGGTAACAGTTTTTGTATCTAGATTTAGAATGACTCTTATTCAAAATTTGATTACATATTGACCATTAATTGTTTTGGTTAATGTATTTTACCGACTTTAGTATATAAAAGGCTTAGGTTCAATCACTGAATCTTACTTGGGTATTGATTTAAATTTTGACTGCTTCTTCTGCAAATAAAATAAATTACATATATTAAATAAACTCAATTTCTCAAAAACGACATTTTGCAATATTCTTTATTTTGTATAAAAAAAACCTTGAATGAAGGCGGTTTCTGCTAGTTTGTTCTATAACCGCAAAACGAAAAACTTGCAATAGACTTGCGACAGATTTTGTTTGTGTGGGACATAGCTACCTATAATAATTAATTAAAAATATTGAAGTCCATTCGGAACAAACTGTCAAGTGTCAAAAAAAATAAGAAGATATGATTCATAAGTAGGTACATATCTACGATTCCGAATATATTTCAAGTAGCAATTGAAAAAACAATTCTGAAAATTCTATTTTCTAAAAATTTTAAGCTCTTGATTTTTAGAAAATAGCGTTTTGAGATTTTTTTTTGTTAATGTTAAAGGTCAGAAATTAAACGTTTGAAAGTTGGGATAACTGAAAAATGTTCTACCCCGAGATAAAAAGAAAATTTTTGATATAATCTTACTGAAGAAATTATCACACGAAACATACTAATCAATATTGTAAATGGAGAAACAACTAAAAGAAAGCGACAAAAAGTTAGTCACCCCTATCGCGAATAATATGTCCCCTTGAATGTTTCCCATTCAGCAATTATTTACATTGTTGACAAGGGAAATATTTCCATCGGAATTTATTCACGATACCCCTAAGTATGTACCTACTGTACACGCATTTGTGTCTAATATTGGTTTTGTATGGGAGGTACCAGAACTATGTATACTTGACCGACATAGACAATTTTCAATACCAACCTGACGACGGTAAAAAGATTCGGTAAAGCATTCACCTAAGTCGATTCGTTTGGATACTATAGTGTTTTCAACAGACAGGCAGACAGACATGGTTGAATGAATTCAGAATGTTATCCTGATTCAGAATATACATACTTTATGGGGTCTCCGGTTACTCCTTCTTGGCGTTACAAATGTAATGGCAAAGTGAATATACCTTCCTGTGGAGGGTATAAATACAGACCTACGGTTGTTGACTTCACCTATATCTACGTGTCAGTTAAACATCAGTCCGAGCAAATGTAAAACGATTAATAACAAACTATTTTCCCAAATTACCGAACCATCTTAAGTCGCAGGACGTACGAATGAAATTAAACAAGTGCGACTAGAAATATAGCCCGAGTTCCGACAGAGCAACTATCTCAAAAATGCTAATTCATCGACTGTACTATAATTAAAGTTATTCTGAATTTCGGAAAGTGGCAAAGCATGGGGTCCATGAGGTGTATATTTAGTATTAAAATCGCCGAGTAGACATATAACTTACAGAATGGTTAACTATACAAACAGCTGTCATACTGACTTCGCTTT
Organism: Cheilosia scutellata; assembly: GCA_955612985.1. Lineage (NCBI taxonomy): Eukaryota > Metazoa > Arthropoda > Insecta > Diptera > Syrphidae > Cheilosia > Cheilosia scutellata. The sequence continues at coordinate 6,689,189 of OY015311.1, read as the reverse complement.
TTGACATTTTACGAACTGCGGCAAGATTATTTTTGTCTTGTTGCAGTTGATCGGAGTGACTCTCCATTGAAATGCAGTGACTATAACTAAAAGCATTCTTGCTTGACATGAATATTGGCAAACGTTTTAGTCTATCTCCAAAACCCTCTATAGCCAGAAGTGGAGTACAAAAGAATTAACCCGCCAATGGTGACGCAAATTTGACTTTGATTAATGGTGACGCCGGTCTCACGCACCGGGGTTTTCAACTGAAGATTTTTCGAAAAGTGTTACTAATAGTTCATGTTTTTCTTTAAATATATGCTCTTTGACAATAAAACAAAGATATTTAATAAATTTAAGCTCTTTTATTTCAATATTACAATTCACAAACATTTTTAAATAGAGCATTAAAAATAACAATGTTTTTAGTAATAACTTTTTTAAAATTAAGAAAAAAATAAAAAATCACATATTCATAAAGGAAAATAACGTTTTTTAGCCTTTCGACATATTGAACTCTTACAAAATGAACAAAATACACAATAAAACAATAAAAAAAATAATATACTTGGTAAAATACCCGAATAATAAACAAATATTTTACTTACATACACGGTGCGGTGACACACGGTCTCACGCACCGGGTTAGTAAAAAAAAATACACAACGTGTTCTCACTAAGTAGTTTCGACGTGAACTGATGGTGGGCTGGGGGACGTGCAATGCGGCAGCTACTCGAAATTGCAACAAAAAACAATAACGGAGAATATAGTTATTCGAATTTTTTAACACACCCGGTCTCACAGACCAGAAGGTGACCATTGGCGGGTTAATGAAACCCTTATTTTCAGCAGGAAATAGTAGGTATTATGTACTGCCTTCTTAGAAAGCACATTACAAAAATATCCGAATGTCAGGATACATCGTTTGCATTTCCAGACATTTCCAGAAAAAAACTTATATAACAATATTGAAGAGATAGGGCTCATTGCCAAATAGAATCTCAAAATTTTGTATTAAAATTAAAATAAAATGCTCCCGTCGAAGAAATGATAGTTCACTCAAAAATGAGGACATTTTCGATATAATTAAAGTTAAATCGCAGGTTATTTAACTGAACTGCATCAGTTACTTATATTCAGTTCATAAAGCGCTACCTTACCAACAAATCATTACCTAAACACCAGACACTTCGACATCTATTCGTTTATCGACTCCACCAACTCCGTACCCTCCAATGAATTTATTAATAATTTTCTGCTCAAGTTGAAGTTGATTGAAACCAAATCTGTCGCAAGTGCCATATAAAACGTTTTTAATGGGTCACGCTTAATCACTCGTAACACCACAGAAGTTGGTATCTCTCACACTGAACCTTTAAAGGTTGAAATCTATGAAAGCCAATCAGCAATGAGTGGAAACATTTGAACTATCCACAAAATAACGACCGACTCACTGTAACTCTAGTCGCATTGCGGTTGTCTGAATTCAGAACAGCGGTGGTGATCCGAGGGGAACAAACGAAAAATGTTATTCATATCAGAAAACAACACCCGATTCGATGAAAAAATATATCTACTTGTAGTCGTATAACCACCGCAAATAGTCTATTAAGAGAACATAATTAGACCGCCTGCTTATTAAATGGGCCGACCTTAGCAACTCGGTTACCGGAACATTGAGTTTCTCATTTCTGGATTGTTTGGTCTGCCATTGACCTTGTATATAAAAACAAGACAAATGGCCAAAGAACTGACATGCAGGACATGCACACTATTTATCTTTCTAAATTCGCACAGTTGCGGTTCGTAACAGATTTGGACTGAGAAATAGTGTATCTAGAGCTATACAATGGTTGGAGGTGGAAGTACTTTGATTGAATAATTGCGTTTGAATATTCTATTCTTTGGGCACAGATTTTGGAATTGAGCTATCATGGCAGTTGGGTCACGGAGTATTTTTTTGTATTTAATTAGCCGTCAAGCATTATTGTTATTATTTACGTTATTAAAATATTTATGAGTAATGAGCTGCAAAATTAGCGGGTTATAAGTTATTTATTATGAATAGAAAATGTTATTACTGACTGGGTGCGAAATCTAGAAGGTGATTGAGTAATCTGTTCATTATTGCCTTGTATTTACCAAGATTTTGCGCGTGAACTTTTAGGCTATGTTTCCAGCTTCTGGCTTAGCTGAAGAGCAGTTAAGGCGCTGTCTAAGACCACCAACCTAAATTACCATAGCTTAGTACCGGTCTTACAAACGCCATCTAAAGAGATTATAATTTAATGTCAGACCTCTAGGTATACCTTCACCTATTCCCAAGTATGTACCTATAAGTATGTTATCAGAAATTGTGAGCGATTCAATTGTTGGCAGGCTAAATTTCAGAATTGTCTTTTTATTTGTAAAGAGAGCTACATATAATTTTGCCCTTTGGGGGCTTACTGCTAAGCCAATCCAAGTTCCTTTGTGCAGGTATTAAACCATGGATATAGTATTTGGTCACTGATTGTAGATAAGAAATTTTCAATCGCAAGTAGCGACAAATCACCCGCGTAGAAAACTGCCCTGACCTCACTAACATAATGAGGATCTCGTTTACCACGTGGACCCAAATAAAGGTGGAGAGACTCCACATTGTGGAGTGCATTTAAATAATAATACTTATAGCCAGTTGCACAGTCAGAGTTTAAACTCTCGTTTTGGTTTAAACCTTCGTTCAACAAATTTTCGGTTTCACTGTGTTCGTTTAAACCCAAAGTGGAGTTCCACTGTCGGTTTAAGTTAAACGCCTGCATTCCGCCGTTTAAACTTTCGTTTGACAGCTGCTATTTCATACGGAGTGATGAGGGAGAGAATAAAAGAGATAAATTGTCTGGGTGCTACACTTCTTGAATTTATATGAGTGAAAACTAGAGTTATGATTAGTTTCAGCATTACTGCGGTAAACCCACTGTTAAAAAATGTCATCAGAAAATTTCAATAGATTTCCAACCAATATACTTTTTAAGGAAAAACCCTTTCTTTCATGTGAACATCAGGTAGATTTTAGCCCAAACATAATGTAGACAAGCGTAAATAGTACCTATTGAGGTTTTTTCAATACAAATTAATTAATTTAGTGTGTGGAAATGAGGATTATTTTTTTGTAATGCTACTAGTGATTTCTTTAGATTCTTGGCGAACAAAATATATATATATACATACTCAAATCTTTTACCTTTTGTTTTGGCTGAAACAAGACACTACCTACTCTATGCTTTATATAATGAAATTTTTTTATCCGATTTTGAACACACTTCTCGGAGTTCATGCCATTTTTGTATACAGATCTAGATTACATTTTTGTATAACAGGAACAAGATAGCGCAGATTTTCGCAGAAACACTAGCAAAAAACTTTGCGCGTATCTATTACCAGACAATGACCCTAATTAGAGGCTCATAAAATCCTTTCAATTTTCATTATCATTACTGGCGCCGTGTGATCGGATGTGGTAAAAACCTAGCGAGTGACAAGAAGCAGTACCCGTGATCGCATCCGTCCGAATGCCCACTACATTTCAATAACTAGCTACATATTATTATTATTGAAAAAAAAAAACAAAAATTAACTACATACTGCAATTAATTGGTGAAAGTAGATGACAGTTCAAACATGTGTCAAAAATAAATCAATTCACTTCGTTAATACCGAAATACATAATGTAATAATATTGCACATTTTCTTTTATTTACAAATGGTAAAATAGATAAAGTTGAGAAAAGCAATAACCATTTATTGGATCAAAAGTGCGCTGGTAGAAAAATATCCCCTTAAGGGAAATTGTTCTGCGCTTCCACAACTGCGTTTAGCTAACTGGCAGATTATTTTAAACTGTGAAACTGAACGAGTTAAACCAAAAGTTTAAACTCTCGGTCAGGTTTAGTTAAACTTCAGTTTAAACTCTAACTGTGCAACTGGCCATTAGTCCATGTTTTAGCATTGTCCAGTTGATAATAATAATATTTCTCAACTTCAAGTCAAAAAGAACTCTTTTAAATGCATCTATTTTGACTATTTATTTATTTTTATTTTGTCAATTTTGAAGGCTCCAGAAGAGCTGAAATAGTGTATTATTTTCTCCACCCTGACAATATTGTAGAGTGCTGGTTCCAAACTTTGTCTTTTTTGTATTATGCTTATGCATGTTGTGACGGAGATATTAGCAACAAATTCAATACTGAACCGTTCAAAGTTGACGTTGTATTACCCAATAGGAGTTAGTATATCCTTTCCCAAATGATCTCTATAACTTAAACCTAAATATCGGTCATTTGAATTCTCACTAATTATTATGGTATACCGTATATTTGACTTTTCAGAAAACAGCTAACGCATTTTCTATGTCTATACGACTCTCATTTGCTTGCTCGTATAAAATGTGGGCAGGCACACCCACTCTCAAAACATTATATTGATTATATACAACATAGCATGCAACTCAGCTAAATATACCATACAAATATACTTGGCTTTCTTAATAAATTGCAAACAAGCTTTTAAAGCTCAGATTGCAAGTTAGTTCATTAGCCAAACGTTATACTTAGTTAATTAGTGAAAGCATTCAGTAAATCATTCAAAAGATTGTTGCCTATTTTAAGGGCCTTTGATTTGCGTTTTCTTTTCTTTGGCGTAATACGCGTACATACAATTTTGAAGCATTAAAATATAGCTATTTGTGAAGAAAATTCTAAAAAAATAAAACTGTAAAATATTTTCATATACATAACTTTGATTTATTTTCTGAAGTTTGAAGAACTTATAATGTTCATCGTTGCAGATAAATTGAAATAAATGTTTCTATGAATAGGTACTTTAACCATGTTATTGAATTTTTTGCGTGCATTGGCTCAGTGGACGTTAGTGTAGAAGATAAATTCTAAGGTGGGCGCTAGGAGGAGTATAAGTCAAAATTTGGTCAAAATGAGATAAGTACGCCATTCGACTGTAAAATTGATATAGCATGTTTGGAAAAAGCAGTATAAGTCTATTGCATACACAAATCTCTATAAAGGGCAGTGTTCAAAGTAATATAACTTTATGAGATATAATTGTGCGAGGTTAAAAGAGTATAAGTAGACTTATACTATTATGATCAAATAATGGGTATTTTTTTTTTTGTTCTGACTGGCAACTATAATGCATATTTCTGTGACTTGTACTGAAATGACCAAATAATTTGGCTATGCTCATATTTTTCTTTCTCGGCTTTTTTCTTAAGTCCACACTGGTCTTAAGAAAAAATGATTTCACAAGCGAACTTTTTAAGTGGCAATGTTGTAAGAGGTTTCAAAAAATCATAAAATCATTAGTTTTTCCACAAAAAAAAAAAAACATTTGGCCAGTTTCTAGTTCGTCTTTTCCATAGCATTTGAAACGATGCCGTGAAATAATGTCCAAACGTGTTTATTTCCATTTTGATTGGAAATACATACATATATAGGTATGTATGTCGAATTCCAAAAATTTTTTCGTTCGACTGTACTTCAAAAACGTTTGACACTTTTAGGGGTTTGAACCGTTTGTGGAGCCTCTGGAGGTCTTCAGTTCGTCAAAACGCCTCGTGTACGCAATGCAAGAATACTATTTCGCGGAGGAACAGCTCTAATTCTGTGGTTGTTGAAGTGGCGACGAAATTCACTGCCTTGGCCGACTCATTATTTCGGACGAAACTGTCGCAGGCAAAAACGCGGTGCTCTACCGTCCATGGCTTCAATTGGTTAAATTAAAATATGCTAAGACATCGCAAACCTAACCGTACCTGCCGCGCAGCTGTCGTACAATAGGAAGGGAGTATGAGCGTCCGACCTTTTTGCCAGACCCTGACGAATTTTCAAACAATAATAGGGGTATTCACGGCCACGATTTACTGTATCAGGCCTAGTATCATTGTGAAAGTGTAAAAGTGAGAAGTTTTCTTATATTACAAAAATAAAATATTGGTACACTTCTACACATTTACCTACCTATAGTAACAGAAAAATATACAACAGAGTAAAATGTTCAAGTTCGCAAATAATGTCAGTGTCGCTATAGAGATTAGAAAAAGTGTGTTCACGAAGTGATAAAAAAATACAATTTCACAATTGTGGTGAGTACACCTAATGTACTTATTCCAGTATTATTTTTTCCTTATAAAAAACCATTTAGGTGTAGAAATACAATTTTTTTGTATTGATGTTGTTATAAATTGTTTATTGATTTTACTAGCATAAGTCACTTTTCGATCAAAATGTTAATGGTCAAATAAGTACAAGTCACCTTATTTCCTTATTTACTGAAAATAATACAAAAATAAGTTATCTATTTTTGAGTTCGACGTAAAAATATAAATTCACAATTTGGTTTAAAAAAATATATCAAAGATTAAAAGTTTTATTAAGTTTTTTCTCCCTCCTGAAAAATTGCAATTTTCGACTTGTACTCCTTCTACCGCCCACCTTAGAATTGTGTTCCAGGATCAACTACCGGAAGAAGATAAGTGGACATTCTGACAAAAAGCGTGTTTTTTATTTAAGGAACCGCCAATTAATTAAAAATCAGCTAATTGGAATTGGACACGGCGTAAAAATGTTTCCCCCTCCGTATTTACCTATAACTGTTTTTGGTTGTTTGGGTATGCAGACATTTTTATACGCAAAAAAAAAAAATGTGAGAGTGGGCAATATAATTTAGGAAAATACCAAAAAATTAAGACTCGAAAAATGTTCATCAATTTTAAAATCGTAAGATAGCAGCATTCATCATTATGAGACCTCTCTAATATCGTTGGGCGAATTCGGGATCCCTGCAAAACTGTTCCAATTGTGTCATATGAGGCTGGAAAACACTCCTGCAATTTGGAAATAGCTCTTGAGAACTTCAATTTCATAAATCTTATTCTGGCCAGGTGGTGGGCAGGGCAGGTGTCAACAGTAAGGCACCACTTTCAACAGATCCGTCTAGCTAATGCGACATTATTCTCTGCTCCAAGTGTGCTGCATGCAATACAGACTTTCACGACAATTATTGGAAAACCGACGGAATTCGTTTGGTTTAAAAGTAAATGAGGACAAAACGACCCGGATTCATTCATGTTGGACAATATAAATGGCTTATGGTATTTATGGAATATTCTCTTCGCAGTATTTTAAGCGTATGCGTCTATGCGAATGCGAATGCGAAACCGTTTATATGAGAGAAAAAGTGAATGGATTTGAGAGAAAATTCGAAAGCCAATTTTTTCGTTTCTTTTCAGTTTCGTCCGTTTGGTGCTATTTTTTTTTTAATGTATACAAAGAGCGTCAAAAGTGAGTGAACATCAATGTTGTTTTCATTTGTTTTTGGATTTTGAAAACAATTTTGTTTAAATATCTACCTATAAAAAATTTTAGGTATACTGTAAAGAGTAAATAAGTTTTGTTATTGTTATTTCGTTATCAAACTATTTACATATTATTGCTTTTTTAGACCTGTTACCAGACCCCAAAGAAAACTCAAAGGAGCATCGGTGTTCACTGACTTTTGACGCTCACTGTTCATGTAAATTGAAAATGCAATACAATGCAGCAGACACTATTAAAAATTTGCTCGATAGGATGAAAATGGATTCAGATTTATATGCATCAGAAATCAGAATGTACAGAAAATCACTTTTAAAAAAATACATCTAGAGAAGTGTATGATCATCATTATGTAGCTAGCTATAAGCCTTAACTTATATGAAAAGTCTGCTATAAACTTCGTATAATAAGTAAATTTATAAAAGCAAAAAAAGTAAGCATTTTTATTAAACAATTTTCGGTTAAACTTCGAGTAGCTTACTTTTGGAAGAAAAACCATCGTAGTAAAAACTTAAGACAACTGTAGGGAAAAGTAAAAATAAATAAATAGGTGGCGCCACAGGCGGTAGACACCCTAGGCCTAGCTTCTCGAAACCATTAGTTTTGTGTGGGTTTCTATTTTTGGGACGAATGGAAGGGACCTACAATTTTATGCCGAGTCCGAACGGCTGAATTGAGAAGCTTTTTCAGGACAGTCGTACTCTCGGATGTTTGTCAGACTTTCGCGAGAGGTGGCGCAGTAGAAAAAAACCTTAAGATGTAATTTGTGTTTTTCCGGGGATCGAACCTGGGATCCCTCGCGCAGTAGTCCAGCACACTAACCACTGCACTACTGCGCCCACAAAAAGGGAAAAGTAGGGAATTTTAAATGCTGCTGTAGGGATTTTATAAAAAATCATGTACAGTGGGTGATTAAATTATTACGGCCACCTTAAAAAATAACTAATTTTCATTCAGGTCTTATCAACGAAAATGCTGCCACGAGTGCAGGAATGGTTCCCAAACGGCAATTTTTTATTCATGCATTACTCTGTGCCTTGTCACAAGGCAAAAAGAGTGACTGCCTTTTTGCAGGAAAAAAATGTCGAGGTCCTGGAACGGCCAGGAAACTCCCCAGATCTTAGCCCCATAGAAAATCTTTGGGAACTTATGAAGAGAGAAGTTGGGAAAAAAAAAATTACAAACAAGCGAGCATTGATAGAGTGTGGCATAGGAGCCAAAAAGTTATAATAAATTGCTTAAAATGCATTCAAAGTATGCCAAAAAGGGTTACGACTGTTAGCTGCAAAAGGCAATGTTACAAAATTTTAATTTTTTTTTTCATTTTAACTGTTCTCTTTTCAATTAAACTACATTATTTTATTAGTTAATAAGACGCTTCTAATATCAAAAAATAAATAAAGCTTAAAAAATATAAAACAGAAAAGTTATATTGGTCTTTGTTCAAAAAGTTATATTTTCCAGTGGCCGTAATAATTTGATCACCCACTGTAACATCAATACGACCGTCTAGGACAATACTTCATTATTGATAGCAACAACTTTGAAGTAGTGTGTAGTGAAGGAGTTAATTTACCTTGGATTTACTTTGCAAAATTGACAGTTAATAATCATCTCTTTCTCCCATTCCGCAATAGGTATTTATGAAGTTTTTTTTGGGATCCCTACACTATCTCCTTTTCCAAAATCCCTTATTGGTCATAATCTCTCTTTTTTTATCTCTTTTTCCAAAATCTTCCGGAACAAAATCCCCTATGCCAAAATCTCCCATCTACATACATACATAAGTACTTATTAAATCCCTCGTTAAAATCCCCTGTTCCACAATTTACAATTTGGGAGATTTTATCCCGTGGGTATTTTCTCTCAGTGTCTTTTGGAGTAAGGGATTTCATCACAGGGGATTTTGGAAAAGGGATTTTGGAAAAGGAGATTTCATCACCAACCCGTTTTTTTTTTGTATGTAATTATAGTTAATGACTTCCAAATCTGCAAATGCAAATTTAGAATATTTTTTTCTCTTAGTTTCGAACGTTTTTTTTTTCTGCCATATTGATTTGATAGTACTTTGACAAAACATTGTATTATCACCATCACATTATGTATGCTGTTTCTTGTTCGGTTAACATTGTCCTACCTCAAGCATAACCGATTATCTCACTCACCGACTAATCAATACAGTAGTTAACGGATATAAGAAAACCTCATATAAGAAAAAATCGCTTATAAGAAACACAAAGAAATGCACCGTGTCTTTTTCCATATAAATCCGTGTAAATTAAAACGGATAAAAGAAAAACTCTTAAAAGAAAAAAACGGATATAATAAACTATATTTCGAGCACAGAAATAAAAAAATATATGAAAAAAGAAACGTTTATAAGAAAGTTCGATTTCTGTCTGTTATTAACACTAATCAATGTCGCATTAGATGACACAATTTCTCAAAGTACAAAGCCAGGTAGGAACGAAGCCATAAATGGATTTTTTGTGTTGAAGCAATATTTGGGTATTGTCAACGACCAATTGAAAATTATTTAAGAACTTCTTTTTAATACATACACGGGAAAGTTACTTATTCGGATTTGTTTCAAACTTCGTATTTAAAGTTTGTGTTTTTTTTTGTGCTAGGTCTTATATTGACGTTACTTCCAATATAAAAATTTTAAATAATTTATACTTTTTCGAAAACGGCTCTAACGATTTGAACAAAAAATATAGTAAAGTGAATGTGGACATGCTTAACATGACTGCATATCCAGTTTTTCGCTAAAAAGTCCAACAATGTTACTTCTGAAAATGTTCTCTTTCCCGAGAACGGTATATACGATTTTAACAAAAACTAATTTTTTAGGTGTATGCACAATCGTCGTTCTTAACTTGAAAATCAGTTTTCCTCTAAAATGACTGCGTCCTTCGATACACACCCAAATTGCTAATAATGGTACCTACTTTAAAAACTGGTCATATCTATAAAACGCCATTTTCGATTTGGATAAAAACCCACGTAACCCTTATATCCTGAAGAATACCTTGTACTTAGTTTTCAGCTAAACAGTTGAAGAACAGTGCTTTTCGAACCCAAAATTGTTATATTTTTTGCATAATTTTACAAAAAACCGCTCTAAATATTTTGATCGAAATACATATTTAAAACAACATAAGCATTCTAAACAAGATCATGTACTTAGTTTTTCTCAAAATTGCAAATAAAGCCGTTTTATAAATCTTTCTCAAAAATTACTGCAATTTTTTCATATTATTATATATAACACCATACTTATTTTCTTATTTCATAAGCTTAAAATTTGTTTTTATATTGCTTATAAGAAATTAGTGTTCTTTTATCAGTGCTACTGATATAAGAAATTATTTTTCTTATATCCGTTCTTTGCTTATAAGAAAAAAACTGATATAAGAAACAAATCATTGGGATTTTTTGAATTTCTTATATCCGTTATCTACTGTATTTTGTTAGCCAAATGCGTTACAAACATCTCCATTAACATGGCGACAGTAAAGTGATCGATTGCCCTGACATGGTGTCAACACTCATATCCGTTTCACTCATGTGCGACAAAGACGTCAAAAAATGAAGTCAACAATAATGTGTAATGTCAGAGCAATGGCAATTAACCCAACAATCTCTAATCAATTAATCTGCAAACTACCCAATTAAAATGCCAACTCATTTGTCAGGCATTAAAAATAGTGACAAATTAAATGATTGATCTCAATTACTGCTTAATCATTGAAAACAAAGAAAAAATACCTAGTTTAATTTTCAATTATTCACTATATTTATTTATAGAAAGTTTATACACAAAAATAAAAAATAAACAAAAACTCATAAATAAAATACAAATAAATCTTGTATAAAAAAAAATTAATAATAATTACAGTTTACACAAAATTCGTTAACATTGGCAATGAGGGTCGTTATTTTTTTGTTTTCTTATTGAAATGAGAGAGGGTAATGAGAGTGTAGTGTCTTCGCGTTCCCTAAGTTTTGTTTAAGATTTAAGCAGCGACACTCTACAGGGGTCAAGTTCCGAACCGACAGAAGGCAAAGGCAAATAGTACATCATAGTGGTGGTGCAAAATAGGATAAGAGATCTAAAGCTATTTACAAGAGTATATAGTTGGTAATGTCGACACGTAACTAGAGAAATATATAGAGCATTGACTAAGAGTAGTTTATATAGAGAGTCTTCGAAGAGGTCGGTCCTTAATCTGGTCCTTTCTTCCATCCGTGTGTTGCAACTGCTTTCTCCGTATTAAAAGTTAACTTAGTAATGGGAGCCGTGAGCACCGTGAGCAGCATAACCATAGGCATTTGGAACGTGATGAGCCACAGATCCATAAGCAGATGGAGCGACGGCGTAAGCTGGAGCGGCAGCAATAACTGGAGCGGCATGTGAGTAGACAGCTGGTGCTGGAGCGGCATGAGCATAGACAGCTGGTGCTGGGGCGGCATGTACACTGGGTCCGGTCTTTGAGACGACTGCGTTGAAACCGTTGTGGTCATCGGCGGTGTAGTCAACGGTGCGCACTGAACCATCTGGTTCCACCAAGGAGTATTGTCCCTTGACAACATCACCATCACGAACTTCATGCTGAGACTTGACATCACCGGTATGGGGATCGGCTACACCGTAGTTGTACGAGTACTTGGGATGTGACTGCAATAGAAAGAGAGAACGAATAGTTAAAAATGTGTTAATGAGGGAAGCCTTGGTTGCGCCATGCTGCCACACCTCACAGCCATGGGTGGTAGTGGCTGCATGAATGAGTTGTTATGGCTCCACCTTTGCTAGTCTAATTATAACATTCGTGCTTTACAATAATTGCCTGAGAACTAAAACAAAGCCAACTGAGTCACACTGTGCGACGGTTCTCATGAGTTACCTGAATGTGTATCGCCTGAGGCTGTGACAAGGACGTTTACTCGTTACTTCTTTTTTGTATTGCCTAACATCTGACGTTTGGACCTGGTTTCAAAGCGTGTGTTTTTTTTTTATTTTTCTGTTCTCGTCGGAAAATGTCGGCGAAACAGTTATGTGCGGTTTGAACTATTGAAAGCGATTCTGGATTGAGTAAGACTTGAATATTTAATTGCGCGTCGAGGGTAATTAACTCTTGGACTGTATAGAGCGAGTGGAGACAACTTGGCGTGATTACTCATTTGATGAGGAAGCGGAATGCAACATTTAATGACATTTATGTCGCAAGCAGATCGATCGCAAAGTGATACACATTTTCTTGGTATGTTTAAGTCCGGACATTGCAGTTGGAATGACCCCGACATTTCGCTTGAAGCAGTTTTTTAATGTATTCACTCTCGAAAGTGTGTTCAACGTGATGAGTTGTTTAACGTAAAAGACATGCTGACGTCTATTCATGGCAGCTGCTGCAAGTCTTTGGCATTTCCGAAGGAAATGTCATTGGATTAAAAGTTTCATCAGGAGTTCTTTTGTGAGTATAGGGTGCACAATTTATCTGGAATTCTTCGAGGCAGTGAATGAAAAATCTGTAAAGGAATTTCAGATAGAAACTGCGGAGTTCATTCGAGTAACCGTTGTAGATCGCTATACTTTTAAGAATGTGTATACGAGCATTTTGAAGACTTGGCAATATTTAGTTAATCGAGTAAAAAGGAATACGACTTAAACGACTTTGGAGGTTCAAAAGGCTGCCTCTGCGGATCCACATATTTTGAAAGGAGTTTCATCAGTTCTTTTAGTAACCACATTGATGACAAAATACTTCTTAAGCAGCTGAAATGTGCTGAAGCTACGAGGGGCTTTACACTCGAATGGCAGTGGATACAAAGCATTATTTTGTTAATGAAGCGAATATCAATAAAAAAATGTCTCTCAATACAAATCGACTTAATAGTTTGTTAAGAGTTCGTTAGCTCTTGGCGAAATTGGCGAAGAAATATGGAAAGCCATTCCGAAGGCTATCATGTCAAATACTGTGATTATTAAAATTAGCTAATAAAGAAATGGAGACAAAATATCCTTTTCTTGCCGGAGTTCCAAGCTACAATACTTGGAACTCTTCAGGACTGTGCGGGCAACAACCATTCTTTTGGAAAGAAATTCGGTTTCAAGAGGCTGTCATTGAAAATTAAATGTCATAAAGATGGGATAAAGCCCTGAAAGTACTAAATCCGTCTCTTGTTTTTTTTTTTTTTTTGTAGGAATTCCATCGAAAGTTTAAAGTTAGGCTATATTTTTTAATTTATTTGAGAGTTGCTGATGTTTCACTAAGCGAATATTTCAGGATTGCATTGGGACAGGTTATTCGAAAAAATTGCTAGATGCGTGGGACTTGATTTCTCATATTGCGCAAGGAACCATTCGACTTCAGGGAATATATAGGATTATTCGAATTAATTTTCAGTTTGTAAGGTTAAAGGTTTATATTCTGATATTAAGCAAAGAGGCAATTGATTTCAAGAAATCTCTAGACTGATCAGCGGACTTTAAATTATATAAAAGACGGTTTAGAATGCGAGAGGCGTTGAGATTTAACTTCAGTTGGCAGTCTGTCAATATTAGTTTAAAAAAAAGGCTACATTTTATTGCAGTTTTTAAGGTTAAAGGTTTAAATTCTGATATTAAGCAAATAGGCAGTTGAATCCAAGAAATCTCTAAACTGATCAGTGAACTTTGAATTCTATAAAAGAAGTTTTAGAATGCGAGAGGCGTTGAGATTTAACTTCAGTTGGGAGTCTGTCAATATTAGTTTAAAAAAAGGCTACATTTTATTGCAGTTTTTAAGGTGAAGGGTTTAAATTCTGATATGTATTAAGTAAAGAGGCAGTTGATTCCAAGAAATCTCTAGATTGATCAGTGGACTTTGAATTCTATAAAAAAAGCTTTAGAATGCGAGAGGCTTTGAGATTTAACTTCAGTTGGCAGTCTGTCAATATTAGTTAAAAAAAAAAGGCTACATTTTATGACACTTCTTACTGCGTTGAGCTTTGAAATATCCCATAGTGAATTTGAATGAAGGATAGCAGCAGTTTTGATAGCTTAAATATACACATTGAAAGTGGAGGAATACATGGCTTGAAATCAGCGCAAGAGCAAAATCTAGATCTGAATCTCGGTTCTTTAATTTTTTCAAAAAGTGTTAAATTTGTGATTCGGTTGGGTATTTAAAAACGCATTTGGGCTTCGAAGAATGCAAGTACATACATTGAGTATTATTCTGCAGATTTATTACTCTTAACAACCGCTTTTTAGAGACATTTTGCGTCTTGCTTTTTACATTTGGGGTCTTATAATTGAGTTTCTTGTAAAAAACAGACGTTAAGTCATTATCCAGTCTTTTTTTGGTAAGGATCAATATCCTATACCAAACGACTAAGTAGATGCAGACTTTATGCTGCTGATAGAAAGTGAATTTAAAAATATAAACATTCGAACGTTTGGTTTAGTGAGAAATTAGTAAAATGAAGAAAAAAAATGTTTTTTTCACTACAAACTTTCGCTTTTAGTTTTTCTGTTTTTTCTAAAAGCCCTTAAAATGATTCTTTGAAATAATATTTGGCAGCGGACTGCTTTTCAAGGAGGTTTGAGAATTTGAAATAATAACTTTTTAGATGTCCACAAGCGTGAGTTGTTAGGGCAATATTAGTTTTTTTTTACAACTCTTATAGTTGTAATAGTACTAAAATATGAAACCAGTGAACAAATGTGCAATTACTGCACTTAGCCCGATATTGAATTCCAAAACGGAATTCCAGTCAATATGAAACAATGAGTTTCCCTCCAATTCATGACCACTTTTAGTCAGTTTTTTTAGTGTTTCCACACAAAATGAGGATACTGAATATTTCTGCATTCAATATAGACATGCGTTCAAGGCAAAAACGTTTAAATTCCATTGCAATGAAATACATCAGCTGGCAAAGAATATCCAGTTCGCAAGTCAACTCTTTCGTTTTAAAAATTCCTTCAAACTCTTATATTTTACTGATGTAGCAATTGCCCGCCAAAGGACATTTCACCTTATACTTACATAATAGTCAACATGTTCATCACCATGTCCTGCATAGGCGGCTGGAACTCCAGCGTATACGGCTGGTGCACCAGCATATACAGCGGCACCACCATGCACTAGACCACCATGCGCCAAACCACCGTGCAATACACCAGCGGATGCAACACCAATGACAGCCAGGCAAACAAAGGACTAGAAGTATAGAAACACAAAATGGGGTTTTTGTTTTATAATCCATTGGAAGCACTCAAAAACACTTTTTTTTTCTAATTCAAGCACACTCACTTTGAAGAAAGCCATTTCAATATTTAAATTTGTGGGGTTTTGTTAGGTTGTTTGTTAACGAATTAACCGCGTCGATTGACTCTGTTTAACTGATAACTAGAACCCAGAAGGAAGCCTCTTATATAGTTGACTCCACCCGACTCTTTTGGTATGGTATACCTACCAACCAATTGTGTTTGCATGTGCACGTCAATGAAACCAACAACAATAATAGCAACAGATAGAAAAAAAATATTAAATTGTTGGTAGTTTTGTTTTTGCAACAATACAACACTCGCGCTTACACTTAGTTTGTTCACCACACTCTCTTTGGGTCAGCTCCTAACTAATACAAGTGCGAACGCGTGCCAGTAAAGTTTACCAACCATTCTCTATGGTACAACGACGCATACTCCCTCTTTCTCTCTCTTGTTCTGTCTATTGAACTCTTGAGACGGGACATTTGTGTTTAAAATTCCCTTTCTATGAGACGACGACGACGACGACGACGACGATATGGTGGCAGCGACCCATGCCATGCACAACAAAATGTATGTTTCTGTATTATGTTGGTAGCTCCATTCATGCAGACATATGCTCCACAGAACAAGGAGGTCGCTGATAGAAGGGGGTGGGCCAAACCAACCGACAACGAAGTAATATAGGTATAGGCCAGGAAAGGCGCAAAAAAACATAGCACGGGATGCAATGGTCCAAGGTTACATCGTCATAACTCTACATGCACGGAGGGGGGGCCCATCGAGCTCGCGCACTGACATAATGACCGAGCTAAGTTTTTTTTTTCTGTTATTATTTGAAGTAAGTCCCATTGCTGCTGGGCCTTGTCTCGAGGAAATGTGGCGCGACCAAAATGAAAACATTTGTAGATAGTTCCAGATGTGGACATATAACATGAGACTGACTGACCGATCAACCGACAACGGGATGAAGTAATTGCAATGAAATGTGTGTCTTTTGATTTGCATAAGAGATGTGTGTATCTGTGATTTTTATTTCTTAAGTTAAATTAATTTCAATGATTTAGTTTCATTCTGGCATGCATTACGAGTTGCAATTTAAATTCCATCTGTCAAATTGTCGAAAAATAAAAGTAACAAAACTACACACTAAATGGTTGGTCATTAAATTGGCATTAAGACGAATCGACTGAAATTTTGATAAAGGCAAAAATGAGTGTACTCCAGGAAGTGACTGCAAAGAAAAGGCGTTTCTCATAGGTGTGAATTGGCCTTAGGCGATGGTCAAAATGTTGGGTTGAACATGCACGATAGAAATCAAATTGGCTTGGATTTTAATTGGATTTTGAAGGCTCCAAACTAAAACTGATAGACATTGAAAAATTACAAATTGACAAGGAGATTGCCAAATGCAAAAGGATAATCAAACAAATTAATCAACGTAGATGCCTTAAATGCGGAATTTGCGAAAGTCCAGTGCTCCACATCAAATGTCTCAATACCGAATGAATTATTAAATGACGTTGCACGCGACAATGAATTTTATTTTCAAAGAATAGATGAGGCAGATGTTGCAAGTGCTTTATTAGGCATCAAATCTAAAGCAGTTGGTTGTGACGACATAAATTCAGTCTTCATTTCATTCATTCATTTCACATCATTCTACCTCATTTTCTTCCGATACTTACGCATATATGCAATACCATAGTTCTAACATCTACTTTTCCTAAGGCGTGGAAAGTTGTTAAAGTTGTTCCAATACTCAAGAAACCAGCTACCCGCTTATCGCCGCCTGAATATAGACCGATTTCCATTCTCCCCTTTCTATCTAAGGTACTGGAAAAAATATTACACAAGCAGATCTCGAGTTTTATTAAAAAAAACAGTCTGGTTTTAGAGAAAATCATAGCTGCACATCATCTATCATAAAAGTAGCTGACGATATCAGACAGGCTATGGACCAGGACCAGATGTCCTTTCTATGTCTTCAGGATTTTTCAAAAGCTTTCTCTTACCTTTCTAATCGGAGACAGGCTGTTGTCGCCGGTAATAACTCGTCCTGTTTTCTAAATTTATTGTCCGGAGTACCTCAAGGATCAATACTCGGCCCACTTCTGTTCAGTGTGTTTATTAACGATCTTCCTCTTGCAGTCATAAACTCTGGCATTCACATGTACGCCGACGATGCACAAATCCGCCTTAGCTGCAAGCTTGGGATGATCGAGGATGGGGCTCACAAACTTAACAGTGACCTTAAAAGCATTATTCGCTGGTCCGAAAATAATCAACTCTTATTAAACCTTAAAAAATCGCAATGCATAGTTATTTATAAAACCAAACTTGACATTAGTTATTTTCCCGTCTTGTATCTCGGCAATTCAGTCTTACAATATGTGGAAAAAGTTAAGAATTTGGACATTTGGTTTGACACAACACTTAGCTGGGACCTTCATATACGATCAGTAATTGCCTGGTAAGATATATGGTTGCTTACGAACTCTTTCTCTGTCAAAACAATTCACACCTCAACATGTTAGGCTCAGCTTAGCCAAAACCATCATCATACCGATTATTACATATGGATGCCAGATTTTCTGTTGCCATAATGCTGAGACCAGACGAAACCTAACTGTAGCATTCAACAATGTAGTCCGGTATGTATACAACCTCAAACGGTTTGATCATATATCGGCTTATTCGAAAAATATTCTGGGATGCGACCTATATACATACATGAAATACTGCGCCCTTAAAACATTAAATAACTTGTTAATAAATAAAGAACCGTTGTACCTTTATGAAAAAATTGAATCTTATATCTTTATTCAACCGAGATTTTGTTGTAATTGCTCTGAGCGCCAATTTCTTGTTTACGTCATCAGGTACTGGAACTCCCTACCCCTATTCATAAGAAAACTTCGTGGAACCAGGCAATTCGAGAGGGTTTGGATTTTTGGCTGATAATTAGGTCCCCTTTTAATAAGAAAGCTTTTCTTTCGTTTTCTAAAATGTTCTAATCATAATCAAAATGTTAGTTTTAATTTTTTTTTCTTTTCTTAAATTATAAAAGTTTGAACATAAATATGTAAATCTTTTTAACTTTTGCAATTTTAAAGACATTAAGTCTATTATGTAAATTAGGAATCAATAAATCAAATCAAATCAAATAATTACTGATTTTAAAATAACACAATTATTTCTGTTGGCGAGAGCGACATAGTAACTGGAAAACTACATCAAAAATCGAATCAAACATTAGTCAGAAGCATCAATGCTGAAATGTCTCTACAAGTTTTGAGATACCGACTTTCTTAGAATTATAAAAAATATTATTGAAATTGGCCCCGTTCCATTGACCGCTAGTCGTCTAGCACATAATATCCCCGATGGAGGAATGCTGGCGCTAGAGATCTAGAGGCAGCGGCAAAGTGACATTAGAACCAATTTGAATTCGTATATGTATATTCTTTCATCTTCATGAGAGTCGAAAATGTATTTTGTGCCATCATATTTATTAATACACTATAATTTAAATAAACAAACACAATGAATATTAATTACATAGAAGTTTGAATTCCTATTTTACACCAAATTGGAAATTTTGACTTCTTTGACTTCTGCACTTTCACTTTTACTTTGGCAGTTTGCAATTTTTTTCAATCTAGCGCAAAATGAACTGCTAGATTGCAAAAAATTTCCCAGAAAAGAATATTTCACAAAATGTGCTAGAGCTCTTGCGCAAATGCTGAAATGTCAGTTTTTTTATATGGAGTTTGGCATGCCGCTAGCCATCTAGCGGTCATAGTTAGTTCACGGATTTTCAAGAAATAGCGTTTTTCTATTGTAGGAATATTTTTTTTTTTTACTACTTCATTGGAAAAACTTTTTCCGCTCTCTTTCATCTCTCTTTTATATACTTTTTGAGGTTTTTATTCTTCTGTCTTTGGCATAGTTTTTGGTTAATTGTTTGGTTAATTTTTGGCTGTTTTTCATTGCGAAAATCGTTCGCGGATATCGATGTGCGAAGTTAGAAGCCTCCCAAGCTATTCTGTTCGCAAAAAACGATACACATTGGTTAAAGCGTCTATTTAAGACCTTAATGGTTCCAGAGTTTCAGCAGGACTTTGTTTAACTGTCCTGCTTTACTATAATTGTTGCTATTGACACAAACGTCGATATCTTATGAAGATTATTCTATACAACAGCACTTTCCTTGGTCTCAGAACACAACTTCTAGGTAAGACCCTATAAAGGAATACTATTTAATGTTATGTCTTTTTCCTTTTTCGTACTACTGGTGCAGAAATATGAACTTTGTCAGAATCGAACAGGGGCATAGCGAGGGTTCGAGCCATGGGGGGTGATATTCATTAAAATGCCGACTTTTTTCAGGAACTTGCCGACTGTATAGAAATCATGAAAATCAGACCAGCGGTTATCGATTTATATCTAACGTCATCGAATTTCATCCCATAGAAAATGTTTTTTTGTATGGGAATGGGAGCGGGAGGTACCACGCCCATTTGTCCAATTTTGACCAATTTTCACAGGAAATATCCCGGGCCAATACCTAAAATCACCTGTCAATTTGAGCTCAATCGATTCAGTGGTTTTCGGGATAAAAGATTTTGATTGTTTTTGTTTGTATGGGAGGCGCCATACAGGAATACCCCTTGGCCAATACCTAAAGGACCATTCACATGAGAGCGACCAACTATCTACCAACCAACGAATATTCGCAAGTTTTCACAATTTTTTTCGCAAGTTTTGACAGTCCGTTCACATGAACATGTTTCTAGGTCGCGGCAGTTTGCGAATTTCAGACATCGTATTAAGAAAACAAGTTTATAAACAGTTTAAATAACGAAATTTCGTTTTCCAAACTTTTTGCCGCGAACGAAAACACCCTTGCCGCGAATTGTCAAAGTTCGCAATCCACATGAATAATCCGAGTTCCACAAACTAGCGAATAACACATTCCTTCGAATTTAACCTCAAATTAAAAATGCCACTCGTTCTTTTTAAAATCGAATTTAAACTCGCTACATTTTAAGGATTTCAGTCGGCAGATTCACCGTTGCCGACCGTCGAATCTACTCGCTATATTTTAAGGATTTCAGTCGGCAAATCCACCGATGCCGACCGTCCTTTTTAAAATCGAATCGAAACTAGGTAAATTTTAAAGAGTTCATGTGGAACCTTTGAAAGTGCCTACAAGTATACATTTACAAGTTTAAAACCTATCTAATGAAAATCCAAACCTAAGACCTAATTTTTGAAAATTGCTCGTTGATTTGCCGACTCTTGAACAGCCTATTGAAAATCCAAACTCACTTCTTCTATTTTAACATTTTGTTCAGACCTAATTTTTAAAAATTGCTCGTTGATTTGCCGACTCTTGAAACCCCCCCCCCCTCGCTACGCCCCTGGAATCGAGTAAAAGTATTCTTAGGATTTTTGAGTTAAAAATGTTTTCGTTAATTATTTCATTAATTGCCTTGTTCTGTTCTATGACTGCAGATGAAAAGATACGCTCCAACTTGGAACTTTAAGACATGTAGGAAGAGCAATTTCGACATTGTTGAAAACATACATTTCTAGTGCCTAAATTGGCTATGTTGTTTTAAGTGGATGAATAACAATCCTGTAGTCGAAATAGTCTACGGATTCTATTCCCAGGAAGGAGAGGAAAACCGCATGTCCTTATGGTGTACGCAAATAGAGTTTCCTCAAATAACTCAGCCTACATAATCAGAGGAAGAT
Organism: Cheilosia scutellata; assembly: GCA_955612985.1. NCBI lineage: Eukaryota > Metazoa > Arthropoda > Insecta > Diptera > Syrphidae > Cheilosia > Cheilosia scutellata. The sequence goes on along the minus strand of OY015311.1, from coordinate 6,667,819 downwards.
TGATCGGGTTGGAGACATTTTTTGCATCATCAAATTTAATTGAAGTAAGTGGAACGCAATAGGAGCCCATGAAGACATTTTTAACCACTATTAAAACTAACATTATTTTCACGTGTTAGCGGATATACCGGCTCGTGAAAGTGATAGTCAACTTCCATACTTGTCTTACCATCAATTTGTTAACCAAAAGATACCCAGAAATTCTGTTTACTTTTAGTTTCAAAAAATTAATCTCAATAATAAAAATGATGTCTACCTGTAAACACTCCTAAATAGTGAACGTTATTCTCGGCAAAAAAAATGTTTCAATTAATGATATTAAGCACAATTCACTTGTCATACTCACTCTTGTTCAAGGTCCATTTCTCACAGGAACACTATTAAAATTCCCAAGAATCATGTAGCTAGATTCAAAGAGATTCGTGGTAATAAATTTTTAACAGCTAAAACATGGTACCTACATAAAAAGTTCAAGTCTACAAGTTCCCGTTCTCCATTATTTAATTTAATTACACTACCATTTTGTAAACTTTATGTAACTGCGATCGACATTATTTTGTTGATCAACTCACTCATACCGTTTATTTGTCATTTTCTTTGTGAAATATAATTGCTCTTAATGCTGTAAATGTGTAATAAAATATCCAGTTAAGAACCCCTACTCACTAATTAAATATGTAAAATATGAACTCAATGTGTATAGCTTCATTCATCACTCATAGTCATAATAATAAGCGTGAGAGCGTCCGGCCGATTATAAAAGTTACTCATTAGATGCACATCTTACATCTTTCCATTAATCACTCAAAAGTGACTTAATTTACTCCAACCTCTATTTATACATAATTCAATTTTGTCAGAGCTTTAGTAATGCAGATTGCACCACTGAAGCTCACCTTATAATGTGCACATGTGCGTGAAGCGTTGAATCTGAATGATAGGTCGATTGGAATCATTCAAGCAGTAAACATAAAAAATGCAACTGCAATAAAGGTAACAGTCATAAATTAAATTTAATCAAGGACAGACCAAATTACTAACCACAGATGACCAGTTAAATTTATTCTAAAATATATTGGAGATATCTGATTTTAACCACGATTACCATACCAACCCCTTCCAAAAAAAAATAACCTTGGACCGAAATAACTAAAAAAAGTACATCCGCAGCTCTCCCTTTCGTTGACCAAAGTCGTTTTTTTCTTTTTCATTGCAATTAGCCGAACAAGAATTCCCTCGGATTCCGTGTTATTATCTTGAGATCTGAATAGTAATAAAAAAAAACCGAAAATCCAATTAAACATTTTACTATCCCAATTGACATGCATCACCGCCACTCACGTCGATCGGAACTAAGTCAATCCCATCGACGCTAGGGGGAAGAAATGCCTTACTTCTGTTGGACCGCACACATATCTTTTTACCTACTGAGTAGACTTGATGGAAAAAAAATGTGCTTACTCAGTGATTAACCTTTTGTCAGGTAATCCGATATGTAATAGATACACAGTTATGTAAGGTGGATTGTGATACTGATCCAAGATTAAGGCAAACAAAAACTGTGTGTGCTTTAACAATGGTTCGACGTGGGTTTAGACATGTAGTGGAATGGAATTATTTGGAAAACTGTTGCAGCCTTGCACTGTTCTGAAGTGAAGTTGTGTGACACAGAGGCTCAAACAGATTTCAATTTAAATGAAACAAAATGAGTAGACACGGTAAAAAAAGACTATTATAACAAAAATTCTTTCGTTTATTAGAATTACCATAGGAAACCGGAGCCTCATCTACTGTGTAACTTTAATACAAAACTGCAGGAAAAATGTTAAATAAAGTAAACAGTAAACAGAAACAAGTTAAAAAAGAAAGATACTTTTAAAAAATATTTGGGAGGGGGCTGAAATTGTAAGGTTATATTTTCTGACTAGCCATGCCCGCGGCTCTGCCCGCTGTTCCAGCATAGATTCATGAGTATAATGACAAGTTCAACGTAGTAAGGTCGAAATAGTAATGTTTTCATCCCATTGTTTTCAACCCTTATAGGACGAATTTTGGAAAACGATGAATGAGGAATGTAATAATTTTTACTTGTATATCAACATACAAGCTTTTAAGTTCATAGAACTAACGGTTCGTGAGACCCCCCCCCCCCTACTCCCCAAGATCCCTTTACTCCTCAACAATTCTTACCCACCCTATGACCTAATTTGGCCACACATCTATAAATCAGATAAAAATTCATGAAAATCGGACTAATCGTTCTCGACTTATAGAGTGACGAACAGACGGATGTTGCATTTTATACCTACAGTAGTGGATATAGGAAAAATCTCAAAAAAATATAAAGATAAAAATCCTGCAATCTGATCGTATGAAAAATAAGATAAGAATTTTCCCATACAAACTTTGACCCCACATTTCTCCCTTTTAAAGTTCGAATTTCCCATATCGCTTCTAGGTGCTCACTTTGGCAGTTTTATTTTAATACTAGTTACATAATTACTAAGATTATTGAAAGAGTAATTACCTAAATAAGCCTTTTTGTCAGTTACAAGAGTAGGGGCTCTTCGTCTCTGTAGCTTCTCTCCAGTTTTACCGAATTTCTGCCTAAGATTCAGTCTTTGGTAATTTTTTTAAGTTCCTGGCTTGCCTAGGCAACAAAGAAAAGGATCGAAATGTCAGAAAATATTAAAATATTCCACCGGGGTAAATTTACCTCTAAGCAGTACCCTCTACGGACTTCCTTTCCTAACACTGTGAGAAATATTTTCAATCTAAAAAAGTGTTCAAGGCAGCCTCAGTTCAATATATTTGGCCCTGTCGACACAAAAATAGTGCAGTATAGTCTCACGGGCATTAGAGGAGTAATGCAAAGAGTGTTTGGACCATTCTGGTGGATAATGCTTGTTTGGATTTAGGCGAGTTGACGCTGAGACCGCATTGATATCGGTTCAGGCAACTTGTTTAAGGAATGTAAATACGGTATCATATTATTGTCATACAACACGTAGTAACATAATTGCATATGCAAATTTTAATTTTTTTATTTATAACATATTTATTTTTTCTAAAAATCACACTCAAATCGATTATAAAAATGTCTTGCTCCGTATAAAAGACACACCAATCTATGCATGCATACCAGATACAAAGAACACACATATTGGCGATAGAAATCTCCACCAATTTCCTGTAACCAAGTGATTAGACAAAAAATTCAATACACCTTCAGGCGATAAAAACTAACGCCTCTGTGTTCCATAGAAACACCATAATAAATTGAAATTAATACCTTATCGACTCTTTGCTAAGCATTGACGCGTACTCCTTTTTTGGCGTCGTGCTGGTACATTAAAACACATCTTGGGCAGCGCCGCCGCTTGTAACACCCCAACAATCTGTAGATACATTTTGTGAGAAGTATTACTGCAATATGGTATGGAAGTGTTATCGCGCTCTGGCTGTTCCTGCCCACAGAATTCTGGGGCAAGAGTGAGAAATTGTATATTTTAATCAGTATGAATACCAAGTGCAGATAGGTGCCTTGACAGAAGACAGTTCTTTTAGTTCATGCATTGAGAACATTATTGGTTGGTGCCATGCGTGGTCCGAGTAACATAAGTCACATGATTTTGTAGTAGGTTGAAGGAAATGCTCTGCGATAGTTTTCTATGCGGTCACTGGTGATTAAGTGACAGAATATAGTGTTCTCCAAATAGAACCCTACGTGTTGTGATGAATGCGGGGTGATTGATGTCTTGATATACAGCATGGAAATATGTACAGGGTTTTTTTTCTTTGCGGATTGAAGTAGGGTACTACTATTCCATATTTAAATGCAGAATTGCAAGCTTTTTGAATTGCTGACAATAATAATTTTGTAGTTCTTGTTTAGCTTTTAAACATGAAGTGCGTCCATTGACACCCATTTCCGCTTCACTTTGGAAGTAGGCTAAGTGTAAGTCTTCGGAAAATATAAACGTTATGCCATCAGCAGTGTTGTTCCTCTACATGTCGACTTTAATTGTCGACTTTTCAACGTAGAAAATATCGTCAACAATGTCGAAAATGTCAACAATATGTCGACAATGTCATCAATACCTTTCAGATCTGTCAATCTGTCATTCATCTGTAAACTTCAATCGGGAAAGTACACTTTTAAGAATTAATTAAGAATTTCTTTTCTTAAAAATTAAAATCCTGTGTATCATAAATATAAAACTTTAAATATGTCTCGTCGACCAAAAAAACAAGGTTTTTGAGGAGCTAGGTTTTGTTTTAGTGAAAACAAACAACAAATACTCAGCACATTGTTTGCAAGAAAAATCTTCAAAATACTGCTGACACCGGTAAATAATAGTGTATTTTAATTTCCATTGATTTACCAAAAAATTAATGACCAACACAAACTATTCTTTTAGATGGCTGTTTCTGTTACAAATATTGGTGAAGGTGACAATTAGAACAGAACGGTTATCAATACTCTTGTGAGTATTTTCTGGTATAATACATTTTAGTTTGAATTAATTCTAAATTTGTACCTAAAGGAAGAAGACCCATTGAGAAGTAATTCAATTCAAGCATTATCAACAGCTCCAAGAACGCTTTCGGTTTCGCTTTCGGTTGAGTTCTTATCCTATAAAATAATGAAGTTTGATATTAAGCTTATTAAAAATTAATATAAAGTTGTTCTGTTTTGTTTTTTTTAAATCATAATATAGATGGAGGTGAACATTTTAAAGCTGAACAATTTTATAATAAACTTACTTTGTTTTGTTTTTAAATAAATATATACGACTAGCTGACCCGGCAAACGTTGTTCTTCCTAAAATAGTTATTATTATATAGTGCCCGGAGTTGGCACGCCCTTTTGTCCAATTTTGACCAAACTTCACAGGACCACTCCAGGGCCAATAACTAAGATTATCTATAAGTTTGAGCTCAATCGATTTGGTGGTTTTCGAGATATACGATTTTGAAAGTCTTTTTTTGTATGGGCGGTGCCACGCCCATTTGTCCAATTTTGACCAAACTTCACAGGAATCATATATACACCAATACCAAAGATGTGTGAAAGTTTGGTTAAAATCGGTAAATGCGTTAAGGCTTGAATCGACGACAAACATTTTAAGGCTTAATTTTTATATACAGTCTGTAACATTTGGATAGCCTCACCCATTGTCTTTTTTAAAATTGAGGGGTTCCGTTACTTCTTTCATGCTTACATAAGGAATTATATATTGAGTGACAAGGTAAGAGACTGCTCTCTGAGACTTTGTCAAAATTTGAGAAATTTCTTAAAGCTAACGGAACTTTCGAAACCAATTTTGTCTGCAGTCACTAGAGTTTGCATTTTTTTTTTTAACATTAGAATAGCCTCAATCACAGTTTAAGCGAAAATTTGGAAGTGTGAGTGTCGAAAAGCTATCGGGAAGTGATAAAACGGTTTTTTTCTATTTTTTCTTTGTATCAACTGTTAAAATGGTTAGAAAAAAATCATTGACAGTAGCAGAATTTGCCAAAATAGAGGCCTATCATTAGCAAGGCCGTTCTAACCGCACTGTAGCTCATAAAATTAATCGAAGCCCGAAAGTAATTATTAATTATTTAAAAAATCCTTTATTATACCGTTATTATATATGGAAAAAACTATAAAGACCGTATTTCTTCAGTTCTTTCTAATCAAGACAAGCGGAAAACCATTAGATTAGCTTCCAATTCCACCCACTCTTTGAATGAAATAAGACATGAAGCTGGATTAGAAGTTAGCCAAAGGACCATAAGTCGGGTTAACAAAAGTGTTGGACACCTAAAGCGACTAAAGATGAAGAAAAAACCACAACTAAACAATGCGCGTTAACTATACAGGGGCTTACTTTTGCAAAATACCACATGGCCACATGGCATGGAATACTGATGACAGCAGCAATTCAAACGATTGACGAAAAGTGTTATTTTTATAATGGACCCATGGACCTAGATGGACCCATCTAGGTTGAAGTTTTTTTCATCTAAAAATAACACTTTTCGTCAATCGTTTGAATTGCTGCTTTTTCAGATGTCCGGATGCAGTCCTTTGGTCGGTTTACACCCAGCACAGTCACGCCACTGACACTCGTGTTCACGAGAAACCCAAGTATCAATGGGTGACCTTACCACAGATGCAGGCAGACCCAACGCAGGTTCAGGTCCTGAGAGAGATTCTTCTGAACCCAGCCTGGCAAGCTCATCAGAGATCTCATTTGTCTGGATACCAGTATGAGCTGGGACCCAAACAAGTTTGATCATGTTTAGATATGAAGATAGTACCTATCGCCCGTTCTGCTTGTTGCTGTCTCTATAGCTGACTATTCGCATCTGAGATAGTCCTCCGTAGATCGAAAACTTAGTCAGGTCTAAAAAGCATGATGTACTTACCTCACAATGCATACATAACATATATATTGGCCTCTAAGAAAGTGATGGAACATTTCATCAAAAGACTATAGTGTTGGAAAACCAAAATGGTGCTCATATAAAGGATATCATTTGTAAGTAGGTAGTAGGTACATATTTATATCGTATTATATAGCATATATAGCGACTAAGCCTAAATATTCTTTTAATTTTGTCAGATTACAGAAATTTATTTATTTCATTATTCCATTATTATGCTACAGGCCTGCCTGTAAGCGGTAAACACGGGCTATTCACAAACAATTGCAACAAAGGTGTGGTATCGTTTAGGTTACGCGGGCTCCCTCTTTGCCCCAACTAAAGCTTGGTACAAAATCCTTTCCTTGAAGTCACCTTATTGCCATACAATTGCATTCCATGAAATTAAACCATAAATCCTTTTAATTCCTTGCCATATCCAATTGATTGTCGGCGGCCTAAATCACCCAAATGGTATAATTAATCAATTTGGCTGCGTTCCGTTCTTGTTGCAATATATAGTTGTGTCGGTGAGACCGCGAGAACCTCTCCGATCTATTCAACCGGACATAGGGCAGACTTCAAGCTGAAATCGATCATTCGATTCGATGGAAATCGCGGTCGCAACTGTTTCGACCAATTACAAACCATGACCACGATCGAATTTTCCTCAGCGACTAATTGAATGGTTTGCCAGACTATGGCGTGCTAATTTTTTTTTTCTTTTTTATGGTGCAATCTCGTATCCGAATAAAAACCCATGAACGGAACAAAGTATTTTTCTATTCTAACATGTGTATACGCTTATAGTCGAACGGCATTGACAAGGCCAGTTCAACAAAAGTCTGTGCACAAACGAGCGACTGTTCCACACTGCCCACCTTTGGAACGATCTCTGAAGCTAATTAATCACCCATTGCCATAGTAATTGCGAGTCAGCGCAAATTTACTCAAAACCTATCACAGACCATGCGAATCATAGGGAGTTGCCCACAGTCAGCCAGAGTAATCATAGCAACTGGTGGTGGACCGTAAAGTGGACACTGTCAAAACGTGGTCCTTTGTCTGTGAGCGGACTTGTGGTTTTCTCGATGATGTGGTCGACCGCAGCGTCATCGTATTTGTCCACATGAAATTTGATCGAGTGCGCCGGCGTGTATGCGCCTATTACCATGGTGCACATGGATAAATGTATGGCAAACAGGGTTTTTTTTATACTTTTCAGTTTTTACCTCGCGGGACACTATCATGGTAATTTTATCGAAAAAATTGCAAAATTGTATCAGAAAACGAAGCGAAAAGTGTAATTTTTCAGAACGCGGTTATGCTGTGCGGCTATCGGTGGTGGTCGTGGTGATCGGTTGTCGCTCCGTTGTTGTCAGACAGTGAAATTGTGGGAGGAGTGATGTGGGTCGCCGAAAGGAATTTCCATGTATATACACCGAGCTACCCTCATGAGTCGGTTATGGGCAAAAAAAAAATTGCATATTTGGCCAAAGGTTTTCCATTTGAACTATATGTATCTGGTGCAGTAGACCACTACCGCCACCACCATCTAAGAGTGCGGCAACGACGACGACGACCGACGTTAAGAGTAGGTAATTGGGTTATGCAATGCGTTTGTGTCCATGTCTTTCTAAAGGCTTTTTCTACTGCTTGTGGCTTGGGTTGGCGTATTAGTGAAAGGCAGATCAAAGCCGTTACTATATTGTATTCATTACTTATAATAGCCGCATAAAAAAATTAGGCAATTGAATAATAATTCTTTTTTTTTTCTGGTCTCTTACAAGGAAATGCAAATCGTGTTGTAAAGGGGCAATGGTCTTGGAAAACTAGGCATTGTTATCTGATCTGAGATTTAAGGTTGAAAGTGGAACTATTTGCTTGAATTAAGGTTAAAGTGGAATAAATTTTGAATATTTTTCCTACATCGCATGAGCCAACCAAGGGTTCATCTTCTTTTTTTTTTTTAAGAAGCGGGAAGAACCTGAGCCTCAGAAAACAAGCCTCTCCAGTTAGTTCAGTTTTTACCTGCCTCCAGTTTCGCACTTCATATTGGTTGAAATAATTTTTGTACATCTTTCCCACAATTTACTACGTGAGGTCTTCCTTTACTGCGTCGGCTATCTACCACAAACCAGAGAGAATAGTTCACCAGCTTCGACCAAAAATGAGAGATCCATAGAGCCAGTTTCAAAAAGTTATTAGGTGGTTAAGTATGTGTGCCATGTTAAAGTAAATGGAGTGCGAATTGGTCACGCATACATTGGCACCTAATAATATTTACTTATAGTTATTTCTGTGGTACAACATGTATTCACAGATAGAAAAAGAGGCTGCGCTACTCATTTCAAAACTGGCTCTATGGAATTCTCTTTTTTGCCCGAAGCTGGTGGTCTATTCTCTTTGGTCTGTGTTATCTACAGTCTTAGAATTGATGACTTTGGGACCGAATCATTGTTGTCCTACGGGTTTGATTACCTCATGAATAGTTTTTCTCTCAAATTGACCAGCAATATCGTCAAAGTTACCCTGATTTGGGTTCCAGGTCATAGCAATGTTTATGGAAACGAACAAGCCGACGAGCTGGCCAGGCAAGGTTCAGCTCTCCACCGTTCACTTGCGGAATCAGTCCACATTTCGTTCGGAGCAGTAATGGAAAAATCTCCTCAGAATTCTTATCGAAGGCTAACCATAGATGGAGGAAACTACCGAGCTGCAACATATCCAGACGGATGTGGCAAACATATAGTTCAAAAAAAGCAACATACCTTCTAAATAAAACACGAAAAGCTATCTCCAATCGCCGCAGGCCACTGGCCTTTCGAGGACCATGCGGTCACATTAGGCATCGCGCATAATACACACTGTTGCAGTTGGAAGGACGCAGCCCAAAAAGAAACTCTCGCTCACTATCTATGCGGCTGTCCGGCACTAGCCAGGACAAGACAGCGATCTCTGGGAAAACCATTCTTCGACTCCCTTGAGGAAGTTTCGAAGAGTACTTTACTTATCCTTAAAGAACTGATAATCTTTTCGAATTCCAAAGGATGGATTTAAACCACCCTTCGATAAACTTACAACAACCAGGTCAAATGAGTTTGTGGTAACAAAACGGTAAATAGTGCTAATTGGGTTTTTCTCAACCGCTACTCCTACCTAATGAAATAATCCGTGATTCAGTTCCATAGACCAGGACTGAGATTATTAAGGTCTCCTGGGTCGTTCGATATAGCGCCGTTGCTATAGGATGACTTCTGGCGTCGTTTTCAAATGCGATATCAGAGTCAAGGTACATATGTCCCTTACTACCTTAAAATTGCAGCCGATATTTTGATGGAATATCTGATACGTGGATGTTTGGTGTATCTTTTATTGGCTTAATTGCTTCTTTAAAATCAAAATCTTATACGACATTTATATACTTTTTGGACTGCCAATGCGTCGGTGAGGTCGTTGTAGACCTTCATGGAGTCGAACAATCTTTTCTATAGTTGTTCTGCATAGGTGAGTGTATTTACCAGAAATGCCAAAACTGCACATAAATGTTGGCATAAGCTGCTTTAAAATCGATGCGAATATGGTGACAATTCATTTGGAATTACGAAGAGGACTGATGATGCTATAGTTGGCACAGTTTAGAATTAAGGTCTCACAAATCTTGCGAATTGAGCAGCCGTGCTGAGATTCCAGCAGGCATAGATTCCTCTGACGAAGTCTTTGAAATGAGTTGTTGCATGCTCTCGACCAAGTCATCTCCAACTATTTGATCAAGTAGATGGTAACGTTTTGCCAAAATTGAAAGGATTGTTCTGCCCAACATGACATCGATATTTTGACCCCTGCGGCCGTTATAGTTTATACAGTCTGCGGGGCAGTTTATTCTATATCCTTAGAATGAACTGAGATTCAAAAATAAAGTGGTTTCTTTCATTGAATCTATACTCTACATGAATTGTTGCATTTACCCGCTCTCTCTATCTTACGATAGTAGTACTTTATTCGTAGAGTAGCATCTCCTTGATCGTCTCTTGTCTTTAGAACACTCTTTTTTATGATCTCACTAACCGGTTGCGGAAAGCTAAGCGACCAACAAATCTCATAATCAGATTAGAAGGCCAGGAGATGTTCAATAATTTCAGGACCTCACTGATGGAGAGGTTTTGTAGTTCTTCAGAGCAGAGTTTCTCTGTTTCAGCACATAACATACAAAGGTGAATGTCTCAGAATTGACAAATTTTAGTGTTGCAGGACTGATTTGGAGTTAATCAGGTTCTAGCCTTGAGCTCTAAGTGCTACTGCTTCACCTCTCTTTCTCAATGATGCGATAAAGAAAACTATGCCCTTCCCTTGTTACAATTACATTTTTCAAAATAGAAATAATAACGAAAATATAAACAATTTTTAACCCGCCAATGGTGACCTATACTGATCTGTAAGACCGGGTGTGTTAAAAAATTCGAATAACTTTATTCTCCGTTATTGTTTTTTGTTGCAATTTCGAGTAGCTGCCGCATTGCACGTCCCCCAGCCCACCATCAGTTCACGTCGAAACTGCTTAGTGAGAACACGTTGTGTATTGCGTGAGAACGTGTGTCACCGTGTATGTAAGTAAAATATTTGTTTATTATTCGGGTATTTTACCAAGTGGGCGCAGTAGCGCAGTGGTTAGTGTGCTGGACTACTGTGCGAGGGATCCCAGGTTCGATCCCCGGAAAAACACAAATTACATCTTAAGGTTTTTTCTACTGCGCCACCTCTCGCGAACGTCTGACAAACATCCGAGAGTATGACTGTCCTGAAAAAGCTTCTCAATTCAGCCGTTCGGATTCGGCATAAAATTGTAGGTCCCTTCCATTCGTTCCAAAAAAATAGAAACTCACACAAAACGAATGGCTGCGAGAAGCTAGGCCTTGGGTGTCTACCGCCTGTCGCGCCGCCTATTTATTTATTTTTTTTTTTATTTTACCAAGTATATTATTTTTTTATTGTTTTATTGTGTATTTTGTTCATTTTGTAAGAGTTCAATATGTCGAAAGGCTAAAAAACGTTATTTTCCTTTATGAATATGTGATTTTTTATTTTTTTCTTAATTTTAAAAAAGTTGTTACTAAAAACATTGTTATTTTTAATGCTCTATTTAAAAATGTTTGTGAATTGTAATATTGAAATAAAAGAGCTTAAATTGATTAAATATCTTTGATTTATTGTCAAAGAGCATATATTTAAAGAAAAACATGAACTATTAGTAACACGTTTCGAAAAATCTTCAGTTGAAAACCCCGGTGCGTGAGACCGGCGTCACCATTGATCAGAGTCAAATTCGCGTCACCATTGGAGGGTTAAAACAGTCAGATACCCCTTTATATGCATACATAGATTTTGCAACGACGCCAAACAACAAGTTGATACACTTTTTTCTAATCACTAAACTGGTTTTAATTGCTGAGTCGATTAATTAATATTAACGACATCCTGTTTGAGTGTGGAATTTGTCGGTGTTATCTTTTGTAGACAAATTGTATGCTCTCATCCGGCTACCTTTTACAATTTTTGCTTACCTCAACGAGGAAGTACGCTGAACACCAAACATAATTATTCGAAAAAAAAGTATAATTTTGCCAAACACCCAAACGAAATTAATTGAAATACTCTCCGCCTCAACAATTCTACAACCTTACATTCCGATTGCAGAAAATTAATACCACTCCACTTCTCATTGCATAAGACAAAGAAAAATGCGTGTCAAGTTCATTGTTAGATTTCCCCCAACACGATAAATGCAGGCAATGGCCGCAGGTGTTTTTGGTTAACAAGTGAGTTTTTTGGTGTTTTATTCTGTCGACTTTAACGCACAGCCTCAGGCTGTATACAAGGTATATGTCTCTATCGATGTTGCTCAACGCAGTTGTACGAATCCAAACTCCATCCGAAAAGGAGTAGCTCAAAACCGGGTGTGCGTGTGCACATGAAATTGCTTTTAGCCTGGTCATTGCACGTAGTCTGTGCAGCTAGACACGCAGTTTTGTTGTAACCGGATCGATGAACTTTTTTTTCTTTCCGACTTTAAGCCATCAGATGAAGCAAGGTCATCTGATTTTTTTACAAAATTACTTATTTGACAATTTCCTTTTGCATTTTTATTCACAGTGAAATCCAAGGAAAAGAAGGTTGCCATGTCATCATCTGACACTATCGCCAGATCCAAGCCGCCAATTATAAATGCTCCCAATTTGTCAACACACACAGTATGTATAGTAACACTCATAAAAGTTCGCAGCCCAACTCTTTCGTTTTCCTTGCGAAAGGAAATTTGTATTGTTCACTTGGAGCTGGTCGGTACTACCTGTTTGCTTTTGTACTGCAAGGTTAATTGCAGCATTTCATGTGGTTAAGTGACTCGGTTAATCGGTAGTAATTCATTTGTTTATTACCCGACTAAAGAGGCCTGTTTCTGCTGCTTTGTTATGATGTACCTTAGCATTAGGTGTTTGGGTAAATTACCGACTTGCGGATTTGTAGAAAATAGTAACAGAAACAAGACTGAAATTGATGGTGTGGTGATAAAAAGCAAACGAGATATACTTTGAAGGTTGTTATAATTTTATTAATCAGGCAGCGGACTTTTATAGTAGTTTGCTTAATTTAAGTGAATATGGTGGCATGGGTAGCTGGAAATTTGTTAATAACATGTACCATTGCAAGTACAACAAACTTAACTTTCTATGGAGCTTTAACTTTTTTAAATGAATGTGTGTTTACATTCGCAAAATGAATAGGAACAGTGTTGGGTATACAATACAGAGCAGCGATCACTAGGGAACGGTATGTAGCCAGATATAAAGTTTTTTTTTCTTAGGAACAATGCGGCACTTACACCTGTTGCCGTATAGCTTCTTATAATAGGCGGGTTTTTTTTTGCAATCCTATATGGGCTTAGCAAGGTTTTCCATAAAAATACGCAATCCTATATAGGATTCGGATAATAATCATCGGGGCTTATGCCATTAGCCCACATAAAAACTGTGCTACCAATCTATGATTGCTTTAAATGGTATCGAAAGTGCTATATCGATTGTGTCATATATGACGTTAATTTGACTACCAAAATTAATAGGGGAGACTGGGGCACCTTTGAATGTGAGGCCATTTGAACATTGCTAATAAGACAACATTTAAAAAATATTTAAAAGTACATATTAACCAAAACTTAAACTTGGGAATACCGTCTTCTTTAGTCGTCAACGACTTTCGGATATTCTTTCAGTCGTCGTCTGGAAGCAGCCGCATGAGGCGGTTTTTATTTTTTATTTTATTTATTTATTTTATTTATTCACATTTATGTATTTACAAAAGTATTACAAGCAAAGCAAAGCAGAAAAGCGAATTAGACATTAGAAGGTCTGAACTAGACTGATGTAATTTATTTCATACTGTCATTAAGACAGTCCGTTTAATGCTTATTACTGAGTGCAAATGTGTGTGTGACATAGTTCTTATTTATATAAATTGTAATACATAACCTGCTAGTAATACTAATACATTACAATGCTTAAATTGCATATTTTAATTTTTCTGCGTAAACATTTTATGGTAACAAATAGTGCCCCAGCCCAGTTCAATACTGCTCAGCATGAGGTGTACCTTTGAACAAAAGGACCTACTTCGTTTTTAAATAAAAATAAATTATACTTTACTAAATCCAAACCAAAGTTTATGTATGTATTTGCATTTCTCAAAGTGAGAATACTTTACAGGCCAATAATTTAAACACATAGGATTTTTTGAGACCTCAAAGCAAAAAGTTGTCCAAGGTGCCCCCGTCTACCCTACAAAAAAAAGAAAACAAACAATCAAAATATGGACAAACAAGATTGCAACTCAAAATTTGGACTTAGGAAAGGAAGAGACACTGGGACCAGACTTGTGACCAGACTGGAACTGCTGAAATGCTACAGTGCACTCACTGCCACTGATTCGCTGCTGAAACTTTAATCATGCGATAAAAGTGTAAGCATCCAGTATAACCTGCAAATCGCTGTTATTGTGAAGACAGAAATAAAACAGCTGAAAAGTAAAAGTCAAATATCAACTAGAATATCTTATTAACTGAGTGGGGAAGCGAGGAGTAACAACGATTCTCGCTTGTTTGGGATTGACCCTGACAATTTTTGTTGGGAAATTATGTCGAATTTCAGTCTCTGAATTAATGTTTGAGAGAATTACATTAACAACAACTCGTAGACACTGTCACTTTGGTAGGAATGATAGCTATTTCGAACTACACCACTAATTCATCATCAGACTCCTTTAAGTGATTGTTTTAAATAGTTTTGAATTCTGACAGTCAATTCTCCGTATATATCCACTTGGGAAGATATTTTCCCCCTTGTAGAGACCCAATATTCAAGAACCGATTTCTCTATAGTTTACTATCAATTGACTTTTATTTTCCGTATTTTTATTTTATGTAGTGCGACTTTATTTTCGTTGTTTTACATTTTATATAGCCAAGTATTGGCATCGCACAGTGCCGATACTACATTTACTTTCTTAATTTTATTTTTTTTACTGTAAAACAGTTTTAACAATTCCATATTATTTCAATCCTGAATTTCTTATACAGCATTTAAGCAAAACATCAAATTCGAGATCATTCGAATTTAATCTATGAATTTCTTATACAGCATTTAAACAAAACATTAAATTTAAAATCATTCGAATTTAATCTATGAATTTCTTATACAGCATTTAAGCAATACAGCATTTAAGCAAACATTTGAATTTAATCTATTTCTTCCTCTTCTTTTCTTTTCTTTTTCTACTGCACTTAAGCAAAACGGAACATTCACTTCAAGTTCTTTTTTCTCGAATTTAATCTATTTCTTCCTCTTCTTTTCTTTTTTTTTCTACTGCATTTAAGCAAAACGGAACAGTCACTTCAAGTTCTTTTTCTTTTTTAACTTTCTCGTTTTTTGTATACCCAGCATTTAAAACATTCAATTTTATTTTTTATTTGTTTTATTATAATGCACTTCGCTATTTCTTTTTGTTCACTTTAAAATTACTAATATTTGGTTGTTATTTTCTTTCTTCTTATTCATCCTTCTTTTTGTTTTTATATAAGTTTTTCCTCGTCGCCAATTGTAGAGACCCAATATTCAAGAACCGATTTCTCTATAGTTTACTATCAATTGACTTTTATTTTCCGTATTTTTATTTTATGTAGTGCGACTTCATTTTCATTGTTTTACATTTTATATAGCCAAGTATTGGCATCGCACAGTGCCGATACTACACCCCTGTCAGGAAGTGAACTTGCACTTCGGTTTTCTCAATTGACCAAGTGACTACCACTTGCGCTAATTGAGCGACGAATACAAGCCCGCCAACTGGTGATTAGAACGGAGGAGAAGACCAACCTCTGTGCCTATAGGAGCCTATAGGATAGCCTATAGCAGCGGTTCCCAATCTGAAGAGAAATTCCTCGCGGAGCACTTCGTTGTCTGTACGTATCCCATTTTTCGTAGTTATGGAAAACGCAATTACTATTTTCCATTTATTTTTTTTTTTGTTTAATTTTATTAGATTGAAGAAATAAGTAACATGTAGCTATATGATGTGACCTTTAGCATTTTTTAAATTTATATAAATCTAGTAGATATTTAAAAAAAAAATAATTCAAAGACATTTTTAACTCATATTCGAGTTTGCCACAGAATAACACAAAATGTAAAATTCCCGTTTCTAAAACTTATAAAATTACCAATATTTAGTGGAATCCCTTATTTTTTTTAAACAACAGTCAATCTTTTCTGAAGACTTTCCTCTAAAATCCGACATCTTATAAATAAATAAATATAAATTTGGTGCAGCAGGTCTATATAGGCACCTTCTCAAAACCATTTGTTTTGTGTTTTTCGGGGATCGAACCTGGGTAGTGTAGCACACTGAACAGGAGCTTGTACCACGAAACAACAAGTATTGTGGAATATCTTTAACACATTGCTCCGATAAATGCTCCGATAAACTGCTACAATACTTGTTGTTTCGTGGTACTGGCCCCAGACCTCCTTAATGTTTTCGAAAAGCTCTTAAGCATATTTCTTGATTTTTTTGGCTTTTAATGATCTTTTGATGTCGGCCCACAAGTTTCCAAATCGGCACTTTGAGCGGGTCATTCCAAAACATTAATTTTGTTATCTGTAAGCTATTGCTTCACTCTCCGCGGAGTATGCAAAGGATCGTTGTAGTGTTAGAAATCATATGTTACTGGTTTGTATGAAAAAAGGGTTTTCTCTTAAATGTTTTTATAAGCCTATTGATTTATCAAGGGTCGACCTTATACAACTAATGGACCAACATCGACCTAAGAGAATGCACCGCAGACCTTTACTATCTCTCCTCTATGCTTTATGATCTGAAGCGAGTACTTTGGCTGCAATTCCGGCTCTTCCTTAGGTTTTTGTTGACATAATGTGTTTTTGTGGAATATGCATCCACGAGGATTTTGTTCTACGACACAACGCCAAGGCAGTGTGTTCTTGATGTAGTTTAGGTGCAATAACCTCCCTAATTTTTATGGACATTAAAAATGGATTGGCTCTACTTGTCGGGCAAACCTCTCTTTGGAGTAGTTTGGAGTAGTTTTTTTAGTCTAACCTCCTTTCTTTTGCGGTTCTTAAAACTTCTAGTATTTCCTCGAAAATAAGCTTCGTAGAACAACCAAATCTGTTCGCTATCAACGCCATGGATTCGTTTCCATTTTGATAGCTCTGAAGTTCTGGAGAAGGTGCACGATTTACGCATTTTTGTACTGTGTAGTTTCAGAAGCACAAAATGGAATTTTCATATTTTTCCCCATCTTTCCGCGGAGCACACTTTGGGAAACTCGGGCCTATAGGATTGCAAAAGAAAAAAACACGCCTAATATTCGAGCTCATCCTGAAAGAAGAGTTTCTAACGCACTAGTTGTCTGACCAATTTTATAAGCCATTTTTTTAGCGAACCAGAACCAGCAGTAGGTATGTCTCTAAGGTAAAAAGTTGACATATTTTGACACACCATTTCTCTATCTTCATCTGTATTATGCTAAGATAAGCTCTGGTTACAGGCACATTGATGATATTCATTGCTGATGCTTGGGACGAATGGCTTCAGTAGTTTGGGCTGAATTTATACCATGCATGAGGTGCTTTGCTATGTTCCCAAAGCACGGCAAGAGGTGCGTGTGATGTGCGTCCCTAAATCATCTTTAAATCACTTTTTAACACCATTTTTAATATTAATTCGGGATTTTCTCGAGATTTTTACATTCGAGATTTTTGCTTTCGAGATTTTTTTTTTCGACCCCACCCAAGGCTGATTTATCGAGAATTCTTCGAGATTTCTTTCTTAATTGTTGGTTTGTATTTAGACTCTATTTCTGCGTATATTTCGATTAAAGATCTCCTAAAATATCACTCCAAGGTTGAGTTATACTGCGTCTCTTTTCAGCCACTAAACTTCAGTTTGGGATCTAGCAAAAATGTGTATATCACACTCTAAATGTTTTCGGAACGATGCGAGGAACAGAGGAAAATATACTGAATTCAAAACAATTTACACAATAATAAGGCATCGAGCTATACAATTATACAATTATACACAGCTCTGACAACGCCTACCAAAACCAAAACCCACTCTACTTTCGAATCCAAACACACCTTCGACTCAGTTTCAATTGCTTTCGGTTATGCGCCAAACGTTGACCTATGCCTCTGAGAAAATCCCATTTTATTCCGAAATCAATTTATGTAGCACGGACGTCGTCTAATTAGACAAAAACAATTGGTACACCTATACAGCGCAGGCCCTTTGCGAAACACGGAAATTCTTCTTCACCACAAGATTCGATGGATTAATCTCTATTTCCCCCCAGACTCCTCGCATCAAGTGAAAACTACATTTTATAGACCAAAGCGAACTCAAATTGTTCGTCTAACTCAAAGGTCATACGCCCAACCAAGGAGTTACACTTTCTGTATATCTGAAACAATGTGAGATTGCGGTAATCGCACGTACAATAGCACGAGTCGCCCTCTGTCAGTCAACAGCTCAACAGAGTAATATCACGCAAGCCCGCCCAAGATAAAAAAAAATAATAAATTAAATTTTGGACTCCAAAAAATAATTTTAGTTACAAGAGGCAGGAGTAGGAGGCATGGGGGCAATAGCGATAGTCATACTATTGTTCGTGCAGTGATTTGTATATGAGCCTCCATACAGTGTTAACCTTGAACATTTCGTTGCAGGAATAGGTGCGGTGGTCACGCAGCCTCCCAGTCTGAACTGAATTCAGAAACAAAACCCCAGTTCCGCTTGCAGTTCTTGGCATCCGCCGACAAATTGTGGCAGCCTTAGTGCCAATGGCATCGCATTTAGACCAATCCTATGACTCAAGACAATTTTCCTTCTCCGCTAATGGGCCACCACAATATTCGCCGTCAACTATTACGGAATAGATCTGGCACCGCTTCATGATTCATGTGCGCTGCCGCCAGCTGTAGGTGCATGCTATCGTACCCTCGTCGTCGGACCTATCCAATTATCTGTTGAGAACTTTATTGAGGTGATGCTAATCTCACAGGCGTGCAAATAAATACGAAAATAGATTTCATTGAATTCGCCATGCAGATACAGATACAGCGGTGGCAATGCGGCCGCAGTGACGATGTGCATTCTAAATGGGCGTACATGTGTCCGATTTATAGAATCGCTAAATAAGTTACCTATCCGTGGAGCCGATGCGGGGGTTATTAATGCGACCACTTGTGCTGACTGGGATTATGAGCGTATGGCGTGGCCGCTATATCTTTTATTGTTGTTAATTGTGGGAACTTGAACGATCACAAGATCACATTTGTCAGAGGTAGTACGTGCGCAAGCACGGACTTAATGACGTGGTCCAGTAGTGGCTTAGAGTGCGATATGTTTCGGTGGTGTGGCCGGTCGGTGGTCGAACAACTTTATGAATCACAATTGTTATGTTGATCTCTGATTTGATTATCGACACTATGGGATCGCGGAAAATGGAAAAATTGTGAAATGCAAATTCTAGTATAGAAGCTACTGAGAAAGTGTTAGCATTTAGATGTGAGGGGGTGGAGAAAAATAATTTCAGCAACCAGGGTGTGTGGATATTCAATTACATATACTAGACTGTTATCTTTAGATATGTAAATTATAAATTAAATCGTTCTTTACAAATTAGCGATTCCCATAGTTAAAATTGTAATAGAGACCGAGTTGACCAGTTACACTGTCAACTTCTTAAGTAGGTTGCATTTAATACCAAGAAATATGTTTTCTGACTGACATTGTTTCTAAGAAAAATGTGTCGATATAACCCCAACCCATCCATCCCAAGGAATCCATGACCCAGCTTATCCTTCTCCACCTTAAAATATTCGCATAACTTACTTGACAAATCAACAGTCTAGAGGCGAGGATTTCGATTCCATTTATTTTATTTACACATGTAATTATCTTCGCATTTCGGACTTCGGCGATCACTAGTACCTATAAGCCCTTCTTAGCCCTGATGCTGTCAACTATAGGAAAGAGTTTGAAACAAAAGAATTCTAAGAATTATGACTGATAGGTTAGAAAGCCCCAAAACGCAGGAAAAACCTTCAAATAAAAGCTAAAAAAAACTTTAGGAAAACACTTCATTAAAACAAATTCTGAAAACACGAGAGAAACTTTTCTATTTAATTTACTACTGATTGCTTTACGGTTCAAGGTGGACTGTGAAAACGCTTCAAAAAATACTCCGAAAAGTACCCCGAAAAGGATAAATAATTCAGCCCTATCGAGGTATCCGTCGTAACGGAAAATTCTCCGATTTCATACGAATCGGAGTATTTTTGCTTCGAGGTATTCTTCCGAACAACTTTTCGGAACTTCTTTCTGACAAATATGCAACGCACATTGACTTTTTGCGTTTTAGTGCGATTAAGTGCGTTTTTAAGGATATTTTCGACACACGAAATTTTCTTCCGATATGCTCCGACATTTTATTTATTGCTTAAATTTGTCTTTCCAGGGCAAAAGCAAACGGAAAAAAAAGGACTAGGAAAACCCTGATGTAGCACGAAACAACAACATGTCAAATCAATGCGTTGTCGCATTTTAATTATTCTTTCCGAAGACAGATACCTCAAATGTAATTTGCGTCTCCGACGGAGTATGCGTTGCGGAGAAAATTCCGTTCCGATCGGATACCTCGATAGGGCTGATTATGTATCTTTTCTCCGCATGATAATTTTTTGAAAGATGAAAAAACCGAGGATAATTATTTAGCGCAATTGAAAGTGTCCCTAAAACAAAGCACGCCCCAAAATCGCAAACACTGTAACTACCATTTACAGTGCTCGTTGATATCCTAATGTACCTTGTGGCCATTCGGCCTGACATAGCACATTCAGCAAGTGCTCTCAGTCAATTAACAATGTTCGAACCGCTTAGAGAGATACAAGTCATTACAGACTGGAACCTGGAATTCGAAAAGGACGACGACGAAACTTGTGCTACGACACACAGTCGCAAAGAGCATATATTTCTGAGCTCACCAGTAGGCGAATTATGACGAATATAGGTAAGTTGTTCATTCTCAAATTCTCAATTCGCTTTCATAGGCCAAGACACATCCTTAAGCAAAGTTGGAAAAGAAGGAACGCATTTAATCAG
This sequence comes from Cheilosia scutellata, assembly GCA_955612985.1. Taxonomy (NCBI): domain Eukaryota; kingdom Metazoa; phylum Arthropoda; class Insecta; order Diptera; family Syrphidae; genus Cheilosia; species Cheilosia scutellata. The sequence continues at coordinate 6,646,675 of OY015311.1, read as the reverse complement.
TTCTTAGATTTTTGAATTAGGGAAGAAAGACTAAAAATTCTGAAAGGAAAAGGAGTAAAGCCAGCATTTCCGATGCCTTTTAAATACATGCAACCAAATTTGAATAAGTTATAATTATAATTATAACAATTAACAATATGCCAAACATTTTTGAAATTTATATACCAACGTGATAAATCGACGGATACCTTTTTTTTTTGTTACAACAACAATTTTCAATACAATTGACTACTTTTTACTAATTCAATACAATTCTAATACAATTGGAAAAACAATCAATTGCAACTCTAATTTAGCACAACAATTTAGCTAAGAAGTATGCAAAATGGTTATAAAAATGGTATAAATAAATTCGTTGCACTCTCCAGGGGAGTAGTAGTATCACAGTTGCCTTAAGTAAGTTGTACCATCAAAGTCTAATGCAATAAGAAAGATGTTTTTAGGCTTTTATTTTATACCAGTTGCATGGTCTACTCTAAGGTACGGCAAGTCAAGATTATAATTCCAAGAACTATTTTTTAAGAGTGACGAAATTCTGGCGGGTATTTCAGAATTTGTTCTTAGATTTCAGATTTCTGTTGACCAATCAAACATTAATCCAAATTTTTGTGTACTTTTGTTTGTGAGTAAAACCAATCACACTTTTTCAATTTCACTAATAATTCAGAATACATGTTTACGTACATGTCACACATTAAATTTAGCACAACTAGAGACTATTTAATAATAAAACTATGTTCCATTGGTATTAGTGAAAGTCCTTGTAAATTTGAAAAAATACCTAGGTATCAAGATTTTTAAGAACTGTCACGGAAAATAAAAATAATTTTTTTTGTTTGCCAATCGAAAAGTGTAAATTCAGTGTGAATTCCACTGTTTTAATTTTTGTTTTTAAAAGATCATTCTACCTTTTTGTAATATCTGATGGCTCAAAAATATTTTTCAGAATAAATTCAGCACTATCTGTACCATGATTTAAATGTAGTCTAACAAGCAACAATACATCGGCTATATATTGTGGAAACATCATTTCAAAAAGAGACAATGGGCTGAGGCCAGAGTCTTACCATTGTCATTGAAAAATTAACGTCATCTGTAATGCGTTGTATAGTTTATGTAAATATTGCCTCCAGCATTAGAATGAATATGAGCCATCATAAAACTGTTAAGACCTTAAATTAATTTATAAAGTGTCAACATTTTGAATGACAGCCTAATAATATAAGGGAATTTATGTACTTGATTCCAATTTATGTATTTAAAAGAAATCGGTGAGTTTGAACTAAATAGTTATCGAATAGGTAGATAGATAGGTAAGTTATATTAAGGCTCCCTGAAATTACGCCAAAAGAAATTACGCCAAAAAATTTAAGTGGAAAAAGAGCGCAAAAACCTCCATACAAATTTGTGGCACGCCCCAGGAACAATCGCCCAAATATTTTGACACAAATGCCGCTAATTTTTTCCAAAACTCTTTCGGGCATTTTTTCCATTTAAGAAAATTGAGAAAACGCCCAAAAAAGTGTTTTGGAAAAAACACAAAAAAACGTGAAATAAGACTCCAACCTCAAACGAAAAACCGCAACCCCCTGCTTGGGTTTACTGTGAGACTTTGGGCCTTATTTCATTTTTTTTTTTTGGGCGTAATTTCAATTTAACTTTTTGGCTTTTTTCCAAAAATATGACGTAATTTCCTCTCATTCTGGTGAATTTTCTTTTTTATTTTTTTGGCGTTTTTGTCAAAAATATTACGCCGCAATTATTTTGGTCTTTTTTCCAAAACACTTTTGGCGTAATTCCAGGGAGCCTTATATTAACTACAGTAACTAGAGTAGATGGATCACTGAGCGCAGGGCTCCTTGGAAGATTCGGGCCTAGGTCTAGCTTCTCACAACCATTCGTTTTTGTTAGTTTTTATTTTTGTGACGAATGGAAGGGTCGAAGGGACCTACAATTTTATGCCTAGCCCGAAAGGCTGAATGACAGTTATACTCTCGGATATTTGTCAAGCGTTCGCGAATGCTGGCGGAGTGGAACATGTAATTCGTCTTTTTCTGGGGATCGAAACCGCTACTCGCACAGTAGTCCACCACACTTACCACTGAATCTGCTCGCCACATCAATATTCGGCGCAGGGACATAAGTCCCGAATGGTCTTTTCGGAACTAATTCAATTGGGGACCTATGTCCCACCCCAGCGAGACATAAGTCCCGAAAAAAAAAGTCGGGACTTATGTCCCACCAAACATATTTTCGTAGATCTACGGTGCCGTGACATTAGGCCCATCGACATAGGACCAAATCTCTAAATCTGGCTATATGGCGTGTTGTGAAGGTGACATAAAGCTAAATTCTTTAATTTAGCAGCATGACTCTTTGGTAAATTAATATTAAGCTGTTTAGATTTTGTCATTTTCCACTACATATCCGATTTTGGTTATATGATTAGTTAGAAAACATGCTCCGTTGACCATTTTGAGAAGTTTAAAATGGGTGAATGAAATTTGAAAAATTGCCCAAACGAAAATGAAGTACGCCAGCAAAAAATTATATGAAAACCAACAACTACAAAAAATTTATTAATTTTTTTTTGCTGAATTGGAAGTAGCTACATATTTAATTTTTTGAGGCACTTTTTCTTTTTATTTTTCTAATTCATTCAATATGATGCATATCTTCTGGTAAGTTCTGGCACTCTACAGAATAAGAGAAATAAACTTGGGCATGCAAATAATCCAGAGGCGTATAGATAGCAAAGAAACGATTGCGAAAAAGGAGGATCAATTTCAAAATTCTAAAGGCGTACCAAGGGAGGATCGATTTGGGGTGTGAAAATTAAAAATTCGCGCAAATTAATAACTACTGAGTTCTATGACGTTTGAATGAATTTGCCAGTTGATTATTTATGCCAAACTATATTACACGAGTATTATTTGTATAATTTTGGTTCAGTATGCACATGTGTCAGCCTTTCAGCAATTAATTCACACAAGGAAACTAATAATTTCTTCACATGTCTCCGGTCTGCATCAACAAATAGCAATTCCTCTTAAATATCAGTTCCTTATTTTCCACTCAATTCAGTCACGTTCAATTACCTTCTCAATTCTATCCTGCATGTGGTGATCAAATCCACCGATTGCCTGTATTAACCGCACGAAATTGGCACCGCCACAGAATATGACATCACAGACAATCTTGCCGCGCAATCTAACATTTTCAACAGCAGTTATCACTAAATTACCTCCAACTGGTGGTAACAACTGTACGCCAGCGAAAGTGGTCTTTCGCTACGATTTCCTGTGGTACCGCCGCGAACTGGTCTCTGCTGCAGCTTTTCTCGCGAAGAGCCTTCGGCAAACGCAACTCCACTTAGTTAAACGCAAGAAATTATTTGACAAGCCTCTAGGATTGACGATGCTACTACGCTGCTGCGATTTCCATCAGCTTTTCCATCCATACCCAAAGTGTATGGGAAAAACTCGTTCGCCTGCTTTCGGTTTCACTTTTCATTGGCATTGGTTGGCTCAGTTGGATCGTGTGTACAGTGCGCTCTCGGCGTGCGCCAAGAAGTCCAAGTTCAATGATATCTCTCTACGTGAATAATAAATCGATATACAAATCTGATTTTTAATAATTTCTTTTTTTATTTGGATCGTTAAAAAAATACACATGCAATGATTAATTCATAAAGATGCAGAAAATGATACAAATGTATCTAAGACTAAATTATATGGAAATATGATTTGTTTGTCTAACTTAGATGATAGTTTAACATGAGTACAGTCTGTATAGAGATTATTTACACACATACGCATTAAATAAAATGGGCAAATAGAGGACGCATAGGCAGGACGTGAAATGAGTCGAGGCACGAACATGAACAAAATCTTCTTATCACAGAGTTTTACAAAAGAGGAATATGCATAGATGGGGATACCTAGTGTGGCTCATAAGTTCTGTACTGGCACAGAGTAAATAAAATATTTAAAAAAAAAACCTACTAAAATGTATTAGAAAGTATTAAAATATTACTAGAAAGGTATTAAAAATAGTACAAAATTATTAAGAAAAAGTAGCATAGTAGTAGCGTTTTCTTTTTTGGTTCGATCTTATAATAAATATTCTCTACGTTCGTATTTTCGTTTACCATTTTCTTCTTATGGATGCAATACTATGACATGGTGTGATGGTTTATGGGGGAGTAGCGAGTTGAATGATCATCGCCGCACTTTAGTAGTGATCTGAGTGTGAGTGCACTGGAGCGGTCTTATGCACGACAGCATTGAAACCGTTGTGCTTGTCAGCTGTGTAGTCGACGGTACGGATTGAACCGTCTGGTTCAACGAGGGAGTATTGACCTAAAAAAAAACAAAATTGTGTCACTAGGTATACGACTTTGTGGAATGCCGCCGACACTTACCCTTAACGACATCACCATCACGAGTTTCGTGCTGGGACTTGACATCACCGGTATGGTAGTCATTCACTCCGTACTTGAAGGCATACTTTGGTGGTGCCTATGGAAGGGATAGCAAGAAAGTTGGGTTAGTAAGCTAAGTTAATCGGGTTTTAGAGAGTACAGGTGGTCTAGCTGGTTTCCATAGGAGTGAAGATCTGCCAAAGGGAAACCGCCATCGAATGGAACTCCATATCAGATATGTTTTTCGATAAGCCCGCCAGATTTGGATTAAAACTTACATAGTAATCAACGGCGTGCTCCTCCTCGTGATGCTCATATCCAGAGTGTTCGTGCTCATCGCCCAATGAAATTCTTGCAATTTGATGACCATAGTCGTGGCTTTCTTCATGAAGGCCTTCCGATAAATCATGTCCATCATATGAGGGATAATGTTCCAATGGATAGGCCAAAGTTAGACACAGCGCTGAGGCGAAAATCAGATACTGAAAGTAGACAAAAGGAAATTGTTATGGAATGGATGAAAGACAACCAGGAAATTAATGGTTAATTATTTCTTCAGTTTTTCTTTTAACTGCAGTGCGATTTACTGATAATCTTTTGACTCATACGTATGAAAAATGTACGAACATGTAAGCTTTATTGTTACGAGAGACTAATTGGACAGGTAGATGTGGTCAGGATTTCGCTTCCGCATGATCACTTGAAGTACGGCTTATAAGAAAGGAGACTAGCTGAAAGCGCTTCTTTAAAGTTCAACTTTATGGAATCAAATACGAAAAATATGTCGAGTGAAAATATATATAAAGATACGATTTTTTGACATCTTGGCAAAGGCTTTATGATTTAAAAATGATATATGAAATGCAGAGCTGTGGTCAAATCGCGGTAACAATTACTCACTCACATAATGGCATTTGAGAAGGCTTCGGACTATGCTAAGCCAACACATATTTTGCAGACTTGGGGTAAACTCTAGAGTGTTCTGCATGAGGAGAATGTATAGTTGACAATTCTCTCCTAAGAGCCATTAAATTTCTTTATGCGAAGAATTGGGGGACGTAAGAAGTCATATGCTCTTCGCCGATGACTTGGTCATATTTAGATCCTTCAGACTGAACTTCAGCGCGGACTCAATAGATGTGTTGAAACTGAGGGTAAACGTGAACAAATCAAAAGAGTGTTGTCATTCTCATACTGCCTATTTAATGCCCTAATAATGCATTCAATGGGACTAGTGAAGTCCAATTGAAACGGGTGGTGAAGTTTAGGTATCTCTGGGTCTTATTCACGAGAGATAGAAGGAACAATGCAGAGTTTTCCTGTAGGCTTGATCGGGCTTGACAAGGGCCCATTGTGAGCCTCTCACGTTGGATGAGGAATACGAGAAGAAATGTTCGCAATTTTACATTTGTATTGTATCCTAGCAACAGTAGTGCCAAACGTCAAAGTCAAATAAATAATAAAATAGAAAATAAATTGTGACTTGATCGACAGACATAGCAGAAAGCAGGCGTCATAGGATAAGATTGTATAACATTATAAAAAGCTTTTCTAATAAGAAAAAATATATGGTTCCAGCAGAACGAAGCTCCATGCCATACTGCCATGAAACCACTGAGTCAATGACTTACGGAGGACGCGATTTACCGACAACATTTCCCCGCGAAATGGACTAGTGAATTTGGGCTCCGAGATCGTGCGATTTGACGCAACACGATTATTGAAGTAAATTCCGTATTCAGCGTATTACTGCTGAAATAAGCTGAATACGGGATGCAACTACGAAACAAAGTCGACGAGTACATGTTCTTGTTATGTCAAATATTACAAAATGGGTTTAATCCGTTACTTTGGTCGCGTCTGGCAATGACTTTGCTGCGTGCAAAACGTCCTGGACTCTGTTGCTTAAGGCTATAATAAGGTGGTTATACTAATTATTATTATGTACTATTGTAATGATGCATATTCAACGCGCTGTTACACGCTTCGACTGCCACGTTTTGCTGCCAGACTTTTATTTTCGATATACCCTCTACTAAGGCTACACATAGTAATGCAAATATCTTTCGGTTACCTTTCAGACCGAAAAAATAATTTGGGCTCTTGGTCTATCCGTAGAAGACCCTAGCCCTATAAACTATAAGCATTTCGAATAGCTGAATTATGAAACTTTCTATGATTCATTAAAGTTTTTCAGACAGTCGGGAGAGATCGCGAAGTAGAACGTTTCAAGGACTGACACTTTGTCCCATAAGTATTTACTCCACCACTGCGCTCACTCCATAAGATGGTCCAAAAATGCTAATTAAAAAAAAAAATTCTAATTGGATTTTAAAAATACAATACTTTGAAAAGAAGCAATATTTTTTTTTTGGTTGTCAAATCATAAATTGAGAACAGCTCCTAAATTGTAAGAATACAGTGAGAATTGAGACTTCATTTGCAGAAATGTTTCCTCTACGACCGACCCAAACGCAAAATAGTTGGTCTATTTTTGAATAAACAGATTAATCTTTTTTCATACTTAAATTTATTGTGGTTGTAAATAGTTATTTATTTAAAAATGTGTGCCATGTAATACAGTAATTATTCTTAGTAAATTAGGCTAAATGAAACAAAATTTAAAAAGGCCACCGTTATGATTTTCTCTATTATCTCAAACAAAGATAGGTGCATAAGAGTTGGTCTACACTCTTTTGAATGCAAAATTCTTGGTCTATTACTATTTAAATAGTGTTTTGGTGAACCGTTATGGAAAAAAAATGGCATAAACCCTATAACCTATTTGCTGTTGAATGATCTCTGTTTTTATGCAAGTAGGCATCAGTTTCATGTTCACCGTGGCGAGTGGCGTTGCATTATTATGAGTCCTAAAAGAATCGATAATTAAGGATTGTCGAGTTATAAAATTGCTCAGAACGCTCATCAGTGCAGAACATTATTACAAAATTCAAAAAATTGGAAAATGTTGAGACAAGTAAGAAAACTGCGCGTCCACTGATAGCAATACCTCCACCACAATCGGCGCAAAACTGCTGCAGCAATAACTGTCCAATGGAGAGAACAAATTCAAAAAAGCATTTCGATCGACCCTCGTAAGCGGACGATGAAAAAAATGGCATATAAATTTTATAAGGTTTTTTGAATTTTACAAAACATAAAGCTTCTCAATTCATTAAAAAAACAGGCAAAAGAAAAACGTCTTTTGATACCTAAGCAGAAGAAAAAACGACTTGAGTGGGCCAAACAACGCAAAAACTGGACTTTAAGTCAATGACGGTCTGGTATTTGGAGTATTAGTCCAGATTCGAAGTCTGCGTTGGTGACGAACGCATACGTGTGGTAAGAAATTCAAAATAAGCCTTTCACAAAGACTGCCTGAAGCAACAGTCAAGTTCCCAGCACCTCTAATGGTATGGGGATGCACGTCTGGGCGTGGCATGGGTAATTTACATTTTGTCAATGGACTGGTCAATGGTGCCAAGTACCAAGTCATTTAAGAAGAAGAGCTTCTTTCATCAATAACTCGTCTTCAACCAAGTGAGGGAGACTATATTTCCCAACAGGACGGTGCTTCTTGCCATACTGCTAGATCGACAATGGCGTGGTTAACTGCTGAAGGAATTCCTTTAGTGTAATGGCCTTCCAGCAGCCCTGACCTTTCACCAATCGAAACCGTTTGGCATAAAATGAAGCAAAAACTGCGACAAGAACCAGCTCGGACACTTCCAAAATTAAGGGCCAAGATAACAAATATGTGGGAAACTTTCGGCTCCGAAGGCGCCACGGCGCTTAGAAGCTGTTATCAATGCCAGAGGTGCAGTAATACAGTGGTAAAATGAAAATAAAGACTGGTAGACTAACTATTTTGCGTCGTATAAAGCCTTCAATAAGTTATTTAGTTTTATAAGCTCACTCCATAACATTATTTCAATGAAGTTGCCTTCTTTTTATTAACTTTATCTATTAAGAATAAATAAATCATTATATAATCAACAAAAAATTGTGGTCTAGTTGGAAAGAATTCAAGAATCAGCACATGTTTTTATTCTATCTTCGATAGACCAACTATTTTGCGTTTGGGCTCGTAGAAATTACATCGCTTTTTCTTTTTTCAGCAAAAAGGAACCTAATCGAATGATAAGACTTGATGAGCACCTTTTGACGTTAAAGCTTAGTACACTGCTCGAGCGAAACGAAATTTTTGCTTCTCTCCAATTTTTCTCTCCAAACATTAGCTAAAATCCTAGCTAAATTTTGACATAGAATGAGCTGTGGATATAAGTGTCACAGAAAATAGATGTTCGTTGAAAATAACTTCATTTAAAAATGTATCGACGAGAAAAATGTTATATTTTTGTTGCACTTTAAAAATAAAAATGTACCGAACCATTAATGGCCGCGCTAAATTATGACAGATAAATGAAATGAAAATTTGATTTTTTAGTTGAAGCCACTCCGCTGAATGGATTCGCTTAACTTTATTTGGAGATAATTTTGTACGGGAGATAAAATTTAGCTCGAGCAGCGTACTAAGCGTAACCATTCACCCCAGCTAAGTATTTCACAGACAGAATTATTGTTAACAGAACTATAACAGCAACTTTTAGGAACTTTTGGTAGTCACATGGTGGTTTCTGACTACCGAAATGTCTGCTCCACTTTTGACATAATATTACATTTAGTAAAGAAAGAGGTAAGAGTTACCTGCTCATTGTTTAAAAAAAATATATCCACCTTCATTATACTGTTCGGAAGTCCTTTGAAAAATTCATCATGAGCGGAAATTTAATGTTACGGAATTACATCTCGTTTGCTAAGATCCTATTTCATTGAAGACGCCATTGGGGATCTAGGGTACCTTCTGTACTACTTCATTGCTCGAGAAATGATGACTATTCTGTAAGGAATGTTGCCAGGCTAAATAATGTAAGTAATGAAATTACATTACTGACCGACTTGTTCTCTTAAACTAGCATCTCAAGTCTGAGGTTATTTGAACTCAAGGGTTTAAAAGAATAAGTTTATACGAGAATAACTCCCAGCCACCTGGAAAACCTTGCCCGCACAAAGTTTGAAAAAATCGACAAAGATTTTTAGGATCCTAAAAATTGGCCAAAAAAAGGGTTACATATTCGTTTAGTTTTGTTAAAATTCGTTCGTCATTGAATTTAAAATCCACATACAATTTTTAGCCCACCCTATACAAGTCGTATTGCGTGCGATAAAATCTAGTCACCACCAATTACGTGTTGTAATCTCTTTTGACAACATTGTGATTGTGGTTTATGGATTGACATCATCGTGGTATGTTTTCTTAAAACATTGTAACAAACTATAACATTGCTATATTGTAGGCATTTAAATAACTGAAGTGACCGTAAGCTGATAACTGGAAAAGAAGAAAGTATCGAATACGAAAAGCCGTTTGAGCGAAGAAAGTCTAACCCGTTTATGTGATTGATTATAATAGCTGTCAACAAATTTGTCATTTTCGCGCTCTATATGGATTTAATTTGGAACAATTTACTTGGCTTTATTATTGTTATTTTTAAAGAAATCTATCTATACGAAAAAAAATTATTTTTCATTAGTCTTTTTTATACTTTCGGTTGAATGGAATTGTTATCTATTTCAAAATTGAGTTGTGACTTTAACTTTCGATGGAGCTACAATTCCGGGCAGAATTTGAGACACTTTAAAAATTTGTTGTTGCTTCAGTCAAATTTAAGCGGCACATTTTTTGAGCCGTACCTAAAATATAGTTTTGTTAGTTCGACAATTTTGAACTAAAAATATTGTCAGATTGGACAAAAAAATAAAAAAAAATAAAAGGTGGCGCAACAGGCGGTAGACACCCTAGGACTAGTTTCTCGCAACCATTCGTTTGTGTGAGTTTAAATTTTTGGGACGATTGGAAGGGACCTACAAATTTATGCCGAGACCGAGCGGCTGAATTGAGAAGCTTTTTCAGGACAGTCATACTCTCGGATGTTTGTCAGACGTTCGCGAGAGGTGGCGCAGTAGAAAAAACCTTAAGATGTAATTTGTGTTTTTCCGGGGATCGAACTGCGCAGATTGGAAAAGCTTGAGTTAAAAATGTTGCCTCTTGCTTATAAAATTTGATGGTAATCACACAAACGTTTTTATTCGGCTCTATATTTTTTCAGAACTCTTACAATTATCATTTCGGTAATTATAATATCAAGCCAAAAAGAAGGGATTTTGTACTTCAATACTTTTCCGCATCGCCAACACATTTCGAAAAAAATATTTTATATCACTACACTCCCAAACAAAGTCAGCTTCGATTTAGCAGAATTTACAACTTTATCAATTCCACCACAAAATTCACATAATCCTTTATATTGTCCTTTATGTCCTTATCGATACGTTTATCCACATTTAACGTCATCATACCTTGAATGCCATTTTGTATTTCTTTTATTTATTTAACCACACACGAGTACACGAAATAAACTACACAAAGTATTTTTAATATCAAGCAAAAATAGGAAACAGGATAGCACACAAAAGGCTACAAGCGATACGAATTTATCAAGGAGAATAAAGACGAGAGAGAAAAAAAAACGAGATCACTTTTTGAGCTGATCTTTACTAAAGCACTTTCCACAACTGAATAATGATGGAATATCGAAAATTTGTTGCTTTTATATATTTTTTTCGGAAGAAAGCGAATGTACGCGCGAAAAACAAAAAAAACGAAATCTGCATTTTTAAATGCAGACCGATTCTTCCAACTCGAACAGCACACCATCATGGATCGCACACACAAGAGCTGGGCTTAAGCCCCCCGAAGTGCAAGTACAGTGGCGCACACATAACATGTGGTGGCGCGCTGTATGGATCTCCCAACCACCCGCCACCCCTCTCTAATGCGATCGATGTTTATCTATGTACGGATGACAGCAAAACACTGCACAATGAATCCACTCGCACCTGCAGCGCTAGGCGCCCGTCGCTGATTGGATTGGAACAACAAACAGATCGACTGCTGTTGCTGGTGCTGAGCTGAGCGTTTGGTAAGAGTTCGGCACCAAACTGTGGCAGCACTGCACCGAGGGGGATGATCTTAATTGTGAGGGAAACGTTTTTCGCTCGCTTTTGTAGGTGAAAAATGCCCGCGAAGAGCACATTCGCATGTCAAATGTTACTGGGTATTTGTGGAAAGCCGTTTCTACTGGCCAGAGGATGAAGGGGTGATATGAAGACCATTGCCATGGATTAACTGGTGGTATAGAGTCAGCACTTATCCGGAGACGGAAATAGGTGATGGAGAGTGGCCAGTTGCTGAGGTATGTAACGAGTGTAATTTCTGTTTTATTGTTATTATTGCAGCAGTGTCCGAATAAAATTGTTTTTGGGTCTTTGTGTGGCACAGAAGAAAAACACGAGCAAACCGCTAGACTGTGGCGGTTATGTCTGGGTGAAGAGAGTTTGTGTAACACTTTATGTGCAGATGATGGTATGCATGAGCGTTTGATGTTTGATCATCGGTGCGACAGTTCGGTTGCAAAATATTAATTGTTGCAATTTTCGTGGCAATTAAAGCGTGGTATGCGGGTCATGTTGAGCTAGCGAGACATGCTATATATTTTTTTTTTTGGATTCACTACGTTCAATTGACCGCATTTTTGCATGAAACGTGGCTTAAACAGTAGATTTAGCATTTCAGATTTTTTTAAGGATAATAAAATTGACTAATAAAGTCAGTTCCAATTGCGCGTCCTTATAGTGTGCTCAGAAACGCTGGCAAAGCCACTACTTCTCCATTTATCCTATTCTCCTTGACTCTTCCCGTGTAAGTCAAAAATAGGTGTTATCTAGCCCGCCACTTTAATCTTTCACCAAATGCCGACCCGTTGCAATTACGCCTATTCTTTCTTAGGTCATGGAAACACTTAGTTTTTGTAGCAACATTATGATGTTGTAGTACGACCTTTTTATTTATACCTTGTGGAATATGTTCCCTCATAAGAGTTTTCCCCACATTAAGACCCATTTCGGAATTATTTTTTGAGGGTTTTGCTATACCTTTACCTAGAAAAAGTTCTCTCGAATCCAGTCTCCTTTCAGAATCTAAGGATGAAAGCTTGCGCCAATGGCGATATTTTGACTTTTGTGAGTCAATGCCCCACCAGATCCCAGCACATTTTCTTGGATTTCTCTGGACTCATCGTCTTCTTTCTTATTCTCCTCCTGATGTTCTTTTTGAGTCTATAGTGTCTCTTATGAAATGAAGGTGATTTTTTGCTCAGGACACGCATGCCTCGAATCTTTTTCAGTTATCTATTGTCTATCCACAGTTTTCTGCTGATTCCAAACTACTGAATTGAGAAACCGAGAGGTGACGGAAGCGCAATGGAAAATACTTACAGCCCAATTCTAAATATTCCCTGCGAAAATAACTTCCCGGGAGCAGCGTTCCCACTTTCACTACGATCGTAATGTTTCACTACGATTTTGCCTTAGTTCGACAAAATCATTACGCCACTACGGAAAACACTACGATTTTCCGTTCGACTTCGTATCCATTTATTTCTTGTATAAAATTCCTTCAGTAAGTAATAATATTGATTTCTAAAATGTTTTCCCTTGGAAAAGTTGTCTGAACGCATTCACAACAGGGCGATTAATTTAACTAATTATGTATCTTTTCAGCGTAATAATGGTGGTTACAACTTACAAGGGGTCTATTTCCGTCCTGTGACTGTGAAGTGATAAATAATTTAATTTAATTTCTAATTTTCGAGGTTTTCAAGGTAGAATACTTTTCATTGGCCAAATCGGGGCTATTCTCCAGATACTATTCGATTAAATATGTAGATATTTTGGGTTTCTGAATCCCTTTGTCCGCGCTTATTTGTCGTTTCCATTATGAGTCATAGAGGCTTGTTTTTCACACTTCTTCACAAATGAAACAGCTGTGATAAAAAAAAATGATCATATGAAAAAAATCTGACATTTGTTTTCATTTTTTCATAGACCGAGAATCAAATTAAGCGCGAACTTGTGAGAACTCTTTTCACTTCACAGTATCATAGAACGACAACCGACAATCGACCCCAGTTAATCAGTTTTAGTGTCCAGACTAACTTTTACGAGCTCACAATGGCGAAAATTTCCATAGAAAATAATCTATTGTGACCGTCAAAATATTTAAGTTGAAGGTTAAAAATGATTATTGGTAAGGTCCTATGTAGATTGCAATAATTTTTCATATTTCACTACGATTTAGCTCGAAACACTTTCAGAGCATTTGTCATATATAAAGGTAGAAAAAGGGCAAAAATTAGGTACACTAGTCAACAAAAAAAAAATATGTTTTTTAAATCGCAAATAATTTCATGTGATTCGTGTTCTATATGCTAAAAATATTGCAGAAAGTCAAATAAAATATTTCTATCACGTCACAATTTTATGATATATCAATATTTATTTTCTTACAACAATTTTTATATATAAATTGATTTATTTTAGACTAAAAAAAATTCCTTCTTCATTTTTTTCGTTTTTCGATAATACTCTGTGGCCAGCATAGCAGAGTTCCATTTTGTCCTTGATATTGGTTTTCAATGACAGCTATATCTTGGTGGAATCGTTCTCCGTGTTCATCACTCATAGCTCCCATCTTTTCGGGGAAAAATCTAAATGCGAGTGCAAAAAATGTAAGGTCAACATATTGCGGGGATTTATGATTCCCTAAAAAGTTTTCAATGACTGCAACAAACGATGTCCAGTCCAGGCTTCCTTTTCTACATCATATAAGTATGAAGTGAATTCGGGATCTTCAGTTAGAGAAACAACTATGGGCGAATAGCCACTTCGAACAATTTTACAGAGTTATTGCAACAATATAAGCCTAAAATGTACATCTACCTTTAAAATACGTTTAAAAATATGAATTTTTCGGAATTTAATTATTCTACCAGTTTTAGACTTAAGTGTAAGGAAAATAATATTTTTGGGGTAATAGGAGTGACTGTGCCTACGAATTGTAATACCTACATTTTGACATTTACATTTACGATATATTTTTTTCGTGTTGACTAGTTTTATTTATTAAGTAAATAAGATAGCAATTTATAAAAAAATATAAGAAAAATGCGTAGAATTGCTTTCCAAATATTGGCGGAAGAAGTGGAAGCTGAAGAAATTAGAAAATGTCAGCCAAGAGCTATTGGTTTAAAAAAAATTAGTCTAGTCCAAATGATACAGCTGCAACACCTTCTACAGACTCTTTCATCCCAACTAAATTATATATATCCTGCTCTATTTGAGAGAATTGCTATTCCAGTTCCATTTCTCGCCTTTGCCCTTACATATTTTTTTTGAACACAAACTATTGCTCCAAAAACTTCATAAATGACTTTTTCCCACTCGGTAATAGTTTTGCGTGGCGGCCCCGATGAGTTTAGTTCTGCTTCAGCTAGTTTCCAAAATCAGGCAACTTTTTCCTTACTTCCCTTGTGGAAGTAAGGAAAAAGTTGTAGCATCTGCAGTTGTAATTTGTTTGTTGTTTTGGACCTAAAAAGATCATTTCAATTTACCTCAATATTTAATTTGCAAAAATGGGAAAGGAAAGGAAAGACTTACATTTTGTCATTAAACTCCCTAGGAAATGCGTGGGGAACTCAAGGCAAGTTGCAGAATAATCTCCCTTTTTTGACATTTGAAATGCCTACTTTTTTCCCGGAGTATTTTTCCCATTTTCGAAGTTTGTTTAGAATACGAGATAAGGGAAAAGCGAAGGTATTCCTCGAGAGTTTTTATTTAGAATAGGAGAAAGGGGAAAAGGAAAAAATCCCCGGGAATAGTCACTTAGAATTGGGCTGTTATACTTATCTACTTTAAGATTTTTCAGAGTCCATGAATGACACTGTCAAAAAATATATTAGAACGATGGTTTTTGAGGTTATGGAACTGTCCGGAACATTTATTTTAAATAAATATAAGAAAACAAAATTAAAATTCTTTCACCCGGGCGTAATCTTGATACCAATTCCCGCAATGATCCCCCACATGGGAGGTTTACAGTAGATGCAGAAAAATCTGATCGTGCACTTCTTTGTGTAATCTTAGAAACCCCAATTTTTCTTGGGCTAATTTTCAGAGTTCATTGGAATACAGTATCGCCTATAAAATGGCATCAATATTCCATTTTAGGCATCGCCTCAAAGTTGGTACTTCCAGGGATCTATCAATTTGAGTTATATATCTATGCTCCTATTATCAATGGTCTTTCTTTGTTACGGCTGCTATTACGTAGGTGGATG
The DNA here is from genome assembly GCA_955612985.1 of Cheilosia scutellata. Lineage (NCBI taxonomy): Eukaryota > Metazoa > Arthropoda > Insecta > Diptera > Syrphidae > Cheilosia > Cheilosia scutellata. The sequence goes on along the minus strand of OY015311.1, from coordinate 6,630,955 downwards.
ACAAAAAAATTGACTATAGACAAGACATATTCCATATGTCAAAAAAGTAACATAATGGCCACGTAACTATAAATAATTGTAACACTATTCATAAATGGTGACCAGGGGTACTCATATCTCCTCTCCTGTGGCTCCTAGTGGTCAATAAGATCCTTATAGCTCTAAAGATCAAAAGGACTAAAATGGTAGCATACGCAGATGGTTATTGTAATACTAATAAGTCGAAGGTATCTCCCCACTATTAGCGAACTCATGGAATCTGCTCTAAATGAATTATCCTCGTGGGCAGGACCAAACGGCTTTGGAGTTAAACGAATTAAAACCGAAATTGTCCTGTTTAATAGGAAAAGAAAAATCTACCTGCCGAAGTTGAACGGTATTCGTCTGAAACTTTCCTCAGAAGCTAAGTATTTGGGCATCATCCTGGACTCTAAACTTACCTGGAATCGTTACATAGAAGAAAGAGAAAAGAAAGAAAGAGCAAAGAAAGAAAGAGAAAAGAAAGAAAGCTGTGCCCTCTACGCATGTAAGAAAACCTTGGGTAAACGCTCCGGTATGCGCCCCTATATAATCCATTGGATGTATACAGCAATTATAAGACCCATACTTACTTACAGGTCCATTGTATGGTCGACGGCAACAGAAAAGGCAACCTATCTCAATAACTTATCCAAGGTACAGAGATTGGCATGCATCGGCAGCAATGAGATCAACATCTCAAGCCGAGCTGGAGATGATTCTAAATCTTCCACCCCTAGGTGAATATATTTGTAGCATAGCAGCCAAGGGAGACCTCCGCCTAAAGGAGGCAAAAACCTGGAAGCACAGCTCCTATGGGCTTGAGTATCGATCTGGCTAGAAAAACGGACTACATGATTCCGTACCAGAGTTTCAAAAAAAAAAATACTCTGCCCATATACCCCAAAGACAAGACAGGATTGGATTACTAACACGCACGAAAGCTTACAAGAAATACAAATCTACACTGAGACTGATGGGTCAAAAATGGAAGTAGGTACACGAGCCGGAGTATTCTGCGAGTCCTTCTATAAATGACTCATACAAACTCCCAGATGAATGCAGCATCTTCCAAGCTGAAATAGTCGCCATCGACAAGGCAGCAAAAACCATATCTACAAAGAATCTCGACCCTTCTAAGACTAAAATCTACGTAGACAGTCAGGCGGCCATTAAAGCACTAGACAGCGCAACTATTAAATCAAAGACACTCAGGAACTGTAAAAGAGCCAAAACACAAGGTCACTCTCTGCTGGGTTCCCGGACATAGTGACATTGGAAATGAAAAAGTAGACGACTAGCAAGAATTGGGTCGGAACTTGATGCAATAAATATCATTGTATTCCCAGAAAATATTACCAAAAAGTACCAGTTACAAAAAAAGCCAACATTATTTAACCATACCTTTCCAAATTCATTATTCAGATCTTTTGTTGTTGTTCAGACCTTAAGGCTATATCGTCATCAACAAGAATTCAATGACGAATAGGTACATTCCCACCTGACCCACTCATATATGAAAATGTTTAAAGCTATTACGGTACACCTCAAGTACCCTCTTACTGGCTACTACAACTACTGATTCACAAATCAATTGTTTGTATATCTCTACAATTCCCGATTTGAAAAACAGAAATTGTGAAACAAATTTACCGAAAGCAATTAATATTTCCATTTCTACAGCTTTGCACGCCAATGCTTACGTTTCGTCAGTTTCCTTCCTTTTAACTTGCTTATTTGTTTGCGTTTTAATAAAATGTGCACTAACTACCAATAAATATATTCCATCTAAACGGGTTTAAATTTTCCATCTTATTAATTAAAAGCAAAATAAACGCTGCGCCGACTTTCTTTCATTTACTTCCTTGGTGAAGCAACTTCTCGTAGAGTACAGTGAATGAAACTAGGTTCGCTTGTGTCTTTCTCTCTATTAGGCCTCAATCCAAGTCGCGCCATACGGAGTAAAACCGATTAAATTGTCAAGACTTTGGCCATAAGATCATGCGTAACCATTTTCTTTTTCTCTTTCCTGGGCTGGGAAATCGTGTTTTCTATGCCTTGGCCGATTGTGGCTGCTGCAACCCATCGACGAAGTCGCAATATTTTCAGCTTAATGAGACGCTAGGAGTCGATTTCATCATAATTCGTGACTTATATGAACCGCTTTGATTCAAGTTTTACGATACTCTGATGGCGTACAAAGGGTATGCCAATGCGAAGGTTGGGATATTGAAATCGCGGCTAAGGAGTGTCATTCGAAGGTTAGATGGTGTGGACTGTCGGCATAAATGAGTTTATGCACAAGATGAGGTGAATTTACTTGGAACTACATTTCATCCCTCCTTTTAGTCTCAATAGGAGGTTCCCTCGTCCTCAATCATTCAAGTATTACCGGCTAAATGAAAAATGTGAGGAAAACGGGCGATTTGCTAACGTGGATTGCATCTTCAAGAAAATCGCTGCTCTTGGGCTACATGGCGTATACGTAACTTTTTTGATTTTTTTTTTTTTTTCCTTCAGTGTTTGTTTAACATTTGAGGAAATGATGATCAATCAGATTGTGTATAAGCGATTACCTCATCCCTAGCCGTAATCCTGAGCCTTAAAACGAACAACGGAACATGCGTTTCGAAAGCCGGACTCGGGCAATGCATAATTGTGAAAGCAATCTCTTGTACTGTTTACTGTGAAAACAGAAAATCAATTTAGGCAAAATCCGAACTCTACTTTGAAACAGTGATTGCTCTAATCCCGAATTGATCTCCTAACCTAAACCCACGAAGCTATATTGATTGAGCTGAATGTTACAAATGGTGCACGAACATCAACAGCTCTAAGGTAATTCAATGCGATTTCTTCAGATTGATCGCGTTTGCGTTTTGTTGTGTTGGAGACGATAAATCCTTTAAGCCAACTTGTCTCTTTCTTGGTTGAAGGCCCATCTGATTTGACGATGAATCGACTGACTTACATTCGGTATTTGTTGCTAAATCATGTGCAATGCGTTTATCGTCGAGGGAGATATACGAATAATTTCCACTGCCCGCGGAGAGTCGTGTTTTCACTTCATTAGAGAGTCCGATGACAGCAGTTGGATGGAACTGGAAATCAGTTCCCAGGAACGTTGGACACAGTGTGTGAGTAAAGTAATAAGATGTAAATGGTAAATGATTGAATGGACATTTTGACATTACCTCCATATAACTTTTTTTTTTGTCATTTAAACTAAGCGAGTGCAAAGAAGGACCCGAGCTGCCCGTGAGGTCTACGTGCAGAAAAGAAGAGACGAACACCGGCTTCTCAGGAGAAAAAAGAAAGAGCACGAGAAGCGCGCGATCGAGGAAATAGAGAGATGTTACAGCAGGAATGAGGTTCGGAAGTTTTATCAAAGGGTAAAATGAAGCTGCCAAGGCTACAGAGCCCGAACCGAAGCCTGCAAGGACGAACAAGGGAACATCATAGTAGAATCGCAGTCGATGCTGAGGATATGGAAGAACTACTTCTGCAGACTGTTTAACGGCGATGACGAACTAAATACCGCTGTCAGGCAGAATGAACCATTCAACCTGGACGATGAAGACCAACAATTCCGTCCACCCGACCTGGACGAAGTGAAGATAGCCATATCTAAGTTTAAGTCCAACAAAGCCGCTGGAGCAGATGGGCTAACCGCCGAGCTATTCAAAGCGGCAGGCGATGACTTGGTTAGGAGTATGCATCAACTCATCTGTAAAATATGGTCGGAGGAAAGTATGCCCGATGAATGGAACCTCAGCATTATTTGCCCGATCCTCAAGAAAGGAGACCCTCTGAACTGCGCCAACTACAGAGGGATTAGTCTTCTTAACATCGCCTATGCCCGATGAATGGAACCTCAGCATTGTTTGCCCGATCCTCAAGAAAGGAGACCCTCTGAACTGCGCCAACTACAGAGGGATTAGTCTTCTTAACATCGCCTACAAGATCCTATCTGCCGTGTTGTGTGAACGCCTGAAGCCTTTCGTCAACAACCTGATTGGTCCCTATCAGTGTGGCTTCATTCCAGGAAAGTCTACCATCGACCAAATATTCACACTGCGACAGATCTTGGAAAAAACCCAGGAAGTCCCAATCGATACCCACCATCTTTTCATCGATTTTAAAGCCGCCTATGACAGCATTTATGGTGGTTGGGTGTGTATGAATCGGGTAGGCGCTGACTGGCATCAACTTGGCGGTGCCCAGCTGTTGTAACTTTTTCATACACATCAATTGTGCTTATTTTACCTCCGCGTGGTAACCACCGGGTACTGGCCTCGCCCTTCCGGGCTTGGCTTGCTAAACTTATAAGCGCGAGTGTTGAACACGAAGAAAATAGCAACACTATAATGCTCTGTCGGAAAGACTGACTGAACGAGTCTCAGAAGTCTTACATGAGCTCCTCAGAAAGAGGACGTACGGCGGATGAATTCACGCGATTGAATCAACGGTGACGTCAACAGTCGGCATGACAGATACCTTAATGGGCTACTTCGACGTATTTGGAGCTGAGGCCATTAAGGATTTTTTTTTTTTCAATACTAGTCAGGGTGTTGAAATAGAGATGGTGGCGGAAGAGCCCTTAATGGGTCAACGGCAGCACTTAAATCCCCGAAGCGGGTTACTGACTCCGGAATATCCGGCCCCTTTCGTCCAAGGGGTCACAGAAAGGGCCTGGCCCTCCAGGTTGGGGGTTGTGCGTGGGGTTAACTACCCAACCACGGAAAAACAATATGGTTACGAAGCAACCAAGAGCCTCGGATAAGGACGGATTCACTGTTGACGACCCTGCAAAACGAAATATGGACAATGACGTTCGGATCTGCACGTGGAATGTTCGAACCCTGAACAGACCGCGTGCAGCCGAACAACTAGCGGAGGCCCTAAGCTGCTACAAAGCAGATATCACCGCCATCCAGGAGGTGCGGTGGGATGGGCCGGGCAAAAGAAGGATAAAAAACTGTGACATCTACTACGGTGATTGCTACAGAGAACAGAAGCAGCGTCTATTTGGATGCGGATTCGTTGTAAGCGGCAGACTTAGGCAAGAAGTCTTGAGCTTTCGACACGTTAGTGAACGCCTTACAACTATCCGCATCAAGGCTAAATTCGCCAACATCAGCCTGATATGCGCTCACGCCCCTACCGAAGATAAAGACGATGCTACCAAAGAATGTTTCTACGAGCTCCTCGACAAAACATATGAGCAATGTCCTAAGTATGACGTTAAAATCATCTTGGGTGATTTTAACGCCAAAATAGGAAAGGAGGACATCTTTGGTAGTACAATCGGGAAGTACAGCCTACACGACAACACGTCTGGAAACGGACTTAGGCTAATAGACTTTGCTGCGGGACGTAATGTTACTATAGCTAGCACACGGTTTCCTCACCTCAATATTCACAAAGGAACATGGCGGTCACCAGACCATCAAACGGTCAATCAAATTGACCATGTTGCGATCGACGCAAGGCACTCCTCCAGTATTCTAGATGTTCGAACCTTCCGAGCGGCCAACATAGACTCGGATCACTACCTTGTTGTAGCCAAGGTACGTATGCGGATATCCCAGACACCACAACAACGAGGAAATACTGTGAGGAGATTCAACGTTGAACGGCTACAAACGCAACAAACCGCCAGAACTTTTGCCGATCGCGTCTCCCTCAACCTCTCGAGAAGTCCTTTGCAGCCTTCATCAAGTGCTGAAGACCAGTGGCATCGATGCCAAGAAGCCGTCAGAAAAGCCGCAACTGATGTGCTCGGTTTCACCCGACCACCACCACGAAACCCTTGGTTTGATGAAGAGTGCCGGCAAGCACATGCAGCGAAGCAACTGGCCTACAAAGCGGCGCTGCAGAGAAGGACGAGAGCAGCTCGTGAGCTCTACGAGCAAAAAAGGAGGGAAGAACACCGGCTTCTCCGGAGGAAAAAGAAAGAGCATGAGAAGCGCGCGATCGAGGAAATAGAGAGGTGTTACTCCAGGAACAATGTTCGGAAGTTTTACCAAAAGGTAAAAAGAACGTGTCACGGGAACAAGACCCGAACAGAGACCTGTAGAGACGAACAAGGAAACCTTGTAGTGGAGTCACAGTCGGTGCTGAGGACATGGAAAAACCATTTCTGCAGACTGTTAAACGGCGAAGACGACACATATTCCGCTGTCAGGCAGAATGAACCATTCAACCTGGGCGATGAAAGCCAAGACTTCCGTCCACCTGACCAAAATGAGGTAAGGATAGCAATATCTAAGCTGAAGTCCAACAAAGCTGCAGGACCGGACGGTTTACCGGCCGAGCTTTTTAAGGCAGCGGGAGATGACTTGGTAGAGAGCATACACCAACTTGTTTCTAAAATTTGGTCAGAGGAAAGTATGCCTGATGATTGGAACCTCAGCATCGTTTGCCCGATCTACAAGAAAGGAGACCCTCTAAACTGCGCCAATTATAGAGGCATCAGTCTCCTCAACATCGCCTATAAGATCATATCTGCTGTACTGTGTGAGCGCCTGAAACCATTTGTCAACGAGCTGATTGGTCCCTATCAGTGTGGTTTTAGGCCCGGTAAGTCCACAACCGACCAAATATTCACACTACGGTTTTCCTGGAGAAAACCCAAGAAGTCCAAATCGATACTCACCATCTATTTATCGATTTTAAAGCCGCATATGACAGCATTTATAGAGACGAGCTATACAGAGCCATGTCTAGTTTTGGCATCCCTGCCAAACTTGTCAGATTGTGCAGAATGACGATGGAGAACGCTCGCTGCTCCGTAAAGGTCGGAAATAATCTCACCGAGACCTTTGATGTCAAAAAAGGATTTAGACAAGGTGATGCGCTGTCATGTGACTTTTTCAACATCATACTTGAGAAAATTGTGCGAAACTCGCAAGCCAACACCAGGGGCACAATTTTCCAAAAGTCTGTGCAACTACTTGCATACGCTGACGACATTGACATAATTGGCAGAACGCAGCGAGCTGTTACTGGTGCGTTTGCAAGTATTAGCACAGAAGCGGCAAAAATGGGTTTAGTGGTGAATGAGGGCAAAACAAAGTACATGCTGTCAACAAGAAGGGACACACAACATCGGCGAATCGGACAGAACGTCACGATAGACAGCTATAACTTTGAGGTGGTTAGGGACTTTATCTACCTCGGCTCCGCTATAAACTCTGATAATGACACCACAGCAGAAATCAAACGAAGAGTTACACTTGCCAACCGCTGTTTCTTTGGCCTAAGAAGGCAACTGGCTAGTAAGGCCTTGTCAAGAAACACTAAGGAGACTCTATATAAGACCCTCATCATCCCAGTCCTACTCTATGGCGCAGAAGCATGGACGTTAACAAAGGCGGATGAAGATCTTCTTGGTCGTTTCGAACGCAAAATTCTTCGAGTGATTTTCGGTCCCGTTTGCGTTGACGGGCTTTGGAGGAGAAGATTTAACAGCGAACTCTACGAGCTGTACAGCGACATAGACCTGGTCAGAAAAGTGCGTATCAGTCGACTAAGATGGCTAGGACATGTAGAGCGAATGGACACCAACGCTCCGGCCCGAAGAGTCTTCGATTCCAACCCGGAGGGACAACGCAGTAGAGGAAGACCTCGCCTTAGGTGGCGCGCACAAGTGGAAGGGGACCTCAACCAACTTGGAGTGCGCAACTGGAGGCGGTTAGCCAAAGATCGGGCTAACTGGAGAGGCATGTTGGTTGAGGCCCAGGTCCACCCCGGACTGTAGCGCCATCTAAGGAAGGAAGGAAGGAATGACAGCATTTATAGAGACGAGCTATACAGAGTAATGTCTAGTTTTGGCATCCCTGCCAAACTCGTCCGTTTGTGCAGGATGACAATGGAGAACGCACGCTGCTCCATCAAGGTCGGTAAAGAACTCACCGAGACGTTCGATGTCAAAAAAGGATTTAGACAAGGCGATGCGCTGTCATGAGTGCAAATAGAATAGTGCAAAACTCAAACGCTAACACCAGAGGCACTATCTTTCAAAAGTCCGTCCATCTACTCGCCTACGCCGACGACATCGACATAATCGTCAGAACGCAGCGTGATGTCACTGGCGCGTTCGTGGGCATTGAGACGGAAGCGGCGAAAATGGGTTTGGCGGTCAATGAGGGCAAGACAAAGTATATGCTGTCATCAAGAAAGGACACCCAACACCGACGTCTTGGACAGAACGTCACTATAGACAGATATAACTTTGAAGTGGTAAAGGACTTTGTCTACCTAGGCTCCGCTATGAACTCAGACAATGACACCAGCGCTGATATTAAGCGAAGAATAACCCTTGCCAATCGCTGTTTCTTTGGGCTAAGAAAGCAATTGAGTAGCAAAACCCTCTCTCGAACAACTAAAGTGACCCTTTATAAGACCCTAATCATCCCTGTCCTACTTTATGGTGCAGAGGCATGGACTCTATCAAAAGTGGATGAGGCTACTCTTGGCTGCTTCGAGAGGAAAATTCTTCGAGTAATTTTCGGTCCCGTCTGCATAGACGGTGAATGGAGGAGGAGATACAACGACGAACTGTACGGGCTGTACAGCGACATCGACCTAACCAGAAGAGTGAAGGTCCAACGACTGCGGTGGCTGGGTCATGTAGAGCGAATGGACGTGAATGCTCCGGCCCGGAACATCTTCGAATCCACACCCGAGGGACGGCGCAGTAGAGGAAGACCGCGACTCAGGTGGCGCACGCAAGTGGAAGGGGATCTCAACCAACTTAGCCTGCGAAACTGGAGACAGCTGGCCAAAGATCGTGCTGGCTGGAGACGCTTGTTGGTTGAGGCCCAGGTCCACCCTGGACTGTAGCGCCACCTTAAGTTCAAGTACTAAGCGAGTGGCACAATTATAAATACCTCAATGTCACTTTTCAACCCTACTTCAGTGAGTCCAAATGCATTGCGACCACATGACAAATTTTAAGCAAAAACTTGCGCAAGGAATAATCTCTAAGTGCTGGAAAGTCAAATAAAGCACTCAAGTGGAACCAACAACAATGTGGCTACGTTTTTTATTTTCGATTGTGGCTTAACCAGTCTATCACTTTGGGGGAATTTGAAAAGCCTCTTATTTCTTCTCATGCCTATCTCGCACGCCCCAAGTCCAATTAGCAATTTGCTAGTTTCAACAGCTGCAGTCGAATACATAATACCTATTAAGACCTCTTAAGTGCCCTATAATAGAAAGCAATAATCACAAGTCGCACGCATTTCTTAATGCACAATTGATTTTACTACAGTTGACTTAACTGCGGAAAAAAAGCGAACTGTCATGCTTGAGAAGAAGTCTAAAAAGCAAACACCAGCCTAACTCACTTAACCCAATTATTATAGCACAACACTTGGCGCGAAAAGTTTCCCATCGCAACTAGGCATAAGTGCAGAGGACTCCCACACTATATTATAAAATGTACCCACTGTCCAGTCAATGCAATTTGGATCACATAACAATTTCCTAGTGTCAGCTCATATCACTGCCACTGTGCAGTGAACAAAGCTACACGTATGCTATCCATGTTGAGTTTTGCATCAATCCTTTCTGTTTATGGACAACTGAATAGAGAGAACTATGAAATATCGTCTACATGGATACCTATTGGATATTCGGTTAAGTAATACACTGGGACATGTTATATCAAAGAAATGATTGGTTAAAGTTAGTGGGACTAAAAAATCAACTGACGTGATTTTGGTGGTGAGAAAGTAAATGTTTGGATTTATTTAAGACGACATTAGGCCATTGAAAGTTCGAATGGCTGTCATGTTTTGTTTATAATGTTGAAAGTTGGCTTTGCAGCCTGCTCGATCTTAGATATCTGCCTCAAGTTTAGACCACACCAAATAGCTTGATTTCGGGCGATGCCCAATTGCATTCATCAGCGGGGGGTGACGCACACTTTTCATCTTGAAAATAACTTATATTTTTGACAGTCCCACCCTCGCCTCTCTTAAATTTGCAGCTTTGGGCTATAATTACATATCTATCGCCATGTTCATCAATAGCGAGGCTGCAATGAGGGATGACCATCCAATTCATCCCAATGACTCAATGCACCTTCTGAGTCACAGTCAATTCAGGAATCACATGGCAGGACCACATATATCGCAACATCTGCGTCCGCTAAGTTGAGCTACCTATTTAGACCAAAGAGGTACTTTAGCCCAAAGCAACTTCCCCTTCTATAAAAAACCTAAGTTAGACCAGGCCTGGAATATTATTGCGGCCCCAAACATTCACTTAACCTACTTGACACCATACAGAGACGAGGCAGTTCGACTTATTGGAGACCCTACACTCACATCGAATCTACAATCGTTGGTGCACAGAAGACAAGTCGCTGATCTATGCTTTTTCTATAGGTACTTCCATGGTAGATGTTCCGAGGAACTCAAAGTCATTATACCCCGAAATGCAACTTTTGGGTACCGGACATTACAGGGCGCCCCACAAGACAGGCTGCTAATGCTCATGACCATACAGTACACTTGACAACCGCGAGGACATCAACTTTCCAAAACTCCTTCTGTTACAGGACAAGCAAACTTTGGAAATCGATTCTTAGGGATATATTTCCAGAATACTACAATTTGCAGCAATTTAAGTGCAGAACTAACATATATCTGCAAGCATCTCGGGGCGCTGTTGAAGCGTTATAGATTCGTCTTTCCCGGGAGAAGTATTTAAAAAAAAAATTGGAACCAACAAATTCTATTCTGGAAGCAGTCAAGACAATACTGAATTTATAATGTCAGAGCCATCTGAATAAATACAATAACACTGTGGTATAAAGGAGTAAGCAAGTGTGTTGGCGAGCAGAGTAAAAGAACTACAGGGTGGGTCAATGGTCTCTTTCCTATTTAAATCTGTAATATTATTTCGTGGAAGTTTTTTTTAAAATTAGGTGGGCACCATGTAAATTCATGCATACTATTTAGGTAAAATTTTGCATGACTTTTCGAAGTGTTGCCAGTATAACTTGTGTGGTATCTGCTCGAATATTGCATTTAAGCTCATCTAAAGGTTTGTTAATTTAGACCTTCTCCTTAACACCGCGTCTCCACGAGCAATTTTTCATAGAATGCCATATAGCATGCTATGAGAATTGCTCGTGGAGACCACAAATAGTATTCTATGAAAAATGGTATTCTATCTATTGCTCAGCTCATAGCTTGCTATCGATAGTACTCTATGGGGTGTGCTTTCTTTGTCTGACACATGTGTTTTCGTGTGATGCACAAACCAGTATGTGGTTTGTGGTGTGATGACTGTGGAAATAGTAAGCTATGAAATGCCCACCCTACATTTTATTGCATACTACCATTATTTCTTTCTATGAGAAATGACAGATGGCAATCTATGAAATATTGCTCATGGAGACGCGGTGTTAGGTAGTAGGACAGAAAAGCTCGAGGCATTGTTCTATACTCGCATCATTTTCGATGAAATATCTCCAATAAATATCGCACCAAACACTAACACGAAGTGGTTATATCTACATTTTTAGAATTTTGTTTGCCCCAATGTTTGTAATTCTGCTTATCCATCCAGTAATTCTGCAATCCATCTTAAAAGAAAATGCGCCTCATCGATTTATCATTATAGCTATTCCCCATATTTAAGACACTTCCAAAGTACTCCAAATTTTTTGCTGGGTCATTAGGATTGAATTGTTGGTCCAACTGAATTTTCTTAATATATTTGATTTAATCCCACGATACGTTCCACGCAGTTTACCCAATATAATCCTGCCGATGTTGAATCCTTAGACCCATTCAAACACACACATCACATTTCATCAAAATCGGTCCAGCCGTTTAGGAGGAGTTCAATTACAACTCACGTAGAGAAGAATTATATAATATATAGGATATAGCGGACCCAGCGGAGGTTGCCCTGCCTGCATTATGCATTAGCTCGAAGGCGTTATTTGAGTTGCTCTTTATTTGAAATTTTATTTATGAGCTTCTTGCTTATTAATTTTTTTTTTTTTAGTGTTTATTATTTGAAATTTTATTCATGATTTTTTTTGTTGAGTGTTTATTATCTGAAATTTTATTCATAAGATTTTTGCTTTTTAATTTTTTTTTATTGTTGAGTGGTCATTATTTTAAATTTTGTGGAATCGGATCGCAGCGCCACTTACCGGATCCAATTGTGAATATAAACCATCCCAATACCCATTCAAACACACACACCAAGTTTCATTAAAATCGGTCCAGCCGTTTAGGAGGAGTACGTTGTGTTGACATCGTGTCACCTGTAAAATGGACCATCAGAATAAATCCTTTCCTTATTCAGTAAAATTGAACCTAGATTCTGAAGGCCCAAACAAATTTTAAAGTCGCTCGTTTGACGAAAAAGGTTGGTGTTTTCAGACAAGCAATATGCTGACATTCAGGCGAGTGAGTTTCTTGCGACCAAATACTATCTGTTACCATAAATAGTGAACTATTTTTGTAACTTTAAATATTCCCTGGAGGTTATTTTAAAAGCAAAATGGTCCTTTTTCAAGACATCAAACGTTGCAATCTTACCCTGCGGCACTCCATAGTTAAACCGTCATTTTCCTCTCATACTTTACTCAATCGATCAGATTTCATTCAAAACTATTTATTGATCATATAAAACAAGCAAACCACATAATAATCACTTGCTGCAATTAAAATAATTGCGAATATAATGGCTGACAGCAGCGTCAACTGCACGACCACCAGTGCGCAAGTAGCTACATGAAATTCATATCCAATAGATGTACATAGATTCAAGGAAATGCCGTCCAACATAACTAATTCCATTTTTACCACAATACCATCGTTGAGGCGAACCAATCGGCCATAATTCTTAGCACATGCGCACTGTCATTCTGAAACAGCGATACCAAAACGCCAGTGTTGAGGTTATGTAAGTTCAATTCGATGGAGTTAAATGTTGGCAATTAATATTTACATATACTCTACATCATGGCAATAACAGCTACTGCCAATCACCGGCAATAATTTCAGTCAACACCTGCTGCACTCTTATAGTGCTTTAGGCATACCGTGTTTGATTGAGTGATTGTTGTGTTGTGTGCCAAATTGAAGAGATGCCCGAAATACTCGTCCACATAGCAGTTGCGCTTATGAGGACTGAGATAAAAGTAGATCGGTCGACTTAACGACCCATGGACCCGACAACTGGTCAGTTGCAAGACAACAAAACTATTATGTCCGTATATGCGGTTGCATAATCCACACAATTGATCATTATGATTAGTTTTTGGTTTTAGTTTAAGTACAGGGTAGCCGATTGAATGAACGTTTAGTGCTACTGAATACGCTTTATGCGTTCGCTTCGAAGGCTTTGGACCTTAGGCTGGGCTAAGTGGCAATTATCCGATAAACTCAGAGATCAAATGAGGTCCATTGGGTAATATTCGCTGGCATTGGAATCATTTTGAGTTTTGGAAAAATCGCTGGATCTGTATTGGCAATAGTGACAACTTCTTCGAAGAAATACATACTTTCGTAGAATTTTTTTTTTATTGAGGATAAGGATAGTACTGCCTGTGTTACCGATGGGCGACTTTTCTTCTGCCGGGACGCGTGGCGACCACAATTCGAAATAAGAGTATTTTGGACTCCTTTCACAAATTCAGGCGATATTGGGACGCATTTTCAAAACTTCAATTTATTTCTTAAATAACACCCAACAATTTTGAAAAAAGAAATACATATTTGCGTGTTTTCTTCTTTAATACATCTTCGCATGTTTGCATATCTACTAGATGACCCGGTGAACTTCGTAACACCTAACACTTATCTCTGCGATTATGAATCCCAATCAACCTTCCAACTCCAGTTCATTGAGATCGGCAATATTGGCCGCACTGTCTACAGTTTAAGTTTCATTTGGTGATTAAATGAAACTCGTTCGTATTCAAATGCATTCAATGCCTTTTATTTACATATAAAAATTGAGGTCAATTTACCAAATTTCAAAGCTAAAGCTATAGTGTTTTAAATAACTTGTATGGGTCGTGCCATTCCCGATTTCCAATCGCACCCTAATCTAATTTGTATTGACAATGCTCATCAATGTTAACAGTCTTATAACTTTTGAAATCCAGTTTTTTATGCATGAGAGGTGCCACGTCCCTCATCCAATTTTTACCAAATCTCACAGAAACACCTTCAGGCCAATAACAAAGAATTTCTCAATATTTGAGCTCAATCTATTCGGTTTTGAGATATATGACGTCGAAAGATTTTTTTAAAATTTGGCATCAATCTATTCTGTGGTTTTTGAGATATAAGATTTTTACAAATTTTTTGTATGAGAAGTGCCACGCCCCTTCCCCAAACTTCCCAAAAACTCCTTTGGGCCAGTAACAAAGATTCTCCTAAAATTGAGATCAATCGGTTTGGTGGTTTTCGAGTTTTGCGAACAGTGGTGGTATATATTCCCATACAAAATGGAAATTAACATTTTTTCGATTTGCCGGCTTTTCATTTGGGGTTTTCCGAATTTTCTAAGCCACTCCTGATTAAAGACCAACAAAACAAAAGAAGAATCATCCAAATCGATTTAGCCGTTTTTGAGTTTCTGCGAGACTAACGCACACGCTACATAGGAGAACTCTCGACATGAACTTTTTTTTAAACTATATAATTTAAAGCTTTTTTTCGTTAAATTGGGTTGGACGCATTTTTTGGGTCGGACGACATTTTTTGGAGACATTTTCAAATTGTCCATCGGTAACGCTGAGTACTGGTCATAAGTGGAAGGGCGTTCCTCTATTTCGCGTTATGCAACTTAAACTTTTATGAACTGTATTCTTTTGGAAATACGTATACAAAAATTTCGAGAGTTTTATTGTCCTACAACAGAAGGACCCTTGGAATAGCGATTTTCTTGTGGTTATCAATTATTGTTTACTGTTAGCTGAACAGCATTACTTGTCTCCCTTTTAGGTCGCCCATTTGTCTCGCAGAGTCCATGGGAACATCTGTCATAGTAGACAAACAGGCGTATATAAGCGAGTCCTTGTACTTGCTACCGCCAGTAGTTGGAATATATAAAATTGATCGAATAAATTGTTTGGGGCCAAGGTCCCCCGAGGCCTTTTAAACTCTATTTAGTAGAGATAAGGTAACTTAGTACTGACTAGCAGACAATAACTACAGTGCGAGCATTGGTTAAACTGCCGCCATACATACAAACAGTGTGTTGCAAGATACTTTTGCACCTAGGTACCTAGGTGAATTAAATTAAGAAGCAGCTCCGTGCTTCCTCGTGAATAAAATTAACTCCCTTTCAACTGCTTTCAAATATATTTTTAAATTTGAGGTGGCCTCGACTCCAGTAATGCGTTTCGCCCCGATATGGTGGGTGGGCTCATCAGTAGACGACCACCACATCTGATCTAGACGCACTGTTTACTCGATTTTCACCGAGACTAATGATTTTTCAATCAACAAGTGACTGTGAATCATACCTCAAGACCAATCTTTGGTTCAAAGACTATCGCCGAGAGGATTTCTTTTTTGCCCAGGGCCTGGCTTGTCCATTCAATCAAACTATTTTCAAATCATAAATATATTTATGATATGAATAAATTGTTGGAGTGTACGATTGTCATCACAAATTTTTAAATTTCAATTTCAATTTTTAATTTCAAATATACATCGCATATACTGCGAGTGGTCGATATTACATTCTCCGCTTGTTGAGAGGAAGGTAATAAATTTTAATCCAATCCCAAGAAACAAATCCTATTAATGAAATAAATAAAAAGAACAGTGGAAACTTAAAGAAAGATAGAAATCAATCTATCGTAAAAGGGGACATGATTTAGCGATGTTTAATGTTGACTTTGTGAAAATAGGCAATTTTAAGCGAACTCTAAGCTATAGCGAAGGCTATTACCTTTCAGCCCTTTACCACTAAGGTGATCAGTTCATCATTATCAGCCACGCCCCCTATGAACTGTCACGTTAATAATGTTAATAATTCCAAATGCTAGTGCACTCAGACTCGCCTAAGGGAATGTTTTTTTTTTTTTGTTGCTTAAACTGAGTTCAATTCTAGTTCAACATATAGACTGCAGACTCTAACAACCTGTAGAAGTAGAAATCTCTGTGTGGTCAAACTATTTGATAGTATTTTCTTTGCATAACTTCGGAGACCGATTCAAATGCTTTATATAGCTGTTTTTGGCAGCACCTCTTTATGCATGTCCTTTCGGTCTACCACGAAGAGGTGATCAATCTTCGATTCCCGTTCTACAGCCTGGACGACATACACATCAAAATGTTCCTGATGGGAAACATATCTAAAAATAGAAAATACAGGGTGGGCCAAAAGAAGTCATCCGATATTGTTTGGCTCTCATTTTTTTTCTAAACGAAAAACTTTGATTCTGTTTTTTGATTATGTTTATATACCTATTGGTTATTGGTTTTATTGGTTATTGGTTTATTGTCAAATAAACATAATCAAAAAACAGAATCGAAGTTTTTCATTTAGAAAAAAAATAAGAGCCAAACAATATCGGATGACTTCTTTTGGCCCACCCTGTACAATTAATTACTTACTGTTGGTGGCGCTTACAACCGGGTGGACCACGGCCTCAACCAACAAGCCCCTCCAGCCAGCTCGGTCCCTCGCTAGCTGCCTCCAGTTGCGCACACCAAATTGATTGAGGTCGTTCTCCAATTGTGCGCGCCACCTAAGGTGGGGTCTTCCTCTGCTGCGTTGTCCCTCAGGGCTGGATTCGAATACTCTTCGGGCTGGTGCGTTGTTGTCCATATGCTCCGCATGTCCCAGCAATCTCAGCCGTTGTATTTTTAGCTTTTTGACCAGGTCAGCGTCGCTGTATAGCCCCTATAGTTCGTCGTTGAATCTTCTTCTCGACACTCCATCGTCTCAAACTGGTCCGAATATCACTCGAAGAATCTTTCTCTCACAGCATCCTAGAAGGTTTTCATCCGCTTTTGACAGGGTCCATACTTCTGCCCCATACAGCAGGACCGGGATGGTTAACGTCTTATATAATATCTCCTTGGTTCAATGAGAGAGGGCTTTACTTCTTAGATGCCTTCTTAACCCGAAGAAACAGCGATTGGCAAGAGTGATTCTTCGTTTGATCTCTGCGCCGATGTCATTTTGCAAAGTGATAGTGGAGCCCAGTCTTTAACTACATAAGTACTTCGAAGTTGTATCTGTCCATCGTCACGTTTTGTCCGAGTCGCCGATGTTGAGAATCCTTTCTCGTTGACAGCATATACTTCGTTTTGTACATACAATTACATATTATTACAAAAAACTCTAAAAACCCCATCACCCTGTATGCACAGTATTTGTAAATTAATTTCTGACAAGTCAAAAAATAATTTATGGACGAATTACAATTTTTGTCGACAATATTGGCTTATAATGGATGACAATCAGGAAATATCGCACCGAGATATACCACATTGTGAGTGGTACCGTACCTCGTTACCCAGATTGGAAATATTAATCGCTACTAGGCCAAAGAGTGGTATACATTTGCCTGCGAGCAATGCGGCGCCGACGATGAAACAAATAAAGGGATTTGCGAGGATAGTGCGCATTAGTGTCGTTGTTGGTACATCGTTTGGTATTGGGATTTAAACGTCTTGTGGTTGCTTTGTGACCACAAATGGATATTAAGACCGAACAGTGAAATGAAAACCGATGTACGAAATTTCTCTGCATCGTTAGTTGGAGTTGTTGCGATTGGGGGAATGTGTAGCACCTATTCCTAGCACTGCTGTGCTAACGTGCTTCACCCGTCCTGACGTGTGTTCAATGGAGCGTCTTGTACACGCAAACCATTTTTTCAATTCCCATATATTTTCGTAGTCTAATTGTGTGGTGAATGCAAGTAGCAGTAATAATGCGAGAGCGTTTCTTAATTACATAATATTATCATAATCTCACTAATGCATAATAGTATTTTAATAAGGAGGAATGTGAGGAATTTACATACAAAGATTGCGGCTGTCTTACGAAAGGCGTTAGGGATGATTCAATGGAATAATTTAAATATAACACAAAGTTGCGGCACGCATTTTAATTTCGATTTAAATAGTGCGGGAAGTATTAATATCCCGGATAGGATAAATAGAAAAAAGTGAGCACAACTACAACAGGTCAATATAGGTAATTGACTTTATTCTGTTTCGACATCCTGACAACTGTCTTTTTATTTAAAAAACCCATTTCAATGACAATAGCAAAGTTGCAAGGCTTGGTACGGCAAAAAAAAACATGGTTTTTAATCTTCGAACATTTTTTTAAATATTGGATTTAAAAATAATTGGACCGTAATAAATCTACCAACACTCTGGAGGAAAATATTTTGGCGCAAAAACTGACTATGCAGTTAATTTTATAAATTTCTGACTTTAAGGGCCAGTTTCAAGACTAGCTGATAAAGTCTCGGATAGACTATCCGGAACTTATCTGTCAGCTAAATTTCAACTTTTGGTTTCAAAGGTTTCGGATAGTGATATCTGATAGATATAGTCTCGGATAGACTATCAGCCGGTTCAACTGGCTAAATCCTATATCCGGAAGATAAACAAAATATTTATTTGAAGTGGCTGGAAAAAATATAGTTTCAGAGCATTTTTTTGTTGACGAGCGTAGATTGCCCCGTAGGAATATAGAGTATTTCGCCCAAAGCGACTTTAAAAGGAAAATTTTAATCACTTTTCTCCTAAACCTTCCTACCACGAATGGGTGGTCACCTTGCCGTTGCCTCCTTTTCTGGACGTTAGTGGTGCGGAGGTGGCGCAGTAGAGCAGTGGTTAGTGTGCTGGACTACTGTGCGAGGGATCCCAGGTTCGATCCCCGGAAAAACACAAAATTACATCTTAAGGTTTTTTCTACTGCGCCACCTCTGACGCAACGTCTGACAAACATCCGAGAGTATGACTGTCCTGAAAAAGCTTCTCAATTCAGCCGTTCGGACTCGGCATAAAATTGTAGGTCCCTTCCATACGTTCCAAAAAAATAGAAACTCACACAAAACGAATGGTTGCGAGAAGCTAGGCCTTGGGTGTCTACCGCCTGTTGCGCCGCCTATTTATTTATTTTTTTTTTTAGTGGTGTGGAGGTGGCTGTTGGCGGCTTTAGTCGGCAGTAGGGTCACCCATGCCAGACAGACTGTTTTCATGAACAACAAACTAAGAACTACACAGAACTCGTAGTTAGAGTGCTCGATAAGACTCTCCCCCTCCCCTCTTCTCCTACTTCTATCCACAAATCACCATTCTCTCTATCCTAAGCTATAACCCTTTCCCCTGGGCTGGACGAAGGTGTCATACGAGATACGACCCGTGCTGATAATCAGCCTGGTTGGGGGCCCAGTTTAAAGAATAGCTCAGCCACAAACGGAGTATCCGGATATCTGCTTCAGCTCCTCCGTTAAGGGTTTTTGGATTTTTGGTGCTTCAATTTTTCTTCTGTTAATTTTTCAAATGGCTTTTTTCTTTTGGTTTACCTAAAAGAACAAACAATATTAGAAAACACGAAACAAAAAAAAAATACAAAACAAATGACATGTGTATCGAAACAAACGTAGCGGCTGATAAATTTTTCCGCAAGTTAGTTTATCAGAGACTTTGACGATGAAACAGAAAAAAAAATATCAGCAAATTTTGTCTGGTGGAAAGCGTTATGTGTCGGCTAACTATCCGAAACTTTATCCGGAACGTTTGAAACTGGCCCTAAGATTAATTTTCTAAAAAAAAGTACATATGTATTAACATTTCTAATGTAGGTATTTGTGTGTCCTGAATAAATTTTGTAACACATGCGACCGAATTGGACACAAAAATCTGCACGAATTTCCCAAAGCTCAGTCGACAAATCCTAACAAATTTGTTTGGAAAAAAATAGAAGTATGTATTAAGGATACTAGCAACCTCGAAATGCTTGTGGAAAATCGAAATTGGGTTTAATATTGCAACATCAGAGTGGAAATTTGTGAAATTGTTATAGACGAAAGTGACAAAATTTCCTATACATAGTATACAGTGAGTATGGTAATTGATGTTTACTTAAATATATAAATTCTGTGGTAACAATTATGGTAGTCTTATAAACTTGTACCTTCAATTAATAGAGCCATGAAGTCATTATAAATTGATCATATTGCGACTTCGAAGCCCTTGCGAAATTTTTGACTGAACAAATTCGAATTTTAATTTTATTAGGAAAAAATGGAAGATACCATCTGATAATTGACCTGTAGCTATGAAATTCGGAAGTTTTATAAAATCTCTTTTCGAGCAATGTGTTGCTTATATATAAGTGGAACTTACTTACTTTAAAGTGGTACATCCACGATGAATATACATAGTAGTAAAAGTACGCCAAAACAAATGAAAATATTTTGTAAAGCAAAGTGAAAGTCATAAATTTAAAGTCTTAACATTTGATTGGCCTCATGTGTTTCGTCTCAATAGGCTCATAATCTGCTCAATAACTCCCAACCTCTTTTCTGGCAGCAAAACATTCAGTGGAATTTTTATCATTTTTCCAGTATCTACACTCACAGAAAAAAATTGTAATATTTACAATTTTCTGCGTACAATTTACAAATTTTAATTGCAACTATAATCATTATAATTTAATAGTAAATTTTGTTTTTTTTTTACTATTTTCAATAGAAAAATCTTAAATTTTATGGAACGCCAACTTGGTTGCATCCATTTTGTGAAGAATTTCAATATTTTAAACTGTATCCCGAATTCTTTTGTCTGTAAAGCTTCGATTCTGATGTCACAATACAGGAAAAGCTGTTCCCCACACACAGAAAAAAATTGTAAAGGTTTTACTATCCGAATTGTAAAACCATCTATGTATTTAGAATTTAAATAGCAAATTTGGTTAATTTACTATTTTAATTGCAATTTTTTTTTTGTTTTACTATTTTAGTTTTTTTTGAAAATTTGTGTTTTTAAGTTTTTTTATCGAAGAAAACAAAAAAAATTACAATTGAAAGTATATTTCGCATATTTTTTTTCCTATTAAATTGTAATGACTATAGTTACAATTAAAAATGGTAAATTTTACGCAGAAAATTGTAAATATTACAATTTTTTTCTGTAAGTGCCAGCACGATAAAAAAACATAAAAACACAAATTTTCAACAAAAAATAAAATATTAAAACTAAAAAAATTGCAATTAAAATAGTAAATTAACCAAATTTGCTATTTAAATTGTAAATAGATGGTTTTACAATTCGGATAGTAAAGCCTTTACATTTTTTTTCTGTGAGTGTAGACTTAACAAAAAGCAAAGATTTACTGAAATCTTCACTTAAATCACAAGATTTAAAAATTGTTTCGCTAAATCTTGACACTGAAAACATGAAGTTATCTACTATCCTAAAATGTACAAATATGCGAATTTGAGGAAGACTCCAAAACTAGTCTCTAAAGAAACAAGTTACCAAAAACATTTTTACACCTATTTGTTACTTCTCATTAAATAGATTGGGTATTTCATAAAAAGCTTTTCTAATCGGTTGCAAATTTTGATCCCATGTAAATTAAGTCGAATGTTTTAAAATACATGATATTGGGCAAAAAGTGGTGTGAGCCTGCACTTCCCAAAACTGTCACTTTTCCATCAATTTATCACCTACGCCAAAAAAAGATTACAACTATGTTAAGCGTTACTGCAATATGTCTGCTCTGCACTCTCACTTTCATTCCCGTCACGTGTGACACTTACATTTGTTTCTGAGAAGAAAAAAAAAAACTTGCATATGTCTAGTTCCCGATAAGGTCTCAATTTCTACGAGCAAGCACAATCTGTCAGTCGGCCAAATGAAATCGACCGCAATGCGAATGTTAATACCTGGGCGTTTCCGTCGCTCTGTTGTCGGAAAAACTTTTGAACGCGACGTTTCTTCTTCCTTGTGCATGCGTTCAGAGATCATGTTACGTATGGAAATACATGCATAATTCCGTGAGGTGTTGGTATAAATACTTGAAACGACCAAAACGGAAGGAAAATTGAGAGAAAAAAAAAACAAGAAACTCAGCGATCCGCATTATTCAGATGCCTTATGGTAATCAAGAGTGGCCCGACTGAAAGTGAGTCTTCTTCTTGTTGTTGTCGATCTGAATTACGATTTACGAGTAGCTGGGGGTTTTCCCCATAAAATGAATTTACATTTATATCCATCCACACATGTATCTATGCATTCCTATTGCAATTGTTTTGGACTTGAAGAGGATGCAAATTAGGTGTAAACAACTACATGTGAGCTGGTGGATACACAGCATCCGTATACACTTGGCTTGGAAGAGTATTGCCGCGTAACGACCGACCACTTGCGGACGATGGTGGGAATTTGAATTTCTTTGGATTCGGGTGAATTGTTAATTTCACTATGCAAAATATATATTTTATCTGGTAGTATTAGCTATACTACTGGACAGATACGCTTTCTTCGGTTTGACTAATGGTGTGTCTTAGACATTTCTTATAACAAATGAAAACTATTAATCAACTTGGTGGTAAACGTATGACAAGTACTCTTTCACTTTCTTTCATTACGGGTCCTTAGTGGATGTAAGGACACCAGTCCATTTAATAATAGTCTTATCATTTCATTATGAACTTATAACATATCTGAAAGGATGCATATGCATAATCAAGCTTTACCGTCATTAAAGGCCAACTGAGACGCCCGCATAAAATCTTGTATATCCTGTATTTTTCACAACACCACACGTATTGTTGCCATTGTATAAATTCAAAAACGTATTTGCCCGAAAAACGCATAGCTAACCTCATTTTCGGCATTTACTCTAAACAAAATATTATAAATAATACAGAAGTTGGGGCATCACGTCCATAGAAGTACGTACCTACTTTCTCTATATATATAAAAATCAGTTGTATTGTGTTTGTAATTAATGTTCTCTGTAATGCGTCAACCGATTTTGATTCTGGAAATTTCCCATGAAAGGTGACGTTAATACTATGGTTTATATGTGTATACGATCTTTGTATGTGTAGGTATTTGTTCATGAGTTATAGGGGTGTGGCACCTCCCATATAAACAAAAACATTAAAAATCTGATATTTCGAAAACCACCGAATCGATAAAGTTAAAATTTACAGGCAATCTTAAATATTGGCCTAGAAGTTGTGCAGTGAAGATAGGTCAAAATTGGACAAAGGGGCGTGACACCGCCCATAAAAAAAATATTAAATCGTATATTTCCAAAACCACAGAATCGATTGAGTTCAAATTATCACACCAAAAACATAAATGTAAAAAAAAGAGCCAAGTTATCTTATATAGAACAACAAAAATTAGGTGCGTAACTAGACAGCCACGAAAAGTAATGAGATCTAAAAGTAGGTACGCCAAGTTCTTAGCTTAAGAAAGTTTAATGTTTAAAAAAATTGGTAGGTTCACTAGTCAAGTTTTCAAATTCAAATATATTGTATAATATAATGAAGTTATAAACGAAAATCTTGCCAAGTAAAACATTTAACCTTCTTAAGCTTAAGCCAAGTTTCACGATTCTAGGATGGCCGGAAGTGCTTCATAATTTTGATGATCATCATCTGAGTGAGTGAGTGAGTGAGTGAGTGAGTGAGTGAGTGAGTGAGTCAGTTACGGTTTTTGCGATTTTTTAAGTCCTGTATGTTGAGAACAACTATTGCTATAGAGATGAAAGTGACGTGGACCTTTTTAATGAGTTAGGTAAATTTTTTAAGTTTGAAGTTTCTGGCTCAATTGGTTCCGAAGTTAGAGGGGGGCTGAAAACAGTCTGAGTTTGTTCCTGTAAAAAGGGTAAGTGCCTTTACTAGAGAACTTGGCTGGGGCACTACCGACCGTGCCCTTTGATTTGAAATTGATTTTTTTATTTTTCTATTTTGCACTACGAAGTGTGTAGGGGGTTCACTAGTATATTTAAAATTATATATACATATTTCCAAACTGTAAAGACGAATGAAGACAGCATCGGTGTTCACTGCCTTTCGACGCTCACTACAGTTTTGGGACGAATGGAACGAAAGGAACCTACAATTCTATGCCGAATTCGAATGTCTAAACTAAGAAGCTTCGTCAGGACCGTATAACTTTTTGATGATTGTCAGACTTTTGTTAGAGGTGAAGCAGTGCAAAAAAACTGTATTCTGCTGGAGGTTGAGACCCCTCGCTCAGTTGTCCAGTACACATCCCACTAGGCCATTGAGTGCTGCAAAATTCAAACTGCCTATTATTTTGACTATTATGATATGTACTTTCTTATCCATTACCTTCGATAGAAAAACCAACAACGATAGACAAGCCTCTATGGGAGCTCAAAACGCAAGCTAACCACTTTACTGTTTTTAAACTTCAAGCTTAGAACTTCCTTTCACTGCTTTGCGAATTCTAAGAAGATCAAAAATATTCAGATTTAAAAATACAGCCTTAAATAATATTAGAAGGCCTGACTATCTCTTATTTGTAGAAATGTAGACATCAATAGGATATCCACGACGCGAGAACGAAGGCCGAACTTTATATTTTTGTATGAAATATTTTAATTTTTAAGATTGTCCGAGCGGAGCAAGTGCTGATTGGTAAGCGAAAAGTTTCGGTAAGCTAATTTGGAAAAAATCATCAAAGCATTTGTTTTAAATGCTTACATGAATTTAGTTCGCTTTTAACCAAAAACAAATTTTTCCCAAAAGCACCTGAAGACTTTCTTTTTTCAAATTCTCAAAAACTCAACAAGCAGTTTTCGATTAAACCTTCTGGAAACAATGGCAAACGTCAGGGTGTTGACGTTGATAGTTGTCGTTGTCAGTAGTCAACCCGTGCTGTAATTTCTCCTGTCCTTTATTAAATTTGCTTTATAAACATGAAACTAATTAGAGACGTTCAAAACTTTAGTTTTTTTTTATGGGGTTAGACTATTTGAATAGCGATTATAGAAGGCCGACAATTCAAGTCTAGAGCTTCTCGACTTAGTACACAGCTGACATTTCGATTGTGTGATTGACGTAGAAAAAGTAACTTTCCCAATCAATCTAGGGTTTATATTAGGTTCGTTCGGGTACTTTTTTGCAATCGTAAACTTATTAAAACTTTGCTAAGAAACTGTGCGAATGCCACCACGTACTGAGTAAATTGAAAAAAATGAGAGAGAAATCCATTTCCCCTCTTTTCATTTTTTCGTAATTTTCTACTCGCCGAATTTCGACTTACTGAAAAATGAAAACTGTCATCTAAGTGGCAGCTCAAAAGCTTGACAAATAAAACTATATTTTTTCGTCTTCAACGATGTTTGAGGAAGAAGTTGTAATTGAATGTTCTCCTAGAACTTATCAGCGCATTCAAAATGTTATGTTATGTTCAGTGTAAAACGACTTAAAAACAGGACTAGAGTTCTGAATTGTTTTTCTTGACAGGCAGTCCTTCCTGTCAAAGAAAAATTGTTATTTTGCTGTCTTTTAATTCAGATCGTTGTTTCGTGATCATTTTTAAGAATAAATTAACTGCGGTTACCAAAATAAAAGTATTTAGTCTGCACAAAAATGTCCGGTTTCACATCAAATTGAAACGTCAATTAAAACTTAACTTCTATTTATGTAGTATGAACTAATTTTGAAAGCTGTTTTTGTTGATGCGATGTTAAAGGGACATAAATCTACAACATGTACCTATGTTTGCATTTTTCAACAACCTCAATCTTCGAAAACTACATTCAAAATGACGAAGTTTTCCTTTTTTGATCATTTTGTTTATTGTTTAATTTTTTGACTACTCCTCTTAATTTCACATTTAATCGTCATCGTCAACTGTCTTTTGTGGCAACTCAAACGGCACAATGGGAAAATCATTCGGTATAAAGTTGTGAACCACTTCAAAGCCAATCTTAGAAGTTTTATTGTCTGATTTTAGGAGCACCTTTCCCTCGATTATATCCGAAATGTTAGGATGAAGAATATCACTGGGACTGGCATTTGGACTGAGGTCAATATCGTATTTATTCATAACGTCCTCAACCAGTTGCGGTGGTAAAGTTCCAGAGGTTAAATTCAATCCTTTCATATCTGTGGTTGGTGGTTCAGTTGTTGTCGGTAATGATGCTGGTTTCTTCATTTTCTTGCTTGTCTGCCTATATCCCTTTTCATCGGCCACATAATTTGTTATTGTCATTTTACCATCAGGACGAAGGTAACCATACGATCCTGTTATAGTGCCATTGGTATAACGTCTTTCTTCACGAAACTGAATGTTACCAGTTTTCTCATCTTCGATATGGTAACCAAATTCATAAGTTCCCGGACCTAGAAATGTATTATTTTAGAGCTGTACTGTAAATATGGTTAAGAAGAAATAATTCCTAGCATACCGTGGGGATCGCGGTAAAAATATGATGTCTCTTTAGGCGGTTGTATGGTAGAATTGGCGACTGATTCGGCTCTCGTCGTGTTAGCCAGTGTTGGTGGCAATAGATTAGGCGCAAAGAAAAGTATCTGGAATGAAAGGAAATTATCATTTTGACATTGATTTCTAGTTAGTGGTGAATTTGAGAACAACTTTTTCAAAATTAATAATACGCGATTATATTTTCTTTGAAGAAAATTGGATCAGTTTTCTATGTAGCAAAAAATAAGCCTGATACCTTAAGCAGGTTCCGAATTATCCAACTTTCCGTTGCACAATTATAAATGACTTTGTATGGGATTGTGTCCGTATTTTTCGTGACATTTTTAGTTAGTTTTTCATCACTGCTTTTTAGAACCAAATGATTCTTGTAAAACTGTTTGACTTTGAAGCTTCATTATACCTCACCAAAAATTCAATTTTCACATTTAACTACATGGCTTAAACTGATTTTACTTTCACTTCAAATTGGAATATTCTACCAGCATCAACAAAATTAGAAGGAATTCAAAAACACATACCAAACAAATTTCAATCCATACTTAGAACCGTACATATAACTCAAATACACCGCGTTGGGAATACTAATTTCGAGTACCTTACGTTAAATTGATTTAATAAAATTTAAATAAAGTTCACTGACCCATGTGCGTTTGGCTACGTTATTTCGAACTTACAATTAAGAATTGAAAAATCATAACTGATGGGATCTTCCAGTATTCACGTCTTAGCTTAACGAATTCTGAACAAAGTCTGAAGAATGATTACCGGTGAATAGTGCCAACAAGATTCACTTGTTCTACCTTTTGAACAGATTTGGCAATTGACGATGGGAGCATGTATAGCCAATTAAACCATCTACGTGATTATTTTACAGAGGTTACCTATTTTCAATAATGCGGCGCGAGTTAGTGTAAGAGGGTGAACATTGTAGTCAATTTATCAATTATGAGCAATTATGACTAAAAGTGCTTAGAACTGATTAGTACATTCTACTTTGGCGGGAGAAGTGTTTAATGCAAAAATGTACTACATTAATGTCTTCACTTTCGACAGTAAAAGGTCACTGGCCGATATAGGACCTCGTTTGCCCAACATGTTCTATAACCCACAAGTAGGCTTCACAGTACTTCTCAAATTTAAAATTTATTGGAAATACTGAAAATTGAAACATGCAATGACCCTCAAAATTATAAACTAGATTAAAGCTTCGCAGTAGCGCATTCTGTCACTCCAATTTTCCAAGACCTTGTTGATGGCTTCGGACTGTAGCTCACTGATTGCTTGGATGATATTGACCTTAAATGCTTAAATCGTTTCCGAATTGTTGGCATAACATCGGTCCTTCACGATTCCCTACAAAAAAAAGTCCAAAGAGGTCAAATAGCAGCTCCGAGGCGGCCAATTGACATCGCCAAGACGGCTGATAACACGATTTGGGAATTTAGTGCCCAAAAGATCGATTGTGGCATGGGCTGTCTATCATGGCGCACCATCCTGCATGAACCAAAGGTCCTCCAAACCCATGTCTTTAATTTCAGTAAAAAAAAAAAGTCGGTTACCATTGCTCTGTAACGCCCACCGTTGACCGAAACGTTGTTCCCAGCCACATTTTCGAAGAAAAATGGTGCAATGATGCCACCATTCCACAATCCGCACCAAACTGTCACTCTTTGTGGATGCATTGGCTTCTCGACAATAACGTGCGGGTTTTCCGAGCCCTAGATGCGGCAATTTTGTTAAAATAGCCGCCGAAATGAAATGAGCGTCGTCACTCGTCAGAAAAGAAGATTTTTCACTCAAAATCATTGTCCAATTCAAGCTGCTCTAAGGCCCAAACTGCGAAGCGATAACGAAGCGGATGGTCGTGCGCCTTCAATTGCTGAGTCAATTGGACCTTGTAAGCGAATAATCCGAGATATTTGTGCAGAATTCTCCCCAGGCTAGTGCGTGAAATGTTGAGCTGTTGAGATCGATGGCGAGTCGATGTTCGTGAATTGAGTCACACACTCTCGGCTACAGCAGCTACATCATTCGCATCTGTATGAGCTCCGTACGACGACGGGACCATGATTGTTTTCCACTAGCATACTAATCTCACGAACTTTTGCACAAACTTGCGTACAGCAGGCGCGGTAGGTGCTTTATTTCGGACAAAACTTCTTTTCAAAAAAAATCACTGTTTGGGCTACACAGCACTCACTTTGGAAATAAGTTTTCAATATCTCCCAACGTTGTTCAAGCGTAAAGCGACTCATACATCTGCAAGCATCTCCGGGCGCTGTTGAAGCTTTATTGGTTCGCCTTTCCCGGGAGAAGTATTCTGCGGAGGTATAATACTGACTTTCTGTCAAGATTTTGAGCGGGAAACAGCTGTCAGTGTCTAAATAACCTATGGTTTAAAAAGAAACCACTAGATGGCGATGGTCCACCCTTTATAGTATGGACAATTATCGCGCCTCCGCTCAGTGTAAAAATATCCGTAAGCTTTAAGTAACCAATACTGAGGTGGAAGGTTTCATTGCAATGTTGAAAGAATTTCTAACATCGACCGATTTCTAACATCAACCTTAAGCCCTTAAGTAGCTTCCCATATAAACGTTGTTCTGGCGACATTTTTGCATGATTATTTGTCAAAAAATGTTTGTTATTTTTGAGTTGTCGTGGTCAGATACATGACAGATGTGGAATTCTGGCGGACCTGGGCCGGCCGCTTTATGGGTTAGGGGGCCCCAAAGTTCTAAAAAATCTTGAAAAAAAAAATATTATAGTGTTATAGTGTCAACTTTGAATCTTTATATGATGAATCGCAATTGAAAACATGTTATGTTTACGTAGTGTAATTGCCAGAGCGATTGAGTGGTCGCAACCCCTGCCAGAACGTCCGAAACATGTCATAGAAAGGTACATTTTTAAAGTTATTTTGTCAACGTTTAAATTTTGGTATATCATTTAGTACATATATTGCTGAATCTAGAACTCAAATGCTAGAGCAAAATTCCGGTCGCAACACCATCTCAGAGCGCATGCTGTGTAAGGCCCTTTTGATTGGATTGTGTATGAAATTGTTGCATAACTTCGAAGATATATACACGATTTCAAGTATCTTAATCGCTTCTGATAGGTTATTTCAAGATCTTTAAAACCATGTATAAAGTTTAGCCCTAACATTTATACTTTTGAAAATATTTGATTTGAAAACCCAAAATTTCGAAATGAACTAAATACGCCTTGTGCTGAAGATGGAAAAGTCTATTCCCGGGATATGATTCCAGAATATCGTATAGACGTACAGAGAACTTGTCGTAGTTTTAACTTTTAGCCTTCGTGGCACACCTAAGGCTTGCGAGAAATCAATGCTTCAGGATATTTTTCGATCCTCAAGTGCTTTATCGATTAGGCCAGTAATTCTATGCACCTGGTCAATCGTCGAAAGCTTACTTCTAAACCAAAACTGATGGTCAGTGATAAGATAAGATTCTGCGGAGAGGAAATATTTCTTCAACCTCCAACTATCTTAGTCCGCAGCTATATATTTGCGATGTAGACACATGTTCCTTTCGGTTGCTGCTTCTACAATTCTGTTGATCTCAACACTTTTTTACACTGCCTTATCTTGAGATTCAAAAACTTCTGACTTGGTGGGATATAATCTGCTGCCAATGAATATTTAGAATTAATTATTTTTTATTGTTACTAATTTTATTATTATTATGTATTTGTAATTTTATTTCACGAGTTCCATCTTAGTGGGTATACTCGCATAGACAAAACCACATTTTTGTGGTATTTGTAATATTTTATTGAAATTTGAAAAGTGCGATAAATTCAAGTCACAGCCTTTGGATAATTGGTAAATAAGGGTCAAACCACTTACATCAGAGGAGGTACAAAATATACGTCACCAATTTTTTAATTGACTAGACAACTGAATACAAACTGCACCTAAACTATTTGGTGAACTCGATCAAAATAAAAATGCAATATAAATTTTATTTTCAATACTTTTTTTTTATTCATTTAACTTTTTTTTTTAGTCATTTATTTACAATACAAGAAAATCGCATACATTTTGTCAAATACATTAAAGGCATCTGTCTACCACAACCGGGCATACAGTCGGGCCTAACATTAGATAGCCTCACCAAATGCATACAACAATAAAAAGTATAAAATATTTATATATGTATAAAATAAGGAATATGTATATAATACAATATTATTTAATAGTAATGAAATGAAATTACATGAAATCATAGACAAAAGCTGTTTATGTAAATATAAGAGAACGAAATATATGATAGAAAATGTTTTACACACAAAACAACACAAATGCATTCCACTACAATAAACACAAACAAAATAAGTAAACAAAAAACAAATACAATAAATTTCTTTGCAAATTAGCTGAGACATACAAAATTGCGTAAACAATCAACAAATGTCAACAATTAGAAACAAAAAAAAAATCAACAATCGGTCAATTGCTTACAAGGCAAAATTGCTAAATTCGAAGACTTAAAAAAAAATTTTAAGAAAATCTGCTATTTAGGTATAGTACAATTTTCTTAAACTTTTTTTCATATATATTTTTTTTTTTATTTAATGCACAATGACCGGCACAGTTGCACAAAGAATTCATTTAAAAAAAAAAAAAAAAACTATCACAAGCTCCGCAATGGAATAGAATCAAGCCAGCTTGTTGGCAAAGAAAATAAGACTGTCTGTGCTCTGACACTTGAGTAGAAATGAAAGAAGAAGTGACAGCTGTCAAATAAATGTGAATGAATTTCATTTTCTAATCTCGTCCGATCGGTGGTGATGCTAAAGATACAAGTGGAGAAAGAAGGAGAAAGAAAAACTATCTAATACTGGTTTGGCGGGTAATATTTTTTCCTTAACTTTTCCCCCGCGATCTGTCGCATTGATGTCAACGAGGCATAAATATTACACAACAAAGACGAGAAATGAAGGCGAAGAAGAACTATAAACAAAAGTGGTAATAAGAGTATTGCGCACGCATAATGTTAAAGTTATTATGACATAGAGAAAGAAAGATAGAGTAAAGCAAAGAAACAGAGAAAATTGTTACTTACATCACTATACACGAAGAAGGAGGATACATATTTTTATAGTATATGTATATCAAAAGAGAATAATGATAAAACAAATATTATCAAACGACAAATACAATCTACAATGGTCAATGAACGGCTAAGTGAATGAGAGTTTGTGGCTGCTTGGTTAGATATCCTCACATATGAAAGTTAACGAAATCGAGAAGTACATTATACAGGTCGATCGGTGACTTCTTAACGGTAATGGTGCAACAAAGGAGCTGGAGCGTGAGCGTACACTGGACCATGAGACAGCACTGGAGCATGGGCGATCACTGGTACGGCGACCTTGGTTGGGGCGGACTTATGAACGACGGCATTAAAACCGTTATGGTCATCGGCGGTGTAGTCGACGGTACGCACTGAACCGTCTGGTTCGACAAGGGAGTATTGACCCTTTACAACATCACCATCACGCTCTTCGGCTTGAGACTTAATGTCACCGGTATGTGGGTCCTTGATGCCATAGTTGAAGGAGTACTTGGGATATGCCTGAAAGACACGTATTAGTATGGTTGGCAGTGATTTTTTTCTTTTGATTTTTAAACATTAACTCACCACAGGCTCATGAGCAACAGCGTGCGCAAGAACTGGAGCATGATGGAGCAGCGCTGGTGCACCATAGTGACCAAGCTCGATGGGGATAGCGTGCGCTACGGTTACGAAGAGGGCGATGGCAATGAAGAACTGAAAGGAATGTTAATGTTAATATTGTACAAAAATATTTCTGTAATTCAGCGGCTAAAATGAATGCCCTTGCATTTAATATAGATTTTTTTTTTGTTAATTAATTTTTGTCTTTTTATAGAAACATTTCATATTGCGGACATATTTTTGTCTATCCATTCGTATTGCTCCTAAAACTATTCATTTTTTTTATTTAAAGAATTAAAAAAAAAATAAATGGGTGGCGCAACAGGCGGTTGGCCTATCTACTCGCAACCATTCGTTTGTGTGAGTTTCTATTTTTAGGACGAATGGAAGGGACCTACAATTTTATACCGAGTCCGAACGGCTGAATTGAGAAGCTTTTTCAGGACAGTCATACTCTCTGACGTACATAGACGTTCGCGAGAGGTGGCGCAGTTGAAAAAACCTTAAGATGTAATTTGTGTTTTTCCGGGGATCGAACCTGTGACCCCTCGCACAGTAGTCCAGCACACTAACCACTGCGCTACTGCGCCTACATCCGACCTTAGTTAATGAGTAAAAATAGTTCCCAGCAATTATGAATTTCAGACTAAAACTTTGGTTGGAATTTTTGCTGATTAACAGCTTTTTATAGAGCCTTTATTAAATTCATGTCATTAACGGAAAAGTGGCTGCCAGACAGATAGAGTCAAAGTTGGGAATGCCTACGTATATTTGAAATTATTGCTTTTTAAATCTTTTGTAGTTTTTACAAAACACCAAACTATGGCCAAATACAGTTTACAATTCGTTTACAGTTTTAACGAATCAATTTAACATTTGGCAACCAAAACTAAAGACATAAAGATAAAAGTCATCTTCGATTATTTTATTTTATGAATGTTATTTCCAAATGATTCCTGAACGAACATATCCAAGATTAATCATGGAAAAATAATTGTCTTCAAGAAACAGAAAATGTCGGCAAAATTGGCCCTGACCAACAATCAAACCCTAACCACGAGTTTAACAGGTTAACTTTATTTAACAGGACAGGAATAATTTGTTAACTCTCTTATCCATCTCTGTTATTAGCAGGATTTCTGATTTACTATATGAAATATGTTACTTCGAAAGATTTGTGCAATTACGAAAGTCAACAAATTGTTAAACTTTGGGGCTCTTTTACTGCATCAAATTGTAGTTAGCTTTGTTGTGTACGTGTGAGTTTTCTACATGTGATGCATAAAGTAATCATTCAAACATTTTGTGGGCTACTGGGCGTATACGTAACATTTTCTTCGAACGAATTGAATCTGCTTATATTTTTACTTGTTCTTAGACGGAACACTAATTTGTTTCTAATTTTCATCAAATCTTATGACGAGCTAGTTTAATAACAAAAGAGGCTGTCGCCGAAATAGAACAGGTTAAATTATTTTCACTTAATTCAAAATGTAGTTTCAAAATATATATGTTTCTTAATACAAGTTATATAAGAGCATATTGCAGCTGACGGATTTTATTTAATTTTCACAAGCTGCTACATTTTGAAATGTATCTTAAAAATAGCTTGCACTATAAAAACTCGTAGTAAACCAATTTTAATATTTGGTTATTCTTTCACTGTCTTTAAAAAAAAACCTTGCACTGATACAAATCTTCAAATCACTTCCTTTCATTTGCACAAAAGTTTAATGCATCTAATCCTTCGCATATGTCCTTTTTTTGAAACACAATTTTACTTTAGAACAAAATTTTGACAAACCTTCATATTGGCTAGTAAGATTTTTTTTTTCTAAATTCGTCTTAAATTTGACTTAAATTCGGCAACCGATCCCAAGCACTTAACACAATTTACACAGCGAAATAGAATTCACACGATATGTTTGTTCTAGGACTGGACCTGATGTAATCCGTTTGTGAGATATTGTTGAACTGATGCCTGTTTGGATGACCAAAACCATTTATATAGGCGAAATATTTTCAAATTCTTTCAACTGCCACCAGCAGAAAATATAGGGGAGGATAAAAGTTCAACAAATCTGCAAGACGAAGAAGAGGAAAAAAAAACACCACGCACCACACCATCGAACCTATGAGGAGGGTACACCCCTTGGTGTGCCCTCCCTTCATCAGCATTTGTGTGTAATTGCAATCAAGTCACAACATCTCCCCTCGATGAATTTATTTATTTTTCCTAATGCTATGGTTGTTTCTTCGTTTGCGATCGGTTACATTTTTTTTTTCTATTCATTTTTCTCTCCTGAATGCAGCATAATCATAGAGCTAGTACTCCCCACCCCTAGTGCATACACGTTTCACCAGTGCCATAGTAATCGGAGAGCACATGGTGGGCATAGGTTTACCACTTTGGGATGCTGTGCATATGTGAGTTGCCTAAACGTGGACCATGTTTCAGTTTGGTACAATGCATCTCTATGTTAGCTGCCAGACAGTTTGTTCGGATAGTAATAGCTGTTGTTAGAAGCTTTGGACCAGCTGAATTGGTTAACCCACATATTTTGGAGTATCATGCGCCATGGTTTGGTCTAATACGCCGATAATAGTGATGTGTTTGTCATAACCAACTGTGGTGTCACCAAGATCGTTAAGGAGCCTCGGAGTCAAAAGGAAATTCAACTCGAAGAGGTCCAATATTTGGTGCAGAATTTTTGTCTTTTAATGAGTTGTTTACGTGATCTAGTTTTGAGATGAGAATTCTGTGAATTTATTGGAAAAATTGTAGCAATTTGCAGTTGTGGTTGTTGTTGTTGTTTGAAATATTTTCTCCATTTTTGGTAAACGTTTTTCTTTAGTTTATCAATGAAAAATACAAACTAACGTCAAAGAAACGAGCGAAAATTTTGTTTTAATGTGAATGAGTATAGTATGGCATATTATGCGGGACATTTTATTTGCCAAGTGTTAAGAATTTTGTTTACCAATTTGTATCTGTAGTATTTTATTTTGGTTTAATTGCTGACCTATTGCAATTATTATGGGTATCCATATTTCTTTTGCAATAAAAATACTCAAAACAATAAAGTTATACAGTGAGTAGCTTGTTGTATTAAGTTTCTACTTCGCATTTGGGTCTAACTTTGTCGTGTAGCATTTGAAGTATTCGAGAGTATAAATGTTCTAAGAATGACCAATTAATGACAGCCATTAAGCGTAAAGCGTTTTCGCAAAATCTCATCGGTGGTGCTTGTTTCGATTCCCTAGATTCCGAAATTATTAGATAAAAGTATTACGAACGCATTTATTCTAGAATTGAAGTACACAAAGCCAAAATTTGGCTTTGTGTACTTCAAAAAAAATTCCACAATTATATCTCGTTTATACTACAGACACCCTGAGGATAACTCGTAGAGCTCGATTCTAGAAACTACCCCCTTGATCATTAGGGTTACTAAGTATGAGCTATCCATCCATATCCCCATCCATATCCATATCCATACTATACTTATAAAATGCAACGTCCGTCTGTTCGTTTCTCCAGGGTGAGAATTGCTTAGGTGTAAAGGAGTCACGGGGAGTAAGAGGGGACTCACGAACCGTTAGCCGTATGAACTTGAAAGTTTGTATGTCGCTAGATAAGCAAACATTATTTCATGGTTCATTCATCGTTTTTCAAAATTCGTCCTGTAAGGGTAGAAAAACTTTTCAAACAAACTTTTCTATTTCGACCTTACTATACGCTTAACATGGCATTATACTCATAAATCTATGTATGTCAATTCAAGATATGCTTTTAATTATTAGGCAATACTTCACCGAGTATTTTGGGGTAATATTCATCTTTCTGGTCCATCCAGAGGGTGAGATAAAATAAATTGAAAATAGATCTCATTTGGCCTTAGTAATCTCACCAAATACAAGTAAGAAGATCCATTATTGCCTCCCAGAAAATAAATGAATTTTTTATTTTATGTTTGAGCTTCGACTGCTATCGTTTTCTAAAAAAAAATGCTGGCTTGCACAATTGTAAGTTTATAAGAACCAGTATGCAAACAGTTCATAGCTTGGGAAAACCAGAAGCCTTCCATTGCACAACAAATACAGCAACGATAAATTATTAAAGTTGAGTGGAATGATCTTGATAAGATTTGCCATTACAAATAAATCAAATTCACATTGTAATACTCAACCTCAATTGAAAACACCAAAACTCATCACGATATCGATAGATGTTCACTTACATCTGCCGCCACACATCGCACAATGGAAATACCTCCTCGGGTTAGCCTTGCATTGTGCTAAAATCACACATAAACATGCGTCAAAATAAAACTCCCCAGCTGCCAAGCCTCCACACCACCGCATCTTGCCATATACGATATAGCACTCTTGTAACCATCTTCAGAAGAATTTAAATTACAAAACGATCACCTTATTGATTAGCGATCCGATCATCTCATCGAACTGTGATGATGATGGTGATGCTCCTCCTGCCTCCCAATACTTAGCCACTATCAAAGTCCCAAATGAATGAAGCTAAAACCAGCTTTTGGTTGGTTTCTTTTTACTGCCATTTGGTTATTTTTACTGTTATTGTTGTCGAAATCGGTGTTTCGACCCGAGACCTAAAAAGTAAACAAATCGACAGCCGAGACAACGTCGCCGTTGCCCACCTACAATCCCAGCTACGTGCAACTCGATGGGAAAACTATTCGCCAACGAAAAAAGTTCAGACCATACGATTCTCTGGAGGTTGAAGTAGGTTGAATTGCACCGAGGTGGTGGTTCACCTCTGTGTATGCGATCTTAGTTATGCAATCGACTTTAATTTCTCGGCATCCATCGCATAGATTTGTGTTTTCCCGCTCTTTCGATACATGTTCGAATTTCCCTCGCTGCGCCGCCGGGAGCAATGCAAAAATATATGCAAGCAGTTCTTGGCCCAACTGGATCCAAGTGCATTCAACTCTTTGGAGCGCTCGCAGCTTTGGGGCACTGGTGCGCTGGCCTACTACAGAAAGTAAGAGTAAAATTGGAACAATCCCTGGATCAAACTCGTTTAGAATGCAGGCTCAGCAAATCACTGTGTTTAATACTTCAGCGACTGCGGTCGATTTGAGCGAAAAGATCAATCGATTCAGATAAAGACACGCTTGCAACGGATAATTAAAATGACATAATAAATTCAGTGTGTGCGCGCAATTACGGGCACAGCGAGTGTCACTTTGGCCGATGTTGTTATCTGATATGAAAAATTATGACAGATTACCCGCCACAGCGAATTGCCATCAGATCATAGTACCGATTATGGTAATTGAAACATGATTGGATTTCTGATTCTATATTGAGTGATTAGAAGCATTAGGTATTCGAACTCAAAAATGTCATAGGATAAAGAATCGAAACCAATAAAAGTTTTGGTAACCAGAAAAATAACTTCGACAAACGATTTGGATCATCAAAAGATTTGAGTTAAATTCGTCTTAGCTGTCATCATCATTCAAATCTACAATTGGTGCAACTTTGGCAGGAAGGTAATAACGTATAACGCACTGTCAAAATTTAGTACATGATTTGTTCCACAGGACGAGCGTTAATCAGCTTGCGCGAATTCGAAGACTATTAGCGAACGCGAAACTACTACTTAATGTGGCCATGTTGGCAGCTCGACGCACTCTATTGTAAATTTGGTGTTTAAACTTATTACGCTGCTCGAGCTAAGTTTTAAGTCCCATACAAGATTCTCTCCAAAATGTAGCTAAACTAAAATTAAGTCGAGCTTTATGCAGCTCTAGCTAACAAATTAAACTTTTATTTCAGTCTATATTTTATGTACCTATCTGCCAAAATTTAGGACGCCCATTAATGTTTCGGCACATTTTCTCAAGCTAAATTTTGACAGATCGGGTTGTTGTTTTTTTATACCTCGACAAGGAATACCTGCAAAGTGCAAAATTATTGTAAACAAAGACAATTCCTTGATGTAGACAAGGAAATAAAATAAAGCGCAAT
Source organism: Cheilosia scutellata (assembly GCA_955612985.1). Lineage (NCBI taxonomy): Eukaryota > Metazoa > Arthropoda > Insecta > Diptera > Syrphidae > Cheilosia > Cheilosia scutellata. Next base: position 6,592,749 of record OY015311.1, on the reverse strand, counting down.
GAAAACTAAAATAATTTTTATTTTAGCGTCAATGAATTTTGGAAGGAAGTTATTTTTAAAGAACCGCTTTTTTTCTCTGACACTTATGAACGTACTCCATGTCAAAATTTAGCTAGGATTTTAGTTAATGTCTGGAGAGACAAATTGGAAAAAAGTTAAAATAGAGTTTCGCTCGAGCTGGTACTTACGAGAAAAAATCCGGAAACATTTGCGTGGTCTGACAGTACTGAAATATGACATCGTAGTAGCGTTAAATTTTGATCACATGCGTTTTATACTCATTATAAATAAATAAATAAATTATTATAAAATATTTTATCTTAAGGCCGTGTGTTAACTTATATAAATAATATTTTCTTCGGATAATTTTCTATCGTGGTTGAAAACGAATCTTCAGCTGCTGCCAACAATTTATTCTGCTCCGGGAGCAAAATAATAAATTATTTTATAGGCTAATTTTTTACATTTTATTTTGCTTGAGTTTTGGCTAGAATATTCAAAAGGATATAAAACACAGAATTTCAATACATTAATTCCGTAACATTCGATAAATATCGGATAATTATTTAGCGCAGCCTAATAAAGTGTAGAAATAGTAGTTTAAAAAAATGTTAAGCATAATCCGTTTCTTTCAGCATTAAAAATTATCAAACCTAGTTTCTCTTTTCGGATTTTTTTCTCGAACAGTCCTTAGGTGAAATAACAAAAACACAGAATATGAAGTCGGAGGTAATCACCGACTTCATATTCTACAAGATTTTCATAAATGATATGCACAAAACTTCGTAATATTTCTAATCTATCCAAATATTTATGTTATTTAGATACTTATTTGAAATTTATTTAATTTTTTATGGAAGGTAAATAAAATAAGAAAAGAGACATATCGTGTGGGTAAGAAATAAATGTTCGGCTTGTTTGATTTGATTTTTCAGAAAAAACACAGATGTGAACACTTGCAAATTATTCCATTTAAAATATTGTCCACATGCACTCGCATATCTTTACAGAAAATAGGAAAAAAGGAAAGTAGGAAAAAACGGTAGTTCTGCTCCAAGTAGATATTTTTTCAGTCTACTTTGCAAATGGCTCGAGATAATACTAAGTGAAAGCTACGCAAATCGAGCTTCACCTTCAATCGCCATAAAATAAAGCAAAACATTTTAGCCGAGCTGTACAGACTTCGAGGTCATTTTAACAACATTCTTCTTGGACTGTACTACAGAAATCTCTTTCAAGCTTTTTAGCTCGCATAATATACCTATATAACTCTGAAAATTACATCACATCAGAAATCAAGCGAAGAATTACACTTGCCAACCAAGGCAATTGATTAGTAAGGCCTTGTCGAGAAGCACCAAAGAGAATCTATATAAGACCCTCATGGACGTTATCAAAGGCGGATGAAGATCTCCTTGGTCGCTTCGAACGCAAAATTCTTCGAGTGATTTTCGGTCCCGTTTGCGTTGACGGGCTTTGGAGGAGGAGATTTAACAGCGAACTCTACGAGCTGTACAGCGACATCGACCTGGTCAGAAAAGTACGTATCAGTCGACTAAGATGGCTAGGACATGTAGAGCGAATGGACACCAACGCTCCGGCCCGAAGAGTCTTCGATTCCAACCCGGAGGGACAATGCAGTAGAGGAAGACCTCGCCTTAGGTGGCGCGCACAAGTGGAAGGGGACCTCAACCAACTTGGAGTGCGCAACTGGAGGCGGTTAGCCAAAGATCGTGCTAACTGGAGAGGCGTGTTGGTTGAGGCCCAGGTCCACCCCGGACTGTAGCGCCATCTAAGTAAGTAAGTAAGTTTTTTGTAGATACTGTAAAAAAAAACTTTCAATCCAATTTCGCACAATTCGCGAAATACATTTTAAACTGCAAATTATGTTCGGGCTTTATTTCCATCTTGTTATTTATTTTTGAACGTTAAGCATTTTTTTGGGCGTTATTTTTAAATCGATTTGGGTGTTATTGCCTTGGGCATTATTGCCTAATGCCATTTTTGCAGTTCCAGGTAATATGTCATGATACCATCTCCTTAAAAGATAGATAAATTACAACGTCGAAAAACCGATGATTCTGAATGTAGTTATTTATTTAATTATAAGTGTCTCGAAATGCTCATGCATAAAAGTTCTAAAACTGTGTTGGGACACTAATCTCCTCCCGAATTTCAGTGTGTGGTAGAACATTGAGTCTTACTTGTCACTTGTGAATTCTATCGGTCCTTTTGATGCATTTTACGATTACAATTACTTCGACATGATTTATCATTCCAAAAGCACCACAAAAACCACTTCACTGAAACCAGTAGTTCATTATATTGCCAAGCCCAATGTGCGAACAGAATTTCAATCAAGGGCAAACGTCTATCTATTTAATTTACTAAACGTTACTACTTCTATCAGACATTGGTGATTTGTCATTCTGGGTAAATCTAGTCAATACCTACTATGTGTAGGCTTTTTGTTAATTGTACTGTAATACGCAACCGAAAGATATTGTATTGCAACATTAAATGGCAATCTTCGACATAACCCCAAGCGCTTATGAACCGAAACCTTTCAAGACTCTCCTGCTGTTTAAGAGATCTCTTGCTCTTAGCCCCGACAAATAAAGTGCGTGCCAGCAGCTGTTGCCCACATTAGCCAATCTGAATTTAAATCTTTTTCCCCAGAACAGGTACAATGCACATTCTTCTATTCAACGAAACGGCAAACCATTTACAATAAATCTGCTCTCAGTTGGTCATGTGTCAGATACAGACCAAAAAACGAAACGCTGCACTTTATGCAAAATCCAAATTCTATGCCGCTGCGAGTCTACATAAATCTGGGCCAACACGACTCTAAGTCGAGCGCTAAGTGAAAGAAAAAAAAGTAAGCTAAACTTAAGAAAAACGCACCCCACTTTTAGAGTTGATATTGTTAGGTCTAATCCACATAATGGAATATAAACTCATACCCACCATGGTAATGTTGAACTTCTTCCAACTGTGTGTACCTATTCTGTATGGACTCTTTCGGGGGAAGCCGAAGCCGAAGCCGATAAATCGAACCAATCGTAAATCAATTTTAGTAGGTTACTTTGTTAATTGAAAGTCATAGATACTGTGTATCTTTCCATCTGTCTGTACCTCGGGCAATAGATGCAATTTTTTTTTTTTTTTTTTTCATCTCACACCGTGTGGGAAAAAGCTAACCGGAGTCCCAAAACGCTATTTTTAGGTTAATGCACTCCAATCGAAAGGCATCGAGTGTGGGTACCACGACGACGGTATTTATCGTGATCTTGTGTCGTTGACGATGCATTTTCCATGTGATTTATTTTTGTTCGCTACTTCGCACTTGTTAACTGATTTCGTGGGTAACAAGGTAACGTATCTTTGAAACTGATCAACAAAACTTTGCAATTAGCCTATAATTAACTGGGCTGCATGAGATGAAATAAAAGTCGGTCGATACTCTGGCGAGATACGTAGGTAAGACACACTCCTAAGCGATGTTGTCGTGTTCTTTGGCTGGAGAAGGTCTCTCAACTGTGATAGATTGAGGTTGCAGATTGACATATGTAAGGTGTGCAATGTGTGGAGAGATATGACATGAATGAGAACATTCAAGGACTGTAAAAGTTGCCGCCTTAGTTTGGTTTTTTTACTGCGGCCCACCTCACTCGTATGCGTGGAGACATAATTTAGAATTGACAATTTTCTTGTCTTGTCTTATAGTCTTAACTTTTGGTCACCAACCTATGAGGTCGTACAAGTAAGTGGATTGCTCTAGATACGGCAAATATAATTGATTGTGAGTGTTTAAGAGAACTGTCGCGCAGCAGGGGCCTTAAAAGTAATTTGCGGACTAGATTAAAACTGAATTAGAAAATTGGATTTTATACTAGCTTTGGTTGGCGTAGTACACTACACAACAATTATTAGGTATTTTTTTTTTTATTCAATTGGTTGCTCTCTTGACGTTGAATGGCATGCGGATTTTGCGGTTCTCATAACACATTTTAAATTCTGTCAAACACAATATTACTTTGTAAGTATTGCATTGCTTTAGTGTACCTACCTATGTCAAAGCTTTTACAGATCTGTAATGTATAAATACAGTTCAGTTACCAAAATCTGCCCTTAAGAAAGATTAGCAAACATTTAGATTATTCCAAAATATTTAGAATTTTGTTTATACATTAATTAAAAGCTTCTTCTTTCAGATTCTTCGCTTTTAGGGCGGTCACAGTGGTGGAACACTAATTAGAAACAAATATTTTTTTCTGACGATTTAATTACCGCTGCTTTATTTATCAACAATTTCGATACGACCTTAGTAAACATAAATAATAGCGTATTAATAGTAGTAAAAATGGGAATGAAATAAAAAAATGAAGAAGAAATAGAAACAAATTAAGAAAAAAGAGCAGAAGGTATGTTTTTGTGTGGAATTATAATTAGAAACAAAAAATTTAATTATAATTTAAATTCAAAAATAAATATAAAAAAATAAGTTTTTGAGTGCAACTCTTAATAATTATAAAATTTGATTAATATTTTGTGGGATATCCACTATTTCCAATGACAGCAGCATACCGGTTTGGTAAAATGGCTACCAACTTCTGACATCTTTTAACGGGGATATTTCACTGGCATTTTCGATATTTTCGTTCCCAAACTTCTTTGCAGATCAGCCCACAAATTCTCAATGGGATTGAGGTCGGGTATTTGCGCTGGCCATCTGAAATCATCTATTCTATAGGATCATTGTCCTGTTGGAAAATTTAAAACACTTGCAAATGGTCAAAAGCATATGGCTCCATAACATTTGCTAGTATATCCTTATACACATGCTGGTCCATTCGTCTAGCAACAGGCAACAGGGAAAAGGCTCCCCAAACCATCACATTTCCCCCGCCATGCTTGAACATTTTTATGGTGTACTTGGGGTTGAGTTCCTGATTTTTTGGCCGCCTTACATATTTTTTTCCGTTGGATCCAAACATATTAAATTTAGATTCATCACTCCAAAGCACATTTTTTCAGAAGGAGAGTGGTTTAAGTGCATATTCCTTCGAAAATTCCAACTGACATTTTACATTTTGTTTTGAAACGTGTGGCTTTTTACGTGTGATGCACCCCCGCAGACCTGCTTCTAATAGTCAGTTCCTGACGGTTTTGCATGTGATTTCCGGACTTAGTTGTCCCGATACATTTGAAAGAATTTCTTTACTGGTATAAGAAAAGGATCTACCTTACTCAAACGGAAAATGAGTCTGTCTTCTTTAGCGGTTGTTTTTCTCGCCCTTTTTTTCTTTTGGGGTTTTCTATACTACCTGTATCATTGAAAACTTGTATCGCGCCATAGACCATCTTTTTAGATCACTCCAGGTCTTGGCGATGGAATCCTTAGATGCTCCTGACGCACAATATTAGTAGACTTTGTCCACCAAATACTTCACGAGAAATTTTAACGTATCTACTTAATGTACAAAAAATGCGCAAGGCTGCTGCAAAACAACGGCACTTAACCAGCCCATATATATTGTATGAAACTTGTGTAAGCAAAGACACAATGACAACTCCATGTTTATTTTTTCATTGTTTCTAATTAGGCTTCCACCACTGTATATGATATTTTTTGAAAGAACGCTCACTACAACTAAGAGCCGATGCCGCACAGGATCTTCCATACAGCGAAGGCAACCTAGTCACTAAATCAATGTGTTGAAGAAAGCAGAATTTCCAGCAATTGCTATAAAAGTAACCCACACCCAGTCAGTGACCAGGAAAAATCTGAATCGACAACAAAGTTATGAAAAAAGAAAGAGGTCAAGATTACCGTCAAATACAATTTCTGTTGCAATTCTAACTACTAATCTATTTCGATACAATTACCAGACAGTTATGAGTCAGTTTCTAGCTAGAGTAAGCTGTTCAATTTGGAACAATTCCATTCAAATGCTCCCATGTATGGAGAACATTGACAACATCTGTCGCTTCAGGTAATAGGGATTGTCACTGTGTCTAGCCAAGACGATCTTGAAACTCAGAATAGTTCGAGACGAAGGAAGACCAAGCCATCGCGAGTGCCACAGCCCTTGGGTTAGGTTAGACAACTGAAAGCAAAGTGTTGGGAATCGCAGTGGATGGAAGGCTGCAATATCGCAGTCAACAACAGATGCATTCTATAAGTAAGTAAGTTTGGACGAGACATTTTCAACAGTCATCACGACGGTTTTGTAGAACTCAGGCAAACCAGCCAACATTTTCACCTTGATTATTATCATAACTATTTTGTTTACATACATACTCGAAGTCCTCCATAATGTTTCATTCTGACAGTTTTAACTTCACTAAGAGCTTCAAAAGCTTAACTTTTATATACAAATTAGTGTCCTCGAAAGCAATTGTTAGATTGTCCCAACCCAAATCTTCTAGGCGTTGTTGCGTCAGCAATAAATGAGTAATTTTGGGTCTCTCGCAGGAAAAGCAACTCAGATTTCTGTTCCATATAGCACCGCAGTCCTTTAATGAGGAGACATTTTATCCCAGCTATTTTGCATCAGCCACACCCTTCAAGCAAGAGAGTCCGTTTTTGGTTCATAAACGGAGTCAATGACATATGAAAGACTCCGCATACGGCTCCGCATACGGATCCGCGAAACTGCGTTTGTCGGCTCAAATTAGTATGGAAATTAGAATCACCTCACCGCGGACCCACTTTTATATGTGTTGGAGAGAGAATGAGAGAGCGAGCTCGCCGCACTCAGCGAAAAATGAATCCAAATCGGATCCAAAAAAAATTAAAAAACGAGGCAAGCGCTGGCAGATGACAATCGAGTATCGAAGATAATTACTTTTTTCAGACGAAATACAAACAAGTTTGTTTACATTTACATGGATTTCCTGCCTGAAGATAGATAAATATATGTAGTTTAAATCACGGTCTTATCACCACGAACGTCAACGAAAGATTAATGATTAATCACCGGCTGATGTTCGTTCTCTCATTATTCTCAATCCATTGCATAAAAAAAGACAAAATAAAAATTCTCGCGACTCTCGCTCTAAGTACTTGTTGTGTAGATACAGCGAATTTACAAATGTGTGCGTGGAACGCCTCATATTTTGCGGATCCAAAAATGACGGGAAAAGTTGGGTCAGCGATTTTGCTTGAAGGGCAATTTCCCCTATCCCTCAATTTTATTACCATTCGATTTAACTTTTGATGTTTTATAATATTTAAGCACTAACGGCACCTTACACATGCTTCCTTGTTTTTGTAATATCTTACACCTTTTTGACAGCGAAATTGTGGCGTTTTTCGGCAGATTAGGAAAAAATGCAAAGGCCTTGTTGCAAAATCATCTTCCTCTTGGAAAGACGTGTTTCTTTATCCTCTGCAAAAATTGTCATCAAAATCTATCAGAGGCTGATCCCCAATTTAAGTGAAAAACGTTGTTTATTCTATTTTATTGACCACTAGGTGTACCCGCCCTTCTTTGCTCGTGCCCAGAAATTGTATTGCCTAGCCCTAGACTATTATTATTCTTGTCTATCAGGACAGTGCATATCAATGTTCCAAATTTTGCAAACCTTGGCTCCCATGACTGTCGAGTAGCGAATAGCGTTTGCAATGTTGTTGTTTTTTTGTATGGGAAGATTACATTGTTTACTTCACCGCAATTCAAGAATTGCCAAAATACAAAATCCAAAACGTATGAACATGTACACAATCCACGTCTTTCTCAGTTCTGATATAAGAAGATTGTCCATTGTTTAACCCTTCTCCTAAGAGGTGATTCCATCAAAAGTCTTCAAAGTGATATTCTCACACATTCCAATCACACAATTGCTGTTATGTCCTGTCAGTGAGAACCACCTCGCTAACACTATCTGTTCAAATTCATTAAATGGCAATGTAAACACACAAATGCAACAGTAAATTCCCCTTAATTGCCCCGTTGTACATGTACATCACTCACATTCACATCCTTAAATGCGTCAGCTCTAATTGACAGTTGTAAATCACGTACCCAGCAGTTGTTGTTCCATTCAATTCCAATTCTAGGATATTGACTCTAATGCGGTACAAGCCAAAAATTCCTAAAATGGGCTTTCAATCATGCATTCCACACACATTTCGCTCCACGTGAACTGGGTCATGTTGTTTCTTCGATTGAGAGTCACAGCTATGCCAAATCATTTCTTTCGGATCATTAGGTGTTCACGTCAATTCGGCGAGTCCATATATCGCCGCGCACAGATTTGTAGGCAACTGATTCTAAAATTAAGTCATTACCGATGGCTGTGCGTACGCGGACATTTTTATGCAGATCACTGCGGCTTTTTTGACACACACTTTTTCGAAGCGAATTTCGAAGTCGAAAATCTTGTAAAGCATAACTGGAATTCTTCGCAAGTGACAGCTGCTGCTGGAAAGCCTTTTAATTGGAATCCCGTTCAACATCCATAAGTGGACTCTTTTTCATCCCGAATTTGGCGTACTCGATCTCCCCACGAAGTGAACATTTTAATTAAGATTCGTGCAGCGGTGTGTCACCACAAAGAGAGCTGGCCAACCGAAAAAGACGAAGGATTGCGAATAAATTTGGGCATTATGCCCGTGTTTAGGGCTCAAATTGTAACAGGGTCGACTCAAAACAGCTATACGACCATCTGTGAGGGTATACACAAGAGAACAGTCAACGCTAGCAATTGGCTATAATCGCCCACTTAGCTTTGGCCCGCGAAATAAATCGCAGCGCAAATGCGTCAATTAATAGCAATTTTAATGCTCTAGCTGGATTTATGGAGGCTTGTGCAAGAGCTCTCAAACTGGTATGTGACTGCGTGATATATTTTTAACTTGTGGCGTTTCTCGCCATTTAATTTGTGGGCACAAGTAATGGGTATGGGGTTGTGGTTGTGATAAATAAGTGATTTGGCTCTCAGAAGCAAAGACCACTGGCGAAAAAGTGATCCATTATGGATTACTGTTGTGATAAAACGGTTGGAAACCAATTCGATGAAATGGCAGATCTGTGCGATTAGAAGAATGTGGACAAATTATTGGCAATTGCGACATGGCATACTAAAAAAGTGGATCGAAAATTATGAGGTTAGGTGGCATATTTCTGTCGAAGGAAATATTGAATTATGAGCTATTGGTAGCGCGGCAAGATGTCCTCAATTAATAATTCAAATCGATAACTCTGAAGGAACTAGCGCAAATATTTTGGAATACATGCATATAAGATAAGATGTCTCTGTTAGGTATCGTACTTTTCTCACTAAAATTTATAAAAAAAGGGCACGTGCAGGTCCGCAAACGTGATAGAAGTGAAGTGATGGAAAATAATAAAAAATATTTTTTTTTTCGAAAAACCTATAAATAAAACATTATTAGCATTTTATCTCTCGCCTGCATGTTGTTAATGGGAGCAATAAGAAAAAAAGAATGTCCCTTATCTTCTTCTTCTATATATAAAAATGAATTGCTGTTCGTTAGTCTCACTAAAACTCGAGAACGGCTGGACCGATTTAGCTAATTTTGGTCTTGAATTATTTGTGGAAGTCCAGGGAAGGTTTAAAAGGTGAGAAATTGGACAAAGAGGCGTGGCACCTCCCATAACATTCAAAATCTTATATCTCGAAAACCATTGAATCGATTAAGTTCAAATTTACATACCATCTTAGTTATCAGCCCAGGAGTATTCTTGTGAAGATTGGTCAAAATTGGCCAAGGGGCGTGGCACCTCCCATACAAAAAAAACATTCAAAATCGTATATCTCGAAAACCACCGAATCGTTTGAGTTGAAACTTACAGACAATCTTAAGTATTGGCCCAGGAGTGTTGCTATGAAGATTGGTAAAAATTGGACAAAGGGGCGTGGCACCGCCTAAACAAAAAATATCTTGAAAACCGCCGAATCGATTGAGTTGAAATTTATGTACAGAAAATTTTAGGTATTGGCTTAGGAGTGTTGCCGTAAGATTGGTCAAAATTGGACAAAAGGGCGTGGCACCGCCCATACAAAAAACATCTTCTATGGGGTGAAACTCGATGACGTTATAACTCCATAACCGCTGAGCCGATTTTCATGATCCTTTTTTTATTTTGTTCGTATTGCTGTATTTCAGGTTTACGCAGAAAGAAAATTCCAGAAAATCGATTTTTCGCATTTTTCGCATTTACAAAAGAACATTAGATATTATCTAAGAACTATAAGCAATACAATTTCTGTACACGGGCAAAGCCGGGCGGGTACAGCTATATTATTTAATTTTTCTGTACGTGTGTTGTAATCGAACTCCTTCTAAACGGCTGGACCAATTTTAATGAAATTTTGTGTCAGTGTTTGAGTCCAAGGATGAATCTAAACCATCCATTTGGTGAACATTGGACAAAAGGCATGGCACCTCCCATACGAAAAAAACCAAAAAAATTTATATCTAGAAAACTACCGAACTGATTGAAGTCAAATTTTAAGAAAATATTTGTTATTGGTCCAAAGGTGTTTCTGTGAAAGTTTGATCAAAATTGGACAAAGGAGCGTGGTACCTACCGTATAAAAAAATATACATTTTAAATCCTATTTCTCGACACCCATGGGAGCTAAAGTGGGTGGGATTGGAAAACGGGCCATGGCACCACCCTTACAACAAAGTTATTTAAATCGATATCTGAACATTGCCTGCTTGAAGCATCGAAGCACCTCTCATAACAAAAAAATACTTTTCAAACGTTATTCTTCGACAGTCATGGGAAAAAATTTGTCTAAACAATACAATTCGTGGGCACACGTCCGAGGAAATATTGGTCGAAGCACACGGAGTACAGAATCAGTCTGGACACATCGGTTAAATAAAAATGAAATAAAAATGTAAGAGCAGGCAAAACAACGTTTGCCGGGTCCGCTAGTATTACCATAATTTTCATTTGTTCATTATTTTTTTCATTTGTTCCTCTCTTTCTATGAAAACCAAACAACACTATCCCACCCAACCCTAACCTGTTACCTTATATAAGAATGAGATTCACACTGCGTGGAGATATCCATATCCTTCCTTCTCCCTCGTAGAACGAAACATGTTAAATGTTATATTTTCTTGAAATTTCACTCCTCATTCTCGCTTATTGATTCAATATCACCTAAGAAGTTTCACTTAAAAAACATATTTCTATACACCAGATAAAATTACTGAAAGTTTAACTTTTACTTTTGCGCTTACAGACCGGGGTGGACGGTGGACCACGGCCTCAACCAACAAGCCCCTCCAGCCAGCTCGGTCCTCCACTTGCGAACACCAGGTTGGTTGATGTCGCGCGCCACCTAAGGTTGGGTCTTCCTCCAGCTACGTTGTCCCTCAGGGGTGGACTCAAAGACTCGTCGGGCTGGTGCCTTGCTGTCCATATGCTTCACGTGCCCCAGCCATCTCAGCCGTTGTATCTTCACATTTTTGACCAGCAACGTCGCTGTATAGCCCATAAAGCTCGTCATTAAATCTTCTCCTCCACACTCCTTCGATACAAACTGGACCAAATATCTCCCAAAGAATCTTTCTCTCAAAACATCTTAGGAGGTTTTTATCCGATTTCGACAGAGTCCATGCTTCTGCACCATACAGCAGGACCGGGATGATTAGGATCTTATATAATATCTCCTTGGTGTTATGAGACAGGGCTTTACTTCTTAGATGTCTTCTTAGCCCGAAGAAACAGCAATTGACAAGAGTGATTCTTCGTTTGATCTCTGCGCTGATGTCATTTTGTGAGGTGATAGTGTAGCCCAGGTAGACAAAGTCTTTAACTACTTCGAAGTTATATCTGTCCATCGTGACGTTTTGTCCGAGTTGTCGATGTTGAGACTGCTTTCTCGTAGACGTCATATACTTATCCTCATTTACAGCCAGACCCATTTTCGCCGCCTCCGTTTCAATACTTGCAACTGCGCCATCTTCCGCTGCGATCTTCCGATAGTGTCAATATAGTCAACATATGCAAGCAGTTGAACAGACTTCTGAAAAATTTTACCTCTGATGTTGGCTTGTGAGTTTTGTACAATTGCTTCAAGAACGATGTTAAAGAAAGTACATGATAGCGCGTCGCCTTGTCTCAAACCTTTTTCGACATCAAAGAGGTCGGTGATGTTTTTGCCGATTTTGATGGAGCAGCGAGATTTCTCCATCGCCATCCTGCACAGACGAAAAAGTTTGGCAGGAATGCCGAAACGTGACATGGCTCTGTATAGTTCGTCCCTATATACGCTATCATAGGCGACTTTAAAGTCGATAAAAAGGTGGTGTGTATCGATCTGAAATTCCTGGGTTTTTTCTAAGATCTGTCGAAGTGTGAAAATTTGGTCGATAGTAGATTTTCCTGGCCTAAAACCGCACTGATATGGGCCGAGCAGGTTGTTGGCGAAAGGTCTTAGACGTTCACACAATACAGCCGACAATATCTTATATGCGACATTCAGGAGACTTATTCCTCTGTAGTTGGCGCAGTTCAGAGCATCTCCATTTTTGTGCATCAGACACACGATGCTAAGGTTCCAATTCGTCCGACCAAATTTTACAGATGAGTTGCTGCATGCTTCGTAGCAACTCATCTCCCGCTGCTTTGAAAAGCTCGGCCGGTAGGCCATCCGCCCCACAGCTTTGTTCGTCTTTAGTTTGGATATCGCTATCCTCACTTCGCGTAGGTCAGATCGACAAGAATTCAGACCAATTCTTGGCTATCATCATCCAGACTAAATGGATTATTCTGCCTGACAGCGGTTTGTTGTTTAGCAGTCTGCAGAAGCGTTCTTTCCAAATCCTCAGCACTGACTGAAAGCTATGGGTAATGGGTATTGTATTGTGTATGATTTATTTATCTAGCGGCTCACAAAAATCCGTCCAGTTAATTTTTCGCAGCCCTTTCTTCAGCTAGAATGTTATAGCTCTTCATGTGATATATACACAAAACAGGTATAGGTATAACTTCCATTACAACGTATAGTGACTTGTCAGAATTTGAGTCTTGATAAATGTAATTTTGAATGTATCCCGCGATATTTTTTTAAGCCCAACTCAAACTGATGTAAAAGCAGTCGAAATATTTTTCACCGCAATCATGTAATAGATAGTTACCACAAAAATAATCAACAATCTAGTACCGTACATGTCACACTTCAGGCTTAACATAATCATTACAGCGATAAATATTTGAGAGGATATCAATACATGAAATCATCTGTTACTTCTTATAAAGCAATTAAATAGATTAAAATCCGTTCTTACTTGTTACAAGAACTAACAACATGACGTACAACTGGCAGTTGTATTAATATCTGCAATCCTCAAAGCTCCTCAAAATCACTAAACATGCAAGTCTGAATCTTTTGTGACGGAGCCAACCTGTTTTCACACGATACATCCAATCATTGGAACAACCGAAAGACTCCAACTTCAATATAAATGATCAAGATCACTGAACCATTCAAATCTCATCCACAAGACCACACCAGTCGGAGACCTATGAGCACCGCCTCTATAAAAAGCAACCGATCTATGACTTGCATTTGCATTTACACATTTCAAATGAATGCAATTCAAGTCGACACTCATCGGGACGGATTCGATTCCATTTGAATTATGTAACCACAGTCACGATTCTCTACTAAATTAAGCGCTACCAACTGAGAAACGGTGACAAAGATCACAACTCCCTACACCAATGGAAATTGTCCAGACAAAGTCCGTTCGCCGACAGAGTTGTTAAAGAGTTGGCACATGACATCCACTCAGACGATGTGAACGGAATTATCTTACTGCTTGACTTGGCATATCCTTATATTGAAAATTAATCACGACAGTATGATATTGGCGGCGATTTCGTTCTAGATCCATGATCTAGTTATGAAGAGTTGAACATGGTCCAGGCTGGTTCCTGCTGTTTATTCACAATGCCATCAAATTTCGAAAGTAGTTCATGCATGCTGTAGAAGACCGTTCCGCACGACTAGACTATGATGACCTTGTATTATGGCATCTTTCACCTGTAATAGGATTCTTAAACGAAGTTGGATAGGTATAACCCCATTTGGGAAATTCGAGATGTATATATTTGAACACTTTTCCACTGTCTGGTGTCGCATGAAATTTAAAACCTCGCCGACAGTCTTTCTTCCCATAGCTCATAACTTTTTTATGATAAAAGATCAGACATTACAGATAGTAAGCAAGCTGAATGACATAAGGAAATACCTGAAAGACCTACCGAGACTTCGATTCGATTGCTGCAATTACGAATGGAATGACTATCGAATATAGAAAATTTATGGTTAATTAAGTCTTCTGGTCTTGACGAGTGGTTGAGACGTAGCGATGCTTGTGGTAGAAGATAATTTGAAAGTTGATAATGATTTTAATAAGAGTCGCGTATTATGGATTCAGATAGCAGTGATGATATTAATTGACAAAACGTCAAATAGTTGTCAGTTTTCATTTGAAAATGGTGTTAATTAGTTGGATTGACAGATTTTCCTTGTCTGCTGTTTGACAATAGTCTCTTTGACAGCGTTCGCCAGCAAATATAATTTTACGCTTTTTCAGAACCATTCGCGAATCTTCAAGTCAATATTATGAGAAGTAGAGAAGTCACATTTTCTGGCCAAATTCCGTACGGTATAGTTTGGAAGTAGCTCCTCCGAACTATTTCAAACATGCACCGGATTTCGGCAAGGAGACGCGCTATCATGCAACTTCTTCAATCTCGTACTGGAGCAGATAGTGCGCAGGGCAGTTGTCAACACAGAAGTTACTATTTTCAACAGGTCCGTCCAGCTGCTGGGCTTTGCGGACGATATTGACATCATCGGTCGGATCGGATACAAGCGTTTACGGCAATTGAAGAACAGGCGAAATCCGTTGGACAAGACCAAGTACATGCTATCAAGAAACAAACAAACATCTGTCCACCGCTTAGGACAAAACGTCACTTTTGATAGCAACAATTTCGAGGTAGTTAAGCAGTTCACCTACCTCGGAGTAAACATAAACTACACGAATGACACCCTAGTGGAGCTCTTGGCGGAATTTCTAGCGCTTTTTATTTAAATAACTTTTATATGGAAGCTCCACTCGGAAATATTAGTACGAACTAAACTTTAACATGGTATCGCCCTACAATTCATGTGAATCCCCGTTTAGGGTTCAAATTAATGGATATCCCTTTCTTGTTTATTACTACTACATCTCCTTAGTGACAGTAACTATATCTACGCATCAGTTTCGAATTAAATTGTTTCAACGATTTTTATTAGATATGGAAGTGACATCGAAGAATAAAGTTTCAGCAACACTACAAAGTTACAAATTTAAAAAATCTAATTATTGGAATTGACTGCCAATGCTTCTGTTATTGAGCAGGAGCTCATAAAATTTTAAGAGAAAAGTACAATCTACCGAATCACATGCATCCGTGGTATAAACTATACCCAGAATTAAAAAATTGCAAAAAAGTTCAATGTGCCTTTCGGCCTCTATAATTACATATGTGTGAAAAGATATATATGTAGTATGTACCTATGCAAAAATGTATCAACTTGATTTTTGAGCTCCAAATTTTGCTGTTTTTTTTTAAATAAAAAGTATATTATGTTCCTACTCTGATGAAAATAAAATCTAGCGCAATCTAGCGCTTTTTGTGAATTGTTTTATCTCCGAGTGGTTAAAGCGACCTGGCAGCACTGCCTCCACTGAGAATCTTACTACTTTTTACTCAACAAATTTCTTTGAGAATTGAAACAACTGTCAGTCGCCTGAAAATTGACAAATGATTTAAAATTTGTTGTCCCATTTGGCATGCGCGTGTAACGACTATTTGCATTTGTCTTTTGTTTTTCTGCGGTATGAGATAAATATTGTATCAAAAGGTGGGAAAATAATGTAGTTTTTCCTTTTCTCGAATACTTGTAGCTCAGTCAGTACAAACTCGTCCACATACATGGAGTTATACTCGCAAGCAATTCATGGAAAGCAAAATGCATCTGCCATTTTACTATGATTATTACAAAAGCGTTCCCTAACACCTAACATTTTCGTAAGTTTTACTCTCTGGAAGAGAATTTATCCCCATTTTGACATTCTTTTCCATTTTTACTACAAAAGTAAAGGAACAGACCTAAATTATCTTATGGCCAAAGTGAGTACTAAAACGATATTTGGGGAAACTCGAATTCCCAAGTGACTAAAAAGATGAGTCAAATTTGGTATGGCAACACTTTTATTTTTCATCCGATCGACCTCCAACTCGGTTTGGAGACTATCGGCCTTACTAATAATCAAACCCTAATTCCGACTACTAGTTGGCTGCCAGGTTTACCTAAAATGTATAGCTATATTGAAATGGTACCAATAAACAATTTGATCTCCACATTAACTAGTGCGACAACTTTATTAGGATCTATTACATTTTCTGTCATAGCAGGATTCAAATTGCATAATTTGGTTTCGCGGAAAACAAGGTCACTGATCATTTTTATGCTGAATGAATTATTCTAAACGAATTTATACACAAATTACAATTAAATTCGCCCATCAGATTCCTCCCAAAGGCTTTAAAACGCTTATTAAAAGCAAAAGCCGAAACCCCAATTAGGAAATCTACAAATTGTCAGCTGTTTTGTCAAATTCATACGAAAATTAGTACTGCCATATCATATAATTCGGATATATTTCCAGTACTATTTATAATACGTTATCCTATGCATTTAGGTACTTTTGTATTAATTTCGAAAATTGATGCTGTTCTAATAAAATTCATTTCAGATTATTGCATCATAATAAAAACACCGTTTTTAAATTATTCGTAGGCTAATGATGCAAAAAGAAATTTGTTTGTAGTATACAAATCACAATTACAATGTAACGAATAGAAAAACAACTGAAACATCACACGAATATGTGAACATACTTTCTGCCGATTTCATGGAACGTTGTTTCCAAAAAAATCACACTGATATATAAAATATCGTATATGAATGAAAGTGACACGAAATAATAATATAAGTGTATAAGCCATCACATTCTATAAACTATTCTTTGTACTTGAAAAAACTTAGCTTTGAAAAGTTATTTAAAATGTAAACGTAATGTTCTTAAGGTCGTCGGCAATTCTTACAACTACATTTGCCGCGACATCAACCATTTTACACAAAACATGCTTCACCAATGATTCTCAGCGAACGTATCCTTTCAAAGAATTTGGAGGGACTGGTGTTGGACAGCTATAAAATGGTATGCATTTAAGTAGTATGAACTGAGATATAATTATAAAACTTGAATCATTCGAATATTGGTTACAATTTAGACATTGCATTGCATTTTGCGTATTTGGTTTAGTTTTACGTGGCATAAGAAATGTAGGTATAATATTGCTTTGAATAGTCTACCAATTTAATGGTCTATACTTTTCGGATGTAGAAAAGAAAAGAGTGCAAGAAATGTTATAGTTTTGTTGAACCTACCTGTTTATATTATATTATCCCTTTGTCGACTAAGGAAAAGAGCACATGCTTACACCTTGCACTTGCACAGAAAAAGATACAATTATGTCGTTTTTTTCGATTCGATTTTTGTTTTTTACTGTGTTTAGAAATTGAATATTCTATTATTTTGTGTAGATTTGAATGGTATAACAGGCTCAAAACCCATTTGCATTGTTTTATCCCAACCAATAAAATAAGGAATCATGTTACAATTTACCAAAATTAATTAATTAATACAAAATTATCTGTACAGGCAGAGCAGATGCAGGGTATTTAAATTCACTCCTATTACAATTTTGGTACTCTAATTTTGATTGTATAGGCAACACTCCTCTTGAAAATGACGTTAGGGTGGATTTATTTAGCTAATGGCCGAGATAAACATGACTTTCTCAACATTAACATTTAACCCTACAGTTAACGATATTCTGGCAACTAAATTTGTTTATTGGTATGGGCATTTTGGAAAGTGTTGAGTCTTTGTGTTAGCTGCCAGACTAAAGTTGATTATTGGTAAGGCCGTATGTATATGAAGAGAGTTGAAGCGTTTTTTTTTTTTGCCCACATATCTTAAGTTCTTAAGTAGTTTGTGTTCATTATAGTATAGTATTATATTGCGTTGCACCTATGATCCTTTTATTTAATTGCTCTGTGCTGCGTTGCAGCGAGTCGTCTACTGAAATGGAGGGGGTTGCTCTTTATATATGAACGTTACGTTGCATCCGCAGTTCTACAACTGGAATGGATTATACCCATTCACACATTCACTAAATTTAATTGTTATGCTTTTGAGCCTGAACTAAAATGATATGCGTCTGCTGCGAAACTTTATAAAATGCAAACGTTTACATTTATAAATCTTCCTGTTAAAATATTTTGCATTGCCCACGATGAAGATGCCATCTTAATTAGTCGGCTCATTAAGACTCACCGAACAAAATCAAAAGCGCGAGATTAATGCAGTCGCAGATTTTTTGAATGAATTGCCGCACTTCCGTGATTGCGCATACCACCAATCATTAGCACAATATGCATTTTTTAAACGCTTCAGATGTTTTTTTTTTTAAATTAACTAAATATTAACGGCATTTCCAATTGTATTTTAATGAGGAGGAGTATCCATAATAACTGCCTATAATTACGCATCGTTGTCGTCTATCACTTTTTTATTTCCATCTTCAATCTATCCGATAGTGCCATTAAGTACTGCTTTAGCACCTCATTAATTTGGCTTTAGAACGCAATTCTAATAACTTGACAGGTGACACCACTTAACAAGTCTGGGAACTAGGACTAACCCACTCCCGTCATTTATTAAATAAAATAGTTAACCTTTCTGTCTGAATTCATGTTTCTACAGCCTGTTCAACAGATGGTCCATTATACGATATATCTACCACCTACTGGCTTCTGGACAATGGTGATTTTATACACAATAGATGCCACCAAAAACACTCCCAGAGTAGCCTCGGGCTAGAAGTCGCCGTGACTTAAAGTTCACATCACATTGATCAGATTGTACAAACATCTTCAATTAGTCTGTTAAGCGCTCTCGCACATGCTTATGAGTATTGTACTCATACCCATGGCGGCCTTAAATTAGTTTTGTATCTTGCAAGCATTTTAATTACCCGCTGCTGTGTTGAACACAGGAAGGCTTGATTTTACAGATTCCATGACGTAATACCTCCTTAGGCTAGACCAAAGTAATTAATCTCTTGAATCTTCGATTCGTGGTGCATGTATGCGGATCGAATTTATTGCAACTCTTTGGATACTTTAGTGCGCCAACGCAACTAAAGTCCATTGAGTTTACCTACTTTGAAGTAACGAAGCAAATGAGAAATATGACAGGACGGCTGTATGGTAAAAGATTTATGGGAACTTTTTGTCGATTTATGCAGATTTATTGGGGACTATAATTGTAGGTTTATGGTGGACTATCGCGATGGAGTTAGTGTAGACAAATATTTTTATTTAATCGCTTGAGGCATTGTAAGCAACATTGCGATTGCGATGGTTGCGATTGGGACTGAAAAAAAGACTACGAGGAAGTGTAGTATTCAATTACTACCCAAGGGTATGATTTGCCGCAGGAATTTTGAGGCAATGCTTTGTCGCAACTATGAAGGAAGATTATTTTGTTGAAAAATCCTACATACTACCCTATACGAGTTATTAGTATCTTTGTACACTGTGGATATTGAATCTGAAGATATCTTTCAATCTACTAGTATAGATTGTTTGCGATAGGTCACAATAGGTCACAATATGTTGTCAAAAATCAGCTCAGCGGTATTCTCTCAGCTATACAACTTAAATTCGTATGACAGATACCACATGGGGTGCGAAAAAGATCTATTGAAACAACTTTCAGATTCTCGTATCGAATACGCGTGGGTTTGGGCGTGTTTCAAGAAAACCTGTTCATCTCTATGATGATGGTGACTGCGTTTAAGGTCCAAAATTGAATCAATATACTCTACCGTTTATGGCCCCCTTCGCTCTTATTCGCGTGCTACTTCCATAATTGTTCGCACTTACATAACGGCTAAGCCACGCCAAACTAACAAAACTACTATCACCAAACCAACACTTGGTTCGGACAAGATTCTTTATCAGTATCTGGCAGGCTACTATACACAGTTCCAATGGCATGCAATTTGGGAAATTAAAAACTCAATAGTCGAAATGGTCTTGCCAGCGAGTGTACAGCCACACACAAGATACACTTTCGAATTGCAATCCAACGATTGCGACATACGTGCACAGGCACACATAGCTATGCACATAATTCAATTAAAAGTTGCTCCAGAAAAGTTGATCGAATTTAAATTTTCCTCCACTTCTCTGGGTATTTTTGTAGAGCATGAATGCGATTATTTTTATCCTTAGTCGCACATTTGGAGGTAAGTTATTGTAGTTGAATTTATTCGCGAGGTATTAAACTCTTTGGTCCAGGTTTTCTTTCAATGTATCACATCCGATGAAGTGGATTGATGGATGTGGTCTGCATACTGTTAGTTCGTAAATGAACGAAACAGCTGTGAGTCAAGAGTTGCATTTATTTGGTAGTAGATTCAGTGGGATAGAATCATTGAATTTAGATGATCGTTTATAGTAGGGTAACTCACATTTAAGAAAAAAAAGTATAATATTATAACCCTCTTTCAGGGGGGGGGGGGGGCTAAAAAAAAACCCCAAATCCAAGCGCGAAACTTGAAAACTTAAACTTACATTGGACTTTTCCAAGCCGATATACCCTTAAAGAAAACCAACTGGGAACAAAAATAAGTAGTGACTAGTGAAGTATGTGTTTCGGAAGGCGCAAATCGAATATAAGATATTTCTGATTTCGCAATTAATCCGAATTGCAAAAATCTATTTTCTTTTTGAAAATGTACCGAAATTAAAAAATGGCCCATGCGGCCATGCCGATAGTCAGATGAACAGTTTTTCCAGCTGAAGTATGCGGAGGGGTAAGAGACAAAATCTAGACAGAAATGGCTCGACTTATTACTCAGGTATGACATTCTTATTTATATAAGTAATAAAAGTGACGATAACCTTAACCACCAACCAATATAGTTTAGGGATTCAGGGTAAATCTAGTCCAGGGGAATTAGGGGAACGCGGCTGAACCGAATTCACGCGTGTTTTGGGCTCGCTTGCCTCTAAAGCACTACATCTTAGCTCGAGAAAGTCAACAAGCTCCTGGATTGTAGATTCCTCCGATCCCTTTGTCTCTAAAGCCCAGGCTTTCTGAGTTTCAGTGTCGATTTTTTGTAGCAAAAGATAAATCAGCCACGGGTCTCTACTTTCCGCCTTTAGCGCCTTTAACCCGCGTAAAACCTCGTAAAACCTCATTATCATTATCGACCAATTTCCGTAAATGCGCGCCATTCGCATTTGCCACCGATGGCAACTTCAAGAAACTTTCAATGTATTCATTGATTATGTATAGAGGCTTACTATATTTTTGATCAAGCTTAGGTATCCCATGCCTTGCCTGCTCATAATTCGAATCGGATACAGACATTTGGTTAAGCAAATCCGCCGGTTTACCCCGCAGCAACGATTTCAAACAGCGCAATTTTTGTGCACTCGAAAGATTCGATTTGCAATCTACGCTTCCTAAAAAAATGTCCCGAAAACCCGGCCACGCACGATAATCACCCGAGAAAGGCTCGATATGAAAAGGTGGTAATTCTATTTCAGACGAAACACTTTTATCGCGAGAAGAAGAAAATGTCTTTCCAAATGTTTCCAAAAACGTGGCTTGTTGGCCAATTAAACTATTCACCGATTCTTCCAATTTATTGTCAGTATGCAAGGAAGGGGGAAGTTTTTCGCGTATAGCCTTAATCATCGCACCTTTTGCCGTAACATATTTGGTTTCAACAATTTCAAAGTCTTCTTCTGGGTTACCGTACCCAGCTTCTTGATGAAATTCAAAAAAAGCATTATTATTATTCTCGCAATAGTCTTTCCACGTGTCAGTTAACCGTTCTAACCTGATTTCGAAAACTTCAACCGAGATATCATTACCAATATTCTGAGATAGATTAAATGCACGTGTAATAGCACATTTTAAATGACCTCGCGCCTGCTTTAATAACTCCATTTCGCAGCAACTGGATTAAATAATTGTCTTTAGCGAACACGCGTAACCGAGGTCCCTCACAAGAACAGAAAACTCCCAGATCAAATCCTACACCAGCAAACTCCTAGCAGCAATATCAGCACCAGACGATAATATGGATTTTAAAAATTATGAACATTAAACAATAATAATTAATTAAACAAAGTAAGAACGTTATATAACAATGTTACAAATATAGAAAAATAAAGTAAAGGTATAACAAAGTAACAAATCAACAAAATATTAGAAATAGCAAATAAAAGAACTAAAGGTTAACAGAATGTCAAATCAGTTCGTTTCCATTTCCGAACAGAGATCTTGCCGGCCATGTTTGTATAGGATGTTTTTTGCAGGACGACATTTAATAGTTTCCTTTGACATCGATCTTGTCAAGGAATTACCCATTATTTGTCTAATGTTAGGAGACGATTCTAGAGTCTTTGATTCCAACCCCATGTCCCTTAAATTTAGCCTCAAAATAAAAAATTAGTTCACTTCCCCAAGACTTTATTAACTATCACCCAACATGCCTTACTAATAATCCTCAATTTCTTCATCACTGTCCTCCTGTTGCTCAGATTCCCCATCTTTCTCCTCATAATCGCTGGCGTCTTTGGAAGCCGAAGAGGAATCGTCCGTGTCTTCATAATCTTCTTCATCATCGGAGCTCTTTTGATAATTACCAGCATCCTCGTCCTCATCATCTTCTGGGTGCTGCACTTCAGTTTGCTGTTGATGATGATGATGAAGCCGATTGTCGTTGTCCTTGTCGTTCACCCGATTACCATCACCAACGGTGGCAACAGCTATTTGCGGCGGATGCACCACCGGATTGTCATGACCATGAATACTTGACACACCGTTCGAGATGACTTCAGCTTGGAATCCATTGACATTGTCCGCGGTGTACTTCACCACTCTCAGGGAGCCATCAGGGTCGACAACACTGAACCAGCCACGCATAATTCGCATTCGTTAAGAGCCAAACATCAGTACGCGCAACCAGATCACAAGAACAACAAGCGTCAAGCATTCGGATGGCAGACACCAAAGAGGAGTACCGAAAAAAAAGCAAACAAAATAAAAGCACAAATCGGAATGAAAATAAGTAAATACTGTGTAATTTGTAATCCTCCCGTGTGACTGTGGGAGCCACATTGCTCTGAGCCGGATTACGAAACTTACCTGTAGACACCTTTTACGGCATCACCATTACGGGTCTCCCGGCGATTTTGCAATACTCGTGTCTTGGCGTCTTCGACGCCATATGCGAACTGGTATTCTGGTCTGGCCACGTAATCTACACGTCCCCTGCCATCATGTCGGTCGTGAACGATGATTTGCCTCTCCGGTCCACGAACGGGTCCAATAAATCTGGAATACGAGTAACCAAATGCGTCGCCCATCTGTCCATGGTGTAGGAGGAGTATAAGGAATGCAGTCAGGATTTCGTGTTTCATTAGCTGTTGTAAATGAGCAGGGAGATGTTGTATTTTTTTTATTTTTTATTTAATTGATAACACAATTTTGTATCAACGTACATCGGTGTATCTGTATCCTCGTGGTAGTGGCTTCTTTAATAGAGTAACGGTAATCCAGTTCGTTTCGGAGACACTAAATCAAAAGTTTGTCATTTGCGGATTATTTATAGACACCAGTTGTTGGAGGTGATAATTGTTTGGCTAATACTTCCCTAGAGGAAGTTAAGTCTGTCACGCTTTGTGACGACTTTACGCAACCGACGCGACGAGGAGGCAAACCACAAAAACGAATATCTACTTGCTGAACCTGGACCATGAAGTCCCAGCTGAGTGGAAAATGTGAAATCTATTTCGATGTTGGGTACCTAACCTATACAATGTTGTAGAGATTGAATAATGGCATTGCTGTCTCAAGTGCAGTTATCTTTCGTGATATCTGAAACGAAAAATAACAGCAACATAAATGTTATACCTATCTTCAGTAGTAGAGAGAGACTTAGATGTTGGCAAGACTGCCCGACACTATCGTATCGCCGCCCGACGTTTATTACAGAGAGAGAACACCTTCCATCAAGTGTATGCTCGACGACGATCATCTTTAGTCGTTAATGGCTCCAAATTTGAAACGAATGCACCAATTACAGATTTCTAAGCTCGTTCCAGTTCACATCCAGTTGAGCTTCACGACGCCGACGGAGACAACTTCTACGTTGTACCATGTGAATGCTTGAGGATCACGATGATTGCTAATGGGTTCAGAATTCACGGACCTATTGGTCAGAGGCTCATGTGTCACATAAATGAATTCGCTTTTCGAGTTGATAAACTTTCGAGCTTAAGATCAGGATCACATGTGAGAAAACTCGACGATCATATTTGATGCTATTAATCTCTGGGTATAGCCAGAAGTGCGGAAATTTCTCGAATATTATGCTTAATCATTTGTCCCTTCCAATTTCGTATATCCGTAACTACAAGGCAGATAGCAGTCAACTCCCAAAGTACCTCTATTGCTACAGTTTGGCTCCAGTGATTATCTCCTAAAAGATTCTCCTAAAAGAGTCCTTTGGATATATACGGCAATGGTAAGACCACTTCTCTCATATGTCTCTTTTGCCAAACTTTAAAGAACGGTTTGTATTGGCTGCACAGGGGCCTTCCCTAGCACTCCGGGCTCTGCTCTAGATGCTATGATGAACCTCCCCCCCTTGATATTTTTATCATGGGGTGTACGCTGAAAACCAT
The DNA here is from genome assembly GCA_955612985.1 of Cheilosia scutellata. Taxonomy (NCBI): domain Eukaryota; kingdom Metazoa; phylum Arthropoda; class Insecta; order Diptera; family Syrphidae; genus Cheilosia; species Cheilosia scutellata. The sequence continues at coordinate 6,567,846 of OY015311.1, read as the reverse complement.
CTCTCGGTTAAAGAGAGGTGACTTTTGGTACCACGCGCACTGGAATTTTGAAGAACTTGTGCGAGAATGACGCAATGACACCAGAAATCCTACTGCGATAAAACTACCATGTTAACTTTCCTCAGGCAACGGAATGGCTTCGGCCGGACTCTGAGCCAGGGAAAGAATGCCATCGTGTATTCACGAATGGCTCCAAAACCGGACAGGGGTCTGGTTCTGGAGCCTTCTTGGAAAGCGAGAACATTACTAGTAACCATGCGTCTGTCTTCCAGGCGGAGATTTTCGCTATCCTTATGGCTATGCGCTATATTGTGACAAACAGGTGGAGGGCTAGAAGCATGTACGTTTGCAGTGATAGCCAAGCTGCACTAAAAGCACTGCTTAACCCTCTTACCTCGTCCAAGTTAGTGCTCAAACTCAAGCTTTCTCTGAACTTGGTCGGAAGACTAAATACAGTGAAACTTGTTTGGGTCTCAGGGCACACTGGTATCCAGGGAAATGAGATTGCTGATGAGCTTGCCAGGCTGGGTTCAGAAGAAGCTCTCTCAGAACCTGAATCTGCGTTGGGTTTGCCTGCATCTGTGGTTGGGTCATCCATTGATACTTGGGTTTCTCGTGAACACGAGTGTCGGTGGCGTGACTGTGCTGAGTGTAGACAGACCAAATGACTGCCTCCGGATATCTGCAAAAGGTCTGCGTCTTTCCTTCTGTCTCTCAGGAGAATCGATTTCAGACTGCTTGTGGGCACCAAGCTTTTGCCAAACACTTAAATGTATTGGGCTTGTGCGACACCAACATATATGTGCTGCTTGTGGAGAGGACGACGATACAGCGGAACACTTCCTCTGATGGTAGTTGTCCTGCCTTTGCTCGCATCAGGTGGCAGATCTTTGGGGATGACGTGGTGAGTGCAGAACATCTAAGCTCTTCATCACTGAAGCTCCTTCTCATCTTTCTTCGAAAGACTGGAAAACTAAGTACAGTAAAGTAAGGCGTCTGTTTGGCAGTACAATGGACCAGTAGTTGTATCTTTGTGCTGCATCTGATGGTAGCAACCTCCGAAAAAAGAAAAAGCTTTGGCACACTTCAACATCACCATTCAGATTTAAGCCAATCGATAGCGTGAACTAGTTCCATTATCCGGCATCTTGTAAAAGCCAAATTACCACAAAGCATAATTAAACCAATTTTAAGTAATGTATCTTTGTGCCCCTACAAATTGACAGTTAAAAGCTTAACATTGGTACCCGGTCCAGTAATAGTACCACTTGCCCCAAATCAGATCCATTTCTTCCCGTTGTTCGTTAGATTATGATTTGCGCTATTGTCGTGCTATTAGCCTCCAATATGCTCATCAACAAAAGCGAGAGTTTGATCAAAAACAACTGTCATCACCGCCATTGGTACATAAGGACCAATAATATTTTTGAAATCAGTATACACAGCATTTGTTGCTGGCAAAAGTGAGTCTGAAAGAAATCTCTTTTTGTCACGGTTCAAATCGCCGACGACGGAATGCGATTAGTGAGTGAGACTTCTTTGCTCTGAGACTCTTATTATGCTCCCCAAGACAGTAGAAATGGTGGGCAAAAGGAATGCCTTTAGCACATATGCACCCAACAAACTCGCCACAGCAAAGAGAGAGATGGACATTTTGACCGTAGGTATTATGTAACAGCTAAACTGCTATGGCCTAAGTCTTAGCCGAAGTCTACATCTATACAACGTGGTCATTTATGGTCGCTCTACTAAGGCATGCGAAGCACTCAGAGTTGACGTAATAAAATATAAATTTAAATTAAATCACAAGAAGACGTAGAGGCAAGAGATAGAAAATAAGAAAAGTGGAAGAAAGGGGCTGTGAAAAAAAATTAAAATGGAATGCAACTGCTTCGGTTTGCTTTCCTGGTTTTCTGGTTGCGCATGCGTGCCACAACTGTAATTGATTTCGTTGTGACCCATATATTTGATTTTATAGTGTAATATGGGGCTAGCACCACGCTTAGCCTACATTACTATAGTACGTACTATGGAAAGTTGTTTCAGGCCATATAATGTTAGTGAAAAGTGAAATGTATTCGGCAATCAGCTACTGACTTGGAAAGGGTGTCGCCATCAGGATTTGAGGTATGTGGAAAAACAGGATTTTTTTTTATAATGATAGAATTAGCCAAGCTGGTGAGATATAATTATGAATGAAGTTTCAAAGCGGTTCAAATTTGAGTTTGTGAGGCATAATATAGTCCCTTGTGATGTGACAAAAAGGATCGCAGATGGTTTGTGTTTGTACATCCGGATTTATAAAGTTTTGCACGCTATATTGGTTAAGGCCTCCTTCAATCTGAGCGCCATATTAGGTGATACCTGTTTCTCTACCCAGTTCACCGATAGATAGTGCTCATTTGAGCTACATATAACAGCCGTTCGTAGAAGTTCTACCCAAATGCTGACTTCAGCTTAGCCATCTGATCGAGCCATCTGAAGATATAGAGAGTGAACAAAATCATTCTGAAGTCACGTGGGATACATTTTCGGAACGATAGAAGAATTGGCAGTAATTTGCTATTAACCCACGCAGAAGAACCAAATGCGAACATCTTCACAAAATCTTTTGCAAAAGATGCGAATGCATTCACGAACGTTCGTAGGAACGATATGTAAATTTAGTAAATGTGGACTGTAAAGGACCATTCACATGGGAGCGAACGAACGAATTGATGAAATGCGAACAAACCACTTTTTATGCATTTATAAACAGAAAATTGTACATTTTATTCCTCTTGGAATAAGGTTAAGTTCGAACGAATTTTTTATTCGCTATTTTATTGCTGTTTCTGTGGGCTGAGAGGGAAACTTTGCTTACTGCCGCCACCAAAACAAGCAAAAATAGCACTATATAATAATTATAATTAAATTACTTTATCACTTCCAGTTATCTATTTATTCTATTATCGATGTTTGGAATACATTCAAGAAGGAGAACGCGTTCGCGTAATAGTTTTCTGGTAGGTTTCCTAGATTGCATTAAAAAAAAAGTTTGCAAATCAAACATACCCATATAATTTCGATTCCGCCTGTACTGCCTGTACTGTCAACTGCTTTAAAATTACGAATTTACATTCGCAAATAAACGATAAGCTGGCGCAAATTTTATAAACAAAAAAAAATCTCTGTACTAAAATAAAAAATAAACAAATCGATTTAACCAACCGCAATCGTTTACCAAAATTTCTTAACTTTGTTTCTATAATATGATACAGTAACTTTCAATATTTGTTTGTAAGTATATGTTCAACAGATTCATTATTTCTGATCCTAATTAGTTGGTGATTGTCGTAATTTAATTCTAAATAATTTTTTTAACTTCAACAGAATGAGCAACAAATCTCAACTGAATCGTTCGCCGACGACAGCTCTTAAGAACATCACAAACCTTCAGACCAGTCAAACAAACATTAGAAATTGCTGCGTAAAACTACAAAAAATAAGTCTAGAAACAATGAGTTCAAAAAAACTAAAACGTAAAGCCAAAGAAAATAAGGACACGGATCAGGACGTGCGCGCAGCCAAAAAATCAACCGTAGAAGTACAAAATCCGTCAAGTGATTCAGTAGAAGAGCTAATTAAAAAGTACGAACTCCTGCAGAAGGTCATCAGTAAGAAATACGTTACGGTCGTGGAACGCCTTAAGCTAGACTTTGTGCCATTATGTGCTGAGAACATTGCCCACTGCCACAAAAAGCACTACAAAAAGGCTCCGCCACCAGAGATGCCTAGTGTTACACAGGTGAATTTGTTGCGAAACTCATTGCAGCAGTCGAGGTACAAGATATTTATCAGTCTGGTATGGAATCTCTGTCAAAGCGAACAATTTCCAGGCGATACCATATTAACAAACATTATTCAATTGCTTCTTGTAAGTATAAAAGCGTACATCTGTGTCCCTTGACAATTTGCCATTATACCATTCGTTATAGACTCTTAATCCAGAAGGTAAGTTCAATTTATATTTACAACCCATCGTCGATCAGCTACTATGGCTATTCGATGTTATCCTGCAAAGATTTCCGCCCTGCTGGTTGGCAATTCGAGCCAGCTATATGAAATTCCTTCGAAACACTATCGAGATGTCCAAACTGCTTCCAGACAAGACGCTGCAGGCGCAGAATACAATTTTCGAAGTAGTACTCATGCTACTAGAGGATACTATCGAAAACCGCGAGAATGTGAAAGATGTACGGGCCAAAAGCAGTTCTAAGCGAACTAAAGATTTGAACCTCACATACTTTGACGACGAGTATCACAATATGCAGCATTGGGAGAAGTATGACAATGAGCAGCAATCGTTCTCGGCGCTTTCCAAGGAAACGCGAATCGAACGATTAATGCAAGTGTTGCATTTGATTGCCAAGATGCTGGAAATGGATTTGTCCATGTGGATGTTGCGCTACCACAAGCATCCGAGGAAGCACATCTATAGCGATGATCAACCGCTGGTTATCACTTTGTTCTCACTCTCGAACTACACACGGTTTCCTGTGCTGGTAAAGAGAGTAATTTCACTTTTCGCGCTGTGCGTGCAAAAGAATCTGGACAAACACTATCTCAAGGTGATGGAGGTAGGTTTGGTGGTCTATATCACTCTATCCTTTTGATACCATGTTTCTCATTTGTAGCGTTTTATCTCGCTTTTGGCGAACATCCAGAATCTCTCAGAGATTGAAACTACTCCCGCGGGTATTACTTACCCTTACGTCGGACCGGCGACTACCTCGTTCATATTGGATCTCTTCAAAACCGCTGAAGGTAGGTACTCCGGTGTTTATGATGTAATACTTATAACCATACATGTCTATTGACATCTCATTCACAGTCTACATGAAGCGTGATGTTGGCAGCTACGTTCGCCTCATCAAAACCCTGCGCTGCCCTTTCGTGCGCTATGAATATATTGATCTATTCCTAAAGCGTTTAAATCCTGCTGCCGGTAAAATGTGTCCCGAAAAGATCTTTGAAAATTTCGGCAAGAATCGGTGGCTCGAGTGCTCACCCCACACAGAACAACCACTGGAGAGTGCATCTTCTACTAGAAACCAGTCCGTTATATATCAACGGGATTACCTGGAAATTCTCTTAGAGGCTCTAAGAAGCTATTGCGAATTTCACTGCACGAAAGAATGCCTGTACGCAGTACGTTCCAGTAAAATTGGAACTCCAGTTAATTCATCAGAAAGCCTGTCCAAATCGAATGCTAAGGAAATTGATCTATCAGTATTAAGCAAAAATATTGTTCGTCTAGAATCGAAGGTAAACATGTCGATGGTACTACGTGAGTCCCACTCCGAAATTCCAGTGGTGAATATTCGCATCAACTCTGATCTGTTTTTACAGTACCGAAACGATTTGAAGTTTACAATTATTCTCCACGCTTACATTTCAAAATTACAAGCCGAGTATACTGAGGACTTTTCAGAGTTTATAAAGTTTTTGAATGAATTCAGCCTTTAGGCCTTTCTTTCTTTGTGAGTCGTTCTTTTTTTTATTTATTTTTGTTAAAGGAGTGTACTATATTTTGTACTTTTTGTTTTTACTAAATAAAAATGCGTTAAACGTTTGTTGGTTTGTTTGAGTCCTGAAGGGAGTTCAAAGTTTTTGCTGTTGATTGATTTTTGAGTGCCTAAAAGGAGACAAACGTTTGATTTACATGAAGAATTGTCTGAGTCAAGTTTGTTTCTTGGTAGCATAGTTCAGCATTTAATTCTAAAATTGTTGTACATACTGCATAAACAAAATAGAACCCAAAACGAGAGTAAATTGCCTTCCACAACAAAGGAAGAGCCCATTATGGTATATTGAATGGCTATATGTACTCCAAACTGGTGAAAACAATGAAAACAGTGCAACGAAGAAGAACCTGCATAGAAAAAAATAGAGTTTACGCAGGCTTCAAGGAGATCGAAGGCGTCTATATCCACCCCTATTCCCGTTGGCATGTTTCGTGTCGTTGTAAAACGATGTTAAATTGTTTTTTTAAACTTGTTAACAATTTTATTTCCTTTTCTTGTGTTGACCATAATTTCAATTCATTTGTCTCAAAAAAGTTAAAAACACCGACTCAAAAACGATGTTAAATATGAGTCGTTTACGACAATCGCCAACGGGTATAGGGATGATTAAACGATAGATGGCGTTTTTTGATATCGGTATTACATGTGGGCTGTTTTAAGGCGTATTGTGTCGTTTAAGTTGCAAAAATTATTATTGTCGATTACAAATTTACAAAGGACAATAAACAATTCGACTCAAAAAAAGGATAGCTGTCGTTTAATATAAACACGACCTTGACGCATAATCACAATGGCGTTTTTTGAAATCGGTATTACATGTGGGCTGTTTACCGACCTTGACGCAGCAGCGAACTTTCTCCGTTGTCATACAGACGAATTTGCATAGCTCGGCGGCTTTGAAATCCATGAAACTCTGTTGATTATCGATTTGGGTTCCTTGGGTTTTTTCCTCGGGTTTTTCAGAATATAAATGTGAAAATTGGATCAACGGTCGACTTTCCCCACACTGCTGAGGGCCAATTAAGTAATAAAGGAACGGTTATGGACGTTCGCACAACATATGAGGTATGATATTGTATGCAATGTTAAGAAGACTGACACCTCTGTAGATGGCTTGCTTAAAGGAGTCTCGTTCTTCTGGACCGGGCAAACGATACTGAGATTCCATTCATCAGGCCAACTTATGAAAATGAGTTGGTGTATGTTCTCTACTAAGTTGTTTCCAACTGCTCTAAAAAGTTTGGCGGGTAAGCCCTTAAGCTGAGTAGCTTTGTTTGTCTTTACCTTGGATATTACATATTCACCCTTATTCCGAGTGGCGTTTACGACAATTTATGAAACGCTAATTTTAATTTGGAATTACGAGTGGCGTTTTTGAGTCGTTGAACGCCATTTGTCACTGAACGGCATGTGGAACCTATTGGCGTACGACGAACGTCATGTGAGAAACTTCACTGCCATTCTGTGGCGTTGAACGCCACAAAACGACAAGAAAATCGACGATTTCCGTCGTTAACAAATTAGTGAACGCCAAGTAATGAAAATCGACTGAAAATTGAACTTCTTGAATTGTTATTTTATTCAATTTAATTAGATTCTTTTCAAGGGTTATAAGTACCAAACCAGAAACAATTTAATGGAATTTAATTAATTGGCAAAGGGATTTTAAAAGGAGTCTTAAATGATGACCCAGCCTAGACCGCCATCAAGAAATGGAAAAGATTGGCAGAAAGTTTTTAAAACATTTTTTATAAATGTATTTTCCTACACCATTCTGGTAGCTACCCTCAGTCAAGAATCTCACAGTCGCAGCAAATTATATCGCCTGCACAGTCGGCGACCATGTAGGTACTTTCCACGAGCTTACCTTTTATTTCGTCCAATGAAGATTTCCTTACATTCTAAAAAACATTATGGAATCCGAAAATAATTAAACTGAGAATTTTTTTCGAAAAAGATAAACAACAAAACACTGATACAACCAACAACAATTTATCTGTCAGCACTGATTAGCTCGTTTGGATCGTATGTGGAATGTGAACTACTTACCGACGACGTCGTACCCTGTCGTGGAAGTTAGGGAATACGTCTTCCAAAATAAAACGCCTCCAATAACGACAAACGTCGTGAAAGTAAAACGCCACTCGGAATAAGGGTGATTACTATCCTAATTTCGTTTTTATCGGGTCGCCTGACAGATTATGCAGAAACAACTTTTTATTATTACAAAACACGACTACATGGTCTCCTTCGTCATCTCTACGTTTTTCTGTACGGAATTTGTGTTGTCAGCTGCCTCTCGATATGTTGAAAAGGGATACGCCTATGGCAAAGGCGTTTTTTTTTTTTTTTTTTTTGATTGCAGTCGTTCAATGCTTAAAGGATATTTGTTTGTCTAAACGACGTCGGTCGCCAGGCGGTTGTAATCATTCGCGATGACAGCTGTAGGTAGGCTTACCCAAAGTATGGACATCTCCTACAATGATTCCTGCAGGAGCTGCAGAGATGAGAAAGATGAGGATACAATTGTGCAATACCATGGACAATCTGTCCCGCATTCCCCAGCTTTCGGAGAGCTACACTAGATCAATATCTTTATAATTATAGCGTGAACTTAAGTGCACCCCATTGAAAGCCACTTCGAATATGAATACACCCGACACCGGCCAACCATCATTCAAAACAAATCTTTTGACATTTCTTACAAACATATTATATTCTTTTTTGTGTGATTTTTTTTTTTGTTTTGTTTTTTTTTAATAATATTACAAATAATAATAATAATTTTCAATTATTATAATAGTTTTACAATCTTCATAAATAAAAAATAATGCTTAACATGTTTTCTGTTATTAATTTATAGTTTATTGTTTGCTGTAAACATTCCATTCTTTGTATATATATATTATTTATAATTATTTTAGATTAGCTGGCTTCTAGAAAGCGCGTTTTTGTTTAAAATTTAATTTATACACATCACTGTTGTTTTTGTTTTATTTTTTTTTTTTTTTTAATTTTTTTCGCTTTAAGTATATTTTTTTTCTCATAATAATAATAATAATTTGTTCATTATTTATATTTGAATTCACCTTTTTCACTACAAAATGCCTCTTCAATTTATTGTTAACACTAGAAGCAAGTATTGTTGTCGTTTTGTTTCCTTCTGTTTTTAAAGGGTTTTCTGCACTTTTAACAAATTTTATTAACAAAAAAAAAAAAAAAGATTCATAGAACTTTATGGTTTGCTTGTTTTTTTATTATTCTACTAAACTTAACTGCTATTTACTAAAAAATAAAACATTTCGTTTTTTTTTTTTTTTTTTTTTTTTGTTTTATGTTGCCGCACATGTGACGCCCTGTAATTATTATTAATTTTATTTTCATTTATACGCTAAGTTTTAATTGTATATCCATATATAAATATATATTTTATATTTTAAATATTTATAAAAAAAGAAAACAAAATTAATTAAACAGAAATATTGTTTAAAACTTACAGACTAACGCTTTTTAGGTATCCTTTTTAATTAACCTTCTCCTTTGTTTTTTCATATTAATTTTATTATGTTTATACAACGATTTATAATCCATCTAAGATTTTTTTTTATTTTTTAGAGGCGGGCGGAGCATTTTTTATTTTTTTATTAACTGGGAAAGGGCATGTGAGTGAGCTAATTTTTTTTTTGTTTTACTTTAAACTTGCACAACTTTGTGAAGATAGTCTTTGTTGAGTTTTCGTTAAGTTTTTTGAGCTGCATTTGAATTCGTTAAAATAAAAAAAAAGTATTCAGCTTGGCTGAGGTTTTTTTTCTTTTTGTAAAATTTATAATTTTCCATTTGTCTAAACAACTTTTGATCGTATACTTGTAAGTGTGTTGGATTTGATTTAGTTTTCTTATTATTTTTTTTAATAGATAAAAGCAAGCAAATTATTTTTAAACAAAAAATCATACGAAAGAAGTCTACAATGTATTTTGCTTCATTAGTTTTATGATTTTATTTATTTTTATAGGAACTTCTTTATGTATTATTATAATGGCACACATTATCATTTAAGAATCGTTGATTTTTCTGTTTGTTGATATTTTTGAGAAGCTAAAGTTACGAGTGCGTATAGAAAAGGTTAGCAAGTTGTTGTATTTTTATGAAGTTCTTTTAAGGTCAAGCAAGACATCTTTTAACAAAAAATTTTAATCAGGAAACTTGTAACGAAATTAAAAAGATAAAAAAAAAAGAAAAAAAAAATAATAAAAACAAAAATCAGTCACGAGTGTATAGTTTGTTTGCATTCCAAGTGTGTATCCAACTAACTTTTTGTGAACGATCAACAAGTTCATGCATTTTCATAAGCATCATGAGGGCGATCAACTCTTCAGGTAGTAGTGTAAGTAACACGAAAAGCTGTAATAAAAGAGGCAGTATGTTGTTATGTGTCGGTGATAAAATATTTTTTTTTTTTTTTTGTTTTGTTTAGAGGTGGCCTATTTTTATTGTTATTGTTATCGAAAATAGTTTGTGACTACATGCATAGAAGGGTTGTGCTTTAAATTATTTATATGGGTTGAAAGAAAATCGATTGGGGTTAACTTTAGTGAAATATATGACTAAATGTACCCTACCGGCTTATTCCGTACTCAGAAATTGTACTGCTTAAATATGATCTTGTCTTTCACCATCTAAAAAAAGACGTGCTCTAGTTTTCTTTCCTTTGTAATTGTGCTGTGTGCAGCACTAATAGTGCCCAGAATAAGTTTTACAATCTCATATTTGCAATGTTTTTTTTATATAGAATTAGCTATTATAACTTTCAGACTATTCCAGACTTTTATTTGAATGGAAATGTGCTTCCCAAGTGCGAAAAGTTCAAGTATCTGGGTACTATGATCAATAGTGAAGGAACCTGTTGGCTGGCTTGAGCGATACCACCATCTGTCCTGCTTGTGGAGAGGACGACGATACAGCGGAACACTTCCTCTGTGGCAGAAAAATGTCCCCTAAGCTGAAAGGAAGGCTCTACACTACACCACTGTTCACAATGTTGGACAGCGTACAACTTCGTATGACAGCAGGGGCCTATTTCATAAAACTACAACACTAATAATTATTCGTGAATTCTTGTAACTTGTAACTTGAAAATTTTTGTTTCATAAAGAATATCAATTCACTAATAACTACAAGTATGCCAGGCTTGTAGCTACAAGCGAATATACAACTGCGGCGAACTTTTCTGTTTCATAAAAGTATTTGCGCAGAAAAATATTAGTGACGGACTTGTAGCTACAAGCGAATTTCTTACAAGAGTAGAGAGACTAATAAATTCAATTACCGGGGAAATTTGGCTTATTCGCGATAAGAATTTAGTGCTAACAATCGGCCCTAGCGAGGTATCCGTCGGAACGGAAATTTCTCCGATTTCATACGAATCGGAGGATTTTTGCTTCGAGGTATACGTCGGAACAGCTTTTCGGAACTTTGTTCCGACAAATATGCTACGCACACTGGCGTTTTGCGTTTCAGTGCGATGAAGTGCGTTTTTATTCATATTTTTGACAGTTTCATACGAATTTTCTTCCGATATGCTCCGACAGGAATTAGTTGCGGAATTTGTTTACGAATTGCAGTGAAGTGTTGATAAATGAAAGCAATAAAGAAAATAACATTTTAGCAAAGTAATTGGTTGTATTTGTTGCTTTAATTTTTGTTTCCAGGGTAAGAACAAACGAAAAAACAAGCACTTTATAGGAAAACCCCGATGTAGCACGAAACAACATCATGTCATATCAATGCGTTGTCGCATTTTAATTTTTCTTTCCGAAGTCGGATACCTCGAATGTAATTTGAGTCTCCGACGGAATATGCGTTGCGGAGAAATTTCCGTTCCGACGGATACCTCGCTAGGGCCGAATGTGTCCTTAAAAAGCTTAAAAGAAAAATGATCTCAAGCAGTGATGACAGTGACTACGAAGACTACCGGACACGTGAACCGCGAATTTTTAAAGAGCATTATTAGTTCACAGTGATGTACTTGCCATAGTGCACCGCTTCACGTTAGTCCAAAAAACATCTCGCATGTACAATTAACTTAATTAATTCTACTCATAATTTGAACTTTCTTCATGTGAAAATTGGCATCAATGGAAAGGTCATTTAAATTCCGTTTGAATGATACAAAACTTTCCTTAACCCATTAAGTACCCATTGAAAATTTAGACTTTGTAAAAGTCTACTTTTTTTACTTTTTTCCTCGGTCTAACAAAAAAAAAAAAGTTTTCAAAAATTTCTTTGTTGTTTGAAGAAACTTTTTGCATCAAAACATTTTTTTTGAAACATTTGTTTTATTTTGAAAGAAAAAAAGAAGAAGAAGAAATGGTTTGTTCGCTTAACAGTGAAGTAAAGCTACAGACTTGTAGTTCTTCTCAAATTATAATTTTTAGTTTGTAGACTCGTAGTATATTGATCGCTACACTTATAATTTGAATCTGCCGTACTACAGGTGCGGATAATTTTTTATGGAACACAATACTACAACTCCATACTTTATTTGCGCTTGTAGTTACTAGTCTACAAGTACAACACTTGTAGTTTTATGAAATAGGCCGCAGGAGTAACAAAGCTCGATAGAATAAGAAACTCAAAGATCCGAGGAAGCCTTCATGTCAAAGAACCCATCTCTAAGAAAGTTAAGCACGACCGGCTCAGTTGGTAGTCATGTTCAAAGGAGAAACCCTTTAAAAAGGCAATAACATTCAATGTTCCAACGCAAGCGCGAAAGAGAGGCAGGCCTAAAAACTCCTGGATCACACAAATGCAAAAACACCAACATTTGATCGGCCAATGAAGCAAAAAGCTAAAAAAAAATAAAAACAAGTAAAAGTGTTATCATCGTCCTGACCGATGCTTTGATACCCTCCAGTGCATACCGGTCATGCAAAAAGTTATGCATGGGTGTTATAGCCCGTCCCAACTTAAGTGAAAATTTCTTGCGCAGGTCTCTTTACATTAGGGTTTTTTTCTCTTAGCGACAACAAAACAACTTTTCCAACCAGAACTACAGCTAAAAAAAATATGTGCGCATTTCAAACAACAAACATACCCCTGCTTGCGAAGACATCTCGCTCGATCGACGATCGACCCATGACTGATTGTCAACACAGCACCATCGTTGGCGTATGCAAAAGATGCACATTTACCCACCCCAAAGAAGAGGGAAATTTTCTTCTCAAATATGTGTTCAGTGTTGAGTAACTTTATTATAACAGTGTAAACCACTATTAAAATGGGTTGAAATGGAATTTTCGTTATACTTTGTGATAAAGTAGAGAAAAGCATTAAGGGAAAAATTTCCCTTAAATAAAGTGCTACTGCGCATGTTGGGATCTTTCTTTTGCTTTGGGGCGAACTGTAGTACGCACACAACACATTGGTCTAATATTTTTTGTATGGTAAGGTACCAGATCGATACCGCCCATTTTCAATACCACCCTGATGACGGTAAAAATTATTCGCCTAGGTCGATTCGTTTGGACGCTATCGTGTTTTCAACAGACAGACAGGCGGGCATGGCTAAATCGAATCAGAATTTGATCCTGATTCAGAATATATAGGCCCTTATTGTGATTGTCGATCAGCGATCGTCACGGCAACTGTCGATTGCATCGATTGATTTTAGCTATTCGTACGCACAACATTTTTTTCACGTCCAAGAGAAAGCATCGACCAGACCTTTGTAATCGACTACAAGCGACTGTCAAATCGACAAATCGACAGTAGTTGTCGATCAACGATTAACTATCGACACTCACAATAGGGGCCATACTTTATGGGGTCTCCGGTGACTACTCTTGGCGTTAGGCTGCTGTTATAGCTATCAGGAAAATGCATCCGTAAAAAAATTGTTTCACTTTTTTGGAGCACTTAAACTCAATCGTTGAACTCAATCTTGGTCTTAAAATGTTGCTTTTGAATTATAAAACTAATTCGTCAAAAAAAATTTAGCAATTGATCTTTAAATTTTCTAAAAAAGGAATTTCTTTATTTTTCCGTACGAAAAACTTTTTCTGTTCAACTTCTCAACCAGTTTCACGAAGTATTCCACTGAATTCCTATGATATGCTATGGCTAAATGTGTCAGTTTTGTTCTGTTTCGTGTTTTAACGGATGGATTTTTCTGATGGCTATAACTGAAGCCTTACAAATGTAATACAAATGTGAATATACCTTCCCGTAGAGGGTATACAAATAGTTGGCGCAACAGGTCCGTATAGGACCCTAGGCCCTCGCAATCATTCGTTGGAGAACTTTTAAATACGAATAGGAGGAACCTACAATTGTATGACGAGTCTGGAGAAGATAAGCCTATTTACTCTCAGATTTTTGTCAGACATTTTCGAGAGATGGCAGTGAACAAAACCTTAAGATGTAATCTGTGCTTTTCCGTGCATCATACGTGAGACTTGATTAGCTAGTACCCTATCTCCTTAATCACTACGCCCATGCATCGAAGGCTAATTAGGTAGATCTTGAAAAAAAACCTGAAGAGATTCTAATATAAGATGCTCAATATACTAGTCCTTCTACGACAAAAGGCCTTCGATTCTAACACAGAAACACAAAAAGGAATAGCTAATTGAAGAGGCTTACTTGTTAAATTTCAGGTCCATATCCAGGTATGTACATATATCGAATGAAAGTAGATGAGATGGTAAAATGTACTGTACTGTACAAAAATATCGCATCAAGCCTTATATGTACCTAGTACTGCCAAAAATTCTGTTACACAATTAACAGCGCCCATCTGTTAAAACTTCCACTTGGAATAGGTCCGTTAACTTTTTGTCTAAACATGTACATTGTTTACTAAAGACTAGAAGCCAGTTTGGTTTCAGCTTGAAGTAAATTAACATGGAGTGGGGTGCCAAAGAAAACAGAATCGCGGTAATAGCGTTGCATAGGTGCGGAAAGAGTGCTAGTCAAGGCTGGTTCGGGATGATCTTCATATGAAAGCCTATCGTCGATCAACAGGTCATCTTTTAACTCCGCAATTAAAAAAAATTAGGGCGGAGAGATGCAAGAGGCTTTTGCTGTGGCTGTGGCACGCGAACAATGGACATGAAAATATTCTTTTTACGGATGAAAAAATGTTTACCGTGGAAGAAGTTTACAACAAGCAAAATGATAAAGTTTATGCCTTGTCATTAAAGGAAGCGAAAAAAGTAATTCCAAGGGTTCAGCGTGGCCATCATCCCGCTTCCGTAATGGTTTGGTGGGGGTCTCTCACCAAGGTGTCACATCTCTCCATTTCTGTGTAAAAGGTGATAAAACAGGTGCAAAAGTCTACAAGGAAGATGTACTAGAGGGTGTTGTAAAGACGTTAACAAATTCGCGATGAGCTGAAGAGTTTTCTCTGGTAAACAAAATGATTCTTTTAGAGATTCGAACATGTTTTTACATAGCCTGGACAGATTTCGCTGACACCCATGAGAGGCTACACCCAAGGAACACTGAAACAGAGAATAATAGTCCCCCTATGTGTGCAAACAACGGCTTATACTTTAAAATATCGTACCGACAATCAAAGGGGCCATACCACACATATCGCATCTACGAACTCGACGAACTACAACATGCAAAACCTTTGAGAAGATCACCCATTCCACAGACACGTAAGCCAAAGCTTAGTAACGTTGTATTGCATTTCAAAGACTACAAGTTTCTCAAAACATTTTCAACAGAAAACAAACAAAAAAGTGAGAAAACTAAGAACAAACAAATACCGAACAACACTCAGAAAGGAAAAGAAAAATGACTACAGTTTTGCTTGCTTTCTCTTTCGTTTACTTTTCATCATCATCATCATCATCATATCTTTGCTCCCCATTTACACAGCTTTAGGTCTCTTTGCCTTTGTTAAGGAGTGAAGCCAAAATGTTTAAAATAATAAAATAAAGCTACATAAAATAAAATATTGCTTTCAAAAAGTGTAAACATAAACTAATCCATAAAACTATACATATATAAATAGAAGTAAAAGTAGTAGTAATAGGAGAAGAAAACAACTGTTGGTAATCAGAAGAATCAGAAGAACTAAAAAGAAAAGAAACTGTATACACTCATCCTTCACCTGGATACTCGCAGTCCGATTGTACGCTATTCACCTCGATCTTCACCACGTCAGCTGCTGAGATTATGCCCTCGGCTAGTTGCGTCGCATCCAACACTACCTGGTGCGTTTGCTGCTGAAGCTGGAGCGGAAGCTGCTGGACTTGTGGCTGGTGATTGTTGGTGGTGGTGACCGACGCCGGACCATCGGTCACCATTTCTAGTCATCCCTCTTCCTCTTCGGTCTTGATTTTCACCGGTATGTATACCTTGTCCATGACGTGGATCTTTATGTGATTGTTGAGCGTGCTCGATTGGCGGAATTGTTTCTTGCAGACGGCACATTCGAATGGCTTCTCGCCGGTATGGATCTTCAGGTGATTGGTGAGAGTGCTCAGCTGACGGAACTGCTTGGGACAGTACGAGCAGATGAACGGCTTCTCGCCGGTATGAATTTTCATGTGATTCGTAAGGGTGCTCGATTGTCGGAAGGATTTGTCGCAGATCGTACATTTGTAGGGTTTCTCGCCGGTGTGGATTTTCACGTGATTTGTGAGGGTGCTTAGCTGTCGAAATCGCCGCTCACAGATGTTGCATTGGAATGGCTTTTCGGGACCGTTGGTAGGCGGACGATCCAAGTGCGGCGGTAAAGTACCCGCTTGCACCTGCGCTTGGAGAGTTTCTGGCTGCAGCTGTATCACCTGCGGTTCGTTATGCTGTTGTTGCAATGAAGCGAGGTGATGAGTTGTGGTAGTGGCACCAGCAGCTGCGACTGTTGTCGCTGATGCTATCACGTTAAAAGGTATTTGGATATCTGTTGCTGGTTCATCAGTTGTGGCAACGATAACGATTTCACAATTAGTCATTGTGTAGGTAGAATGGCGTGGGGGAGCAGTTTGTAGTGTGAGTTCGTGTATATGGTGTTTTCGAGGTTACAGCGGGCCGATAGACAACGGAAGAAGAAGACGAAGTAGAGGTGCTCGTTCGTTTTTAATTTGTGAGGCAATAGCCACAGCATTTAGTAATGGCAAGCATTCTGTGGTGATGCCTAAAAGAAGATAAGAAAAAAACAATTTAATATTAATATGTAATGCAGTTTGGATTAGTACCTATAGACTAGGGTTGCAAAGTGCGGTTGTAACAACTCAAGTGCGCTGAGAGTTGCTACAAATCATCCTACTGGTTTTCGCTGAAAATCTGCATTACTTTCAGTGCAGGAATATGAACCTGCTCCCCAAAGAAAGGGATAGGAGGTGTGCAGCATACATGCAAAAAGGTGTGGTACGAAGAGTGGATATACCGAGTTACCTAAAGAATTGGTCAAAATTGCAACGATACTGATAGTACGAATAGCGGAAAATGAGGAAACCGTCCGCAGAACATTTGTTGGCAAAGCAGAGGTTCGACCCCGCTCTTGACCTTTAAGAATTCGGTAAGAATTGTTATAACTAACGAATGGCACGAGCTTGTTGTTGTGAGGTTATGAGCTTTCGAGTTACAGACAACCATTGTAAAACAACACCAATTTCTGCTGCATTGTATTAAAAGCCAGTTTTCGAGAAAGTAATTGGGGAAACACTAAGCACGTGACTTCAATACATTGGCGCTTGATGTATAGAGGCGAGCAGTTGCATGGTTAGGGGTTCATAACCCATTTCATGGCTAATAGCAGTACTGGATTTCTTTTGCGTCCAATTGGAAATATTGGAGTTTATATAAAATTACCATTGCTTAGAAGTACATATTAATAACTGTGGCACTGAAAGCCAACCTTATATATGCAAGACAGACACGTGTCGACAAGTTTGCATTGCAATATGTATAAGTATCCCAGTGACGATTTGGAAGACAAGGTTGTACGTATAGGTAAACAACTAAATTATGTTCTTATTAGCAAACATGTTGGTAACAGAATAAATTATGCATGTACATGCGTTTAAAAACATGCATTTTATCGGTATACATAGGACGACGTTCTGAGACTAAAATATCAACTATTTTTATAAACCAGTGACAGGCAACATTGAATAATTACTTTATCAATAGATTTCAAACTGCAGATATGCATTAGCAGATGCAAAATTACCAGCGACAAATCTTTGGAATACGTCTAAAAAAAAAACAGGTCCTTGAAATTACTTCTCACCATCCTATGATTTAGACATTATTTCCATCATCACTACCCGAACCATATGTCCCGCAACCATTCCCCAATGCATACTGTAGCAGACCCACACCACCTCTGGTATGATAAATCATATACCAATCGCCATACACATCCCACAATTTAGCTTTGGCATAATTAAACAACTTCTTCGATATCTAATTTATACTTGACCAAAAAGTTGAGGTAACACTTCATTCCCAGTTCACCCAGTGAGGTTAGGTTGTGGTCGAAAACTTCGTGACCACCCGATTCAATTGGAAATGCGTCCAATTCGCTTGCAACGTAAGAGATAAATTCGATACACAATAATGTGGCAGCATGTCTATTACCCGAAAATTACATAAAATCACTAAAGTAAACAATTTGTGTCCTTATTCGCGAGCACTTTTCACCTTTGACCTACCTACGGCATCCCTCTGGCTAATTCCAACTTTTTTCGCCTGACGACACAAGAGATTTTCATAGCTTAGCCAATGTGATATCAAATTAAAGCTCAAATAGTCACCTTTCGCTTGAGTGCAATGAAATAAAATAATAAGTTCCAAATGTGTCCAAAATTTCCAGTTGAATGTAAAAAAGTGAGATTTTTTTATGAAAAATCAAAATGAAGTTTTTTTTTACTTTTTTTGAGAGCACGACTTTTGACAGTTGTTGTTTGTTTAACGCCTTGTAAAAGAAAAGTATTGCGGACGAAGAAAAAAGATAGAATATGCGACGGATTGTAGTAGACTTTTGTGCCATGAGAGAAATGTGTGTGCGCGAATTTTGATAATAGATACTGTTGTACAGCGGTGCGATTGGCATAGTTCGGGGATGGTGTTGAGGAAATATTAATCCCATACAATAATTTGTATAATATGTATTTACTTCTGTATGAAGGAATTCAGAAAATCGCAGCTTAATAAAGAGCTTAAATGTTGTTCTTTATAACTAAATAAAATAAAAATATAACCAATAAAATAAATAGAATGTAAAATGCTGTTTTGCTTAATTTTTACACACATGCAAAAAAAAATATATACATTAGGTAGGTAAGTACAGCATTTTAACTTTCAAAATAAACATTTCTGTCAGTGGAAATATTGCACGTCTATAGTTACGCAAAAAAAAATTATCATCCAGGTTTTTTTTTTGCCTCCGCTAAATTTCTCATACACTGGGAAAAAAAACTTGATTGCCATGTAATCAAATTAAAATATGAGGGGTAATCACGATTCGGTGTATCAGGTCTAGTGTCATTGCGAAAGTGTAAAAGTGTGAAGTTTTCTACTATAAATACAATATGTCAGTTCGATTTGAAATGTTTTCTGCCATTTGCTTCAGTGTTGCTATAGAGACTAGAAAAAGTGTGTTCACGATGTGACCGAATCGTGAATACTCCTATTGTATTTCCTGAAGTAACTAATTTGTAGTCTCAACTAATTACATACATTATTCATTTCATCTCATTTATTTGAGATTTCCTTTTCTTGCATAGATTTTTCCACCTACCTACTCCAAATGGCGAGGCTTTAAATTTAAAGAGCCCAATCCATAGAAGTCTTCGCCTCATTTGGACTCTTATTTTTTGTTTTGAAATTTCTATTTACATTATTTTGTTTGTACCTACTGATTCTATAATTCCCATTTAGTTCCTTTTTTGACCGTAAATTCAACTCTTCAAATTGTACTAGAGAGAATGTATTTTGAAACCGCCGCTGTATTTGATGTGCACGTCATCTTTGACAAACGGTTGACGTTTCTACAAAAGTTCAATATTTTTTTGCCTGTGAAATATTTTTGTTTTGTTTATTTCTCAAAATAAATAACACTAAAACATTAGGATTTATAATTTAAGTGAATAAATTTACAGAAAAATCGGCATCAAACGGTAAGTAAAAACTAAATGTTATCTCTAGTAACCTTAAAATACCGAAGCTAAACGTTTCAATTTTATTTCTCCATTTGAAGCATTTTACACTTTGAAAAATATAAATTCTACTGAAACACTGTTTAAATGCATTCTCTTACAAAATTGTGCAAACTTTTGATGTCTTGTTGGTTTGATCGGAATACTCGTCCACTGGGGTGTATTTTGGTGGATCATCTGTTGATCAGAAATTAGAATACAAATAAATAATAAATTAGATTCGGTATCATTCACCTTCAATCCGGATCGATCTCTCATCGCGACATGACATTCCCTTTCCCTTAGCCTTCATGCCATCAAAGAACTGCTTGACCCTGCCCTTACCAGATTCGCCGGTGGAACGGATTTCATCATCCAGCGTTGGCTTCACAGGATCCAAACTCTGCTCGTGATCATTATCAAATGGGTTGGAGTTCACCGACGCCGTTGTCCTTTCGTCGTCGTCAATCTTCGAAGTGGATACGTCTTCGGTGGTCACATCTGAACTGCGATTGGGAGTGCTTTCCTTGTTCCCACCGAACAAACTGCTGATATTCTGCTTTGCATCGTCTACCTTAGATGAAATCCTTATCACGGCTGTGTCTACCGTATGAGAAACCGATGACATTGTGTTGTCTACACCCTCGGAGACGCTGGCAACAGCGGAATCAAATGTTGACGAAACCTTGCCGACTGCACTGTCAATTCCTGACGATGCCCGCGCTACAGCCGCGCTTACTGTATTGGAAACCTTCCCCAGGGTAGTATCTGCTTCGGCGGAGGCTTTCTTCACTTCCTCCGACGCACTTTCAACAGCATTGTCTGCTTCTTTCGATACCTTCTCTACCGCCTTTTCCACTGCTTTGTCTGCTTTGTCGGTTTCTTCCGATACCTTTTCTACTGTGTCCTCTACTGCGGTGGCTGCTGAGCTCTTTATCTCATCTACAGTACTATTGAGTGTCTCCTTTGCATGCTCCATGTCATTCGTAGCCTCCTCTTCAATAGCACTACCAACACTGTCGATTTTCGGCAGAATCTTCTTGGAAACGTCTGTAACATCTACGCCGTTGTTGATGAATCGTATCTCATTGACAACGGTTTTGTCCAGAAAATCGGTCGAGCTAATTTCCACTGCAAGTTGTTCGTCTTCCTCGCTCGACAGCACTGGTTCAGAGTTCCGATGCAGTGGCGTTAGTTTTCTCTTTTTCGTCGATGCTCGGCACTTGCTGCTGCCATTTCGTTCTGGATTTTCTGCAAGAAGGTATTTTAGTGTGTCTGAGGAAAACAAATGAGAGTACTCACCACTAAGGACCTCCACCACAGTCACTGGAATGTTCTCTAAACTGTCATCGAATGCGGGACTCGTCTTATCGAGCGGGTCTTCCTTCGTTTCCGGTGGAACTTCTTCGGGAAATGGCGTCTTTGGACGCACTATGCGCTCAATAGAATTCTGTTTTATAAGCGATGACTCATCGAACCGAATCGATCGAGCTGAACCCTTTCGAGACTTTGTCGAGGGCGTTGGTGACGAGCTCTTCATGGTGAGAATGGTCTTCTTCGATGGCGTGGAGTTGTTACTCTCTATTTCGGAGTCATCTAGTCTGCGGTATCTCGATGATTTCATCGAATTGGTCGGTGATGAATCCTCTAATATATCCAAGTCTTTTGACGATGATCCTGATGGAGGACGATTTCCATTATCTGCTTCATTTTCCGGCGTTGCAGACACAGTCTCGACTACATTTATTTCCTCTTCGTTAAGTTCTGCTTCGTCTTTAATTTCCTTAATTTCCACCTGCTCTTCGTCACTTTTCACATGTATCGGTGTATTCGGTTTTATTGTCTCCTCAATATTCCCATTATGCTCGCTCTCCTCAGCCACTTCTGATATCTTCTCCTCCGGAACTTTACCCACTACCTGATTAATATTCGCATTGGAATCGGGCCGCACTACAAACGTCTTGCTAAGCAGCTTGTTCGCCGACCTCGGAATGCCATGAACCAAGATATGCTGGTCTCCCACTACCATATCCAACGTTCGAAGATTCTTGAATTTGGAAATCTCTCGGAATGTCTTCAGGTGATGGCCACTCTCTGAGAAAGTTGTATAGAATTTGTTTGCCTTCGTGAGTGCAGCATAAAATGAGGTTCCACGCAGCAGTTTCACAATTTGTCCGTTCTCCTCACTGTCGTAGTCGTAGAATCTTTGAAATATCAAACTGTTGTGCCGCTTCGATTCCATGCTGTGGTATATTCCTCCTTCATTGGTCACTATGTATATCTCACTCGCCTGTGAGATGTGCATAAAGATTATCTTCTCTTGCGCAGAAAGATTCTTTTGCAGTTCGGTGAACTGAGGGAAAACAAATTCACTGAGTCGCCCAGTTAGATACAGGCTCTCATTCTCTGTCAGAATGAGAGTCGAAGTTGGACCACAGACAAATTGTTTTACTTTCGACTCGAGTACAATCTCGTACGGTTCACTGAGATCAGTGTTGTTCGATCCGAGTTGGTGTTGTTCGTTGGAACCCCACCCAATTAGGCGACCGAGGGCTGAAAAAGGAAACAAATAGTTGTTAATGTAATGTGGATGCAGACAGATGCACTCGTAGTATGGGTTGAAAGAATACTGTCAGATAAGATTTAAAATTATACTATAAAAATAGAGCAAAATTCGACGAGAGAGCTTGACATCGAGAAGGTGCATCCACAATGTGATGTGAAACGTAAATGCAACAAATTCTTGAAGTCGTAGGGCCAGTAGACACACCGCTCGATGTTACTACATCAGGAGAAAGTTTGCAATAACAGAAAGGGGCTAAAGACAATAACGTCTAATACATTCGTCTAGGTATCCAAGTTTCACGAAACGGAAGGTGGTCCTTAGATATGAAAGGCTACCATTACGGTCAAATGGAAACTATCAATTAACAAGTTTAACATTAACCTACAAATGATATCAGTTTGTAGGGAAAACAGTGAAACAAACGACCCGTTCTCTGACAATTAAAATAAAGCGTACATGAAGAATGAACGTTGGTATCGGTCTATGCTATACTTACCAAGTTTGATTATAGTGAAAGATGCAAAAGTTAGTGTCGCTAATGACAATCGTTTATGATAACTTAGTAATTATTGTCACCTGTGGAAATGACACAGAGCGACGGAATACTAGGCGTACCCAACGTGATAATTAATCAGGTGAATTAAAGGGGCTCCCATAGTTATAGCTGAATATTAATTGCGCTGTTTGTGCAAAACTTTACATTAGCTTTTTAATACTGGCAAGCGGTATGAATGGCCAATGAATCTTCTCGAAGAGGAGCTTGTTAGCTGTTGAGGTTTTGCAATGACTACATTTTGCGAATTGCAAGCTTTTAGTGATCATTGGCAGGAATCCATGTCGTGCCGCATTCAGTTCAGTTGCATACCACATTCGATGTTTCATTAGATGCCAATGGCCTGTATTACAAAACAACAACTTGTGCAATGTCTAAACATTATTTTTATATTAAAATGCTAATGTTGTACAATATGCTTATTGCTTTGTGGTACAGGCTCCAGATCCATGAAAAACCAATTTAGTCAAGGCCTACTTGGGCTGTCTGTCTGAGAAACTTACCATATGCGGGAGGTAGACATGTCGAATTCGAGTTCTAGACGAATAATGAACCAAATTACCACGAACTGAAAATGACATTAACCAAATTGCCCAACGCGACGTAATGTCGAAAAAGCATATTCATTGCAGCGTCATCTCGCTCAGTGTTGGGTCTTAAGTATTCTGACATTATTATCATGATAATTTTATTTTTGTCTAAAACAGCTGTCTAAGGATCGCCATACTGGACAACGGATTAAATTGGGCATTATATTAATGTACAAGAATGTAAAAGAATAATGTACTAGTATGATGTCAAAGATACAAAGATTCATAGGTACTAAAAAAATGCAATTGCAGTTCAATTGATTGAGACGAATAGCCCGATAGCGAATTACTTACTTACTTAAGGTGGCGCTACAGTCCGGGGTGGACCTGGGCCTCAACCAACAAGCGTCTCCAGCCAGCACGATCTTTGGCCAGCTGTCTCCAGTTTCGCACGCTAAGTTGGTTGAGGTCCCCTTCCACTTGCGTGCGCCACCTGAGTCGCGGTCTTCCTCTACTGCGCCGTCCCTCGGGTGTGGATTCGAAGATCTTCCGGGTCGGAGCATTCACGTCCATTCGCTCTACATGACCCAGCCACCGCAGTCGTTGGACCTTCACTCTTCTGGCTAGGTCGATGTCGCTGTACAGCCCGTACAGTTCGTCGTTGTATCTCCTCCTCCATTCACCGTCTATGCAGACGGGACCGAAAATTACTCGAAGAATTTTCCTCTCAAAGCAACCAAGAGTAAGCTCATCCGCTTTTGATAGAGTCCATGCCTCTGCACCATAAAGTAGGACTGGGATGATTAAGGTCTTATAAAGGGTCACTTTAGTTGTTCGAGAGAGGGCTTTGCTACTCAATTGCTTTCTTAGCCCAAAGAAACAGCGATTGGCAAGAGTTATTCTTCGCTTAATCTCAGCGCTGATGTCATTGTCTGAGTTCATAGCGGAGCCTAGGTAGACAAAGTCCTTTACCACCTTAAAGTTATATCTGTCTATAGTGACATTCTGTCCAAGACGTCGGTGTTGGGTGTCCTTTCTTGATGACAGCATATACTTTGTCTTGCCCTCATTGACCGCCAAACCCATCTTCGCCGCCTCCGTCTCAATGCTCACGAACGCGCCATTGACATCACGCTGCGTTCTGCCGATTATGTCGATGTCGTCGGCATAGGCGAGTAGGTGGACGGACTTTTGAAAGATAGTGCCTCTGGTGTTAGCGTTTGAGTTTTGCACTATTCTTTCAAGAACGATGTTGAAGAAGTCACATGACAGCGCATCGCCTTGTCTAAATCCTTTTTTGACATCGAAGGTCTCGGTGAGTTCTTTACCGACCTTGATGGAGCAGCGTGCATTCTCCATTGTCATCCTGCACAGACGGACGAGTTTGGCAGGGATGCCAAAACTAGACATTGCTCTGTATAGCTCGTCTCTATAAATGCTGTCATAGGCGGCCTTAAAATCGATGAAAAGATGGTGGGTATCGATTTGGACTTCCTGGGTTTTTTCCAAGATCTGCCGCAGTGTGAATATTTGGTCGATGGTAGACTTTCCTGGCCTGAAGCCACACTGATAGGGACCAATTAGGTAGGACCTGATTGGTCCGATAGCGAATTGTTTCTACTTTTTCAAAAAGAGGCACCAAGACACTCATGTTAAAAAAGATTCGCTCTGCGAAATACAGAAAACGGAAGGTCATCAATTTGTTCGGATGGGTTGTTGTTATAGATGATTTAAGCACATTCTCCTTTTAACAGAGTTTACTCAACATAAAGCGAATATACACTCCAACCACATCGTCAGCCTCAGCATTATTCCTCAAGATTACATGACAAAATGTCCGATGTCTGACGAACAGCGTACTTTGAATTGGTTTCACAACGTCCCATTTTTGGAGCGGTTTTTTAAACAAACTTATGGGTCAAGAAACTTGTTCAAAGTTTACTATTTCATCATAAAATTCACCCAAACCACACAATTATCGACCAACTGTTGTCTGAAGATCGATAAATGTCAAGAGCCAGAAATTCCTCACCCAAAACTAAATATTCCGACTTAATGGCTATTTTTAGAGTCTGCATATATCCGGTGCGGAAGTACGCGGGCGTTATAATTATGGCGCCAATAAGCCTACCACTAATTATAGGAACACGAACGGAAACCACCCTTCGCTGTGATTATAAATTCCTTTACCTAGAGTTGTTTCCACATAGCGTTTTACTTCGTACAAACTGACCCATGAGCTTGAGTCCGCAAAAGCAGTGATAGTTCCATAAAATCACATGTCAACTGCCAATACCACTCACGCGATGCTATAGATAATAGTCGCGGATAGATTAAACTCCATCACACAACAAACAGCGATTACTACATGTCAGGCCTTGCCGTCTCATTACTCAACTACAACCGTCCCGATGGGTGATTCAGTTTTTTTCCCCGGAAATCAAACCATTAAATTAAATAATTTTCAACTATACTCGTATACACCCTCAAAGGAACAACTCACATGTCATGACGGCAAAGTGTTCATTTCCAGCTGAAATGTCTGTGAAATTCTCTTGGTCCTCGCTGGTCGAGAGGCAGTTATCGAATTCCTCCAGACGAAAGGGCTTCCGGATGATGGAGCATTTCTCCGCACTGACAGTGGCACTGCTGAAGTTCTCTACAACTTTGGTGCCGGCCGAAAATATGTTGCGTCCGGTAAAGAAGACTTCATTTGAATCTGAAAGAGAGGAACATTATTTTGAAGGGGAAGTAGGTAAATCGTGCCTAATTTTTTTGATCTTACATGCCAGAATGACGGCCCAACTGTTTCCGAATGCAATGTCGGCAATTTTTAGTCCCAGCGTCTTGAGGGACTTTACGCATGTTGGCTTTGTGATTATGTCGCTGTTGGCATTGCTACTGGTTCCAACACCCAGTTGACCAAAGTGATTTTCACCCCAAACAAACAGGCGTCCTGACTCTGCGAATGAAAGAAATGGAAACGATTAGAGTGGGGATTGCAATTTGGGTCGATTTTCCGGTCGAGTAATTACTGCTGACTCCTGACTGTTGCATGAATTTCAATGTCTAGATTGTGGGGCTATGGTGTGGCCTGCTGTGATGGAAAAGTCATCGGTGTGAAGGGAAAGTACTCGTAATGTAGGTGGACGGTAGTTTAATTAAATGGGTTTACAATAAATTTTTAGAACTGAAACAAAGCACTCAGGAATAGTGATGGTATTAGGTTATGTATCACACTTATTATTCATATATGGCTCTGTTTGGATTTATTTCATCTGTATGATACCCTCAATCTTCGATTGAACTTCGGTCTCGTTCTATTTGGAGTAGGAGATTTACTCTTTGAGCTGTTAAGCGACGTAGACCTGGTCAGAAAAGTGCGACGATAGTTAAGACATTGTAATTATAGAACCTTCTCTGCGATTCCAACCAGAAGGGTCAATGTAGTAGAAGACGTCCTCGCATTTGGTGCCGCGCATAAGTCGAGAGTGACCTCAAACAACTTAGAATGCGCAATGGGAGGAAGTTAGTAAAAAACCGCGTTAATGACCAGGGGTCGAATCGCCACGAACGAGCTATACGTTCACGAAATTAACCGATTTTACACATGAAGCAAAAACAAATTCCGTCACGATTCGGCCAAAGGTTCTCTCCTGTAAGTAACTAATTATCTACCGGGGCATTCCCTTGTACATATATCACAACGCAGATTGCTACTTGGAGCAGAAGCAGCGTCTATTTGGATGTGAATTTGTCATTGGAAGCCCACTTGGACCAAAAGCCTTGGGAATTAGACATGTAAGCACTCACGTGCCATTTTACTTTTTTTACAGTCGGGGTGGAAAACGATCTAAACGAAGAAGCCCAGTTCGGCCCATAGGTAGTTGCCTCCAGTTGCGTTGAGGTCGCTCTCCAATTGTTCGCGTTACGTGAAGTTGGGCCTTTCTCTGCTTCGTTGTTCCTCAGGGGCGGACTAAAAGCTTCTTCTGCCTGGAGAGTTGTTGCTCAAATGCCGACAAAAGATAAAGACAACAATTATTTCTAGGAACTGAGTTTTAACTACAACATTAAATACGTAGGTACATACTTGGCGATTTTAATGCCAAAATAGGAAGAGAAGTCATCTTTAGAAGTGGATCTGTGGTTCATATAAAGATCGAGGTGTTTTTTCTAATAGGAATTCCATAAGTTATGAAATGACTAATGATTGAAGGTTAGGTTTGGTTAGGTGGCAATTATCCGTTAATACGGAGTAATTCACTTAGACCAAGTAAGGTCCATTGTGATACCACAAGCAGAGTCGGATATTTCCGCTACTCTTGGAACCATTTCGAATTTTGGAGAAATTTCCGTATTTTGCTGATATCCTTTTCGGCAATATCAGCAAGCTCCCCGAAGAAGTACTCTCCTAGAGTTTGCTTTCTAATCGAGGATAGCGCCGAGCAGTTACATAGTAGGTGGAACGGAGTTTCCTCCTCCTCCTCATCCATGCAGCTGCGACAAAAGTCACTAGCGGTAACTCCAAGCCTTGCGGCATGTCTTCCTAGTACACAGTGGCCTGTTAGTACTCCGACAAGAGTTCCGATATGTGTTCTACTGACGTTTAACAGGACCTTTGTCCTGCGCCGATTTATTCGTGGCCAGGTCTGTTTTGCGTGGTTGCAGGTGTCAAGATCCCGCCATCTCTCGTTTGCCTGTTGCAGTGCTAGTGAGATGTTGCATTTTACCGTTTCAATTGGCACATGGGGCTCTCCTTTACCAGTAGAGAGTTCCATTTTCGTGCCGTTCCTTGCTAGTCCGTCTGCTTTACAGTTACACTAACTAATGATTGAAACGCGGATATAAGCTGCAGAAAAGATACATTCGTTGTATTTATTGTTGGGGCGAGTCATAGGCTGAGATTGTATAAGGAACAGCAGAATACGTGATATACTCAAAGTCGAAAAGCTTATTTTTTCGCATAGTGCGGTTCCTGCTTCGATGGTTTGGACACATTAAATGCGTGTCCCTTACTGAGACGGGCGATTGTATTCTTGGCATTAGGCTGCAGTTATAGCCATCAGTAAAATCCATCCGTAAAAACACATTTAGCCATAGCATATCATAGGAATTCAGTGGAATACTTCGTGAAACTGGTGGAGAAGTTGAACAGAAAAAGTTTTTCGTACGGAAAAATAAAGAAATTCTTTTTTTAAAAAATTTAAAGATCAATTGCTTAATTTTTTTTGACGAATTAGTTTTATAATTCAAAAGTAACATTTTAAGACCAAGATTGAGTTCAACGATTAAGTTTAAGTGCTCCAAAAAAGTGAAACAATTTTTTTACGGATGAATTTTACGGATAGCTATAACAGAAGCCTTAGGCAGGCAGTCTCTAGCTACGCCCAATTACATCATTTCCGAAATCTCTCTGCTACCCGTATGGAGATTGCCCTTGATGACTTGGAGTCGGTGGCGCAAGATGTAGGGTTCACTTAAGCTTCCCAGCTTCCCACTTAAGTGAACCCTCCATCTTGCGCCACCGACTCCATATCCTTCCTTATTATGAATATGAAAATGAATGAGTTCCCAAGGTATCTTGCGATGGACGGAGATGCAAAATATTTTTTTATATCGTCATTTTATGTAGGTAGGTATGTACTTGAAAAAAGTCAACAAAAAAAAAAGAATATAACTTTCAAACCAAGCAGAGTGCCGCAGTAGATTTAAAACATTTTGTGAAAAGCGAAGTAGATCTTCTCCGAAAGGAGTAAATTCTGGATCTGTACCCTGATTCAAATTAGTATAGTTAAAGAAAAAGTAGTGTTGCTTAAGATTTCAAAATAAAAAAGTTCAAATTTTTGCTGAATAATCAAGTTTTTTACAAAATATGCTATCTTTTTCAATTTTTCGGGCAACACCCTACCAATGGTTAATAATGCAAACATCAGTTTTGGTAAAAGAATAGCCCACTACCAAGTCACTTGTACAAAACGGTTAATGGCGAAAAGAAATACATCCTCTTTCCAATTAATCACATGAAAAGCATCAATTAACGCTGCACTTTAAAGCCCTCTTCGCTAATTTGAGTTCTCTTTCCATTAACCACTCAAACAGTCCATTTTTCTAATCATTTATCCACGCCACACTTAGCTGTGCAAGTTTTGATTTTTATTCATTTCCCCCCTTTTATTTCGTTTCTTTTTATTCCCTTTCTACTCAAGGAATTGCTACTTCCATTAGGGAAGTAATTTTTTTTAATGAACACAAAATAAAACGTCTCTACTCGAAACACTTCGACAGTACTTACATAAAAGCACAAACAAAACAAAGAATTAAATTAAATAAGGTCACTGAAAAGCGAAAGGGGAATAAGAAAAAAACGCCCATCATCAAACATAAAGACGCATGGATTCTACTAGAAAAAAAAATGAAAGTTTAATGAACACGAAATGCATCCACAACACACGATGGATTTAAGGAGCTCGAAGGTACGTATACCCTTTACATGCGGAAACTTTAAGAAAAGTGAAAGCAAAAGCATCAAGCTAAACACACACCAGCGCGATAAGACCCTTCATGCATTCGTTTCGTGCTTGAGTCCGTTTAAATATTTAAAGGTATGAAACAGACCTTTCTCGAAGCGGTTTTCGAAAACAATCGAACCAATCTCAGAGTTCTTGGACACACGTGCGCATACGACACAGTGTTTCTAATTGATCCTTGGTAACATTTAAAGAGAAATGCTTAAAAATGCACATTTGAGATATTCCTTTGAGGGAAGTTGAAATTGTGTACGCCGGGTATTAAAGTCCATACATTTGCAATTAGCTGGTTAGCTGTTCCCTACTCTCCTAGGTGTGTCGCGTGTGTAAAGCAAAGGAAATTTGCGATTTTGCAAATTGTATCCTCATACAAGACAAGGGTAACTTGCGAATGAATTAGAACGGTGGTATGACATTCAGGAGAAACTCTCTTACGCTTAATATGGTATTTATATGGTATATGGAGCATTGGTGTTGACGAGTTACTACATTAATTAACCCATTTCTTGTATGTTAGTTTAGTGTAGCTGTTTTGAAAACAACAATTTATCTTAGTCAACATAGATTCTTTCATTTGCATCAACAAGGACAAGGACTCATTACCCGCATCACACCAGACGAGGTTAGGTTAGGCATTAGGCACCATAAGTTTCCTTGACGAACTCTACTAACCATGAAGAACTGCAGGAAACTAAAATTTTTTCCATAGTAAAAGGCATGTCACTTTTATTATGGAAAAGCCTAATCACTTTTCCTTAAAAACACCCAATTTCCCTGCAGAATCCAAGTAGCCCTTTTGTAGTTGGTATATCTCCTCTTAATGTCGTAAGAAGGACCTTCCCAGACATTACTTCGGTTTCAAGATATTGCTTGGCATTGGCACAGTATGTATGTGTACTTTGTTATTTTCGTCAGCTTGCAGATCATTGAAGTATCTGGCATTTGTCTGAAGCCAGTCTTAGTGAGGCGGCATAGTATAAAATTGTATAAGAATTGTGCACTTTGTGATGAAAGCATGAAATGTTTACCATGGAGGACACATTATATGAAAATGATTTTAAGATATTGGGGCACTTCAGATTGCGCCCTAAAGGGGTAAAAAGGGGGGTCAAAGTTTGTATGGAAAAATTTTTATTTAGAGTTGAATTTCCAAAATCGGAGAAATACGTTTTCTTCATTTCTCATAGAGAGTACACAAACCGAGTTTGAAGTCAATCGGATGAAAAATAAAAATGGTCCCATACAAACTTCGACCCCCTTTTTACCCCTTTAAGAGTCGAATTTCCAAAATCGGAGAAATTAGTTTTCTTTATTTCTCATTGAGAGTACATAAACCAAGTTTGAAGTCAATCGGATGAAAAATAAAAATTTTCCCATACAAACTTTGACCCCCCTCTTTTACCCCTTTAAGGCGCAATCTGAAGTGCCCCAATATCTTAAAATCATTTTTATATAATGTGCCCTCCATGGTAAAAATTTCATGCTTTCATCACAAAGTGCACAATTTTTTTACTATGGCGCCTCACTATCTGAGCCTCTTGGCATACTTTCTTAAAAGACAGTGCACTGATAAGGTTCCGACCAGTGTCCTCAGTTGTTCCCTGCGTAGTTTCGCTAGATCTTCTGCACATAAATTGATGCCAAAGTGCCTAGAACAGACCATAGAATATAGTAAGGTTAATCTGTATACCAAGTCGATCCAAGACCGAGTATAGATAAGAAGATTGAGCAGTTCATCAGCCAAACGAGATTTTGTCCCGTACAATATATTTTGCTTACAAAATATCAACAACAACTTTTTACCCGAGAAACTCTGTCGTTCTTTTTTTTCAGTTGAAACAATCATCAATAGAGAGGCAGGCAAAGAAATGTGTTAAAACAAACTCCAAACACTTGTTTGTTCATCTTTGGTTAACTCTAATCAACGGTTATTTCTGAAAGCTGAAAATTTCCAAAATACGCAAAATGCGTATGAAATAAATAGAAATGACTTCGAATTTATTTTGCAAAGGGTTAAATCATCATTCATCAACAAAAAGACACATTCATGCGAAAAAGGGTGAGACCTGTAAAACTATTGCTCTACCTTGCACATATTTTAAAATGTGTCTATGGATTGATAAACATGATGTCAATTCATTTTCACTGACAATTAAAGACAAGGTGACAGTTTTGTTTGACAATACGGCTTTTTCCACTTCTCCTGTGGATTCTTTGTCAGTTATTGAACAAGCGCTGTTATAGTTGACAAGTAATTTTTCGCTATATCAACTTGTCAATTTTATACTTGGCATACAAATACGTCAATTATCAATTTCAAAATGACAAGCATTATTCACAGAAAATCTTAATACAAATTTGAGGCACTCTTTATTTACATTAACTATTAGCTTAATATTGTCATCATCTTTTTTAATAAAGATTGCGGCTCGCGAAGGCAAAGAAGCTTTCAAACATTGGTTTCAATATATTAGTTCTGGTTTTGACAGAAATCAGATTTAAAAAAAAATGGAAAGTGCCCTAACACTGAGGACATCTGATTTGTTGATCGGTGTGTGTGTGTGGGACTTTTCTAGTCTTCGGTTTTTATAAGACACTTGTCAGATCTGCGGTGGTAAAAAGAAAAATTGTTAATTTCCTTCTCGGATGTGAGAGGCTCATCACTGACGTGTATTCAAACGTACTACTTACTAACTTTCAATGTGAAAGCTTTGCGACTGCTAGATGTCATGTGGGTTATTTTTCATTAAACGTCTGTGTTCTTGTGACTTAATTATCGTACGAAAAAATTTGCAATATATTACATTATTTTTTTTAAATTCGTGATGATTGTTTTTGTCCGCGGACATAGTATCGCTCGTTCACCAATGTGGCGATTCGAACCCACCTACATTTCTGATCGTACTTAATAAAATACTCTGCTGACATTTTCTTTGACTCTATAGTATGTGTACTTGTAGGACTATAGAAGCTTTTTATAGTTGAAATGAATATTTTATCTCCTTTTATCACAGTTTCATATATGCAATGTGACCACAACCCAACAATTTACAAAAGTAGTTTGACATTTTAAAAGAGAAGTGTTCCCATTTTCTGCATAGAGTAGATAGGTCATAGGGTAATCATTTTTCTATTGAAATGGTATTTATTTTGTAAATGGGATTGTTTACCACAAATAACCGCGCTCTGATTAGCACCGGATGTTAATCTCCTTACGGGATCGTTCTTAATATAAAAATAGCTCTGTGTATTTTCGGCCAAATGGGATTTGCCCAGTGTGAAGATAGCTCCAGTATTTGGTATATCCATAGTTATATGGTTTTTTTTGTAATATAATTTAATATTCGTTTTCACTGCACTTTTGTTTTCCAACACGTATATCTATGCCAACGAGATAGCGGCATTCTATACCATTCTACCGACGGCGGCGGCGGATACTTTCAATCGTTCAAATATCGATTTTAATTCAAGCACAAGAAGTATATTCCAATTTCACTTGCACTGCAATATTATGTGTGTAGTGTGTACGCTGTAAGGACTATTCCGCTGTTCGCGAGGACTTGTGGTCAGTTACCCGGTTACTTGAATACTGGTCAAACAATTGCTAGTGCTGACCATTCGGCTAGAGTCCAGCCGTCATTCATCCATCTAGGGGTGAACAAGTTCCAATTCCAGTAAAGCTGGTGTCGAGAGACGATTTATAGGAATTTAACTACGGACCCTAGTTATTCGTGTGGCTCAACATACAAGGGCTGGTATTGGTTTAGTAGTGGTATGTGTTTGCAGGACAACGTTTCTGTTTTATTTTTTTATATATTCCTTTGCGCGAATTTCGTTTTCGCTTTTATTGGAGTTTTTCTTAGTTCGATTCATACTCTCAAGTTCGAAGTAATGTTATGGTTGGAGTGGAAAACGAAAATTTACATAGTGCGATATTTTGTTTTAATTGATAAGGTTTCCTGTGCCGCATGGTGTGAATATTGCCTGATTAATTGGTAACTGCAATTAAATTCAGATTCAAGGTCGTTGATTGTTGTCATTTATTGTAGTTTTATGATTTATTATTAACGCGATTTCGGTTGGCGGTGATCAATTGGATTATAGGGTCACTTTGACAACGCGCGATGATTCTTGGAAAATTGGGGATTATGTAAATGATATGTTAACGAATGTAATTACGCTTTGATGGGGTTGGAAATGGTTTTATTTTATTAAGGCGATTCTTGGAAGGTTTTCCTATTTTAATTGGAAATTCTTCGAAATTTAGAACTTGGTGCGTTAGTCGTTGTTTTTTCCCCGACTTTCCTTACAGCCCATATAATAACATGCAAATAAACTTAGGAAATTACCAAGTCTCACGCAACATTATTCGAAACATTTTTCAAACATCGCATATTTGTTTTGTATTAAGAACCTCTTCCTTTTGTAAAAATGTCTACCTCTACTGATAAATTTTTGTATTCCACTGAAGTTTTAAATTAAAACAAAATTAAAACTAGTAAAATGAATAAGCCTAGAGTTCTGTATGAACTTGTTGCGCCAACTATGTCAGACATTTGGTTCGTACCGGCGAGAATGCTATTAAGATTTTAAGCTCTATAAACCCTTTCTTAAAAGTTAAAGCTTAGTACGAGCTAAATTTTA
Source organism: Cheilosia scutellata (assembly GCA_955612985.1). Lineage (NCBI taxonomy): Eukaryota > Metazoa > Arthropoda > Insecta > Diptera > Syrphidae > Cheilosia > Cheilosia scutellata. The sequence goes on along the minus strand of OY015311.1, from coordinate 6,533,306 downwards.
ACTCCCGCATACAAAATTCTTTCAAAAATGTTGATTTTAAGCGAATCCCTTTAGCCGAGCGATACGTATAGCTTCAGCTAAATCAAATCAAATTTTCATTTCAGACTGTAGTGCTATCTCTAACTATCTATCAAAATTTAGCGCGCCCGTTAATGGGCCGGCTGATTTTCTTAAGCAAAAATTTCACAGATCGTGATTTTTTTCTCTTACGTTTTTAAGCCTGTGTTTCCCACTTTTTCGAGAGAAACGATTTGAAATAACAGTGATCCCATAGAAAAAAAAAAATAAAATCGTTAACAAAAGTTAAAAAAAAAAAAAAAAAAAATTGCCCCAAACAAATGAAAAATTGCCCCAAAATAATAATTGGCAAACAAAACGTATTATGAAATTTTCATTGTTTTGGGGCCTTTTTGTATTTTATTGGGGTGATTTTTCATTTAATGGAAATTGTTTGAAGATCATTTGGTTCTTATTTTGGTATCAAAACAAAAATCTATCAGAAGAAACGCGAATTATACCGTTGTTACAAGGGAAGGACGTTACAGCTTTCAAGGAGTAAATAACTTACTGACAATTGAATTTGTGGCACACATCGATCAGTTTATTGACGAAAGTGCGCGCAAATTCTTAACTTGTAATTTCTTAATTTTGTTAAAGCTTAAAACCTGTTCAGATTTAGAAATAGCTTTCAATATAAGCTGTAGAAAAGCTAGCTCGGTTTTTTAAATAACTTTTAGTTTTAGCTTTAGAAAATTTGAGAAAATGAAAGTTAAAAATTCGAAAATTTTATTTTCTCAAATTTTCTAAAGCTTAAAGTCAGCTTTTCCTTACTTACTTGCTTAGATGGCGCTACAGTCCGGGGAGGACCTGGGCCTCAACCAACACGCCTCTCCATTTAACCCGATCTTTGGCTATTCGCCTATATCCAGTTGCGCACTTCAAGTTGGTTGAGGTCCCCTTCCACTTGTGCCCATCACTTAAGGTGTTCCTCTACTGCGTTTTCCCTCCGGGTTGGAATCGAAGACACTTCGTGCCGGAGCGTTGGTGTCCATCTTAGACGACTGATGCCACCTCAGTGTTTGAAATAACTTTTAAATTTAATATTCGCGCGAATTTTCAACTTTTATTTTCTCAAATTTTCTAAAGCTAAAATTTAAGCTTTACAAACAGTTACTAACAGGTTTTTACTTTTTCTTGAATATTTGTTGTAATTCGTGGTTTTCATTATGTTTGGGGTATATATCATTCTGTTGGGGTGATATTTCTTAAGAAGATCCCAATATTTAGAATCGATTTTAACATATTTTTCGCGTTTTTCATTGAGTTTGGGGCCATTTTTCATTCTTTTGGGGCAATTTTTAATTTTTTTAGGGTGATATTTCTTACAAAGGCCTTAATATTTAGAATCGATTTTAATTTGGGGCATAATTGCACAAAAAAAAATGAAATTTTTCCCCAAATTATTAATGAAAGGCCCCAAAAAATGAAAAATCACCCCAATCCTATACAAAACGTTGTTGTTGCTTACTATATAAATTTTTGGGGCATTTTTTCATTTATTTTTGGGGCCTTTTTTCATTGGGGCCTAATTTCATGGAGCCGAGACGTATACGACAAACGCCAGCGGGAATAAGGGTGAATACGATGACGAATCCCTTCAAAGTGAAACATTTGAAATCAAAGAATAGCAGACAAGAAAAAATGTAAGCGTTACGAAAATAAAACATTTTTTCGCGGCGATGAATTTTTGAAGGAAGTTATTTTCAACGAACAGGTGTTTTCTGTGACACTTGTATCCACAACGAGCTCCATGTCAAAATGATTACCCGATTTTGCCGCAGTTCGTAATACGGTGATAAGTAGTACAAGTCTTAAATGCTAAGAATACACACAACAACCTAGGTCTTTCGAGTAGGTTAAGCAAATCGATCATGTGCTAATCGATGTTAAGCACGCATCAACAGATTCTCACATATTCGAAGAAATTCAACTTCGGACGCCTTATCATACCTGGACTGGAGTGTCTAAAGAGAGCGTCTAAGGTAAAATGAATATGAATATGTTTACCGGACAGATTACAGAAGATGCATACATGTTAAGACCGAAGAAGTAAGGAGAATAAGGAGGGTCTGACCTACACATTCTCTGAGTTCAAAGATCGGCGGCCCCGATGTTTTTTTTTTTCGGAGATAATATCGGATACCTTTTGGTTTAATGAAAACTCCGATGTACTAATTCGATTCTCTTTTATGGCCTGGGGCAGAGGAAGAGTATTGACTTTATCCGACAGCGGACAGTACGAACGCTTTTCTGAAATTATGTATGTATACATAAAAAGAAAACTTTACAAGTCAATAAGCCATTCCATCGTCTTACCTATAAATTAGCCTTCGATTTCGGATTACACCAACGCCACTGTTACTAGTTTTGTAGTTCCAGGACTCGAAAGTTTGGAATTTATTTCCATGAGTGGTGTTCACACATTATTTTCCTTCAGTCACGCCCCACTCCGAGGCAACAAGTTTAGACGCAACTTTAATCACACTTTCGTGCTCTACATAACACCCTTGTGACTATGTGCTTGCTTAATAAAATAAAGTTCGCCTCCCAAAACCTGAGCACCTTATAAAACGCAAGTGTAGGTTCCCATAATTTATTGTGGCGCCATATAAACCAAGTATTTACTCCTTAAGCTAAGTCATGGCAGCATATAAATATAGAAATTCTCAAGTTCACCAAAAAAATAATAATCACACCCAATAACCATGACATTGCGCGACATTCAAGGTACATTTGAGTTTCTATATTCCAGCGAATTATGACAAATATTGATTTCATAAAAATATAATTCATTCAAAAAATGTAAGCAAAGTAAACAATTGCAAACGAGAATAGAAATTCTCTCAGCAATTCGATTGTTATCTCGCATTAAAAACAAACACCACCAAGGAGTAGATTTTATCGAAGACTACAACCTTAAAGACGTGAGAAAACTCCAATACAAAGCGAGTAGAGGTATGACAGGAATTCCATTAAGTTCACTTTTAAATGTCACGCAATAATAATTTTCTCTATCACCCTCTGAGTGGATTAGGAAAAGCCCCTTGTATAATTCAAGCCCACACAGCATGGCGTGAAAATATTTATAGCCGTTTCTGCGACTTGAATCGATATAAAAACTTTTTCTTACTCCAAGGATCAATACACATAGACTTCCAACTAAACTGATAATCAGTAATTTTATTAGTGACATAAAAAGAATCAATAAATAAAAAGCAGGGCGTGCACTACAAACCACTCTTGTATATAATTTCATTCAAAGAATAGTATTTACTTTCCATCCATTCCCTACCTACCTGCCAATTCATTTCATCCCCTATCGATTAGGAATAATAAATGTCCGAGCGCGAGCCCTCTACCAGCCAGCGCCGCTATCCTTTCATAAATTTGTTCTACTCGCAATGTGGAACGAAAAGGGGGTTTTCTGCTCCACGGTCCACATACAGACACAGGTTGTATTTCCTTTTAGATTTCGAAGATAAATGGCGTTTTTTTCCCACTTTCCCCGATGCACTTGTTGTACCCTGTGGTGTGTCTGTATTTTTGCATGTTAACTGCATTGTGCTTGTTCGAATGGGTCGATGTGCATTTCGCTGGCGTGCCCTGCTGTTAGGTTATAGGCCTGCACGTATGGCTCTGCCAAGCCTTGTTGGGTACGAGTATAGAGTGGTCACGTTAGGACAATGTCCTAGTTATGCTCAAATGCATGACATGACCGCAGTTAGTTGGCAAAAACAATTTTATTATGTAAATGGGCCTAGAAGAGGAGAGTGAATACCAACTCCCTGTCCCTGGTGGTCTACAAACACAGAGTTGGTATATTTTTCTGAGGGTATGTCGAGTTGTCGAGATTGGGTTGCCATAAAACTGAAGCACTTTTTTCGTGTACCATCAATGTTGACTTCATTTAATTTTATGATAGGTTACTTTCCGCCTTCGGGAGGTTCTTTTCTTCTTCCTTTTTGTTTTTGTACTACATGATTGATTGGGTTAAATTATTCATTTCCTTATTTTGAATTTGAAATTAAAGTCAAATTTAGAAAAGAGCTGTACACACATGTTTTCAAGTTTATATTTGACCCAAAATTGTTGGTTTCGATAAGAATACACAGCTGACATGAGTTGTGATATTTTAAAGAAAGAAAAAAAGAAGGCCAACCTTTGTAGAAACGACTTTACATTCTTTATGTCTTAATTGATTGCCATCAGACTATTTGCACTGGTGTATGACTGACGGCATATAAGGGTCATGTGCGACTTAAATTGCTCAAATATGTAACACTATAAAAGTTCCTTTAAACAAAATGTATGTAGCAGGCCAAGGTAGGAGCCATTAACCTTTCTTAATGACTTGTCGTTAAATAACGGCGATTGCAGCGATTTCTTGGTAGTGGAAAAAGGAGGGAGGCCAACATTTTTTAATTATAGAGCCGATTGTCCTAGTAAAAGTTTTAGTTATTTTTTTGACTAAAGTAAATGTAAATTCATTTGCAAATAGTATTAGTCTCGTGCCAATAACCTTCTTTTTTTTACCAACTTTGCGGACTCTCGGAGGCATTCCTTCATCGATTCTCGATCGTTCTTCTACGTTCGCTCTATTTTATGAACTTCTGCGACGACTGTGGATTTCAAAACGTAAATTTGGACGCTTTTGATACACAAGGCTGAACTTTGAAAATCCTTGAATCCGGTTTCTGAGCGTCATCCTCGAATTCGACAAAAGGATTCCCGTGCAATCCCACATTGGCTTCTGTTTTTCCTTTAAACTTATTCGCATTGAAAATCTCAGGATACCATTGATACCATTTGATACCATTGGTTCATCGCCCAATTGCAGTGCCAGATTCAACCGGAAAGTACGTCTTTTCAAAAACGGATCCATTTTAGTTCCCTTGGAATGTAAAGAACTGCATTTAATATTTAATATATGTACATATATTGTACGCACTAAAAAGTTCGATCTTCCACATAGAAAGTCATCAGTCTCAAAGAACCCTATAGTTTTTGTTAACCTCGTTTGAACCCGCTTACGCGTTCAAGTTCATTGACCTGTTTATTTGTAAAGAATGTAAAATTAATCCAATACGCAACACATCAAGTGTTGCTTTATTGGTACTCAATCAAAAACGTAACTCCCTCTACAATTGCAACTCAATAATAACAATTATTATCCTCACAATCAATTTGTCATCGGAATTAATTTATCTTTGAATAAATTGGGTTACAATTGATTCTTTCCCATCAGGTAAATACAACAACATCGAATGAGTGACATATGGTTGACATTATTTTGAAGAAAACGATAACCCAAGTAATTTGAGTATTAATGGTATTATCCATCAGGGTCATTGTCGCTGGACATTGACACTCGCAGCTCGTCAAGAATGTCTAAAGGTGGTATTACACCAGCAAATAAATATGGGAATTTCGTGTGATAGACAGACTTTTATGGCTACATTTATAAGACTATTGTGTAATATCAGAACATGGTATGTGTCATATAAAGGGTCCGCCAAATAATTTTTAAAAAACTACTGAATATTTTCTCAAATTTCTTTTTTTATTTGAAAGTACAATCCTTCCGGTTAATAATGGAAAATAATTTCATTCAAATGGCTGCCTCGGCTGGCCTTGCAGTAGCCAATTTTTAAGCACATTATCGATTGTGTGCAGCTGTATTTCACCAGTGGCTTCACGAATATTGTCCTTTAAAGCGTCAATTGTCTCTGGCATGTCGGCGTAACACTTATCTTTTACGGCACCCCACAAATAATAGTCCAACGGTGTCAAATCGCAGCTCCGCGGTGGCCAAACGACATCAGCTCTGCGGCTGATAATGCGATCTTCAAAAACAGGGCGCAAAACATCGAGTGTAGCTTCGGCTGTGTGGCACGTAGCGCCGTCCTGTTGAAACCAAATGTTGCCAATATCCTCCTCTTAAATTTTTGTGAACAAAAATTCGTTCAACATGGCCCGATAACGATCGCCATTGACTGTAACGGCCACTCCTTGCTCATTTTCGAAGAAAAATGGCCCAATTATGCCTCTGGACCAAAATCCGCACCAAACAGTGACTCGTTTTGGGTATACGCACTGTTTTTGGCTTTTCACGCTTTGGTTTATCGATGAGGATGCCAGTTTCTTTCACTTTTTTCACAAGATAACGAACATACGGAGCTGACGGTGCTTCTCTTCTTCCAAAATCCGTACGCAATTTTCGCACACATTCTGCAACATTACCATGATTTTCAAAGTAATGTCGCAATGTTTCCCAGCGTTGTTCAAGCGTATACACAACCATATTCGTTCAGCGGAAGGATAAAACTAATTATCTGTCAAATCAGACATGAGGTAAGTGTTACCATTCGCGAAATAAGCACTAGTTGTAAATAAAAACGTTAGATGGCGGACCCTTTAGTTCATAGATATAAACATTGCTTGTTTTTATATGACACTAGCGGACCCGGCAAACGTTGTTTTGCCTGCTCTTACATTTTCATTTCATTTTTATTTAACCGATGTGTCCAGACTGATTCTGTACTTTGTGTGCTTCGACCGATATTTCCTCGGACGTGTGCCCAGGAATTGTATTGTTTAGACAAATTTTCCCATGACTGTCGAAGAATAACGTTTGAAAAGTATTTTTTTGTTATGAGAGGTGTCACGCCCTTTTGTCCGATCCTGCCAGGTTTTGTAAAATGCTTCAATCAGGCAATGTTCAGATATCGTGATTTAAATAACTTTGTTGTAAGGGTGGTGCCATGGCCCGTTTTCCAATCCCACTTACTTTAGCTCCCATGGGTGTCCAGAAATAGGATTTAAAATGTATCTTTTTTTATACGGTAGGTACCACGCCCTTTTGTCCAATGTTGACCAATCTTCACAGCAACACTCCTGGGCCAATACCTAAGATTGTCTGTAAATTTAAACTTAATCGATTCGGCGGTTTTCGAGATATACGATTATGAATGTTTTTTTTGTATGGGAGGTGCCACGCCCCTTTTCCAATTTTGACCAATCTTCACAGCAACACTCCTGGGCCAATACCTAAGATTGTCTGTAAATTTAAACTTAATCGATTCAGCGGTTTTTGAGATATACGATTTTGAATGTTTTTTTTGTATGGGAGGTGCCACGCCCCTTGGCCAATTTTGAATAATCTTCACAGGAATACTCCTGGGCTGATACCTAAGATGGTATGTAAATTTGAACTCAATCGATTCAATGGTTTTCGAGATATAAGATTTTGAATGTTATGGGAGGTGCCACGCCCCTTTGTCCAATTTCTCACCTTTTAAACCTTCCCTGGACTTCCACAAATAATTCAAGACCAAAATTAGCCAAATCGGTCCAGCCGTTCTCGAGTTTTAGTGAGACTAACGAACAGCAAAACAGCATTTCATTTTTATATATATATAAGAAGATTTGCCATTCAAAGCAGTTGTTTTAATGTATACATAAAGATCTCTTTTGAACAAAAATATATACTGACAAAGCCATTTGCCATATATAAATTGGTCATATTTATATGGCATAGTGTAATACCACTTGTCATAATATATACACAAATTGGGCCATATTCTATGTGACACAATTGGTCATATATGATAGTGTAATACAACCTTAAGTATTTTTTTTTTTTTTTTTTTTTTGCTGCTAACGAGCACAAAGTACAAACCACAAAATCGATGAGTTTTGGTTTCTTTTGGAGTTTTGTGTGATTTAGTCAGCATGTCACACGTCACAACGAGAAGCACGCACTCGAACTCTACCCGCTTATAGCAATCCCTGTTGACGTATTCGCAGAGTTGAGGGTTCAAAGCCAAATGACTATGGCGCTTACATTCTATGGGAATGAAAAATATTCCATTTCCTCTGTCAAAAGAGGATGTCCACCCACCGTTTCGTTGAATTTCTATTTTTACCTCACTTTTGGAGCAAGATGTTGACGTCGTTGATAAATATAGGTACCGGCTCGTGAAAAATAAGGGGTAAAACTAATTTTAACCCATTTCAAGGTCGAACAACTGATTGTGACAAAGCGTCAGGTTGTTTCGAAAGCTTGCAAATCACTTACGCGAATGTATTCTGTTTATGGTACTTAATTTGTAAAAATTAATTGACTTAATGCTTTGATTTACATTTTTATTGATTAACATAGAAATTCCTTTTTTATATATCCAAATAGCTATGACAAAGACGCAAACATGAGTGAACACGACGCAACAGAAAAAGTTCCAAAGCCATCTGTGACGCCAGAATCTGAATCAATCGCCGCAAATGATGAACCGTCAGCTGATAGCCTTCCAAGTAACGAAGTCTCTATTGAAGGTGAGATGACACATGCCGCTCCTGCCACAGATAACGAGGAAAGTCTTCAAAATGTCACAGACTGCTCAAAGGAAGAAGTTGTAGACGAAACTAAGCCTGTCAATGGAAATGATTCGTCATCGGATACTCATTTTAAGGAGGAAACTAAGCTGCCATCTTGCGAAACAAATTCCGCAAAAGCGATAGAATCTTTAAGGGAACCTACTGTTGCTGAGGAGGATCACGCTATTATTCCTACCAACGAATCAACTCTATCAGTTGAAGCGTCCACGAAAGATGACCGCACTGTGCCACAAAATCCCCCACTCGAATCAATCACTGTAGTTTCAAAAGATCCATTAAAGTCCACTGAAGAAGAACGACCCATTCCAGCCACTACCACTCAATCCAGTGATGAATATGCTGAGCATGTAACCTACACTGACGATGGAACAGCTATCTATACAGATCCAAAAACTCAATACAAGTACAAGTGGTGTGAGTCGAAAAACGATTGGGTATCATTCGAAGACGCCACTAATCCCACTCCCAGCACCGATGATAACCAAAAATCCAATCCCTATGAGAACGAACACTACCGCTGGTGCACTGAAACGAACCAGTGGATACTGAAAACGACTGCACCAGCATCTAGTCAAACAGAAACCGAGCACTATCGATGGGATGCTGAGAAGAACGAATGGATTCTAAAGAGCCAGGTATCACTGGATAATGTTACCTATGGCTATGAGGATGGAGTACGCACGTACACCGATAAAGATGGAGCGGTGTTCTTTTGGGAGACTGAGAAAAAAGCATGGTTCCCGAAAATCGATGACGATTTCATGGCACGGTATCAGATGAGCTATGGATTTATTGATAATACCTCGTCGGCAGTGGTCGAGGATGAAGTGAAAAAGATTGAACCCCCGAAACTGGTGGAAGATGAGAAGAAAATTGATGTTCCTGTGGGCGGTGTGAAGAGAAAAGCACCACCAGAACCACCGAGTAAGTCGAATTTTTTTGAGGATTTATGTTCGCCTGACTAAGATGCAATTTTTATTTTCTTACGGTAGAGTGGTTTGAATTGGACCAGACGCAGAACACAAAGGTGTATGTTTCGAATTTGCCATTGGACATAACGATGGAAGAATTTGCTGAGATTATGTCCAAGTATGGAATGATTATGAGAGACCCACAAACTCAAAAGCAGAAATTGAAGTTGTACACGGAAGCAGATGGACAGATCAAGGGAGATGGACTGTGCGATTATATTAAGGTGGGTTGCTTATATTAAGATTTTGGTTTTTGGAATTTCTAAATAGCTGGAGCATAAGCACATTTCATTTTAGATAGAACGATTTTTTTGCGAACCCTTACCCGAGGTTAGGTAAATGGCGTATCAATAAAAAGTTTGTCTTCTGTCTTTAAAGCTCCTAGGGCCAGCTGTGTTTTGCGTATAGTACTAGGCTCTTCTTGGTTGTTCTTGTTTAAAACCTTCCAAATCTGAAAATTAAAAGCCAACTATATTTGTGTTAATTTTTATTGTTTTCTTTTTTTTATTTGTTGTCATCTTTATTACATTTTAATTCATTGTCACTTATGAGTTATGAATGAGCTCACAATTGAGGTAATTAATTTCTGGGTTTGCTTTTTTAATGTGTTATCTCTAATTAACATTCTATAGGTTTTTTATTTTATTTTATTTATTTTCCATATTGCTTATTCGCTGATTATACAGTTTTTTTTTCACTGTTGGTTTCCAATTACATAATTTATTAATTATTAAATACATATTAACAATTTCCATAATCGATTGCATGTGATATGATTATTTTTTCGAAGTGTGGTGTATACTTATTTTAATTTTTTGCTTTGTGCTTAAATTACACGCATTTAAAAAAAATTACATTTTATTCGTCATAGCTGCACGTGAGTTTTTGTTTTCTTTTTATGAAAAAGCAAAATTGTATAAATAACATAAAATTAATCGAAATGTTTATATCTTTATTTTGTGTTCAAAATTTTGTTTTGGTCTCTATACATGAAATTAATACAAAAATATACAATTTTAGTTCTACAATTAGCTTTTTTTATTTTTTATTTTATATATAAAAAATACAAGCATTTAGTTTGCCATGCAATACAACTTAAGTGTAAATAATAATAATACAAAAAAAATCCTAATATTATTTTATATATATTTACACATATAAAACATTTTTTTTTTTTAATTTATCTTTAAAAAAAAACGACTTGAGCGAGGACAGATGTTTTTCATTTTAATACAAACGAACAAATATTATAATAAATTAAATATGAGGAGCAACTAACTGTTGGTGGTGGAATATTTGAGCAGGAAGCACTTACATATACATAACTGTAGGATATTAAGAATCAATTTGACGCAGAGTTGGAGTACAACTGACAAATATATTACATAGAATTGGATTATGTTTGAGCTTAGAGCTTATTGAAAGCCGAGAAAACTGGGGTCAGATCACGTAAAATAAAAACGATTGAACGATATCGTTTGCACGAATGCTGTCTCTATCATATCTGTGGCAATAAACAGAGACTGCTATTGTCGAGACGATGTCGTTCGATCGTTTTCATTTTACGTGATCTGCCCCCTGAAAATTCTGGGCGTGTTTATAAATGACACCACAATTCATTGAAATCCACTGCCCTTGGCTAACAGTTCTGGACTAAAGTGGAGTGAAAGATTTGGATTTGCAAAGTTTTGGTAACAAATCCAATCCACTGTTCTTTCTCTCGAACAAGTTCATAGATGCACCACAGTCCATTTTTAAACAAACTTTGTGCTAAAAAACTGCGCTACAACTGGAAAGATCCACTTGTAGCTCTCCCTTTTATTTGCGGTGGGACAGTGTATTCTCTTTTGCAAACTTTCAAACCATCCAACTGACTTGATAACTTGAAATAAAATTTATTAAATCAATAGTTGTCAGTTGATAATCGAACGAATCGTCTCCCAAAGGGATTTATGTAAAAAGAAGACTGCGCCAAATTTCAAGCTCGAGTTAGATTCCCGTTTATTTTAGCTTAAACTTACGTCTATCACTTACAAATTTACTTGTTGACTTATAAAGAGAAACATAAAACATTAGAAACGAGTGTCTGACTTATCGACAGAGAAGAATACCTGAACAAAGTTCGTCTAAATGGTTGGCTTTTGGGACTGTCCTAATAAGCTTAGCATACTAAATTTTTGTTTTCCAAAACACAGTCAAACTAAATTTCAAATTTAATTCTTAACAAAAAATAGAAAATAAAGTACGCTCTCATGACTCGATTATTCACTTTCTCTCTGGAATGGTGGCCTCATTGTCAGAGTTCTTGTTCTTCTTGCGCTTTCGTCGTGCTTCGATGAAGATCTTTTGTGCATCTGGTGACAGTCTTGAGATACGTTCCGCATACTTTCGTATTCTCTCTTTTCTCTTTCTTTCCGCATCTTCAACCTGCAGTTGTTTGGCTTCAAGTTCGATCTTTTTCTTTAGTTTCTCCTCCTTTTGGCGACGCAGTTGATCTTGGTATTCCCGATCTCGCTGTTCGGCTTGCTCCTTTTGCTTCTTCTCTTCGATTTCACGAAGGCGATCTTGTTCACGCAGCAAACGATCTTGTTCTTCGCGGAGTTTTAACTCCTCTTGCAGACGCTTCTCTTCGTCCAGTTGGCGTTCAAGCTCCTCTTCGCGACGACGAATTTCTTCTTCGCGGGCCTTTTGTGCGGCTAAGCGTTTACGGTTTTCCTCCTCAAGGCGGCCGAGTTCTTCTTCTTCTCTCTTACGGTCGATTTGTATCCGCTGGAGTTCAAGGCGCTTTTCGTCTTCCTCTTGAAGGCGTTTCAGTTCCTCCTGCCGTTTCGATTCTTCTTCTTCGGCGCGGCGGCGATTCTGCTCGGCAACTATTTTCTGTTCGGTTAGCTGACGTTCGCGTTCATTCTGCTGTTCTTTGAGTTTCTCTTCTTGTTCCATACGCAAACGGTTCTCTTCGTGGAGACGTTGCTTGCGTTGGCGATCGTGTTCCTCATCGCGTTGTTCCTGCAGGCGTTTGGCTTCTTCGTCTTTGCGTTCTTGATCTTTTTGGTCATTGGCACGTTTTGCTTCTAGCTTTTCACGTTGAGCCAGAGCGGCTTGTTCTTGCTCCTTTACCTGTTTGTCTTCTTCGGCCTGCTTGAGCTTCAGTTCATCGAGCTCGGCTTGTTGTTGTTTCTTTTTTTCCTCTTCTTGCTTAGCGCGTAGTCTCTTCTCACGTAGCAGCTTACGACGACGATGCTCGGCACGTTTACGTTCCCGCTCTTGACGGCGCTTCTGTTCGGCTAGCTTGTCGAAATTCGTCCTTACGCGTTTGCCTTGGGACTTTCGTTTAGCCTGTTCGACGGTTTCGTTATCGCTTGATGGTGCGTTCGTGGGTTTTCGAGAGCGCGTTGTTGTTGTGTCTGGATATCCTTCAGCGGCTTGAATAACAGCTGGTCCTGTTGCCAAGTTTCCAGGAATGAAATCCATCGGCATTGGGAACAGCGTGGATGGTGAAGTTGGTTGGTAGTTGTCTCCATTGATTTCGTTGGTTCGATAGTTGGGAATAAAGCTGACTGAGATGTCATTGGTTGTGTCCGGCAAAGTAGGACGACGACGTGGCTTCGCTTGAATTTGGTTGGATCGCCGCTGCGACCTGAGTGGGTAGTTCTCAGCGCTGTCGATTGGCTTCACTCTGCGATGTGTTCTGCAATGACAAAAAAGAAACGTTTTATTATTATTTGTAGGTGGAATCGGTAGATCTAGCTCTGAAACTCCTAGACGAGAGTATGGTTCGAGGGAACAAAATCAAGGTGCAACGGGCCAAGTTTCAAATGAGAGGTGAATATAATCCGACGCTGAAGCCTAAGCGGAAAAAGAAGGACAAGGAGAAGCTACTCAAGATGAAGGAGAAGTGAGTTATACATGAGTGTCCTTCATTTAATTTTTTACAATCGAATATTTATCTTTCAGACTCTTCGATTGGCGCCCAGAAAAGATGAGAGGAGAACGCTCGAAACACGAAAAGATTGTCATCATCAAAAACTTATTTACACCAGAATTGTTCGACAAGGAGGTGCAGCTAATTATCGACTACCAGAACGACTTAAGGGAGGAATGCTCCAAATGTGGAACAGTGCGCAAGGTGGTCGTCTATGATGTAAGTATTATTTGAGCCTTTGTAATGTCCGTGGGTTTGACATATTGCTTTTGCAGAGACATGCTGAAGGAGTAGCGCAGGTTAATATGGCCGATCCTGATCAAGCTGATTTAGTTGTCCAAATGATGAATGGGCGATTCTTTGGCAAACGAAAGCTGATAGCTGAGATTTGGGATGGAAAGACCAAATACAAGTTAGTCGGTCGATGTGAGGCTTTTACGAAGCGAGTAATAAATAATTTGATTCTTTTCAGGATTGCCGAGACGGAGAAAGAAGTACAAGAGCGTATCAGTAAATGGGACAAGTATTTAGAAGAAAAGGAAGAGAAGGAGGAGAAGGACAAAGCTCGTTTGACGGTTTCAGCCACTAACGAAAGTGATTGTGATGTGGCCAAGGAGAAAATTGCGGAACTCCTTGTGGAAACTGTTGTGGAAAGCGTTGTGGAGAACGTTGCCTCTCCTTGAATGTTGTAGAAAATGTGTCTAAGAAGGGTCAAATAAACGAAAGTGATCATTTAAAGAAAAAATACTGAAACTTTAAAATTACTTTTTTTCTTTCCGTTAAATGCAACAGACTTGGCCCTGGCCCGAGGTTAATCAGTCTCAATTACTAGCTAAGTTAACAAAATACGAGTCAAACGTTACTGCGAACGCTTTACAAAAACCATTGAACCCTACATACGTACAATTTTCTAATAGATTCTAGTGAAGACAACGATGAGATTGTGAAAGATAGTTAACCGGCAATTTCTATTTAAATGAAAAATGCGTTCTACAGAGTATTTTAGTTGAAATACTTTCGAAGAGGGCAGCGTTGCACTCGAATTCTGATACTTCTGCTGAAGAGAAAAACGAGTTAGACAGCCTTCACCTTGATCTGATAAAGCGGCTCTTGTAGCAACCATTGTACGAAAAAATAAGTAGAGCTTTTTTTGAAATTCAATTGTCTTGGGGTATAATCGTACTAGACACATAAATTCATCCCACTCAAAGACATACTCACCTTACGCCGTCCTTTGAACTAAGGTCAAAAACTTCAAGCACCACTTCGTTGGCTAATTGATTCGGATACGTCTGATTCCAGCGGTCATAGATTTTAAAGCGATTCTTCTCACTGACTCTTGGCATTTTATGTTGGCATATATAGCGATGCTTGTCCACGCAGGAACGTGCTGACCATCTAATCGATAAAGGGAAGAGAAAAGCAAATCAAACAATTAATCACAACACCCAATAAAATGCAAAAGAATTCGCAACAGAAAAGTAATGAAAAGCGTGTATTGTATATGCTATTATGTGTGTACTCGAACAAAATTTATACTTCGCTTCTATGCATACTAAATCAGGCAAGTCCATAACTAATGGACTTTCCCTGGCGCGGTATTGTGGCAGCCAAAAGGCACATCAACTTGTTGAAACGTAATAAATTGGACAGTAATGTCAATCAAAGGAGCTACGATATGGAAAAGTGTGAAAAGTGTGGGATTCCTACTGTCAACCATGTGTTGAATATTAATTACAAGCTAGCAATACTGAGCCAAAAAGACTTGTTGGTGCTCTCAAGTGCATGCAAAAGTGTACATAAGTGCTATACTAAATATACAGAAGAGGAAGTTACAATGGATAGAAGACAGCTATTTACAAACCTGTGTGGTTGTTCTTAAGCGATGTTTTTGCATGGGATACCATATGGTTCCACTATTACATCGCTACTTTAACTTTAACTCTAAATGTGAATGTGTTTTGTGGTGTTATTTGGGTGAGATTGCTCTCAACACTTACCTGTACTTCAGATATGGATTAAACACGGCACAATGATACTCCAGATTCTGTCTGCTCCTGCAAAAAATGCTCATAAGTAACTGGTCTACCGAATATCAAATAGGAAAATGTATTCTAGAAGAAAGTTTAGCTTAAAGGTAAACATTACTCGGGATCCAATCGGCTAAAAGCATCGTATGTCAAGTTTTTGCCACTAATGCTCCATTGCCATGCGTTGCTGTGCCAGTCAAAGGTGGCTCCCATCCAGATTTCATCGGGATCTATAATTGAACAGGAAATGGAATTTATTTCTAAAATTTTATAAGAAGACGTGCAGCATACCATGGTCCATATCTTGGAGAAACTTTCTCAGTTTTCGATCTGAGCTTTTGTTTGGTTCTGCCAGTTTGCTGTTCTTATCCTTACACTGAAAGTGTGCCTCCAGCCAATTGGCTTTCTGGTCTGAGATCGTATAACATTCTGCACCGATTCGTTGGAATTTTGGTGGACACATCGCGTACATGCGACGTTTTGTGCGAATGTGATCTTGTGACTGAGCAACAGTGAGCACTGGAAGAGAATGAATGGATTTAGTTAGATTTGGGGTTAACGTATCTCCTTCAGTTTTAGATTACGTGAGGCTTATAAAATCTAACTAACCAATTTATCAAAAATACTTACACACTGATAGGGTGACTAAAATACAAACTGCTGTATAAGCGCCCATTTTGTGATTGTTTGCGTCTTATTGAATAGTTATTTAATTATTTGAGACTCCTCTCAAAGATCTTCAACTTTTTTGTTAAAGCTTCCTCTTCCTACTTTTAGCCTATTTTGTGGATTGATCTAGTTGTGGTATTTTGTGTCAGATTGACAAAATATTTTAGAAAATGTTGCAAATGTCCTTGGGCCTTAGATTACATGACTCCATTGCAAATATAGTGATGAATCTGAAAAGAAAGAATAAAATACAATTAAAGCTTAGTGGATAGTGCCATACGCGAATGAGATAAATGTAATTAGGTAAACAAAAGGAAGTAACGTAGGTACGTGCTGAGAGAGAGGGGCTTCCCTCTACTGACTTGTATCAGAATTTAAGCTGAAGTTGCGACGTAAATCAGTAGCTATTGCGGCTGTCGAGACAAAGACTGTGTAAATGGGCTAGGATTGGTCAGACACTAAGTAAACCGAATGACAACATCGAGAAATCGTGGCCACAATTAAAATATCTTATGCAGGTCGAGAAATATGGAGGAATATGTTGCAGTCCTATGCCCCTACCGGGGTTGGAAGAAATAATATGAAGAAAACGTTGAGAAATAACATTTTCGATACAAGGGAGAGTTCCATTACATCTCTACTTTTTCGGTCGCTATAGGAAACAATCTGACGCAAATAGGAAATCAGCCGTTATTATACACCACTTTATTAAATTGATTTAATATTTACAGTTTCATTTTCGTCGATGCAAACCTAGACCGTGAAAATTGATACGCGATGGGTCTGTTGTCCTCCCTAGGATTGACCAAATGTCATGCGGAGAGCATTTGCTCACCAATTTTTGACAACCATTTTGATTGTACGGAAATGTGTGCTGTATGTGTGCTGGTGCGCACGCCGATTTTGGTGTCAGACACGGAGCGAGTAAAATCAAAAAAAAATTTGTTTTTTGTTTAAAGGGGATTCCAAATCCAGGAGCACTCAGACGAATCTCGGTCCATTGTACTACCAAGCAGAAACCCCTTTTTTTGTGTAGTGGTGGAGAAACTCTGATATTATTCGTTTCTCTTTATGGTCGGTGGTAGAGTATTGCTGTCCCCCGCCGGGGCTTGAACCAACGCCGCTCGGGTCACAGGCAATGTCTCTAACCACTACAGACTACACCATGAGCCGCTTAATGCCCACTTCCTCTGAGGAGATTCAAATTATTGTTTTCCCTGCACCGGCCAAGTGCGAGTATACTCGCGCACCGAATGTTCAGTACTTGGTCAGAGGTGATGTCTTGAAAAGTCGGTTGTTCTTTGATTTGAAAGACTTAGGTACAAAATTTAACAGGTTTTTGTATGAAGGAAAATATTTTTTTTCAACAAATTACTAATTATGTAGGTAGGTACTCCAAAACCAGTCAATTTATCGCTATCATTGGTATTTGGCGTTTAACTAGGGGTTATACATATTATACCTGATGTTGTGTGCAAATTTCAGCCTTCTACGTCTATTAGTTTTTGAGAAAGACCTAGGAATAGAACCTAGACCCAGATAGAACCTTAGTGGGTTCGGACAGAACGTACAGACATCGCATCGTAGCGAAAACAATAAGGTTCCGTTTTGTCCCTATGAGAACGGAACTGGCTGTGGTGGGGATAAATTCTCTCTCAAAGAGAACAACTTACGAAAACGTTAGGAAACGCTTTTGTAGTAGGTAGGTAATCTATAAAAGAAAATGACAGACACATTTTGTTTTTCCATAAATTGCATGCTATGTAGAATGTAGTATAAATCCTAGTACTGACTGAGTTCCAAGCATTCGAGAAGAGAAAAAAATAAATAAATTTCCCGCCTTTTCTGATACGATGTTTATACCAATTTGTTTCTCATATCGTAAGAAATCAAACGACAAATGCAAATAGTCGTTACACGCGCATGCCAAATAGGACAACAAATTTCATCTGTCAAATTTCGGGCGACTGACAGTTGTTTCAATTCTTACTCAAAGAAATTTGTTGAGTAAAAAATAAGTAAGATTCTCAGTGGAGTGGTAATTATCTTACTCTATCAAACCCGCTCTCTTTTGCGAATTTTTCAAGTTAAGGAAGGACATTGAGTAAAAATGCGTAAACATTCTTAAGAATTAGTAAAAATTCGTAAGATTTCAAATTAAAGGAACAGACCTAATGAACTGCCATTTCATAGACTTGTCACCGATCTTTAAGTTCGCTGAATGAAGTTTATCAGTATATTTAATACCGGAACAGAGTCTGACCAAATTTGACTAGAATATTCGAATGTGCGGTAACAGACTTAGGACATATTTCCATTGAACTAGATATTGCCCTGCAATCTTTCGCTGTATATTACAACATTATGTCACTCGCTTTCGTTGACATTTCCTCAGTATCTGAATACACGAAGGTAATATCAATTAAAAATTATAAATGGTATTTCTACTCAAAAAATGTTGTTTATTAACACATTATGCTCATTTACAAGTGCAAATCACTTGAAAGCAATCGCAAACATTTCACGAAATCGTAAGCCAACTGGCCACATTCTCAATTGATTCCAACAAAAATCAATGCAATCAGCTCTGCCTGCACCCAAGCACACTCCAAGCCAATTAAAAAATACCTTTTATGTAAATTGACTTGGACAGACAGAGAAACACGCATAAACAAATAGATTTCTTAAGTTTATCGCGCAAATGTCATATCCATATACTGCGGCGCGGCGGTGCGTATGCACTTGAATTCTGATGGAGTGACTGAGTGCCATTGATTACAATCGTCATGCCCAGACATCTGGTCTATTGGACGGGCTATTACTTTACCTATTACCACCCTGGCTGAGTATTGAACTGGTTTCCTTGGCTGACAAGACTGGCGAATATTGGAATGGAATTCAATACACACTATACTGTGCGTAGCTTAGCAAGTGACCATTACCACGACGACTTTAAATTATTGTCACATTTGACGTGAATTCGAAAACTCAAAGTCGTAATGACAATCAATTATGCGACATACTTATCTTATATCTAGCTCCTGGAGTAATAGCGCTGGCTGCTTTGACATTGGATTAAGCACAAGTTGTGTTTACTTGAGAATCACGTCTTTATCTTATCGTCGTGATTATATTTTTTTTCCTCTCAAAATTTGAGTAGAAAAATTACTAAGCGTATATGATATAGGATAATTATAAATGTAAGATTAAAGTCATTTAGAAACTTTGCGAAACAGTGCAGTTTATTTTGCTTAAAACTGCTGCTTGTGAGCACGGAAAAGATGGGCAACATCCACGTAGCATTGTGAAATAATGTAGAAAGTAACTTTCGGATGAGGTACATCGTACATATCTGCTTTTAACAATCACGGTAATCTGCGCGCATTCCATTCATCATCGTTCATTCACATCGATACGAATTTCCATGAAGCAATACTGGTGCTCCTAACAATCTTAAGAGAGCAATTTTTAACTGGTAGGCATAGGGCTATGTTAGAAGTTGGAAGCCGCATCCTTTTTCGACTCTGGTTATAATTTTGATTTGTTATGTATGCGTCCGATGAAAATGTACTTTATTTTAGGTAGTCTGCATTTTTTGTCATCTATGTATTTCAAATGTCAACTTCTGAATGCGAACTGTGCTACCAAGCTTTAAGATATTAATAACAGGGCCTGACAAAAATTTGGAAGCTTACTCAACCACAACAAAAACCGTCGACTGTAAGACACATCTTGTGGTCGAGTTTTATAGAACAGCGGATTTTAATTCCCCAGAAGTTAGTTCCAATGCTTAATGCAAAAAAACCTGTCCTGGTGTGAAGGTATCGCAAAACTCATTTTAGTTCGATGTGAATGAATAAATAACAAAAATCACTCGAACCCATTTTCCCGCTTCTGTGCGAAATCGAACAGCCAACTCAGAGCCTAAACAAAAAAACATGCTGAACCGGCTTACCAAATAAAACCAATACTCCAATCCTCACCGCTGTCAACTCACGTTAAAAAGAAGAACAATCAATTTCAATCTGACACCACTGGGCTACCCGTCGCCTTGCATAAAAATGCCAAAATTATCTGATGCCAGTGTCACATGTGGCCGGTAAAAATTAAGTCCGATTGCGCAACACCTCAGTTCATGAGTGGCAGACTTATGTCATGCATGCACGGTCGACCTTCCCAAAGACCAACTCTTATATATACCGACTCAATATTATTATCAATCAAAACGAATTTAATCTCATCGCCATAAGACGAGATCAAGTTAGGGTTGTGCTACAACAAGTGAAAGATAATCAAGCGCACTCAGATAGACTACACGGTGCTTGAGGAAGGTTATGGAACTGCCCAGTCCAGAGCCAGCTAGATATAGATACTTATCTAATCCGAAGTGATTAATCTATTTTTATTCTCGTTCTCGATTCTGTTTTTCAGTCGGATGGGTGAGTGTGTAGGAGAACGTGCAGGGACTACTGCAATTGGATGATAGACTTTCGTTTTGCTTTCCGTTAAAATGGAGGTGATTAACTTATCAAACCGGTGCCTGGTGTCGATTGATTTATAATTGTAATCCACTTGTGATGTGTTTGATGGACTTATTTAGAAATTGATTGCAGTCATGTGTGTGTTTTGGAGGTTTCAAGATGCGAATGCCGCATAAGCGTAATCAATTTTGGCGGCATTTTTTATACGCACGCATTTATGACAGAAACGCTTGGCCTATCTATCGTCACATTAGATAGATACCAGTAGATACCTGTAAGGCTATGTAAATGTTAATTAAAGTTAATTTCATGGAAGACACGCAGAACGTCAAGTGATTAATGTGCTTCGTGGGAAGTGTATCACATTAAGCTGTCAGCGAAAGAGGGAAGTAAATCTCTGTCCAAATGGGTATACTTTACGTGTAGATAATGAAGGAACACTTGCTGTCGGCACATCGATCAAACTTACGAGTCGTTATAGATTGAAGGGAAGATTTGACAAGTAGAACTTTCTTGACCTTGTTTTAGTCAATTGGTTCTCGTTCTTACAGATTTTACACGTTTTGAGATCTAAACGTGGCAAAATTGCAAAATCGGCTACGAGAATATCATACTAAATGTATATATCTATGGCAGGAATCAATGAGACGTGCATTTGATTTATAAAAAATCAGTACCTATGTACCTTATACAGTATACCACGTATGTATTAATGAACAAATTTACATAAATCAGTTAGCTAGCAAGTGTTAGGAAGCATATAATAATTTTAACTGTTGTGAACCACCTCGGATCCTTTTTCATTGACAATCTTGGCGAAATGGGAATTGGAAGCCCTAAGCCAAATTTACGTTCTTAGCTTTAGAAGTAACCTATGGTCTAAGTGTGTCGTTTCTTTTGGTATTCATGAATGAGTTCACCAGGCATAAATGCCTAGTAGTGGGTTATAATCTTTTAAGGTAAAACGTAGGACATAGAAATGTGACGGTTGGGTTATTTTAGGCAGCTATCTTGGCATAGTCAAGACACATCTCGAACAAAATTAAAGGTCCATATTGTGATACCACAAGACTAGTTGAAGACTACCAACCAACTACAACCAACGAGTGTACAGCTGTTGGACAGGAAGTTTGCTCTTAAATTGTTTAGTTAGTGAGTGTTTCCAAAACTTTTAAAAGAAGTACGAGGAACTGAGAAGAGATTAAATATAGCACAGAAAATCTGTAGATGATGGGTCGTATGCAAAAAGCAATAGCTCAGTCTCATGAGATTGAACTGTGAGACAGAGCGAAAGGTATTGAGACTGAGGTATTGCAATGAGCAAAAGCTCGATTTGGTAGGTATGCGAAACCTTTGTCTCAGTTCGTTGTCTCAGTCTCTGCGAAGATAACTTTACAGAGTGAGTGTAGTAAAGCGAAAACAACAATTAAAAGGGCAATTGATGGAAATAACAGTTTTCTTGTGCAGTTTATTGAAGACAAAGCCAAGTAGGTACCGCAAATTAAAAAAAAAAATCTCGCTTTACAAACATATAAATGTATGAAAGCAGATCTAGGCTTAAAGACAAATGTGATGTAAATAAAACGGGAAATATAAAGATTCACAGGATATTCTAGTAGTAGTAGTAGTAGTAGTAGTAAATTGTTTTATTTATTTTCATAAAAAATTACAAAACATTACAACTTGACAAATACTGTCGTCTGTTGGAAAGAGTGGCTAATTAATTTAATATGTATTACTAAAATATAATTAAATTTACATTCTTATTTTATGAGTTGTACTCATATACATACCAAGCTTTTTCGGTAGAAAAATGCTCCCACAATGTATTTATGAAGTGCGTTCCAGCTACCTTCAGTTTCTCCGTTGAGTATATTGGTGATCTCGTCCTCCTCCAAAATCGGTTTTCCAAAAACACTTTGTCGAAAGGGTCTCAGAATTGGGCATTTTCCAACGAAGTGAAGAACAGTTTCTTCCTCATGTAAATTACACAAAGTGCAGTTTCTTTGTTCTCCTTCCCGAAATTGGTTTGCATTAAGACCTAAGATACCGGCACGCGTTTTAAATGTCCACATTATCAATTGTCTACCATTAGCATCATCGAAGTACGTGGGACCAATTGAATGCTTCAGTCTGCTATAAATTCCATGAGAACTTATTTGTGCATCCCTCAGATTTTTTTGGATTTGGTTCTTTCTTAATGTCTCTATTGTTTGGACAATGTTGGATTTCCAAGCGTCTTCGTGAAATTGCAAATTGGTCCAATTTATTCCATCACGTTCCCCCTTATTTTTCCATTCTTCAAACCAGTATACATTCTTATCTATTATCTGCTTTGAGAGTATGTGTGGCAACCGAGTGACTTCATATCTAAAAAGTGTTTTTTGTACATATTCCATGTGTAATCTTAATGTGTACAAATGCATGTCTGGAACTCCTGTTTCTAGGCTAAGTATGTAATTTGGGGTGAAATCAGGCAAACCAAATATTCTTTTAATAAAGTATCGCTGCATTTTATCAACGGCGTCGAAATTTGAAAATCCCCAAACTTCAGACGCATAGCAAAATATAGCTCTCAACACGGCGTTGAATAATTTGAATTTCGCTGAAAGCTTTACCTCCTTCTTTCCGATGAAATTTTTCCAGGTGCTATTTAAGCAATTTTTTGCCTTTGCTTCTCTTTCTTTAAGCTGCCCCACTAACGAAAGCCCCGGTGTTATAATCATTCCTAGATATTTGTACTCCTTTACTATTTCTATTTCCGTCCCGTTGAAATACCATTTCTCGTTTTTTGCTCTTCTACCTTTGCTGAAGATCATAATTTTGGATTTTTCTAGGTTGATTGTGAAATTCCAGATTTTACAGTACTCTTCCAACTTTTTTATCATGCCTTGTAGCACGAATATGTCTTCAGCTAATATAACGATATCATCCGCATACATCAAAAGTCGAACAAGAAAACCATTCAAGTGAAGTCCACCCCCCAAGTAATCGTGCAGATCGTTCAACATCAGTGCAAACAGTAGCGGGCTAAGTAAACATCCTTGCTTTACTCCCATTGTGGTTTCGAAATAGCCTGACGCTTGTTCACCATCCCAAACAGCAGATATTGTGTTTGTGTACAGACTTTTAATTAGAGCCAAAAACTTCGATGACACTCCCATGTTACTCAATTTGTAGAATAGAGATCTTCTGTCGATACCATCAAAAGCTGCCTTAAAATCTACAAAAAATCCGTAAACTTTCTTTTTTTCACTATTTTTTATTTTAATTATGCTGCATAGGCTATAAATGTTGTCCACGGTCGAATAATTTTCCCTAAACCCAGCTTGGAATTCATTCAGAATTTTGTGTTTCTTTTCCCATGTAGATAGTCTGCTGTGCATAACTCCCACCAATATCTTGGTCACACAGTTCATGAAAGAAATTCCTCTATAGTTTCCCACTTCATTCGGATTTCCTTTCTTGAATATGGGAAAAATAATAGTTTTAAGAAAACTTTGGTCCACTTTTCCTGTGTTCAGCATATGAGTAAATCCTTTAGACAGCAGCTTAATATAATTATTTGGTGCATTTATAAACAATTCATATGGCAAACGATCTTCTCCAGGTGCTTTATTTTTTTTTACCTTTTTTAGCATTTTTTGAATCTCATTAGTTGTTATCTCCATGTCTAGATCAACATCCAATAAAAGGGGTTCAGCCCATTGCACAGGTTCAGCTAGCAATTCCGGATTTAGTAGATTTTCAAAATAATGCTTGAATTCTTCTACGCGTATTTCTGATCCCATTCTAAAACTGTTTTGGCGTAGTTCATTAGCGAATCTCCACCACGTTTTTGAGTCTTTAACGTTGTTTAATTTCATTTCCAAATTTAAATAATATTCTCTTCGTTTCTTCTCACATATTTGTTTATATTTCAAATTCGATATTTGATATTCCTGTTTTGACTCCTCATTGTTAGTTCGTCTCCACAGTTTTAATGCTCGAAATGATTTTATTCTGGCGTTGTAGCAAGAAAAGTCGTACCATTTTTGCAGGAATTGAATTTTGGTTCCACTTTTTTGTTTGTTGCCCACAGCCTCCTTTATCATGTTTATTAAATGATTTACCTCGACAACCTCAATAATTTCCGAATACTGCTCTGCCATGCTTTGTAACTTGTTTCGGTATACATTTTCATCTTGTTTATTATACATGATTTTTGGTAGAATATTTAGGCTTTTAACTTCCTCATCAATTGTGTTTAAGCTCAGATTCAGTTTTATTGGCATGTGATCTGAATGGATTTGCGTCTCTATTGTAAAACTATATACTCGGTTCGCTAGTTCTCCAGAAATTGCACAGATATCATTCACGGACTCTCCTACCGTTGACACAAATGTTATCTCTCCTTTTTCGTCTCCATACGTTCTTCCGTTTAAAATCACCAGCCCGTAGTCATTGCAGAGATCAATAAAATCCTTCCCCTTGCGATTAGTGGTTTTATCTTTTGATGACTTTTCCATAAGAATTTTATGATTTTTAAGTATATAGTTGTCCAGAGTTTGAGTTTCTTCTCCAATTCGTATGTTCATATCACCTATCAGAACAATATTTTTGTTTTCGTTTCGTGCTATCTCAATTTTCAGCTCGCTGAATTGCTCGCTCCATGTTTCCTGTCTTAAGTATATTGGGAATATTTCGAACTTTTCTTCACCACAGTCTACTTCAAGTATGCTCCATCGCTTTCTTGTCCCGTATTCTATCTTCACATTTCTTTCTTTTAAGCACCTTTTAAAGCCAAAAAGTCCACCTCCAATAGCTCGTCCACGAACGTTATTACGGTATGCTGGTTGCCAATGCAATTTAAATCCTCCGAAAAATTTTTCGTATCGGCTAATGTATTTTTCCTCTACGTGTGTTTCTTGTAGCAAAAATATATCGTGATCCTTTATGAAGTTATAAAATTCAGGAAAGAGATTTTTAGCTGCAAGTCCATGCACATTATATGAAATTATACTAATAAAATTACTTTTTTCATTTCGTTCATTGCCCATAGTACTAGAATAATTTTTTATATTTTGTCTATTCTGAAATATTACTGTTTCTAAATTTTCTTTATTGTTATCTAGATTCAAGTTTCTTACAATATCTTCATTTTGGTTCTTAATGCCTAATCTACTCTCACCACAGACGACAATTTCCTATTGTTTTTTAGTTTTATCTACATTTAATTTGTTACAAATTTCAAGAAGTTTTTTATAGCTAAAATTCACATTAACAAATGAATTCTGATATATTTTACATAACTCCGTTTTACCATCGGAATTATTATAGACAAGTTGATCGAACTTCCAATAAAAGCGTTTCTTTTCGATAATCAGTTGATCGCCTCGCAGAACTATAAGTTTCGTCTTGTTCACGTTGAGGATCTCCGATCGCAGTTGGGCCATAGCTCTTCTTCGAAGTCTTGCTTCAGTCGAAAGATCCCTGTTGATCGAAATATTTGTGTTTTTAAGATGCTTAGTAGCACTAAGTACCTTATGCATCTCATTCGAATCATTAAGCTCCACTACAACGGACATTTTGCCTTTTTTTTCACCTATTTTCTTCATGCTCTTAACTGCAACATCATCATTTATCTGTAGGTTCTTTTTCCACAAATCTTTGATACTGGCATTTAAGTCTTCATTTGGTGGCAAGCCACTTATGACGAGATTGAGTTTCTTGGCATTAATTTCCAGGTTGTCCACGCGTTTCTTTTCTTCCCTTTGTTGAGTTTTTAGCTCTTCTATTTCGGCCTTCAGCTCAGCATTCTCCTTTCGAAGCTCCATTACTTCTGACTTCATGTCATCAAGTTTAGCACCGACACTTTCCAAGGACTTATTAACGATAATTCCAATAGCCTCCAATAGTTCATCTTTTGACATGCCTCCAACAGTATTTTTCGACATTTTGATTTTTTTGTTTTCTTCCTTAGTTGTTTCTGGGGATGAAAGATCCTGCCGCGTTCTTTTTGTGCTATTATCACTTAAATCCATCCACCTTAATGGACGCTACTGTTAAATATAAGCGTTTTCTTGCCCCCAAAAGTATGCAATCAGTTTTCCGATTAGAAATTAGCACTTTTTAGCGTGTACACAATCTTGGTGCGCATATTAAGTACAAAGCTTATTTAAAGTTAGCAGAGGTACATACCAAGTTTCATACAGCTGCTTTCTGCCGGCGAATATGGCTAATGCTGTCAAATCAGAGGTCAAATCTTTAACAAAGCCGCACAATGCACACTAAAAGATCACTGATTTTAGCCAAAAAACTGAAATCTGCTTCTGCACTCGAACTGCTGGGGAACCTTTCTAGATGCACTTTGGATTTAATACACTTTTAATTCAATACAAGTTGCTTGAAATATGAAATTTCTTGATCACTCTACTACAGTTGACAGTCGCACTTTTCACTTCTCCAGGGTTGCCACACCTCTTCTATATCCAGTCTTCACTTCGCCAACATTCAACTTCACTAACTATTCTGCATTAACTTCTGGATTAACTTATGTATTTTAAAATCTTTGATATGCCACTTTGAAATGTCGGAACTAAAAAAGCGGGCTTGGGACCATTTTGTACCTAGAGTTTCAAAGGAAAATAATGAAAAATAGGTACATCCTATATAAAACTGCTATGTACTTCTCTATTTTACATAATAAACAAATTCAAAATCATTACTCTCTTTATATTCTTTTTTAATGTGGAAGGCTATTGTTGTAAATGGCATTCAAAAAATTAGAACTTGGTTTGAAAATACTACAAACTTATATTCATGGTCAGAAAACGCTGTCAAAATATTCGCCCGAATTTTGATCTATAAAAATTGCTAGATGATTTATGGAAATGCTTCTATTTTTGAAATCAGAAGTGGAAAGGGTTCAAAATGGGGAAAAATTATGGAAGAAGCGAAAAACAATTATCAGAAACAAACAAACTAAGCTAATTATAAGCTTAGCTAAGCTAAAAATAATAATTGATGAATATACCAGCATAGAATAAATTAAAATAAATTCCTAATTCAGTTGAAATAAAAAAAAATCCTTTTTTAATAAAAAAAAAAAAACAAATTTCAATCATATCGACAGAATTTTTGAGAGATTTACAGAATTTTTGGTAATACAGAATTATAGAATACAGAATTACTTATTTTCCCTCCACGGAATTCCTCTCTGTTGGACAAAAAGTGATCAGTTATTCAATTCATTTGTACCAAATTAAATCTATAAAGACTTTTCAAGTCCCGATTTTGTGCAGTGGCACTGAGAACGTCCAAATACGCACCCATTTGACCTAATGAGACAACAAATTTCTAGTCCCGACTTTTCATGAGCTTTACCTCATTGTTGTGAGACATTGCCATGTTTTTTGCATACGAGAAATCAAAACATGAGATCTGTCTCATTCGTTTAGCAAACGCTCAGTCTCGGAGATCTGTCTCATTTTCTTTTTGCATACGAACCCGAGCTAAAGCTATAGAAAGTGAGATTTGAGACTGAGCGAAAGAATTTTGCATACCACCCGATATGTTCCAACTTTCAACCTTCTGCCAGAATTCCCAATCTTAGCTCGGCTATGCCAAACCATTCTAGGAATACGTTTATTGTACAACCTGCCAAATAATAACAATCCTTCAAAACTGCGATCACACAGATGTACGCAAAGACTTACTTTAAACTTCTTAATCATAATTATGACCTTTATGAGCCGAAGAATAGTTTTTGTGATGACAGCTTCCTCAAAGGTTCTTCGTTGATTCAATTCCAAAAAAAAATGTTAAGGAACTGTTATGATTCTGGTGGAAAACGTTCTGCATTAAGAAAGACCTGATATATCTGACGGTACCAACGAAAGGGTGGCTATAGAACCCAAAGTTCACTTGGTGGAAACAGATAAAGTCCGCATCAGCGCAGTCGAATGAGCTGAATATGCTATTTTATTAGCAGACTATTTTACTAGCAGACTATTTTACTAGCAGACCCTCCCTATACATGGGCAAGCGAAGACTTCTTATGTCGATCATTTTTGACACTCACGAATGGGGAGGAGAGCTGCCTGAGTGGCAGTGTCGGAGCTAGATTTCCCCAGACATGTGGTGTGCATATAATGGCAAAGTAGAGAATTAAGCTCCAAAAATGTAGTCGACCCTGAAAGTAAAGCAATTAGCTCGTTTACTGCTCGTTTACTGCTCGTTCTCTTCAAAGTGTCGAGTCTCGTCAGAATGAGTAAATATCAGTACCACTGAAGTGGGCATATAATTGTTTTGTTTAAAATTTCGCGAATAAAGGTCTGCTTTCAGTCAAAGCTTATGAATGAAATTATTGAAGAAGACAGCTGATAAGCAATCTACGTACTGCACCAAGC
Organism: Cheilosia scutellata; assembly: GCA_955612985.1. NCBI lineage: Eukaryota > Metazoa > Arthropoda > Insecta > Diptera > Syrphidae > Cheilosia > Cheilosia scutellata. Next base: position 6,504,389 of record OY015311.1, on the reverse strand, counting down.
CCTACCAGGTGAGATGCTACCACATTCTTCTATATTCAAGGTCAAAGTCACATCCGAAACAAATGGCATGCAATTTATTAAGACTCCTGAACCATTTTCGTCGTATCTATCTATACTCGTCTGCAATATGAAGCCATCAGCATATTTATACATCATATTACACTCAAGCACAACACCTCTATTTGCTTATTAAGAAGAATGAATGTCTACACATTAATTACTGGCCACACCCATATTATTCTGGAAACGACTTCACTTCGAAGGGAAAGAATCTCAAAGATTCACTCAAGCAAAGTGCCTGTCATCATGTATACCAACCGTTTTAGCGAAAGCATTCATCACCATCAACTCTAAGTGACTGTGTCACACACATCGTCCGTCGTGTGAAAGCCATGTTTACACATGTCATCTTCCATCCACGGCGGTGATTTATACGTTCACCGATCACCCCGTCTACGTAGGAAATCAAATTGTTATAACATACATCTGTACGACTCGACGCACGATGAGATGAGCAATTGCAGCGGCACAGAAAAAAAGTTGATGCTGTCACGGTCATCACATTTCGCACCAGATTTAGTGGTCCTGATGACCAGAGGAAGAGGTGTTACCGCGGTCGAGCTCAGTGTGCATGGAAAAGTTAATTATGTTCAGCATCATGACCAGGTCATGGTGCGGATTCGTTCCCCACTGAATTGTGCTTCCGTCTTCTTGTAGGTATTCTTGCCAAAACCCGCCCTCTGCACACGTATTGACACGAGGAGCAGTGGGAGTCTACCGGTTTCAATGTAGGTCCCCATAAGTGGCTATAACACGAAAAAGGTGGAAACGCACGAGACTTTTAAACAATGGTCTACACAGACCCTATGGTGCGGGTGATTTATGAGAGCCGCCTGTTTTTTAAAGTGAAACTCATCGACAAGAAGAAACCTCCTAAGGCTGGAGGAGTCTTACTGCCGAGCACACACTCAGTGGGTGTCACAGTTTGTCAACGTTTTAGCGCTTCCGCCTCTCCTCAGGGATAATGATGTTCTATCTTATGTTCTTTTCTTATGCTTTTCTTCCGTTTATCACACGCTAATGCGATAAGTATAGGACTGCAAACTTTGGTGTGTCCTCTGTGAAAATGTCAAGAAAGGAGTATGGGCGAAAAGCCAAACTCCATTTACTAATCAAGCAAATTGAATTTCCAATAGAAGAAGAGGAGAATTGAAGCGTTATCGCCATTGTTGCAGATAGTTTTCTGCTGCTCGCTTTGGATCCGGTGCTTTATTCTCATTTTTCACTGCAGAACGGGTAACCAGGAAGTCATGGTGCAGTAGCAGCTGCATCTGCCATGAAGTTTGCTTAAGGGGATGAATGGCATGGCAACGTTATACACAGTCAAGCACGACTTCCGAACTTAAAGGTTCTTAAATTCTATTCAATGTGGATTTGATGCAATCGGTATTGGGCGAGATCTATGGGGATTTTATTGTCAGCCTGGAGTTCTCAATTAGGATGAAGGTGAATTGAATTTTGAAAGATAGTAGATGAAAGGATGGACATGAATGGGAAATTTTTTATGTGTGTGGACTGGCAGCCTATGATGTGATTTGGTGTTATGTGCCTTTTCCCAAATAACGTCTCTGTCGACAATGTTTCTGTGTGAATTTCATATTGACTATGAATTTGCATAAATGGAACTACTGTTGTTTAGTTCTTGTTAACTTGGAAGTGGCTCTGGAAGTTTTCTGTATTGCTGAAAACGGAGATATTTATTTACGCTTTATGGGTATTGTAGTGAGTTAAGTACCTATCTGTGAAGGAGTTTTATTTTTATGAGTGAATTTTCTTTCCTTTAACCTTAACCTTGACTGGTGGTAATAAACGTTAATTTGTTTAAAAAAAACATACATATATTATATCGCGTCATTTGGCACAAAATGACCTCTTGAGATTTGAAATAGTATGTCCGAGTTAGCTTACCGCTATCAGGACTAAAGAATCTTCACTATGGACATGCCTAGATTGCATCGCAATGGGTTACTTATAAAAACCTCCCATCATCTAAATGGGATTACGTACTAGAATTTCAGACAGAAGCCAATTTGTCAACAAACCAGTCACAAAAGAGGTATAGAGATAACTCCTTGTCTAACTCGTCTAATAAGACGATAGGACACCTAGAGTCCTAGAGATCTTCTACTGCCATGTCCCTCTCAGTTGGTTGGACCAAGGATATCTTCATCTGCCTTCGCTAATGTCCATGCTTCTGCGCGATCTAGCAAGACTTAAATGAGGAGTGTCTTATATAGAGTTTCCTTAGTGTTTCTTGACAAGGCCTTACTATTCAATTGCCTTCTTAGACCAAAGAAACAGCGACGGCTAAGCGTAATTCCTCGCTTTATTTCTGAGAAAATGCCATTTTCTGATAAAGATAAAGTCCCTAACTAACCTCAAAGTTATAGCTGTGACGTTCTGCCCGATTCGTCAATGTTGTGTCTCCCTTCTTGTTGACATCATATTCTTGGTTTTACTCTTATTTACTACTTATCCCAATTTTGTCGCTTTCACATACATTTTCTTTAAAAAAAAAAAATGAGTTATAGGCAATGAACCTGTATTTCTGCGTATATATGCAAGGTTAAGTTGCAAATTGGATATAAATGTAATATATATATTTTTTTTAAATACTTCTCTCGGGAAAGGCGAACCTATAACGCTTCAACACCGCCCCGAGATGCTTTCAGATGTATGTTAGTTCAGCACTTAAATTGCTGCAATTGTAGTCTTCAGGAAATATATCCCCAGGAAGCGAGTTCCAGAGTTTGCTTGTCCTGTAACAGAAGGAGTTTTGGAAAATTGATGCCCTCGCGGTTGTCAGGTGTACTGTATGGTCAAAAGTTGCATTTCGAGGAATAATGTCTTTGAGTTCCTCGGAACATTTACCATGGAAGTACCTATAGAACAAGCAAAGGTCAGCGACTGGTCTTCTGTGAACCAACGCCAACGGTTGAAGATTCGATGTGAGAGTAGGGTCTCCAATAAGTCGAACTGCTCGTCTCTGTATGCTGTCAAGTAGGTTAAATGTTTTGGGGCCGAGCTCCATATATGGGAACAATATTCCAGGCCTGGTCTAACCTGAGCTTTGTAGAGAAGGAGAAGTTGCTTGGGGCTAAAGTACCTATTTGCTCTAAATAGGTAGCTCAACTTAGCGGACGCCGATCTTGCGATATAGGAAATGTGATCCTGCCATGTGATTCCTGAATTGACTGTGACTCCTAGAAGGTGCATTGAGTCCTTGGGATGGATTGGATGGTCATTCATTTGGATCTGAGGTACTGTTGATGCATTTTTCCTAGAAAATGTTGTGAGCTGTGTCTTGTTTGCATTAAATACATACAACCAAGTTGTCTTTTCTCCACTTCAAGATTTTGTCCAGATCATCATTTAGGGAACTAATTTGTTCACATCTCTGACTGTGTGATGTACCTACTGGAATAGTTTCAGGTCTCATTGGTTTGCGTATTGACCCGAGATGGTTTCTGTGGACTTTGGTCAAAATTGGACAAAGGGGCGTGGCACCTCCCATATAAAAAAAATTTGCAAATGCTCTTTCTCAACACTTATGGGAGCTAAAGTTGTAAAACTTGGAACATTGATGTGCATTGTAATTCCTGAACACGGGCAAAGCCGGGCGGGTATAGCAGTACTTATAAATATAAAAGAGTAAACTAACTGACTGTAAGGGAATCTCTGTGTACCAAATCCTGAGGGCTTCACGATCGAAGCCGCGGGCAAAAGCTAGTCATAAATAAAGGGTGGTCCAAATACAAGTTTCCTTACATTTATGTTGTTTGACACTGACAACTCTTTGACTTATTTTGTGTGCTGGGTGCCCTTTAGAATTTATGTTTTACGGACAGCCTGAACAATTCGTGAGATCGAGCAAGAAACAAAACAATCCACAGGGTCTTTAAAAAAAATTGGTTGATAGGATTCGCAACTGCAGAGCAGTCCGAAACACCGCATTAATGAAATTGTATTCCATAAATAATGGCAATATTTTCTCTAATAAACACATATCGTATCGAAAATTGTTTATTTTTATTAATTTACTTTATTTTTAACAAAAGTTTTATATTTGGACCAACCGTTACAAAGGTTTGACTGATGCAGATGAGTTTGAGGATGAGTTTTTTTTTAATGAACGTTCAATCTACATTTTAATAAAATAATGGCAAATGAATATCGATTAAATTCCCCCAGCATATTAACTATTACTTTTAAATAAAGCCCCGTGTAATATAATTCTGAAATATGTACCTACACATGTATACGTTTCACACAAAATATATGATTACCTTCATTTTCCAACTACGAGTATGATTGTCGATATGCAACGAACAAATTTACTGAATTAAAAGCGTATCTGCATTTTGCCGATTAACGAGGTAAAAGAGTGCATATCACGGATGACTGGATTACAAATTATTTCCATTATGTATTTTCAATTCAAAAGTAAACAGGAAAATTAAATTCGGCCAACCAAATACATATGAATGAGCGTTTTGTAGTGGAAATCTATGAACCGACTCATCCGTGTATTCGTAATCAGTATGGCGATAAATGAGTATCTTGTTTTATGGAGATTAATACCAACTTATTGCAGATAACCAAAGTTAAATTATTTTTATTTTTCGACATAAACCACTAATTCGATAACGTTACTATAAACAGACTGTCAGATTATGATAATAAATTGTGTGAGCTTATTTTTTTTTTCATCCAATCGAAATGTATGTCCTCCCTTCTAGACACGAAAGGTAAGCCTTAAAAAATGACTTTCTTTAAGTATATTTACGATACCATCACTCAAAAATCGCATAAATGTCTATCTGAAAATGCAAACATACTGTGCGAATTTAAACCGACCGACAACGTTTACCTATCTCCCGTGGCTGATTAATAAAATGTCAAAACATAAAACATCCATGGAGAGCGATTAAAATTTCACATTAAAGTCAAAGTCAAAGTAAGTCAGGGTGGGTTGGTTGACGACACGGGAGGTTTCGTCATAAACGTGGGCGTAAGTGCTATTCGATACCACATCCTTTAAAATCCTTAAATTTATATTAAAGCAAGGCGAACAAAAAAAAAATGTTTGAACGTGTTGCTATTGATTTTTGCACACTCGTCGCACGTACGTCTCATACTGCTTGCTGTGATATTTATAAAATTGCACGCGTCAGCTAAGTGCGTGTTAGGAGGGTTCATAACCAATTGCCACCATCATCGTCATTCTAAAGAGGGTGCGGCGCTTAAATTAGCTACACTAGGACTATACCAGTAGGACTATGGTACGATTTCTTCGACTATATATACGCTAAATCCGGAGATGTTGGTAACGCTTGTGGCAATCTCTGGAATTAAAATGTCATTATGTGGGCTACATAAACTAAGGAGGGTATGAGCTTTATGTAAACTCTACTTAGCCAAATGATGTGCAAAATCAAATTTAATTATCCAGTACTTTGGGTGTTGTAAATGAAATTTAATGTTTTGTTTGGAACTGATTTATCAGGCGAGGGGATGGTTTCTTGTTTAGGTTTGATGGGGGGATATGTTTATGGTATTCATTATACCTGATATATTTTCATTATGTGACAATGAGAAACTAAATAAAGCCTTATTACCTAATAGTAAAGTCTACATATCTAAGGCCTTGACCTATATGTCGGAATCTTGGGCAATTTAGACGCCCAAAGCTCTCTTACAGGCAGGGGGAAAAACAATAATCACCCTTGTTCCGAGTGGCATTTTACTTTCACGACGTTTGTCGTTATTTGAGGCGTTTTATTTTGGAGACTTATTCCCTAACTTTCACGACAGGGTACGACGTTGTGTCGGTAAGTAGTTCACATTCCACATACGATCCAAACCAGCTTATCGACAGCGATGACAGAGAAATCGCTGTATCAGTTTTTTGTTGTTTATCTTTTTCGAAAGAAATTCTCTAAAAATGAATATAGAATAGTGCATACTTTGCAGTAGCGATGAAGACGTGGTCATACGACAAACTGATCTTCTTCGCATTCGGGAACAGATAACGACAAAATCCAATCCATTTGAACTACCAGATATAAAGTCATTAAATGGACAAAGAATCATTCAAAAAACAAAATTAAATAAATTATTTTCGGATTCAAAATATTTTTTAGATTGTCTAAGAAAATCTTCATAGAACAAAATAAAAGATAAACTTGTGGAAACTACTTGGTCGCCATCAGTACCGGCGATATAACCTGCTGTGACTGTGCATCGTGCGATTCTTGGCTGAGAGTAGCACCCAGAACCAGAAGGGTGTAGGAAAACGTTTTAATAAAGGACTACCACAGCCTACATTCAAAAAATGTTTTAAAGTAATGCTAAGAAAAAATTGTAGCCAACCTTTTCCATCTCTTGACGTTGGTCTATATTGGATTAACATTTAAGACTCATTTTAAAATCCCTTTGCCAATTAAATGTTTTTTTTTTTCTATCAATTCCGGAATATTGTTTCTAGTTTGTTACGTTTTACCCCTTGAAACGAATCTAATTTAATTGGTTTATATAAATAAATTAACTATTCAAGAAAAGTTATGTTTTCAGTCATTTTTCATTACTTAGCCGTTCACTAATTTGTTAACGACAAAAATCGTCGTTTGTCTTGTCGTTTTGTGGCGTTCAACGCCTTACAGAATGACATTGAAATTTCTCTCATGACGTTCGACGTACACTTATATAATGGGATCCACAAGGCGTTTAACGACAACTGGCATTCAACGACGAAAACACGTCACTCGTAATTCTAAATTCAAATTGGCGGGTTTTAAATTGTCGTAAACGCCACTCGGAATAAGGATTAATGTCTTTCCAAGAGGATATGTATGGAAAACTGATTTTTAGAGTTTACCTGTTCATGCAAATCACTTAAAGGAATCTAATGATGAATTAGTGGTGTAGCTCAAAATTATACTAACCCTAATTTCAACCGAAGTGTTTGCTTAAAAAAGTTACTGTTCTCTTAAACAACATAATTAAGCTGAACATTTGTCTTTTCTATTTCGACTCTGGCAACACTAGGCCTGTTAAAATGACAATATTTGAATGAATTTCCAAATTAAATGCTATTTTTCAGAAAGTGTATGCAAAAATAATGTTTCTTAAAAATTTAAAGATATTTGTACAAAAAGATTTTTAATAATCCAAACTTCTGCTGTGGGCTTTGCAGTCGTGGTATCTATCTACATAGGACATAGGCTGTCTTTGATTGAGAACTGCGCAATGTGACAACCCAACCGCAATGTTTATTGGACCCCACACAGCTGCGACTTGACGTAAATTAAATTTTTTGTACGAAAAATCAATTTAAAAAAAAAATGTTACGTATACGACACCGCACTTTTCAAAACTATAAACTATTGCACTTCACTGGAAATTGCGCACATTTCATCAATGCTGATTAAAACTGTTTATAACTGCAGTATATCTTATATGAATGACGATAGAAAGTCTGATTAACTATATTTTAATACTTATCGACTTAATGGTGTGTTTTCAAGGCATCCAAGGATGGTGCAAAGTTTCTTTATTTGACTATGCATGGCTATTTAGGGAAATATGATGCAGCTGCCTGCATATTCGATTTGGATATCCTGTAGATGGCATGACTCATCAATGTGGAAGCAGATCACCCTCGACAGGATGAAAAATTATAATAATAAAAGTAAAGTCTGTCTGGCAGATTATAATTTTTGATAATAGTGCACAATAGATGCATATGAGACCCTACCCTGAGCTCCTAGCTATATTTTTTTTTTAAATTTGAAATGATTTCTCTCATCGCAAAGACATTGCTTTAGAATTAGGACACATCAGCCTCTTACTCAACCTAATCGTAGTCTTCCCTTGAACCGCAATTACGTTTGAAATTCGAGGAATGCGGGCAGCAATTCAAGTACTCACACATTCCTTTGATCAATTTCAGCAGCTCAATTAACTCGCAGCATCAAATGACCACCACTCTCGATAATCCAAAGGCCATTGTCGTAAACGTCTTTGAGTACAATTTCGCTAAGCACCCCTTAATAGCGTCTTCCACTTAACACCACCAACGCGTTAATTGAATTCAGCAAATAAAACTAATAATTTGCATAATTATATCCTTCAGTACCGTACCGCGTCATCCACAAGAGGAGGCCAAATGGTGAGGCCCCCTTTCGTCTCATCGATTCAACTGCCCTCTAATCTCGTTCACGTCACGGGACAGTGTCAATCCCTATCTATCTCTATGTACGTTCAACATAAAATTAAATTGCCGTGATGCTAATTAACTAAATGAGCTATCAACTTGATGCGATATAACCTTCCACTACCGTTATCTCGGAGTGAGATGCTCTTCACGTCCCATACCATATTCGAATGCACACAAGAGGTTTCTGGCAATTGTGATAGAGTTGCGATGGAGTCGGTCGGTCGGTCGGTTCATCATCATCATCATCAGCATCCCGCTCTACTGGCAGATACTTGAGACTTTATTTATTACCATAGCACTGCAGAGTCAGATACGGAAGTTTTGAGTGACTCAGATTGGAGGTTGACTGAGGCACTGATCCTGCCAATTCCGAGGAATGACAAAGTGTACACATGGCATGCTGTTCAGCCAAAATAAACCGCAAATACTCGTAAATCTACTGAGCTACATCTCTGAGGAATGGGTGACCAAATCAATTGGCATCTGCTGGAGAGGATAGGGTATCTGCCATCTGTCATCTGTGTTCTGTATATATGTATGTACTATTGTGCGGGATCAATAGAATTCAGCTGAACTTAGGTCAGGGACGACACTGTTGGCGTCTTAAATACTGGACTGCCAAAGTCAATGATGACGGTGAAGATGAATGTTTAATTTTAGATTTCCGCCTCATGGAACATGTATTACACGAGCCCAAATATATTTTTTTTTTTTTTTGGGAATTCTCCAGCACGTTCCAGGTCTATGGTCTATGTTAGTATAGCCGATTCACTTGAGTGTGTAATATGGATTCACCTTGAAGTCATATTCGGCGGCAACAGAGCTATTTTTGGGGGAGAGATAAAACGATTCACAGAGCGACTTAAAATTTATTGTTCGTAATTATATTTAGCAGATACTCGGCGCACATTATACACGCTCGTGTTGATTGATCGAATCGAGACACAGAGGGGGGCAGGCAGATAGTTTGCAGACGATGTGCTGACATGGATTTTGATTTTGTTCCAGAAATTAGGAAACACTGTCTTCATTGTGGCTATGGCTACGATGATTCATCAGAGAGATCTGAGACATTAGACACAATTTTGTGCAAGCATTGGACTAAGATTGGGTGAAGGTTGTAATCCCTCGATTGATGTGCTGCGGTATGAGTAATAAATTTATTGACGATACACTTGAGTGTGCCATTTTGTGGGATATTTTGAGATAAACGAAATAGACGAGGACTTCGAATTGTAAATGGAGATGTTTCCGTTGTAAATAATGGGAACTGTATATTTGCAGTGCAATTTGGCTAGTAATCAAAATAAATTCGAGAAAAACTTGATAAATAATAATGAGAGATACTTTTGTGAAGGATGTTTATCTAAGAGCTAATTTATTTTATCATCTGGTTTGTAGTACAAATTTTATAATCCATTCGGAAGGATGGGCAACATTTGTGAGATGACTAAACAGTTTAGTTGAGTCTCACAGCGAGGTAGGTAGAATAGATGGGCAATTCGGCCATATCGGTCATGACAAACATGCTAACATGCAGTCGGCGGGAGTTAGTAAGACATTCGTCTGCAGGTCGTCAGCTTAAATCTGAAACTACAATCCTGATAATTAGATAATTAGAGGTGATAAATGACTACTCATTGGAACCCCAAAAGATTTGTTTTGAAACATTGCCACATCATCTGAATAAGTATTGTCAATTTTGGCTGAAAACGATGCAGTTTGAGGAGTACTGTTTGGTGAGATATTTTGTTACTGAAATCTGTAGCAAAAACATCACAGCTACTATGTGTAAAGGTGCTAGTACACGGCATGTAGCAAGCACCAAGCACCATCTCAAAGTATGCGTGTTTTAAAAAAAAATTTTTTGAATTGAATAAATAAATAGTGGTTACATTTGAAGCCTTTCAGTTTTTATACCCGGTACCACACTGTGGTGAGGGTATATTCACTTTGACATTATATTTGTAACGCACATAAGGAGGCGTTGTAAGTATGACAAACTATATATGTTATTGATCAGCATCACTTTTTTAGTCGATCTAGCGATGTCCGTCTGTCCGTCTGTCTGTCCGCACGATTACGGCCGTAATTTAAGAGCTGTCGACTTGAAATTTGGTACGTAAGCTTTTATCTACCAAACTGAGGCTAAGTTCGAAGATAAGCAAGATCGGATGAAAACTACTACTACCTCCCATACAAAATATATAGCTATTTGATGTAAAAAATTAAATTTAAATAGCTACAGTAAAGATAGAAAGTTTAAACTTTGCACATATTGTTTTAATAATATTTAAAAATGTTCGACAAAAAATGAGCCTGGCCCTTTTTTTTCAGTCGACCCTGTCTATGAAGTTCAGTTATTGACTTTCTTTTGAATATCTGCGATTTGCAACATACCCTTGATAGAATAATGACGCGGGGTATAGATTTTACAAAATTCCATCAAAAACTACAAAAATAAGTCTTCATAATAAATTAAGGACCTTATGGTTTTTATACAGGGTCCTACTCTCTATTTCATTCCGCTTTCGAAATAGTGAGTACCAAATATTCGGTTTCTAAAAATTGCACTCTCGGGACGAAGTACAGAGTAGGGCTGCTGGTGTCAAAATTGCCTGGCCTGGGTGCACCATGAATAAAAGCATATACATTATACTTATACATTATGATCCGAAATAAACTCCGGCTTAAAATGTTTTTATAAACAAGTAAATGTACAGTTAAATCACGGGTTCCACAAAATACCGAAATCATATACAAAGTCCCAACACTCTAATTCGAATTTTTGAAAAGTTTGTGGCATTTTATTTAAAGTTTTGTACTGGTAGGACATTAGTTGTATTTTTATTCTGTATGGATTCCCGACTGAATTATTGAAACGTAGGCCCAAGTCACTTGAATTTATTCAAAATTCGTGCTGCGAGTAACTTTCAAAAATGCATGTAATCTAACTTTATTTTTGTGGTTACATTTGAACAACCCACGTTATTAAAATTCTTACGGTAAATTGCTCCTTTTTCGCATTCAAATAAATGTCGGCCATAAAGTATCACTTGTGTACACAGTGCTCATAAAGCGCCACTCACACTCACTATAACCCCAAAACAAATATACAAAAGCCACTCAACAAGACCACAGTGAACCGAAATTCCAAACGCCCAACTAAACCGAAAATCCTCTTTTATCGTTTCACAACTGAGAGAGGTGAATGAATAACCACCAGGGAGGAGAGGCCAATGTACATACACTCGTATACAATAATTTTGAAATATTCGTCCTCTGTTGGTAACTTGCCTGCCCATTGCATTGGCTGGTTTATCGGCGAACAAATTTATATCTGAAACCTCATCCTCATCAAACTAACTTGCACCGCAGAAAATGTCCCTATACCGCGATGTATAGTATCACTGAAATTTAAGAGCACCAACGATGCTGCTGACGCAAAAACGTATCTCCTTACGTGTGTATATAGCTGGCTATAGCTGATGCAACTCGATCCGTGACAAAACATTATAAGTGTCTAATTCGGAAATTATTTGACAACAAAGAAAAAAGTTTTACAGAAAACGAAGGAAGTATAAACAAAAATCGGAGACTGTTTTGTTCTTTTTAAATTAAAATCGAAGGGATATAGGTTAACTGGCAGTTGTTTAGATGATTGGTGTGATACCCTATGTTGGTTTTACCTACAATAATTGTTATATTTCTGTTTTATTCACCTTCACGGGTTCAATTGTTATCGCTCGCACTGTTTAAATTCAACTGAATCCTTGAGTAGGCCAATCACGGGTATTTATACCCCAGGATATGCAGTCTAGGTATACGAGGTGTGCCAATTCAATGTGTCTGATTGCATATTTATCATGACTCATTTTGTTATCATCTATACATATATTGCGAAATCTTAAAATTTGTAATAACGAATTGAAGAGGGTACAGCAGATGTCAAGACACTTAAGCGGTAAACAAAATGAGGGCAGTCAAAAAAATATCTGTGTTGGATAGAGTTGGGAGGTTGTTATATCCACATCTGTTAATTATTCTGAAATTCATTGAAGTCAATATATAAAAATGAAAGAAAAAAACAACGAATGGAATAATTTGGAATCTGACTTTTTTTTAACATCCTGCAATGACGCCAAAGTCCGAAAACTCGTTTTGGTTTGCATGGATGTAACCCATTTTCTCTGAACCTAATTTTTTTTTAAGCACAGCGTTGCCATATCTAAAATTTAAGCTTAAAGCCCAGTATCCTGCTCGCGCTAAATTTTATCTCCCATACAAAAATGTCTACAGAGATAAATTTTAGCGAGGGAGTTTAGCATAGATAGATAGATAGATTTCTTTATTTAACAATAACATTTAACAATAACATTATATAGCAAAGCAGTATCCTGTTCCGCACGCTAAATTCTTAGTTTCATATATAAGGCGTATTTTTTGAGAATCTATATCTAGCTCACTTTTACGCCTTTTTAAAGTCAAAATTTATCGCCGATTTAATGTACCCGACAATTCTTTCGTCAGCTAAATCAGTGGAGACATTTTCTTGGCCGAGTATAACAAAATTGTACGTAGTAAGTATAACACACAATGTTCTTATACTCGACTGACAATTAGTGTGTCCCATCTATATGAAAGTAAGAATTTAGCTTGCGGAACAGGATACTGCTTTGCTAAACTGCCTCGCTAAATTTTATCTCTGTAGACATTTTTGTATGAAAGATAAAATTTAGCGCGAGCAGGATACTGGGCTTAAATTTTGACATTTCCAAAACAAAACAAATTCTGAATTGACTATTTCATGGGACACTTGAAAATCGATGTAAGTGAGTAGGAAGAAAGTGAAAAAAATAACAAAAATCAAAATAAATGTGGCAGAAATATTGGCAGAGTGTCCCATCCATATTCTGTACTACAAATTTAGCTAGCATTTATCTGTGCTGTGGAGAGAAGTGCGGTCGCTGAAATTCAGCGCGAGCAGGATACTGGTCTTAAACGCAAAAATATAACAAATATCAATCAGAGCCTTGTTTCTAGTTACCATTAAAACTCTTAATATACCTAGGATGTGCTAACGTCAAAATATCGAAAGGTTTGTGAAATTGGTATGTTTGGGTTATTCGAACACGAATCGAATAAAACGAAAATAAATCACATAACCATTTTTAGTGTGTACAATAAATTTTACGAAGCCACAATGGCGAAATACAAAAATTCCAAACAAAATTATGCACTGGGACGAACAATACGTCATTTTAGCAGAAGATCAAAAATTGTTATTAGTAGAAAACAGTCAAAAACAAAACCATTACTGCCTTGCCTTTCATATTTCTATTCAGACATATAATAATTACATTCCAGTTAAAAGCGAGAGTATATTTATATTGACCTAAGCTAGTGTCAAATCTGTATGAACGTACGTATACAAAAGTACTGTCGGAAGTTTGAAATCTGTCTCCATTTATATAAAAGTCACTTCTTAAACATTATTTTTGTTTGCAACAAATTTAACCGTTGGAAATAATTTGTAATCTCAACCATACCCTAGAGTGTATTTAAACATCCTTGAGTGTCATGAAGTTCACTGACTGTTATTGCAAAGGATTAGTTTTTGGTTGCGGTTTGAAATTTTATGCTTGGTGGCCTTTTCTTTTTATTATTCTTCTGACGCTGAGGAGATTTGAAGTTAAACTCGTGACATTCATCTGGGTGTTAATATTGAAGATACTGCCGTAAAATACAATAAAATAAAAATTAAGTAAATATTAAGATACCAATATAATTTTGTTGAACTTAAATATGACTAAAGTGGTTCAATTTATTGGTTTCAATAAAACCAAGTGAGCCCATTAAAGTTCTAATAATAACAAACCGAACTTGATTTTCTTGACTAGTTGCAAACTAGATTGCAAACTAGTTTCTACATTTTAAGCTAATCACTTTTAAACCTTAAAGCTAATATTGATACGGATGATATTGGTTGTGACATAAGCTGACGCGTGCAAAGGCGAGCTTAAAGAGTTTCTTAAATTACTAATGCAGCAATTTTTTTCGTAATTCCAACAATCTAAAATCAATTCGGACAGTAATTGAGTTTGTTTTCGCAACTATGTTTGCGACAGGATTTAGCAATTTTCAGCAGCAATTGACTGCGTTAAACAAGAACCATTTCTTCATTTAATATTATGATGTAAAATAGGATCCCTATTTTCATGAGACTACTAAACATAATCGCATTAAGTCCAAAACACTATAAACACAGTGCCTCCCTTAGTTTTATGTCCCGACGCTTACAGTAAACAACACATAGTTTATCACTGCATCAGTTTCGTTTTATGTCGCTGAGAATTGGGTAATATAAAAAAAAACACTGGTACTCCCACCCAATTGCCATATCCTTGAAGACGGCGAAAACCCATGACAAAACCATTACACACACCCGTGTCTAACATTTTGGGCGTGTGTCTATGACAATTTTGTTGTTTTTTTTTTATTATTTACGTACGTTGCGGTATCACGCGCTTAATTTAATTTTGACATACAAATAAACAGGTAAACGAGTAGCATTCACATTTTGTTTGTCACAACAGTATTTCTCTATGTCTGTTGTCATTGTATCTGTGGCGCCTGAATGGAATTTTAAATAATTTCATTACCCAAATGAATTAAACACCTTTCCACCACTGAATGGGAATTTTGAATAAAATTTATTATTAAAAAAAAGGACCTCACCAGCAGCATTCGTCGATCCTTATTTAATCCTCCCCACATAAATGAACTTAAGCTTTTTCGTGGTATAAATCACCGGATTTTAACTCCATCCTCCTTGGCAGCCATTAACCTTGAATATCACGGAGATACACAAAACACGAGTGGAAACAGCAAACAAAAAAAAAAGGAACCGAAAAAAGAATTTCCTACTAACCCACATAAATTATTCTCGAGATACGTGTTCACGTGTTTGTTGGGATTTTATACGTTCTTTTCTCGTATTCCACTGCTCTCCTGATGTATCTTTTACTAAATGTTGGTGCTGCACAGAACAATATATTTTTCCTAATGTTTTGGATTTTTTTTTTTGCTTTTGCCTTTTCAAGAATGCATGAAACATTTTATGTATATCCATGAGATACTCGTACATGTTTCGTTGGGAATTTATATTTCAAAGAAGAGTTGAGAAGGAGTAGTTTGTTGTCTGCTGATTTCAACTGAGATAGGGTAGGTACTCTATTGTTGGACGAGTGAATAAAGTTATTTGTTATAATGAAATGTTTATGTTAATTGGGGGATCCTTCAGGGTTATTTGTTACTACTTATTACTTATTACTTCAGTCGATTTACAAATGTCAATTCTGACATCTGACATATAATCACCCCTATTGTCGTCGTCGTTTACGACTCTAAAAAAAAGCGACACAACTGTTTGGTATTGGCGACAGAAAATAAACGACTTTTGTCGCGGCGACGATCGACAAATGGCGTCTGAAATGTCAAAAAATGTGGATTGTATATTTGACGACGATCGTCGGTATTGCGTGAGGCGTTTTGTGACGACGTTTGTCGTGGAAATGATACATTTCTGTCGTCGACTATTTTGCGGACGACTGTGTGATAATGTGTTAACAAAAAGTAAGTGTACTTAATTTTTAGTTAACAAAAAGACAATTATAGTTATTTTGCAGAATGGAGATAACAAATAAAAGGCAATTTCTACATTTAGTGAACGAAATGCAGAAAAATATACCTTTGGCAAAATCATTCACGAAGGCCTAACAAAAGTGAGGTTAATCGGCAATAAAAGACATAGCCTTATCTTTGAATTGTCTTGGACCATATAAATCTACACGCACAAGTAATGAGTGATTACACGACGACCCTAATTAAGGCCATAAAATCATTAATATGATTAAAAACACAGAAAGCGGAAGGATGCAGTACCTGGGTATCGTATTTTTGTATCCTTGCGGATGTGCCACAGGGGTATAAAAAGAGCTGCAACTGATATATAGTTTGCAATAATAATAAGTGTTAAAGAAAAGTTTATGTATTTAATATTTAACTAACGAAAAGATAGTTACATATTCTTTAAAATGAAAATCACAAATAAAAGACAATTTCAACATTTAGTGAAAGAAATGGAGAAAAGGGACTAACAACAAGTGATTTTAATCGGCATATCCTTATATCTGAATTGTCTTGGACCACCTTCGACTTCGATAGTCTAAGATACATTTAAAATCTGAAAATAATTGTTATTAACACAATGTATGCAATTTAAATTATTTCTACCACCCACTTAATGTCGAGCAAATCCAATGGATTGGATTTGGTTCAAATTTCCTTCCTTAACTTTACCAGCACTTTTTTCTGGTTTTCTTCTTCGTCACTGCCTGGTCACTGCTTTCAAAAAACATGTCACACTATTCATTTTTGATTTGTTTTTTTAAATAATTAACCAAGTCACAAACAAAACACCAGACCAAATATAAATTCGTCGACAGAAATGTCAAATCCCATATGTCATAGTTTGTGGAATGTATGTGGGATGTGAGAGTTCAGAGAGTCGAGTCGTTTCAGTTACGCAATACCAAATTCCAAACGACTCGACACGACAAACGACGACAATAGGGGTGAATGCTAATGCACGCTTTAGAGTTTATATTCTTGGCGAAACGTTCAGTGAATGTATATGTCATCATTATCAATGAGAGTTTACTGCATTCGGTTAAGTTGGAAGTTGTACGAAAATTTGTTTTCAGAAAACTTCATCGCAAAATCATTAACTAAATTCCCCATCTATATGGTCGCGCACGCAAGTGGAAGGGGACCTTAACCAACTTAGCGTGCGGAACTGGAGACAACTGGCCAAAGATCGTGTTGGCTGGAGATGCTTGTTGGTTGAGGCCCAGGTCCACCCCGGACTGTTAGTTAGTAAGATGAGCCACATATGTGGCGTGCTACATACCGTGTACTAGCACCTTAAGTTGATAATTACTCGCGCCTTTCTTCCAATTTTCTAGTAATTTTGAAGCTCATCGGGGAAACCCCATTTGACTGCCCCACTTGAATTATTTTGACGTTTGTAAATGTACCACTTATGGTTATGAAATAGGCAATATTGCCACTAGGTATCACTAAAGTGACTATTAAGAACCAACATGGGGGATTCTATCCCGAAAGTTAAGAAATGATTGCCGAGTGTGATTCGACAGAATATGAATAGGACCAAATTCATGAATCCATATATCCAGAATATGAAGCACATTTACACTGCACGAAAACCGATGACAATTCAACAAATATGCCAGTAATGCCATAACCAAATTTCAATAAATTGCAATTCCAAATGTTCTTATTATTCGATTACAATAGATACATTATTAGATACAATTTTATCTGCCAATTTTTTTATTTTATCACGTGTTCATTTGGCCACCAGAGTTATTGAGATATGTCTAAATTAGACTGCATGACCCCATTTTGACATCGAGAACATTGGCCTCAGCACGCTACTTTAATTTGATACCTACAGATGAATTTGGAGAAATGGTTGGACGATGATATTTTACGAAAGGTCAGACATTTATGGCCCATTTACGCGGTCGTTCGATGGACATCAATCATCGTTTCATTGATTTTCGTCAATTCGATGTCATCAAATGTATGTATGTATATATCGCATAGTCACATTTTCATCTATACATTTAACTAATTGACGTTAATCGATTGACCGCAAAAGGGGCATTCTATTTGTAAAAAATCTGGAACTATTTTGACGTTTGTAAATGTGTCACTTATGAAATAGGCAATTGACACCTTTTCTTTTGAAATATAATGATGCATTTACATAGCCTTTCTGTTGTTTGTTCTGCAGATGTAGTTGTCAAAATTAAAAACATGTTTATTAAATACAACGAAAAAACTGACTACGAAAAATAGTTCCCCTTGACATAATGAATCGATTAGCATCAAGACATTTCCCTCAACCAGCAAAATTTTATGTATGGTTAATTGCTGTCAAACTTGACTTGTTAGTTCGTCTATTCGACTACTGTATTCCGTCTTATTAAGGTTCCGTACCCAAAGGGAAAAAACGGAACCCTATTGGTTTCGCTACGATGTCTGTCTGTATGTCTGTCCGAACCCACTGATTTTAGTATAGTATCCAATCAGGCTATATAAAGCTATCAAACATACGATCAGATTACTATGTTCTTTTTTCACATAATCACGAAAACAAAACTTTTGGCATCTGCTAAATAGTGACGTCCACATTTTTTTTTCAGTCATTCAGATGGCAGAAACATATCAAAATAAGACCTCACAATCACACTAATAAAATGTAAACAGTCAGTGAAAAAATGATGTTGCGTTGACAGTAAGGATTTTTACTTGACAGTGAGTTTGATTAGATAATTTTAGACTAGATATTAAATATTGTTTTGATAGCATTCGCCTTAAGCTAGCAACTAACTAAGACTACATACTTGTATAAGTTTATGTCTTGCTTTTTTATATTAATACACGCTACAGAAATTATTACTATATACAGGGTTTTTCAATAAGAGCGCTACAAAAGTTTTTTTAAATAAAACAAAAACGGTTTTGGATATCAATGAAATTCTTTTTTCCTATGAAAGTACGTTCGATGCCATTATGTATGGAACTCGATTTCTTTTGCATGGCCACCACGGGCATGCTTGCAAAAGTCCAGACGCTGAACCCAATTTTCGACGGTTTTCAAGCATAAATCGGCCGATACTGCTGCAATTTTACGTTCGATATTGGAACGAAGTTCATCAATCGTCGCTGGCTTGTTGGCATAGACCGTAGACTTGACGTAGCCCCACAGGAAATAGTCTAACGCCGTCAAATTCAAATTTTTCCACTACACGCTCAATTGTTGATCTGCTAGGACGATTATGACGACCATAAATTGGACGTAGCGCTCTTAACGTTGAGGCCACTGACTCCGAATTTCTGTAGTAAATTTTAATAATTTCGACTCGCTGTTGGCTCGTATATCTTTCCATCATGAAATGGCAAACCTTACTGAAGAGAAATGTAAGAGCGGCAAGAAATTCGGCGTCGTTTGCTGTCCCTGTCGCTCTACTTTTGTAGCGTCCCTCTTGAAAAACCCTTTACTACTCTTATAGTTAGGGTTGCCAGAAATAATTTGAAGAAAGTAGTTATCGAGCATGAAAATCCCGGACTTTCCCGGACAAAATATGATCTAAAAATTAGTACAAAACTAGGACCAAAATGCGCGGCCATGTGTCATTTGGGCTGAATAATTATTAGCCGGCTGATTTTCTGACATATGAAAGTGTTCAAAAAAGAAGTTGACTAAACTCAAATCTAAAAATAGAAATATTTCCTTAGTCAGATACTACATATTTTTCCAACTTCCAATTGATCGGAAAGGGGAAGAAATAAAGAAAAGAAAATTTCTGGGATTTTGGAAATTTTGCTTGGGAACTAAATATATTTCGAATTTTACTAACACAAAAATTGCCGCATCAAACTACCCAAAAAAAATTTATATTTTCGGTGGATTTTTGACGTTTTCGAAATATTATTTTAGGGTTTCAAACATAAGCAAAAGTCGTCCCACTGCCGGGTGAAGACAAAGCAATCAACTTTTTGAATGGTTTAAAAGTGCCTGATGGTAGCAAAAAAATATTATAAATTACACTGGTAATTTGTTCATTCAGTGTTTACCAAAGTTGGTACATATTACAATAATATTTTTTAGAATTCACTTGACATTTTCAAGCTCTGTTGATTTCGAATTTCCATTTCTCTTGACGATGAAAAAATGAAAAACCCGGACAATTTAGAAAAACTATCCCGGACGTTCCCCGCATAAGCGAAAAAGAGTACATATCTGGGAAAACCGGGACGGCTGGCAACGCTACTTATAGTGAGTGTAGTCGTAGTGTGACGTAAACCTAAACAGCGCAGGTACTAAGGAAAATGGAATAGAGAAGAAATGAGGTACCCATGCACATTGGTTTTAAACGTCTGTATAGATTTCTTTGAGATTAAAGCCAATTCCCTGAAAGTGTCTTATTTTATTGTTTAATTTTTTTCCAAAATTGCTTAAATCCTAAAATGATATGGTCGAGTTTAACTGCTGAATCGGTTGATATTAAATTCGTCCATGTGTTCCTTACCCATTGAATCCAATCCACGTCAATCGGAAGATCTTCAAAAATGTAAAAACAAATTGTTACTTACCCTGAAATTCCTTAAAACCGGTGATCCAGAGAAAGATATCCTGCAAAGACAAAAAAACAGAGCTCATTAATGCCGGCCGAGAGAAGACTTTGTACGTGTAGTTCGTAGTCACCTCTAGATACTTATCTACAAACATTCATACACTCATCGACGAATTAATTTTTTAATTAAAAAGTAAACAACAAATTAAGATCATTCCCTGAAAAGTTACGCAATGCAATTCGGTCTGAGAACCGGCTGGCTTGTTTTTTTGCTGAGATACTTTTAAACCTCACGGCCAAGCAAAAGCGAAGATACACTGACGAGCATTGAACAGAGAACTTAATTTATACAAATTGACAATGCGCAAAGCAATAAATAAATCCTCGTGTGTCGGCTTCGGCTCTGCAATGACCACGACGACTTCGCTGCAGTCTAATAAATTCTGACAGACGAACGGAGCATATATACGCTCGCATCAGAAATAAGACTCGCGCGTGCAGTTAAATCAATTATGCTTACAACATGTTCTCTCGGTGTCAGTGATCCTTCCGTCAATCATTGCTTTCCAGCTGTTTGTTTGTCCAAACGATGTATTAACACATGTTATGTAATCGTGAAGATGGCAACACGACTTGCTATTGCTAGTATAGGTTCAGTGACAGAAGACGGATAAGTGTGTATGCTGTTATTGGATTAATCGGGTGCGCGGATCTTCTGGGACGACTTGTCGTGCGCTATGAGGACTGAGGAGTGTCTGATGCGAGCCTCCTAAATGGGAGAGTTTTCTCCGATTAATCTGCAAGACGAACAGAATATAGATTGCTATCGGTATAGTGTGCATAGAAGAATAGGGTACAATCGGTATATTTGTATCGCTTGGATGGAAGCGGGACAGCATTTGCACTTCTGAACCAAGACATGACATTTGTATAGTTTGTCTGGCAATAAAGAAGATTTTCTGTGTTACTCGCGTAACATAGTAACCTCGTGTGACTTGGTGCTGCCAATTGACCAGCGAAGTGTGTCTATTAAGATTTAGACGCGAGATTACTCCGATGACGCTGAGTGGGAGTGCGTAGAGTAGGCGGGTTGTCGTTGTTATTTATATACAGCTCGTACATTGCTGAGATAACATCTTTCCAGACGTAGTCAAGCACATATTGGAACACTGCAACTAAGGAAGAAGCAAGGCTCTGGGTTTGGGGTTTTAATTAATCAAATCAGGGAAGCGGAAGCTGAAAGATTATAAGCTTCAACTCTCAACAGTGGGAGAGGTCAGTGTTGTCCGTTGGAACGTTACATGAAAGTCTGCAGTGGGTAGGCATTATTGTAATCTAGGTCTAGACGAGTAGTTAAGGTAGTAAACGCAAAACCCACACTGGAACTACAGATTATTGTTAATGCGTATAAAGGCCAACAACTTACTGAGACATATGGCTCACTAAGCTATATATGTGGGTATGGACGTTTAATCTACTTCGAGATGCTTTTGCATTCTCATAAGTGAAGGACTTAACTCAGTCTGAACTACGATAGTTTCTCTATATAGTCGGTTAGATTGGATACCGCATCAAATTGTAGGTCCCTTAAATTATAGTCGGGACATACACCGAAATACCAGTTTAGCACGGTCTGATTTCTCAGCATGTTAATGCCCAGTGATAATTCCAACGAAAGGGGGACATATATACATTTTTTTTGTTTTTGATTATTTGTTCATTCTTTCTGTTCTGACCATATATATCCGAGGAATTGACTATTACGACATCGGCTCCTAGCATCTTTATTGATTTGCACTCCCCTCCCAACGTAACCATCACGACATATTGACATTGATCTCCCACAAGTATATCTTCTTCCCAGAGTGACTTTAGAGTTCAAAATCAACTCCGTTAGATAATCGTTGG
The DNA here is from genome assembly GCA_955612985.1 of Cheilosia scutellata. Taxonomy (NCBI): domain Eukaryota; kingdom Metazoa; phylum Arthropoda; class Insecta; order Diptera; family Syrphidae; genus Cheilosia; species Cheilosia scutellata. Next base: position 6,481,976 of record OY015311.1, on the reverse strand, counting down.
CCTGATTAATGGTAATGGTATCAAATTTCCTTTAATTTTACAGTATCACCTCTGAGATAATAATAATCACCTCCTCAACTACCATCTGCGTCTTATTTGTCACGGCAGTATTCTGCTTGCCAACCAACGTTTCCATATATACTTTCCCTCGTTTGAACCCAAAGTCATTAATCAGCTTAAAAGTGCGTTCATTCCCATCGTTATTGCTGTTGGTAGTAGGTACTCGTGATGGATAAAATATTGTCACCACTTGAGAGTTGTTTTATCGCAGATACTCTCTCGCAATGTGTTTAATTAAAATCGAATAAAGGCCATCCGTGCAGGTATATATCAGTGCTGATGTTACTCAATGGAGGAGTTTGTCACGCGACCGACAAAGGGCCACAAGACGATATCATTAAGATAGATTACGGTGCAGATTTTCGTTGGAACCATCTTCCATGACCGTTGCGCAATAGAGGAGTGAGAGTTTCGCAAGTGAATCTTCTCCATTCAGAATACTGGTGCTTGTCGCCTTTGTAAGAAGGTTCAAAGACGATTTGAGATTACAGATTATGAGTGGGATTTTCTGTGTGCTTACATAATCGGACACTCGACAGCGGTGTTGAGTTTTAGAAAAGTTCAAGTAAAAATTGTGATTGAGCTTTTTTTTTTTTTACTGAGACTGACAGTTTCTCTATTAATTCCGACTTAAAACTTTTATTTATGCGGCACAAAAGACCTCTTGCTGACAGTTAAATCTATATCTAATCTAACGTCAACCCCATCTGCTGTTCTGCATCCTAAATTAGTCAACATCATTCCGGAACACACTTTAAGTCCATGATTAAGCATAATAACGTCCCTACAAAACTAGAGCTAAAAAAATAGATTTACTTGCGAGAGAGAAATGGAAAAGCATTTTTAACACAATTTTCGTGCAAAAAAGATATGATTTTCCTCCAACAGATTTTGCTACACATTTCGCTTAAAATCATGCTCCTAGCAGTTTTTTTTTTTTTTTTGCTCATCAGCACTGCAAGTAAAATATACATCTGGTGTACAAAAAAATAATGTAGAATAACTATCATCCATCCTGGACTAAAGTTTAAATATTTAATGCATTCCCACGAGGAGGAAGCCATCAAGCAAAACTACAGAAATCTCTGGTAAATGTGGGAATATTTTGCGAAACTCCTAGGTGGGAATGGAGGAAAAATGTTTTAAAATATTTTTACTTATAGACTGACTTAAGATTTGTGAGATTTTTTTCTGTATAACTAATGGCTTACCATTTAAATGGGGTTATGTATTTTATCATACGGTTCACCCTTTCAAGTAATTACAAACGGCTTTGCTATGTCTCGTGGGAAATGTGAAAACTGATTGATATAGTCCGTCCGAAAGGCTAAGAAATATTGAGGATAGAACTTCACCTGAGAGCATGTATGAACGAAACATTTCTCACATGAAGAAAGGATGAAGGAAAGGAGTACCAGCACTTTTAGTTTGTTCAAATAAGGTGTTATTGTATTGTTTTCTTAAGACGATTAAATGGTGGTAGGTGATGAATATAACGGTCCTGAAAAACCTTCTCAATTCAGACCATCGGATTCGAAATAAAATTTGTACACAGATCCCTTCCACACGTCCACAAAAATTACAAATTCCAACGCATAGGAATGAGGAGCTACGACTGGGGTCCTATTGCGCTAATTTATTTAAATATGAAATTAACTCGTGGTGTATAACACAGCTACCTCAACTAGGCTTAAACGTTAAATAATGTCTAGCTGGAGGATAAAATTGTCTCTCGAAAAACAGCCAACGAATAGAACAAATAAAATACTGCAACTTTTTAATTAGTTCGACCAAAAAAGTACTTTAGAATTCATGTAACATAATACTTTGCAGACTGCGAGGTTCAACATATCCCCATTCGGGCTTTTGAACGTTCTGAGAGAAGATGGATTGATTTTCTCAAGCTAACACGGTCCGAACAGAAACGAGATAAGCATGGAGTATGTTAGTAAATTTACAGCGGGCTTTGAATATTTCGAAAAAAAAAAACACTTCTGCAGACTCCTAATCGGATGAGGTAGTCAACAATACGCCATCAGGCATTATGATCCACCGTGCTTAACTTAATTCCACTAGAAATCGTCAGTAAAGAATACGCCACAAACGTAGCAATTAGACTAGGGGAAGAGAAACAGTGCAGAGGCCAACCGACTGGACACGCATCCTTCTAAAGACGATCGCCTTGACCATTACTGCCTATGAGTATCAACTTCGAAAGAGGCTTCAGCCATGAAATACCGAATAGGAACCAATGGAATTCACAGAATGTCGTACACGACAAATCACTGTCTATATTCACAGACAGTTTCAAGACACTGGAGGGAGTTGGCGCCGGGGTATTTTCAGAAGAACTGAATCTGGGCCTCTCGTTTTGTTTTCCGGAACACTGCAGTGTCTTCCAAGCCGAAATCACAGCTATTCGTCAAGTTACAGCGTGGCTGTCGATTAATTCTGTATCACAAAGGGATATCGACATCAATGTATAGCCAAGATGCAATCAAATCCCTAATATCCAGCGAAATAAAATCTAAAGCGGTGGAAGATTGCCGCGTATCTCTTAACAAGATAGCTGGACAGTACAACTTCACCCTCTGCTGGATTCATGGTCATTGTGACATACCAGGGAACTGTGCAGCAGACGAACTAGATAGGCTAGGCTCTTCTGGCATGGATAGTGTAAGTCTGCACAACGTGTATGCACCACATTCCTACGCTAAACAAATAATTCACGCGGACGCAGCAAGCAAGGAAGCTGTAGAAATGAAGAGGAGGATGAGTCCATTACTCATTTTCTTTATTTACTATTTTGTCAATGATCTCAGTGATCTAGGTGATACCAGCCCCGCTAACATTCTTAGCTTTATAACCGGCAGCAAATGGTTTACATATGAGTATTGCACTAATTTAAGTGCAGAACTAGCATACATCTGCAAGCATCTCGGGGCGCTGTTGAAGCGTTATAGGTTCGCCTTTCCCGAGAGAAGTATTTAAAAAAAAGGAATAGCTCCCCAAATCCCAGTAGTATGCACTAACTAACTAACTATGATCCATTCAACCTGGACGATGATAGTCAAAACTGCCTTCCTTCCCACCAGAAGTGAAGATATTGATATCGGAAAAGGTTGCTAGAGCGGAAGATCTTTCGAAAGATCTGCCGCCTAATCACTAAACTTTTCGGAGCAACTCTGTGCTAAAGTTAAGATTTTTGAGAGTGGCCAATAACCTAAAAGAAATCTTTGGAAAATAAACTTATTTTGGTAGTCTAAATTTCGAAAACGGTATTATCATCTAGGCAATGATAGTGATACGTGATTTGATCCCTGCACGCTGCTTACACAAATATCTGCAGCATTTGGGCGAATTTTAGTATCCCCGTTTAATGGATACTCTGAACTGTATAAATAAAGAGTAATAAGTCTCCTTAACGTCGGTCGCATATATGAGTAGAATCTTTTCGGCTAGATTGTATGAACGCCTAAAACCATTACGTCGGATAACTCACAAGTCTATGTACATAAACTTTTTTCATAGCCAGTATAAAAGTATTTATTTATCATGTCATTTCCCACCCAAAGTTATGCAGTCACGATAGCTCTATTCAGAGTATCCACAGAATAGATCAAAACTATTTTAGAACTTAAAAAGTATGGTCGCGATTTATTTTGTAAATTAAATTTTAATTCACGACAAACCACGAGCAAATTTTCCAGCTCAGGTAAATCTTAATGTCGAATATGTATTTGCAAAACGATACAAACGATTGCCAAACTGACAAGTAATTTTACACAGGTATTATTGACAGTATTTGACAGCGAACACACATTTTACAACTGTCCTCGAACACGTCAAATAGTTTCTGTCAAACACGTCTATTTTAAATTTGGTGGTTTCTGGTTTTGCTTTAAAAACCTTTCCAAAAACGCAAAGTGTTAAATATCAAATTGTTTTTAATTTAATAAGCTAAAATCAAAACCCGGCCGGCATACTTACACAAAATATATATCAATATATTTTAAATTTATGTATACAAGTTCAAGGTCAACATTTAATAAATTAGAACGAAATGTATTTTGAGGAGCTTCATATTAGACAAATCGTAAATGTCAACATAATTTATAGAAGGACAAAATTATAAAAAACATAATATTAATAGAAACCAAAACCACAACACATTAAGTTGTCATGTTAAACAGTTAAAGTCATATATCAATGTTTTTAATTTGTTTATATTTAAATAGATTATGTATTATTTTCTTTTTCTTTAATTGCATTTTTGTTTTGATGACGCTCTAATCGATTATATTTTCTAACAATATCCCGACAAAATAAAAAAAAAAAACATTTCACAACCATATGACACTGTTGGCTGTCACAGAAGGTAGGTATATTTCGAAGGCATTCGTAAAATAAGAGCGAATTATTTTTATTTAGATAAAATGATACACAAATCACTTGCGATTCCATTAGGATGCCCCTTGTGGCGACCCCTTAATAAGCAGATAAGTGCCGTCATAATTTAAATAGGAATTTCGAATTTTTCGTGCGAATTTATTTTGCTAAGTGATAAATTTTCCGAAACTGCTTTCTTTTTTTTATTTAAGTTCGAACTAAATCTAAAACAAACATATGGCTGATAAAAGATGACGAAAACAATATTTTTCTCACAAATTAATTGAATGCGAATTCGTTTCGTATCTCTGACTGAGCATTATGTGCGTCCGTGCGTTTGAATATCTAAATTCTTAATTGTGCGTTGGTATATGTATATCGATAGGTTGTCTATTAGCGCGCGAGCGATTCAATTCCAAACAAACAGATTTATGTAGTTCGCGGAATATTTTGCTATAGAAAATCACTATAGGCACCCCCACCCCCACCCCACCCCAACCCTATCATGTCTCGATCACCAGAGACGCTGCTTTCCAATGTAAACATAGTTGTGCTCGAACTCGAATACAGGAGCAACATCGTCGTATTATAGATTGTGAAATAGCTATATTTCGTTTGTTCTTAACGTTTTTTTTTTTTCTTACTTGTGAAATTTAAATAAACCAAATGGAATTTCGTCGCTCGTTCGTAATTATCATTTTGAATTTATGTGCGTGTGTGTGTGTGAATGCGCGATGCGAAGCTGGGTGTCATGATTCGGACCTCTTGTTATGGCCCTCGGGGTGATTCCAATTAAATCTGTTGATGCGACGACGCCGACGACCGACGACGAACGGGGCGAAAAGATGGTCCAAAACAAATGTTTACATTATGAATTATGTGAGGCGACGAAAGATACTTTGTTCATGGTCGGTCTGCACAGTTTGTTTTGTACTTTGTTATACAAAGTAATTGCTGCATAAAAAATGTGAAGCAAATAACAAGCCGAAACGAATAAAAACCAATGAAAACAATGTATGGTGCTTGAATGGAGAACCGATAAGAAAATTAGAACACAATTCTCGGAGGCAATATAAGCGGTGTATTGAATTTCAATCGGACCACATGGATAGTGTGATTCAATTTGTAACAAAAAGTGGATACAATCGACACATTGTTGCAGTGGTTATGACTCTGAAGTGCTGCCCTGAATGTGCTTTTCTTTGACTCGGCGCCAACGATGGCGCACAGTTTGAATAAAAAGGGTATATAGCATGATCTCGTCGATTTTTGAAACTATGTTTGTTGATGGGCATGTCCGATCCGAACTCAACGCTGATACTTTTAGAAATGACCGCTCAAAAGTGAACCTTCGCTTTTAGCGAACCATATTCTACTGCGTTCTCGGTTTGGAGATTAATTGGAAGACTATAAAGCCCGTCAACTTAGAGGGTCAAATTTCAGACAAAGATTTTTGCGTTAAAAACGGCCAATGGTAACATAAAATTATTCAATCTGATGATTGGGTGTTTTTTTTTTCCTGTTTTAAAACTTTACAATGAAGTAAAACATATGAAAATAATGGTAATGACCATGGATAAATTTAAGCCATTGCAGTTTATGTATACGAAGTAGGAAAATATTTGCGCAGCTGGAAGTCTAATTTTCGATTAGTTTTTCGAGGTGGGTTTTTGTAACACATGAAATGGCAAATCGAATTGAGCACAAATCAACTATCATCTGTCAAATTTGGTGGCGCTGGAAAGAGTGTTGCCAATTTGGGAAACAAACCTCTAAGTATAACATAGGTACTTTATTATCCTGGCAGTGTTTAGGACAATTCACATGAGAGCGAACGAACGTATTGATGAAATGCGAACAAACCACTTTTGATGAATTTATGAACAAAAAATTGCACATTTTACTATTCCAAGAGCAGGATAATTAATTAATAATTGCAAGACGACAGACAACAACGAACACAAAGAGACAAAACACGGACACTAACAGAAGAAAGCTAGCAACAGATTTCTGCAACATTCGAGGTCTAGGATTCAACAATGTCAACGTCAAAAAGCCAGACGTCCTAGTTTTAACCGAGACTCAAATAAACTCAAACACTGACTGCACATATCTTCGCTGTCCAGGATACGAACTACTTCCTCGTTTTCGATATAAGGGGGGACTATGTGTGTTTACCCGAGCAAATCTGGCGTGTGAAAGAAAAGAAGAGATGGAACCTGCGGATCTCTGCATAATATGGCTAAAGGTCGTCATACAAAGTTGTACCAAATTCTTTTGCTGCCTGTACCGCACGCCAAACGATAACGAACCATCTAAATTATTTCGTCATTTATCCAATACCCAAGGTAGACTGGATACAAATTCATCACCCAACCGCTGAAGTTAATATAATTGGTGACTTCAATGTCCATAACATATGGATTGGCTACGATATTCTAACTTAGGCCCATTTCACACATACCCGGCAGCCGGCTAACCGGTACCGGCTACCCCGTCGTTGGGAATACATTGGTATGGGCGCGTTCACACCTGCAAACCGGAACCGTGCATAAAATGTATCTCAACGACCGGATAACCGGGTATGTGTGAAATGATCATGCTCTAATATCTGCTATCCTCTCTATACCGATACCAATAGGAGCGAACCAGGATCGTTATCGTTCGATTTGGAATTATAGTAAATCTAACTGGGACGAACTGCGTAATTTCTTCGTTTCGTTGCCATGGGCTGATATGTGCTTTAGAGATACCGATGTCAATATGTGCGCAGAAGCCGTAACCGAAATGATTTTACTCGGTATGGAACTTTATATTCCACATTGCAAAAATTAGCTTCAAATAAACCCTGGTTTAACAAAGAATGCAAGCGAGTTACCGCAGAGAAAAACAAGGCTTTCCGTGAATGGCGGTCGAACCCTTCGGAGCAAAAAAGATCTGAATTTATAATTCTTCGAAATAGATGCAAACTAATTATTGAATCGGCGAAGACAACTTACAGCGAAAGAGTCACTAACAAAGTGATTGGATGTCCTAGCGGCTCACACGCATTCTGGTCTATGGCAAAGGCAGTCTTTTCCACCTCTAGTAAAAGAAGACGGCACGCTAGCAACAACACCTAATGAAAAGGCAAATCTTTCCGCTAGTATGTTTTCAGAGAATTCCACCCTAGATTCTGCACAACTAGAGCCACCAAATATCCGGAGGGTGCAATCATCGATGGCAGAAGTGAAACTTCGGCCTCGAATAATTCAGCGCATCGGGACCCGACGGAATCCCGGCTATAGTACTGAAGAGCTGTGCACCAGAACTTGCACCTGTACTTTGTAAGCTGTTTAGCTTGTCGTACTCCCAGAAGTCGTTTCCTTCTTGCTGGAAGACCGCTCGCATTCAACCTATTCCAAAGAATATTCGCTGAACCCTTAAATGCGTTTCCTAAGAGCAAGCTGGGAACCAGCCACAGAAACCAACAAACCAAGTCCGACATATCTTAGACCTATGGCTTTAATTATTCTTGGAAGCCTAGCAAATTTGATCGGACTTCTGTCTGCGACTAAGCATACTCACTACAAAGGTAAATCGTTGGAAACCGTTTAATAAGGTGAACCCAATTACAAATTCACGGTCGATTCTGAAAGTAGATAGCTGACTTGGTGCTCACTAACTCCGGCTAGTGGTACCATCTGCCATCATATCAGTCAATAGAGGAACCTCACAGGGTGGCGTATCTCAATGCCATGCCTTAAATTGAGACCCTGAATGTTTTAGTGACCCAGTGGAGGGTTTGGTTCAATTTTTCTATTTCACACATACATAGTTTGTTAGCCGACATGAAGAGCGCTTTGGATATGTCGATGCATATATGCTCTTCACATCAAAAAAAATTCCGACTTTTCATCTCATATTCGAGGTGTGCAATGTTTTCACTTTCATCGCAGACAGATAGGCTGAAAACGATTTTAAGGTGTAAAACGAAGTTGCCACTCTTGACACGACATATCGTAAAACCTGAGTGGTTGTAAACAATCTCAAATTGGTATATCGGATAAGCTATGCGCATCTTTAGAGGTGGTAAATAGATGTCGCAGCGCCAACGTTCACATGTTTATGATGTCATTTCGCTCATAAATGCGGGGACTCTACGCAAACATCAATTGTCTGTGTCAGCTGCATTAAATTTGTTGAAGTTTGCCGACCGATTGGCCGTATTATAGACCGTTCCGCTGATGACTGAAGGCGGCCGTCGGTTTTCGTTTCAATAGGTCAGCGCCTGTGACAGAGATGCCGGTGCGTGGTGGCGGCTCTATGTATTCTAAGCGCACTTGTGATCAATATGATACATTCCAGATGTGTGACCGTGATAAATGAGATAAATTGCGATTGAAATGTATGCTAGTCGCATATGAATAGAACGTTTCATTGGTGATCCCCCAGAGGAATGCTAACATTCAGAGCAAATGCGAACACAATGATTTGTTGTTTCCGCCATGAAATAGATTTAAGAAGTTCGCGGAGATTTCGTGTCTCACTTCAATGGGTATGTAAATTTGCTTCTTCATCAAACACTAATACATACAGCAGGCACAATGCTTCTTTTTCTTCTTAAATAAAGAAGATCAGCAAATATATGCTTTCGCCATTCGTAAACATTTGCCACAAAAATAACCAGTGACATCAATTCTATATGAAGACAATAATGTTGTAGGTACTTCACGTATACCAACAACATTTATCGTTTATCTTTACGATCCGAGATGATGCAATTTCATCCCAATTTCTAAGCAATTCCATTGGATCTCTCTTAATCACCATACTGACATCTTCGAGTAAATACCACAAATAGAACATAAGCTGCCTCACAATGCGCAGCAGTGTCAACACAGTTCAAACAGTTTGCGTCTTATATCTAAACAAACTTAATTTGCAAATTATACAGCACATTCCTCTGTTGTATCGCATAGAACCATCTACCAAGTGAATGAATTGATGCTCTTCTTAAATATTGTATACAAACAGAACCCATTTTTGAGAGAATCATAAAACCAAGAAAAAACATTGTTTCGAAAATAATCATCGATTTGGTGAAAAATTGCTACGAACGTTTTGGGGAATAATATTTTCGTATGTGGTCCCTGCTCCAGATCCCGATCGGTAACATTAAATATTTATTTGCATTTTTGCATAGGAAGAAGACACTCACACGTGCTGATATGCAAAAATTTCGTTTGCCAACTGAATTCTTTATAGGTACTTAAGTGTTCAAATATTGATTGGTTTCCCAGACTATATGAATGTTTCCTTTTGGTTTTCCACGATGATGCCTGCCCGAGTATCTTTCTGTATGAGATGCAATCATAAAATAAGTCATTACTCTCTGGAATGTACAAAAGTTGAATGTGAGTGAAATAATTCAATTTGCGAACGTAAAACGAACATTTTTAGGACTCATACGGGTACCTACATTTTATTTCACGTAAAAATGTTGTTCCTACATTATGTACATATTTCAAATTTAAAATAAGACGTTTTAGTACTCGAAATTTACGAGGTGCATTTGTGTCCTATGAAATTTGCATACCAAAAACTTTGACCAAAATTCAACGTTTTACACATTTTCAGATGTATTTTACAGGTTGCACTTTTTCATAAACATAAATATAGGACAGACTAATTTATAACTTTGCCTAACAAACTTTTATTTTCCCTAAAATTGAAACTTATACCATTGTGTAAACTTAGTACATTATGTAATACCATTTCGTAGTAAGCGAAGACACAGTTGCCATTAAAACGGATTCATGCTAGAGAAGTTACAAAATGAAAATAACGTTGTTAGGTAGCTAAAGTTTTTTTCAAAATAACCTTTAGCTTATGAAATTAATAATAATAAACACAATTAAATGTTTTACCCCCAGTTTCACAGTGCAGTTTAATCTAAAGTTCAGCTGAACCTGAACTTGAGTTTAAATTTGAAAGTTCAACTCTTCCGGTTTCACAATAAACGTATTTTAATTAAATTGAATGAATAGAATTTGGCAGTCTTGTACAGTACTTAGATTTTATATGACTTTTCCAAAATCGTTCTCTGTCTTTTCTTTCAAAGAACACCGAAAACAACGTCAAATATGTGTTTTTAGCAATCGGCAGCTTTTAAATTGAAATGTCACTGTGTCAAGTGATCTGAGGTTTAAACGACAGAATACTGTCGTTTAACTTAAACTGTAGAATAAATTGTGTTCAAGGTTTTAACGAAACTGTGAGAACGAATTAATTGTTGAACTGAATTTTAAGCTAAAAGTGTAGTTTAAACACTGTGAAACTTGGGGTTATACTTTAAAATATGTTTTTTTTTTCTTTACGTTTACCCCATTTTTGCCAATCACGCTTCCTCAGGTCATAATTTAAAAAACCGTGAGCAAGTTACCCATTCGGATATAGGACTGCAACAAATTCAATAAAGCTCCGTACTCCGAATGCAGCTCTGGTGCATGCTCTTGCACTAAACCAGGAGATGACCTTACAAGCTTAATCTTTAAGATTGAAATGTTTCCTCCTATTAGTATTCACTCAAATATTCTGCCTGTCAACATGTAACTTGTGAGTATTTCCACACCGTCCCACCCATTCGCAAGGTCCATAACAAACCATTTACGAAAATCCGGTTCGATAATAAATCGATAAACTAAAAAAAATCTTGTAAATTCATTTTCGGTAGAATTTCAATTCGTACCATTTTCGAATTGTCGGTGAGCTCATTTTCGCATTTGTTCCATTTCGACCTAAATGAGGTGTGTGTTCGAAAACGGTCGAAATTGAAAAACGCAAACATTTTGACGTTTTCAATCCGTCCGATTTCTGTTGGTGAAATTATAACCGCAAGGCTCAAAATGTGTTTATGAGTTTTTTTCTTAACTTAGGGGAAACACACAAAAAGCAATCAAAAGGGAGTGTTACGTGTTGTATGAAAAGGAAACGGACTTAAAAACTTTTTCAAATAAAACTCGATTTTTTCCACAACGTTATAAATTTTAAGTTTTAATTTTCGAGGTTAGAGGCGATGGGAGTACAATAGCGAATTGAAATTTCATTTTAGTTAACAACTCTCTTATATACAAAAACAAAATATGACATTTACTAATAACATTTCGATGTGACATTTGACATAATTGATAGGAATGTGCATTTTAGAATTTACGGCGTTTACATATTACGTTAAACAAACATACTCATAATTGCAAATGAGTGAATTTACATTAATAAATAATTATGACTGAACAGGAAGTGATAGTGGAGCTCATGGATAACAATCCAGATCTAGCAAGGGGATTTGTTAAAATAATGAATCGAGCGGTAGATATTCACGGTCTCTGGACAAATTTAGTTAAAAGTTTAATAATATGGGACCACCCAGCAGAGACATCACTGGATGGAGAAAAGTGAGTCTATTTACCAACAGCGATTTAGTTAGAGATTAATTATTCTTAGTCTAAGGTTTGGTCTGATTACAAGGGTTCAGGTTATTTCCAAAGCCACGCTGATATCCACCCTCAGCAAAAAAGCGAAAACAAGTTTTAGTAACGGTGACACTGAATAAGAGGGCCTTACTGAAGCTAGAAGGGGTATACGTAACACATATCGAAATGCTGATTTATTTAGTCAGTAGAGCTGGATAAACCTAGAATTAGTTCGTTACTTTATATAAATAATCAAAATTGCAGTGGATTTATGTACATTTCCTCTTGCAAATCTAGTGGATCTGAACTGTCCTCCCAACATTCTCCTTTATCTTTTCACGGAATTTAGATTCGTGCGCCTATGATTCGCATCCTCTCTAATGCTAAGCTCCAATAAATTAAACCAATAATTGTTGTCACCACAAAACAGTGATTTGTAATTAATACATTTGTAGGGTTTTCCTTAATTTTTTTTTTTTTTCAATTTCGTGCGAATTCCAGCACATCCTTTTTAATTCCGTCCGTTTTTGAACTCGGGTTCGTTTTCCAATCCGGTCGGAATTGATCACAGAGGTGTAAGTCTACTTTTCCTTTATTGGTATAGTAATTGTCATCACACATTGTCCAAAATTTATAGTTTTTTTTTTTTGACACATATAACTCACAGGATCTGTGCTACTATCTGTATATTTTATTATAAATATGTGGAACGTAATTTCTATACTAAACATTCTAAGTAAAACGGTTGGAAACAAAAACCAGGTACCCATTTTTATTTTTATTAAATGTAAAATTAAAATAAAATGCATGTACATAGGTATTTAAAATAAATATTTTGTGCCGAAACTTGAGTTGATCGAGAAATTTTCGTGCGAACCAGTTGAGCCTTTTTTGTCTGCAGAATTTACGACTTAAAAAATTGTATGCAAAACTGTAATAGCTTCAATCAAATCGACTTATCAATAAAAAAATAGTCAAAGTCAAAGATGAGAAAAATTATTTATAACAGTTCTCGTTTGTTTCAATTCCGAACTAAATCTGTAGTTCTATTGAACTATCCTAGGAGGGCACGCACCACTAAATATGGGACGCAGAAAGTGGAACGTGAAAGGTATGACATTATGTGATTTTGTTAAACCCTTGTTTTCCGCTACAGTGATCATTTGGAAAATACACCAAATAATGACAATAGAAACAAGAGTGTAATTAATCTACGAGTATATGTTATCTGTTCGCGTATAAGTAGGTACGATGAGATACTTGCCGCAACGGATATGATTTGTGTTTGTGAGGGTCAACGATCTGTCAATGAGATTGCATGTTTTTCTTTTCCTGACAAGTGATTTATTAACATGTTTATAAATGAGATGCAAATTTCTTAAAATTTGTCCCTCAGCTTTTAATTTTTGCATTAAAATGTCAACCAAAGTGTTATAATGATTCAGTGGGGTTTTTGAAATGCTTTTTTTTTTCCTAACTGGCTTTACAAATCAAACAGGATTTTTAGCCGCCTACATAATATTTACACAAAATTGCAAGAAAGTAGTAAATATAATTAACTGACATATAGTAATATAATTAAGCTATGCTAAGCTAACTGAGAACACTAGTTTCTTTAAATGTCAATTTTCATGCTTATAAATGTGTTTCGGAAGAGTTTAACTTGATTGACGTCAGCACTTTTATTTTTAAACCAATATGCACTTCAATCTATAGACATTTTATTTACGCAACTAATTTGAACCAAAGTGAGAAGAAAACGCTTTACATTTCATACCGTTGCACTGTGGGGCAGCTGTATGGGGACCGGTGGCAAAAAAAGCAAAATCGATTTGTTGAAATGAACGGTTTTTTTATTGCTAATTGATAAACAGTAAACCCATGCACTTGTTACAAGTAAGTAACTAACGGCCAGCACTTTGGTTATTCAGTGACTGCAGTTCAAAGTTGTATGTTAAATAGATCGGAAGTCAATTGAATAACTTGAGAAGAATATAGTGCATAGTTGAGGTGTGATTTTCTGAAATACAATTAAAGAAATAAAATAGTTTTGATATGGATCTTTTACCTGAAGGTATTTAGTCTTACTTAAAATGTTTTTTATCCAATTTATATGTTTCATTTTTTTTTAATCGAATTTAGTAAGGTGACTTACAGTTAGCATACAAAAGAAAAAAAAAATTGAAAAATTCGTAGTCTTTTAGTAATAAGTAGGGCAAAGTGGGGCTATATTTTTTACACCAATTTATTGGTAATATAGTTTTCTCAAATATACAATAAAAAAAAGGTGCGCGATTTTGCGCCTTTTTCTGTAAATTGGAATTATGTTAAAAGAGGGGGTCGTACTATAAAGGCTCGAATTACGACATGTTTAATATGTTGTTGGTTTTTTTTTTCATTCAGACTCACCCGCAAATGAGCTCATATATTCAAGACAACAATTGTGGCATATAATGAGAGCAAGTACATCAACAAAAATCGATGAAAAAATTCAGTACTTACGAGATTTTCTGGTTAATGCAACGAAATGCCCCGATGATTTATTTCTTGACCAGAATCCCAAATTTAAATTTTTTGTTTGGGATTTTAAAAAAAAGTGGATATCAGCTCAAAGAAAGATGGAAGGAGATGAAGCATTGGCAATGATGGTGGAAGCTAAACTAACAAGGCATCAATATGAGATAGTGAGAAGCAAGAGCAATAAATACGTATGAACAATTTAAAAAATGGTTTTACTAATTTGTTTTTCTTCACGATAAAAGGGGGCGTAAAAGTGGGTGGGGAAAGCAAGTGTAGATGATAAAAATTTGATCATCAAAAAATCTTCTTTAAGTGTTTAATTTTGAAAAAATAGGCACATTTCAGAAAAGTGGGCGTTTTAGTGGGCGTGTCGGGTGGGAGGGTCTAAAAATATTTTGGGACTGGTCTCAGAAGCTATCCCGAAAAATTTCAGGTTTTTAGCTGTAGCGGCTGATTTGATGCCACATTTTAAGGCATTCTGCCCCACTGTGCGTTGTTTAGTTTTGTTGCAATTCAACATATCGAGAGATAGTTCTGTTAATCTTTCTAATTTAATTTGAACGTCTAACTGTACGATAATTATTGTCATAGCATGAGTTGTTTTACTCAGCTGATATAAGATGAAAAAAAGCTCTTTTTATGTATTTAAAATATAATGACAGAGAAAAAAATGAGAACCCAACAAATTGCAAAGACTAAAATTCCCAGCGATTATTGTGCCTGTTATCTGTATTTTTTAAAATACTTTCATATTTTTTTTTTTTTTTTCACACAAATGAAAGCTACACGATGCACGACCGATACTTCACAAAAAATGCTTATTCAGCTGCAATTATCTCGAGCGTAAAATTTTAATGAATCTCCCCAAAAGGTTCGCATTGCAGTCATCTCAAAAATTTCGCACAGACATGTAAATGCATTATGCAAAAGACGAGCCAGGTAGTATTATTATATTCGGATATTAAAAATGTATCTATGACTATGGCACTATCAAGACTGGTCTTACGGTTGTGAAACCGCAATACCTCCCATGAGCAAAATGATTATTTACATCACTTTACAGATAAATTGTGAGTGAATTGTACCTACATATGTTACAGAGGGTATATTTTGGATGAAAATATATATCATAGTATCACTAGCAAGAGAATAGCAATAGGAATCCTGTCTGGCCACTGTTTTCTTACAAAAAAAAAAAAAACACACCAAAAGACTATAGGACTTTCAGACACAGATCTGTGGCAATAATAATATAGTTGTCGAGGGAGATATCATACATATCTATCTATATGTATGTATATAAAAATGGTGGCAAAAATGTATAGTAATTCATCAATTGAGAACGGCTGGACCGATTTGGCTCAAATTTCTTTTCAGTTGTTCGTAATTGCCAGGAGAAGGTTCTTCTAAAAGAAAATTTTGCGAAAACTCTCCGGAAAAGTCGGGAAATTGGAAAGATCGAACATTGAGAACGTCTGGGCCGATTTGTATAAATTTTTTTTTCAGTTGTTTGTAATTATTCCAGGAGAAGGTTTTTCCGAAAGAAAATTTTGGGAAAACCCTCAGAAAAAGTCGGGAAATTGGAAAAATCGAAAATTTATTTTTTGTATGGAAATTTGTGTGCAATTGTTCCGGAATGGCTTTTCGAATAGAAAAATATAAAATTCTTAGCGGAAAACTCGGAAAATTCCGGAAAAACCCGAAAATTTGAATTTTTTTCGACGAAATTTTGACATTTTCTTTGATTCTGGCAACAATTCGGTCAAGATCTCAAAATGCATTGCTTCCACATTGTTGGAAGGCGGTCGAATTGCACATTCCACTTTGAAGCTGCCGATGAATCTTCTCACGGTTGATAAGCCAACGTGCACAATGACCAAGAATTCGGCGACAGCGAAATTGATGCGAGAATGCATCATCATTTGGGATGAATGCACGATGACGCATAAACGAGCTTTGAAGGCAGTTGGGGCTATGATATTGCTCTCCATATAGATTTTCGTCAAACGCTTCCCGTCATCCCGAATTGAACTGCTGCCGATGAACTTAATGCATGCTTGAAATCGTCGTCTTTGTGGCGGCATGTCAAGAAGTTGAAATTGACCACGAATATGAGAGTCGCATTGCAGAATGACCCATCTGCTGCTGAATTCTCAAGACAACTGTTCGCGCTTGGCAATGGCCAAATTCCCGTTGATGTTTCGACGTCGATAGCTTGAATTTCCTTATTCAAAGTCAAATCGCTAGAGAACTGCATTCGTACAAATCCGTTGACAGCGTGACCGATGAGGATGGAGCGACCAACTATCGGACGGAATTTTTGAACTCGCTTGATGTGCCAGGAACTCAACCGCATAATTCACAGCTGAATCATCCGAAATTGTGCAACGTTACGCGGTTGTCCATCAAGAAACTGATGAACAATGTGATTCAAGCGACGATCATCAAGGACAAATTCAAAGGAGAGGAAGTCCTTATCGCACGAATTCCGATTATTCCAACTGATCTTCCATTCCAATTCAAGCGGATTCAGTTCCCCGTTCGATTGGCTTTTGCGATGACAATCCATAAATCGCAAGGCCAATCGTTGGCAAACCGTCTTCGTTGTTTGTTTTTGCGCCGGAAAACAAATCCAAAAACATTGTTTATCACATCGCTCACGCTCTCTACTGATTTCGATTCCATTCAAATAAATCACATTGAAATTTGAACTATCACTGTCTAGAGTTTATCTGAAGTAGGGGGGCGAGACGAAGTTCGCCGGGTCCGCTAGTAACATATACAATACAGTCATGGCATAGCAAAGTTTTGGGAACCTACTTCTTTAACAATATATAGAAGAGATGGGCTTGTCGGCCAAGCGAAGATATTTTAATTCTGTAACGATATAAAATGCTTTAGGGAAAGACCGTAGGTTTTTCCATCTATTAAATGATGGTTCTCCCAGCAAACGCGATGGACCCACTAAGGTGTCTATAGTGTCTTGTGATGGTTTTTCTCACAACTCTGAATATATAGCCTTACCTAACCTAACCCAGGTTACCTACCTGACCAGAAATTTCCTTCTACTGTGACATATTGCCTCACATTCACACAGTAGGTATGTATATGTGTTTGTGTTATAACCTCTTAGGCTTGCAGGTCATTGCTGAATCTGAAAGTGTCCCAGACTGCCAGCCTGAGCCTTTTGGCATGTTTTCTAAGAAAACAGTGCTCTGATAATATTCTGATCAATGTCCTGTGCTGTTCCCTGCCTAGTTTGAGGATTTGCCTAGATCCAAATATGTACAAAGTTAGATTCTGCCCATTCTAGTAGGAAGGAATTTTGGCTCCATGATGGATAGGTACCATCGATAAAACCATCAGGATCGCAAGAAAAGCAGTCGAACTCTGACGATAGAAGCGCGGCGTTAAGAAATACTACGCCATAATTACACTGGATGTCAAAAACGCTTTTAACACCCCGAACAGGCAAATATTCTTCCAGGCACTCGCTGTCAAAAGAGTATACCATATAGTATGTACGAAAAATACAGATGGTCTAAAATTATTGTTGACTTGCCGTTAAATAAAGGCGACAAAATCTTAACATACTACGACTGAGAAGAGTACCCACCTTAGCTGGCCCTGGCGCACATAATTGGAAAGCGACCTGATTCAACATGGTATATGTAACTGAAGGAAGCTTTGGAGGGGCTTCTTGCTTAAGGTCGCGATCCACCTTGGACTGTAAGTATCATCGAAGAAAAAATCCATAGACATTATGGCATATCGCTCAAATGACATTAATAATGCCGATAAGTTTATACCCACACCCACCATATCGGAGTGTAACGCAATATATTAGCTAACTATGGTAGATAATGAATTTGCTTCAAGCTCGACCCCCTAGTGCTCTTTAGTGCTTGTTTTTCAATAGTGAAATTTGTATGGATAAATCAATTCTTGTCATTTACTTTTTGAATATTATTTCGTGTAAATGTTGACCGCGACTTCGCTTCAACTGGTCCATCCCGATTGAATTTTGGCATACTTTTCCCAACCTATCGACTGGTATTTTACACGAGTTATGTTGTCTTCCAAGGCGGCAATAGTTGCTGGCTTATTCGTATAGATGAGAGGCTTCACATATCCCCACAAAAAATAGTCCAGCGGAGTACGATAGGCGGCCAATTCACAGGTCCAAAACCTGAGATGAATAACATGGTGAAATGACAATGCTATAACTGGGCATTTTTTACTTTAACACGTTTCACGAATCACGCGTGAATTGTCAAAAAAATCTGGCTGAAAACCCAAACAGCAAAAAAATCACCCTTTATATCCCTGGCGAATAAGTAGCAAAGCTTTCCTTCCATCGCGTAAGATGATTCTTTGTCCGAAATAATAATAATTAAAGACAACGACAAGTAACAACGAGCAGTTCGTTAAACCTTCCCCCAACTAAAAAACTATTAAAACGCCGAGTAGTCGTGATGAATAGCAAAATTTGTCCGCCATACATGCCAACATCTACCTACTCCAATTACCACTTATCCATGTTGCTATGGAACGGAGATAATAATCATTCTACTTGATGAATGATCATATCAAACTAATAACAAATTTGTATTCACAAAGTTCTTTAACTTTTCACAACTACTGGTTATATGCCTAAAACAGCCAGCTATTAATCAGCCGTACGCAATAGACCACACTACTTGTATGCCGTTCCCAACCTCAGCAACAACAACAACAATTACACAGTTAGACAAGAAGTATCCCCAATTTATAATTTACGAATGCACGTCAAAAGCGATTTTCCCATTTTCCAATCAATAGATACAAATTTATGATATCTCTCCCTACGTGTGTGCATTCTAAGCGAATCACTTCCTGCCTCATTCATCCATTATATGCTATTCTTGTTAGTACTGTCTAGATACCAATCTATGTGTTTCGGTAAACCACAGGCAGTCCAACCCAGCACGGCCCATAAAGGAGCGATTCACTGATACTGGAGCGAGTGATTTTTCAAATTCGGTTTGAATCCCCAGCTTGGATTCTAGTCATCGATGGCGAAAAATTCAGAAGCCTTTTGGGTGTATTTAGCTTCGTTATCTGTGCCACAGATATCAGCCACTTAATAAGACCCATAAATGAGATAATATCGTAAATATTGCTCACTGGCATGGCCATTAACAATGGGCCAACCATTTGACTAGGTGGAGTGCAGGACGTATACAGTTTAAACGATCACCCGTTGGCGGGAAAACAATGCGGTGCCGGTTTGCTATTTTGCTCTGTTAATTGTGTCTGCTACAATGCGCCCATAATGTGCAGTGCAACATGTTGTCGGTGAAGGAGCTCACCTCTGTAATAGTTGAAACACTGTCTCACATAAGCATAGCCCAATTGGTAGGTATTCTTTATTTTCGTATCGTCGCGTCGCGTCGGTCGGTTTGTTGATACCAGAATAGTTCAATGGCATGAGATTATGCTGAGGGAACCGAAATAGCACTCGACGGGCCATATGTTATGATATAAGTGGACTTCGGAATCGGAATGCAATGCCGGCCAGTGGAATTGAACGTGATTGAGCGACTTTGTTGGGAGCGCACAATTAGTGGTAGAAAATGGTTAATAATAAAATAATTAGCAAAAGCATGGGAGGTATTTATAGCCGGAATCTCATTTATGATTTCTAGGGGTTTGATCGGAATGAAATGCTACACATGCCGGAATGTTTGTGGTTGCCATCTGATACAAACTTAGAGTTTGTATAAAAAGACTAAATAGAAATATTTTATGACTTTTCGCAAATGCATTCGTAATGCCAATATGCTTGCAATTTGCGAAAAGTTGCCATAAAATTAACCACAAATTTAAAGGCGAAAATACTTATAAAAAAACTTTGTGCGAAATTACCTTAACTGCTTGTAGTATGTATTTAACGAAAGAATAGACGAAAATATTTTACCTGTAAAGAAACAAAAAAAAATTATAATTTTATTAATTACACTAGTCAACAGCAAAAAAATATCATATCACTCTTATTACCCCAAAAATATTATTTTCCTTACACTACGTCTAAAACTGGAAGAATATTTGAATTCCGAAAAATGCATGTTTTTAAACTTATTTAAGGGTAGATGTACATTTTAGGCTTATATTCTGTGCAATTGATTGGAGATATTTTAAATATTTTAAATGGGATCGATGAGATGATGGGATCGATTGCAAAAAGCAAAAGGATCAGCTGCTGCAGTTGCGATGAAAGCGCACGCCGTCCTTTCTGCAAATGAAAAACTTTAGATCATCAAACAAATAAAGAATGTAAATGGCGCTGAAAACTTCAAATTGGCTTCAAATATTGCAGTCGATGGCAAGACGTATTTTAACTGGACTCCACTTGTCTCTGCCCAGCTCTTTCAAAGCTTTACTGAGGGACAATCGCAGGCGTTCATTGCCAAATGTTCCTGGTTATACGTGTTATTATAAGGCTTAAAAAAAAGGCTTAGTTTTGTCTTTTTTTTAATTTTCTACGTCAACAAAATCCGTTCTCTGGTAATAAAAGATCCCGAATTGACTTCATACTTAAAAGATGTAGAAAAGGAAGCCTGGATATCGTTTGTTGCAGTCAGTGAAAACTTTTTAGGGAATCATAAATCCCCTCAATATGTTGACCTTATTGACAAAATTTTGCAAGCTTTTTATAAAATGAAATGAAACATGACTTTGAAAATACATTTTCTGCATTCGCATTTAGATTTTTTTCCCGAAAATATGGGAGCTATGAGTGATGAACACGGAGAGCGATTCCACCAAGATATAGCTGTCATTGAAAAACGATATCAAGGACAATGGAACTCTGCGATACTGGCAGACTAATGTTGGTTATTAATTAAGGAAACCCCAACCACAGACCACAGAGTACCATAAAACACGAAAAAAGTGTCGAAGGAATTTTGTTTAGTCCAAAATAAATCAATTTAAATATAAAAATTGTTAAAAAAGTTGGAAAATAAATATTGATATATCATAAAATTGTGGCGTAATAGAAAAATTTTGTTTGACTTTCTGCAATATTTCTAGCCCATAGAACACGAATGACATGAAATTATTTGCGATATAAAAAACATAATTTTTTTTTGTTGACAAGTGTTATAGAAAGCTATAAAATCGACAATTTTATTTAGGACTAGCTGTACCCGCCCAGCTTTGCCCGTGCACAGGAATTGTATTGCTTAGGTCTTAGATAATAATTGCTTAGGTCTTAGATAATAATGTTCTTTTGTAAAATACGAAAAATGAGAATAAATCTGGAATTTTCTTTCTGCCTCAACCTGAAATATACAGCAATACGAAAAAAAACAAAAAAAGAATAATGAAAATCATATAAGATGTTTTTTGTATGGGAGGCGTCACCCCCGTTTGTCCAATTTTAGCGTAGCGATATCGATAATGGATGTAATGTATTGGATATCTAATGTGCACCCGCTCTTCATCGCCCTCCCTCTCCTTGATCATGCTACGTGTTTGTAATGCTGTATTGCCTTTCCTTTCTTTCCCTCTTCCTATGGAATCCGAACAACTACCTACCCCAACCCTACACTATTACCATACACCATATCGAATGAAATTCTGATATGAAACCTGTTTTGCATTATATGTACGTCTCTTCTCTTATGAAGATTATTAATACTATACCCCATGCCATACTGCCGCACGCACCCCATCCCATACATCCCATCCCATACATCCCATCCCATACATCCATCCCATATATACCTACATATACAAACTGACCATTGCGAAAACAAATAGTGTTGTTTTGTTTGTCCTGTTCCTTCCGAATCGCACGATCGTAAAAGTACAAACATCCATTTGTAGCAAGGTATATGTGTATGTATATATGTATATTTTCACTTCAAAAAATACATACGTCATATCAGAATGAAATGCCTACTGCGTTGCGTGGAGATATGCGATAATGGATGTAATATATTGGATACATAATGTGCACCCTCTGCATCGCCTCCCTCTCCATGATCTTGCTACTTGTTTATAATACTGCATTTCCTTTCCTTTGTTTCCCTCTTCCTCTGGAATCCAAACAACTACCTACCCCAACCCTACACTTATCGAATGAAATTCTGAAATGAAACCTGTTTTGTATTATACGTCTCTCTATCATAATATACATACCAACATATATAACTGACCATAGCACTCACCGCGAAAACAAATCAACCCTTTTCGAATGTATAGTATACGTATTGTTTTTGTTTGACGATCGCAAAAGTATAAACATCCATTTGTAGGAAGGTATATGTGTAGGTATGTATATATTTTCACTTCAGAAAATACATTTTGGCTAAAAACTGTTCCTAAGGACGTAGCTATAAACGACATAGCCTATAGCAGTCTTACAGTCTTAAGGAACATTTAAAAAAAAGTTTCATCGAAATCTGTCCAGTAGTTTTTGAGTTTTTAGCTGACAAAGAAAAGTCCTACAGTTTTATTATATGTATAGATGTTTGTCAAACGTTCGCGAGAGGTGGCGCAGTAGAAAAAACCTTAAGATGTAATTTGTGTTTTTCCGGGGATCAAACCTGGGACCCCTCGCACAGTAGTCCAGCATACTAACTAACCACTGCGCTACTGCGCCCACAATAATCAATAATCAAATTGACTTTTAAAAAGAGGGATATGATTTTAGCCATTATCATTACATAACATAGTATAAATATACATATCTACCTATAACACGTGGTTTTCTTCTTCGTTGTATTTTGGACCAAATTATACAATCTGTTATCACCTTTAAAATGTTCGTACAAAATTTAAATTATATTTGTGGAACCATTATACAAAAGTGTTGCAATTTTTTGAATTGCCTTCCAAAAAATGCCACCGACCAAACCTTTGCGACGCATAACTCAGCTCCACCATCCGCTGAATATAATAGAACTCCAATAAATGAATTCGCCACGAAACCGGAAAATCCTAGAGAGAGATGAATTTCCCTATATCACATTTCACTGATTTATTGCTGGTGCACTTTAATCTATTTCAATACGGCCACCCTCCTATGCTCTGCAAAATTCATTGACCATAACCGAAAAACGGAAAACCGTGAAAAAGGTCCCACTTCCTCTGCAGTGTGGCCAATGTTGACTTTTTGTTCAACCTTCCCCACATAAATGATGGAAAAGAACTGCAATCGTTTTAAATGTTCTCCAACCGACGACAGCCATCGATATTTCGAGCTGTCATCTGGTCCCCCCCCCCGAGGGCGGAGGACAACTATAGGCAGTGACCTTTTATCGCACGTTCTGTTCTGCAAAGTGAAATACACAATTTATACTCTGCCTTCATACTTTATGATAATGGATGGTCCATTATAAATTTAAAGACTTATGATAGAAGCCGAGCGCATAATTCAATCGACGCAGACAGGACCCTTGTGGATAGCATAAGCAACGCATATATACCGCATCGATGAATGAGTTTCGGTTCGCAATATTGACGGTAGAACGTTTCTTTGTTGACGTATCCCAACAAGAAATCCGAATTGAGTTTGTCTAGATTTTGAGATAATATTCTGCGAACGCTATGAGCTATTTTTCTGCTCATTATTTTGTGATGAACTTTTAACTAGGAAACTATTTTCATTCAAAACTTTATAATATTCACACGCTCTTCCTCCGCAAGGCTCATGGATGGTAGGAAATAATTTCAGAACTCCTTCCGACCAGACACACATCCACATGTAGGAAAGGCGCACAATAACAGCATCAACCTTCGCTTCATTTGCCTTCTCCTTTGATGGCATCATTTTGCGAAATCCCAATTCACTTTGGCAACCAGATTGGATGGGCGAGTCCCTCCTCTTCTCTTGTATCTTCGGCTTCACCCTAACCTTGTTTGTTCAAGATCCTTTCGCAATATACCCAGGATATTGTTCACGGGTTTGATACGAACTCAACGTTCAATTAACCGGTCTAATTCAATTTACACCATAAAATGTTATCTGTGCACAATGACTTTTTATGGATGATGATGGATCGAAGATGGGACGTCAGAGATTACACACTCTTGTAAAAGTGAAAAATTCCTTTCCGCCAATCTTTTGTGGAATTTTATTTATTGATGAGGGACTGCTTTGAAATATACCCGCAATTTGCAGGCGATAGCTGGGTATATTTTGACATGGGAATTCGGCAAATTAACTCAAAGGGAAATTCGTCAATTTCAAGACTTTTAAGATTCACAGTAGAAGAACCGGAAATGAAAATTTGAAACAAATCAAGATTAATGGCTCTTTTCACATTTAGTTTCATCTATCAAGTTTTTTGTGAATACATTAGTTACAAAGCTTTTATCTGCATTCATAATATGAAATTAAAATAAAAAAATCTGCTGATGTAAAAACTAGTAGGTATTCGAATTGTCAGAAAAAAAACGGCTAGCTTGAGTGTAGGTTTCGTCACATTTGCAAAAAGCTTTTGAAAATTATTTTCGTAAACTAAGAACAAACTTTGGTATTGATGTTAAGTTCACAATGGAGATATACAGCCCTATTGCGAAGGGCAATAAGTATCAAATCAATAAGTATCAATTGGTAGTTGATACTTATCAACCAATTTTTTGAAATGGTATTGCGAAGATCAATTGTCAATGAAGTGTTGTTCGATTGTGAACGTGCATCAATTAGCGATAGTCGGTTGACAAAACGGTATTGTGATTGTCAATCGTGAACAATTTTATTGGTAGCTGTCAATTTTTCAATCAATCGGAATTTCGGTGTTGATAAAGACGACTGTTAAAAGGAAATGTAAGTATTTTTAAAATTGTTGAAGATCAACGTTTTTAATTGTTTTAAGAGCTAAAATAGTTAGTAATAAAATGCAACTTAATAGATTGGTTGATTTGATGGAGTAGAATCTTGATATCGCGAAAGGGTTTATTTCCAAAACTGGTGCGCAGGCGAAGAACAATTTGCGAGATTGGCAGAAATGGCAAAGGGTACCTTGTACCTACAACATTTCCAATAACTTGATGATCAATTTAAATTTCTACATTTGTTTAGGATCGACCTGAAATGCAAAACAAAAAAGAAAAAAGTTGAAAAAAAGTCGAAATATCTGCGAAAGGCGGTGGCCCAAACCAATGTCACCAGATTAATGATATGGAAGAGCTTGTGATTCGTATCCTTGAATTGAATACTTGCGTAATGAATTCGGGTTGAACGAGCAGCAATTTAGCGCCAATACCGAGCTCCAGTCAGCGAAGATCCCCATATTATGTCATCCAAAGAGCAGAACAAACAAACCCTCAAACAAAAGCAAAAGCAACACCTCGAAGCATTGCAATAGAATCGTATGACACTCTTAGATGATCAGACTTCTATTCAAAAACACTGTTATGACAACATGACAGACTAAGCCAGATTTCATTCCTTCCTTCGGTTTTCCAGTTTCAAAAGATTAGATGCATCTCGCAAACTCCTCGGTATAGAAGCCAATTCCGCGTAATTTGTCTCGCCGTCATCATCATCAAAAAGTAATTCCACTGATGACATGTTTTTCAATAAATTGCACAATCGCAGATTTGTAACACTGGTAATTATGTATATTGTTTAAATAATTTGTTTGAAAGTCGTAACAATCACTCTTCAAATTGAAAATATTTTAGAACTGTCAAAATTGAGTTTTCATTCACAATAGCTTTATTTTTTTGCGTTATGTTCACAATAGCTTATACATATTTTTATCAATCGTATTTCGCAAAACCAATATCAATCTTAATTGATAAATTTTGTCAATCGACAACCGATTGATAGTTGATCTTCGCAATAGAGGTGATAGTTTTTGCAAAATTAATTATTATGGACTAAAGAAGAGGTAAAAGAAGGCAAAATGTGGAGAAAGTGATGATAAAATTTTGGAGCAACAAAAATGCCTTGAAAACAAAGTAACGTGTTTATTGTGAATTTAGGTCACAATAACTAAATTTGCATGGCAAATTTTATAATTGTAGGAGAAGAAGGAGAACAATGAAATGGACAAGAACCAGAGAAGAATTTTTGTAGAGAAAAACCTTACCTAAGGCACTATTTTCGAAAGAGACATCAGCGGAGGGTGAGCGCAACTGTAGATCGAACTATATTGAGTCCTAGATCTTCACCTTAGTGTAGGGCCATTAAAAAATAAGTAGGTTAGTTCACCAGTATTTGAACGATCAGGTTTGATTCAAAAGGTGCAGGGAAATAAGTCCCCGGGAACTAAGTCCACTGAGGGACCTAGTTCCCACCTAGTGGGAAATAAAACCACTTTCGTGAAGTGGACTTAGTTCCCATGTGAGGTGGGAACTAAGCACACTTTTTTATGGGAACTTAGTACACATTCAACAGTTAAATACGTATGGGGGGCATGATGCCCCCCTGCAACCCCCCTGCTTGGGTTTACTGTCAGACTTGCAATATATGTGCGAGATTGGGTATATTGAAAGGGAAATAAAACCACTCAAAGTTTTCGGAATTTATTTCCCACCTTACATGGGAACTAAGTCCACTTCACGTAAGTGGTTTTATTTTCCACTATGTGGGAACTAGGACCCTCAGTGGACTTAGTTCCCGGGGACTTATTTCCCTGCACGGATTCAAAAATATTCACTGCTCATATGCAATGCTCCCCGTTTTCTTAAATAAACGGAAGGCCCAGCCCTAGTTTCTTTCTTTGATGACAGATTTAGTTCATTATTATAGATTTACAACCCCCGCCCCGCACCATTATACTGCATTATGTACATGAAACATCAAACCTACACAATCTATCTAAGACTGTTGGTTTTAACTCTTTGGCTCTATGGGAAAACAACTTTTCCATTAACACCCACTCGTATATCCTTCAACATCTCAAACAAGCTTATTCCAATGAAAAACTTCGAATCGCATTCCCAATTTCATTCCCTTTCGATTACACTATATTATGTAGTCTTGCACCAAATATAAATGTGAACATCAAATAAATCCATTTATCCTTGAATTAAAAAAAAAAAAAAAATAAAAAGATAAAAACCTTCTTCAACAAAGTACGCTCACACAAAATGTTAACATTAAATATTACATCTCGATTGCATATTGCTGAAGGATTTCAAAGGATACAACAATAAAACTGAATAATACTTTGCTCGCATCCTATATACACGTACATGTGCACATCCCTTTTATTTTATGTGGTCGCTCGGCGCATTTGCCAATTCTGATCATGTATATGGGATTCATGACTTTCGCACTTTTATCCATACACTTCGTACAGTGGGACAATCGCATTCTTAAGCGAAATCAAAATTCTTTTAATTTTCATCAGGAATAAAATCCCGTTTGTTATTTAAGTCAGCATTTTCTTGGTCGTAGCCTCAGATATATCAGATGCTCGCAATATTTTAAAAGCCAGGCTTTAGTATTCAAGTAGTATGAAAATTGCTAAAATGTCAACTTTTTGACTTAAATGTAACCTAAAATTCACTATTTAAGAATTGCACATAAACATTAAGTTTAACTCTATACTATTGCCTTGCAACTTCTAAAATCATCACATTATTAAGAAAAAAAAAAACACGGAATCAGTTGCCTTTTTTACAGTTGATCCCCACCTGTCAAAATGAGGCCATACATTTTTTTAAAATTTAAAAATAAATCTATTAGACGTTTTAAAGAGGCATATCTCTATTTCCTGATTTAGTTCTCTTGCATGCCAGCTTGTCAACAGAGTTTTAGATTTTGCTGCATGCCATTAACTCCTAGCTCTCCGTAAAGACCAAGAAGGTTTTTCTTTTTCTGTGTCAGAACTCAGAAATCATTTTTATTCCCGCTTGGCTGTCGATGAGAACGGTAATCATCAGCGCATGACAGTGCGATCATTGCAAACTGTTTAGCAGTAACTGTTGTCAAAGCGAAGAACTGGCGAAATGTTGCTGTATTCTGGGGTCTGGCTGAACCGGATAGTCTAAACAGTTTAGTTTAGAGCAGCGGTTCCCAATCTTCGTTGTCCGTACCCCATTTTTCGCAGTCGCAGTTATGGAAAAGGCAGTAACTATTTTCCGATTTTTTTTTTAATTTTATTAAATTGAAGAAATAAATAAAACTTATGTGACTTTTTTGTTTATAAATGAATCGTTTGGTTGTAATGGGCTTTAGGTCCAAAATGAAACAGTATTTTTTGTTCACTGCATTTCGGCCTTGACATCATCATACAAATATAGATCCACTTCTTCACCTGATAATGTCCATAGACATGGACGACCTTAATGAGCAAAATATACTGTAATATGTATTTCTATTAGAAATAGTCTCCAAAGGAAAGAGTAGTTATTGGTATAAATAAGTACTAAGATAAAATATTTTTAACATTTTAATAAATATTTCATTTTAGTAGGCACCTAGATATTTAAAAAAAAAAAAATTCAAAACCCTTTTTAACTCATATTCCAGTTGGTCACAGAATAACAAAAACTTTAGGATTCCAGTTTCCTAACTTATAAAAAAAAAATGCCAATATTTAGTCTTAATTTTTTGAAATGGCAGTCAATCTTTTCTCAAAATAATAGTGGTAGATATAAGATGTAGTGCTCCAGACCTGCTTAATATTTTCGAAAAGCTCTTCAGCATCTTTCTTTTTTTTTTTTTTTTTTTTTTTTAAAGCTCTTGCGACGTCGGGCAACTAGTTTTTAATTGGGTTTATGTCGGGACTTTGCGTGGGCCAATCCAAAACATAATTTTGATATCCGTAAGCCTTTGCTTCACTATCCGCGGAGTATTCTAAGGATCGTTGTCGTGTTGGAAATCATGTATGTCATGTATGAAAAAAAAAAAAGAGTTTTCTCTAATATGCTCTTACAGGCGTGTTGATAGAGGGTCGACCATTAGACGAACTAATGGACCAACACCAAACTAAGCACCGCAGACCATTACTTTCCCTCCTTCATGCTTTATGGTCTGAAGCGTGTACTTTGGCTGCAATACTTTGTTGAATAACGGATTACATAAATTTTTCTATCGGATCCAAATAAATTAAAATAAATATGCAATTTCTAAAATTGCAATTATTTTTGAAAGTGATATATGAGGTTTTTTTTGGAATATGCATCGACAAAGATGTTGTTCTACTAAACGGCGACTTAAGGTCCTGAGCGAGACTACTTAATGGATTTTAAGTGCAACAGTCTCTCTGACTTTTATTAATATCGAAATTGGCTGGCTGTACTTGTCCGGCAAATCTAAAGCGGCCCCTAGACGCTCAATATTATTGTGCAATATTTGATAGATAATATTGCAGGGTTGTGCAATATATTGTAGAAAATCAAAATGCTTTTGATATTTATTGCGCAATTTAGAAAAAATTGTATCGTCTGTGGGTAATATTGCACCATATTTGTTCATTTATGTTTCAAGTGTCGATAAAGAAACATATCCGCGAGTGAAAATGTCTGTAAAAAACATGTTGTCTACACAAATATCAGCAGTCAACTAAATTATTGGGAAAAATATTGCACCGTCTGGGACGCCCAACCAATAATATTGTGCAATATATTTCACAATAATATTGAGCGTCTAGGGGCCGCTTAAGTGTCTTCATTTAGAGAAGTTTTGCATCCAATCTCCCTTTCTTCTCTTTTTTTACGTAGAAACTTGAATTGCGCTTAAAACAAGCTTCGTAGAACACAAATCAACCAAAATCTTTTTGCTATCAACGCCATTGATTCGTTTCTATAGTTTTGGAGTACACGATTTATCTTTACCCATTTTGTGTATACACAATACAAAAATGGGTAAAGATAAATCGTGTACCTATAGGTAATCAATACACAAACTCGATTGCTGTGAACAAAATGACGAAGTTGTAGAAGTACAAAATTAGCTAGCCTGACGGAATTTTCATATTTTTTCGCATCTTTCCGCGGAGCACTTGGATATTCATGGCGGAGCACACTTTGGGAAACTCGGGTTTAGAGTATAATCAGGCACAAAGTTCCAGTATTATATTTTGAAACAATAGGTATAAATTGTTGATTCGTTGGATGGTAGCTAGTTTATTTTGATTATATGTACGAGTAGTATCATTCCTCTTTGTAGCTATAGAAAAAACTACATTAGGTATTCCCAGAATACTTTTGCAGAATTTATGCGTTCCCTGTCGGACTGTATTTCAGCTGCCAGTTTGGTTTAGCCAAGGAGCACTTTTTGTGTCAGATTGGTTTATGGAAACGAAAAAACAAAGATGTTTCATAAATAAAATGCAGATTCAAATAGTCCTGTACCTGTATGTTTTACTTCTCATTTTCCCAGTGGTGCGGTTTTGTACGACGTTCTTTGACTCTTATTATTAATCTTATAAGGTTAATAGTTTGCACGTTGCACATTCTTACTAGTTTATAGTTACGTCAACAGCAGTTTTGCTCATTCAAAGATCAAAGATGTACCGAAGTTAATTTTGTCAAACACATTTTAATGTGTCTCGTCTCTATTATCTCAAAGCCGGCATTCGTGATCGTGGTATATGGCCCCAATTACTCGATAAAGTGATACAAGATTGGATCTCCCATTTGTAATTTGGGCTATATGTCATCATCACAATAATGGCCACATTATTTTCCAAAACGTCATTGGTTTGTGTACATAAACCATTGACAGTAAATAATAAAGTGACTTCTTGAAATCGCATGATTGGCCAATTGACTGGTACAATACCTGAAATGATTTTACGGCCGAACAGCTCATACATCAACTCCATAGTTTGACCTATTCAGACATTATACTGTTAAAACCGTATGCCTTACACTTTAGGGTCACATAAACTTGGAAACAATTAATAGCTGATCACCATTGTATTTATAAATAAGAGAGATACCTACCCAAATCTTAAGAACTTGATGGATTTCTTGTCTACCGGATACTTTCTGGATTTTTTCAGAGTTCCTTCCTCGATTGGTAGATGAAGAGCAAAGAAAAACTGAACCCGTACAATTGAAGATACAAATATTCCTGCCTCAAAACTATACTATCTGTTTTAAATTTTTATATAACGCTTCAGAAATTGAAAATCAGAAAGACATGGTTGATTTTCTCAAAGTCATAGATTTTGGCGAATTTTTTTAGGCGCATTTTTGTTTGCACCTTTGGATTAAAATTACCGATTTCCGTCTATGATATACTAATGTCATCCCACTATATCGGTTCTGTTATTGAATAAAAGACAGTTACAGGCAACAAGTTAGCCTTGAGTTCAATTACTTTCCTACGCATCTCATTCCCAAGAGAACGTATCTGCTCCATATCGGGACAATCCCTTCTTATCAAAAGTCTAGTCACGTAGCGTCCTTAGAGATGTTGAATTGTTGAGTGTTTGTTGATTGGGGATTTTTTTTGTAAAAGTATCTGTAAGCTCTTAGCTTGTTGGATATGCCATAAAATTAATAAGGTACAAGAAAATTAGCATAATTTTATGATTACATCGACTACGGGTCATTCGAAAGAGTTAAAGTTGAATTGCCTTTTGGTCCGATGGCAAGCAATCAATTCGAATGGTTTCGATTCAAAATATTGCTCTTTATACGGATTATCTAGAACTTAACCGGTAGCACGTTTTAGGCATAGAGATGAACTTTATTGGTAAAAAAAAATTAAGTGGTTGAAGATGTATCCCATTTAGATACGTGATGTGAGCGCCTTTTTGCTAAAACGTTTGCCAGTTGAATGATATCATTAGGTAAATATTTATCACTGTTGAGTGCAGCTGTATGTAGACCGTAATAAACTCATTCCAATATTGGACTAGATACAGCGATACAATGTTGACAACTGAGTCACATTTCTTTATTTAGACGACAGTTTTGAATACGCATAAGATACAAAATACACAGACGCGCTAATGATATCATTTTATAATTATTATCTTTAGATGCACTCTAATAATGAAACTATATCCACTCAACTGCTGTATACATGCCCTTCATCTATCAATGAACTCTCTTGATCGCATTGTGAAATAAAAACAAGTAATTTTATTTGTTTCCAACAAATGAACTTCTGGCTAATTAAAGAGCCATTGAACCAGCGCTATCGCATAGAAAAAAATGTTCAAAAAGTTCAAATTAGATACACAAATGTGTATCGCTATTACCCGATGATAGATACGACACGTTTTATGGAATTTTTTATTCGTATCAGGGCTTGGAGGTTATTTTAATTAAAAAAGCTCTCCCCAGCACTAAATCTGTTTATTATTTGTTTCGCAATAAATCAATGAAAATGTCTGTCTCTCATAATTTATGTGTCATTTAATTTTTAATGTAAAAAAATGCAAAATGTTCTTTAAATGGATTGCACAAGTCCACTGCATCTCTCTTTTACTATGTAGCTAGACTTATTGATTTTTATTTTAATTACAAACATATATGCGGCAGTACAATAAAGTTGGTCGGCGAAATCCTGTCATAATAATAAAAAGAAAATAAACAAATTAATTTCCCATATATGAAGAAATGAGGGAAATAAATTGTATGGCGTTGTGTATGCAACTATGCCAGTAAAGAGATGTTCACTTCATAATTGCGAATTGCGGCAAGTATATGAAATATTAATTACGCACGTTGTTATTATTGTTATTACAGTAATGGGGATATTATTAAGACTTGTAGGGTTGGTTTGGATGGGATTTGTTTTATCTAGGATTCTAGGAATTATTGTTTAAATAATGTCCCAACTTAAATTGTCAGGGGAAATCCAATAAGAGAGAATCGCACGCTTTCCATTTCAGTGATTTGTTTTATTCATAACAAAGTTAATATAAAAATGCGTATTACTTATTGGGTGACCCTAGTGGAAAAGATTCAAAGCACAATAGTGAAAAGCAATACATGTCCGCAGACAATAGGGAGTAATACAAAATATCAGAGTTTCACTACCCATCCACTACAATAGAATAAGAGATCTTTAGAGTTTAGAGGAATGAAAAGAAGAGAACTGAGTCCAAAGTTGGCCAAACGCATTTGGGCAAATAGCAAAGATTACCTGTAAATTTGAGCTCAATCGAATTGATAGCTTTCGAGTTTTGCAAACACAAATATTGCAGTAGGAAGGCTGAATTTTTATATACAAAGATGTTGAACGCCCTTAGCATTTCCAATATTCTTGTTGGAATCAATGCTCAATCGTCTGCCCCTTATTGAACAAGTTTTTTGAACGATATCCCACGAGCTTAGCTGCTTAGCAGATCTGCATGCTGCATCTGATGTCACTCGAAAATGTTGTTGAAAATGTTTAGTCCGAAACCACTTAAGTGTAAATGCAATTTATTAATTATTTGCATTCCACATGTGCTTTATAGCTATAGGTCAGCAGTTTGTGTGGATTGAGGTATTGTGTTTGGGTTAAGGTAGGTTGCGGTCAGTGCATACACATTACACATACACTACACTGGGTTAGTTTTAAATAGGATTAGAGAGTTGATAGCTATTGATTTATGTATTTAGGTACCTACCGAGAAGAAGTATTGTTCTACAAAATTTCTGATGCCAGATAAAATATTTTCTCATCACATTATAATAATAAGCAATAGGTACCACAATAAGATCGGTTGAGCCCCTAAAAATATTGAAAAAAATTTCTAGATTTGAAACAGATATTAGGCAGAACAGGTTCATATATGGAAATTTATTGCTAACATTCTACGTAGTATAAAGCAAAAGTGATACAGGTACACATTTTGAAGCAAATCCATCGAACAGATGTTTTTTATGCTGATTTTAGTAAAGCATTTGACAAAGTTAATCATGTTATCCTGTTAAGAAAACTTGAATTTTATGGATTCCCGCAATGGATCTTGAAATGGATTGGCTCATATCTATGTGATCGTACGCAAAATGTAAAATTAAATTACTGTTTGTCTAAAAATATTGTCGTCTGTTCTGGTGTCCCTCAAGGCAGCAACTTTGGTCCACTCCTGTTCCTGTTATTTATCAACGATTTATGTCCTCTTATTACATACTCAAAGATTTTACTATTTGCGGATGACTGTAAGCTGATCTATTCATATGGTAGCCGGCAAGGTTATATATTTTTACAGCATGACATTGATACTATGCAGGAATGGTGTAAAAGAAACTGTATGCAGCTTAATCTTAAGAAGTGTAAAAGCATGACCTTCACGAGACGCCAAAATCCAACAGCGCCAACTTATTTTATTAATGAGGAAGCTGTTGAAAGTGTTGATTGCTTTAATGATCTTGGTGTGGTCTTTGACAGAAAGCTCAACTTCAACCTCCATTTGGATTCCATTGTGAGCAAAGTAAGAAGCCGATTGGGACTTATAAAACGCTTCTCAAAGGAATTTAAGGATCCCTTGCTTACTTACTTACTTAGATGGCGCTACAGTCCGGGGTGGACCTGGGCCTCAACCAACATGCCTCTCCCGATCTTTGGCTAACCGCCTCCAGTTGCGCACTCCAAGTTGGTTGAGGTCCCCTTCCACTTGTGCGCGCCACCTAAGGCGAGGTCTTCCTCTACTGCGTTGTCCCTCCGGGTTGGAATCGAAGACTCTTCGGGCCGGAGCGTTGGTGTCCATTCGCTCTACATGTCCTAGCCATCTTAGTCGACTGATACGCACTTTTCTGACCAGGTCTATGTCGCTGTACAGCTCGTAGAGTTCGCTGTTAAATCTTCTCCTCCAAAGCCGGTCAACGTAAGGATCCCTATGTAATCAAAATTCTATACTATTCTCTCGTCCGACCTGTTTTGGAATACTGTAGTCCTGTTTGGTGTCCGTCCTACGAATCTGGAATCTCAAGAATAGAAAGTATTCAAAAGCAGTTTCTCCTTTTTGCATTACGTGATCTGCCTTGGAACCCCGAAAGTCGTCTTCCTCCCTACATAAGTCGATTAAAGTTGCTGAATCTGCAGACTTTGGAAAAACGAAGAGAGATATCCAATGTCAATTCCACATATGTTGTCAATTTAGTAAACATCAATACCTACCAGACCGAGGACAACAAGGAACCCAATTTTTTTTATACCAAAGGACATCTCGATGTAACTATGAGAGTAATGGCCCCATAAATAACCTGACGAGGGATTTCAATAAGTACATGTGATTGATTTCAATATCTCAAAATTTAATTTAAAAAAAATATTGAAAGAATTGTAAAACAGCATATTCTAATTATTAGCTTCTCAAAACTGATTAACTGTGACATTTATGTATAGTAGTTAAATAAATAAATAAATAAAACCGTTTAGGCTGTAGCGATGAGTGTATGCAAACAAGTAAAAGATGCTTTGATACCCTCTACTGCATACAAGTCATGCAAAATGTTTGGGATTTGAGTTAGTACGTAATTTCAGGTCCAATATTGGATTTATATGCGAAGTACCAGAACTTCTTGACCGAAAAATTCCATTTTCAATACCAACCAACCAGACGACCGACAGCAATGACGGCGCTCTCTCATAAAATTTCATTCGCCTAGGTCGATTCGTTTGAAAGCGTTTGATTCAGAATATGGTGCACTGAAATAACGCCCGCGGGTCTTATTTTATTTCCCAAAAAAGAGAAATAACACCCAAGGACTTTATTTCTTCTTTGAAGTGGTAATAAAACCCACAACATGGCCCCCGATATACTATATTCCACTGTTTGTTATGCAAATGCTGTTCCAAAATGTAAGTTTGGGGTGAAAAAATATAGAATGCGATTTAGTTTTTGAGAAGTATATCAATATATGCTAAATGGTATTGAATTTGTTTGCTTTTTTGTATTTATAATGTAATGGGCTTTATTTCCATTTATAATTGGAATTAAAACCCACACGAAAAAGGCATTAAAATCCAAAGCTTTTATAGCCATTTAAAAAAAAAAACAAAAAAAAAAGTCCGCGAATATTATTTCCAAAAAAAAAATACCCGTGGTCCTCATTTGGCCAAAATGAAGCACCCACCACGCCTGCTGTAGGCAAGTTTGTGCAAAAAGTTCGTGAGACTGGTATGCTACTGGACAACAGTCATGGTCTCCGTCGTCGACTATAATGTAGCTGCTGTAGCCGAGAGTGTGAGACTTAATTGACGAACATCGACTTCTTCGAAAATGAGGCTGGGAACAACGTTTCGGTCAACGGTTTCTTGCCGTTAAAAATGTAATGACAGAGTAAATATACCTTCCTGTATAAAATGGGGAAGTGGAATGGCCGCTTTCTTATGTTTCTCTGTCACCATAAATTAATTTCCTATTAAGACTTCGAAACCGACAGTTTGCGCGAAAACAATACATGCCCTTTTAGGAGCAAAAGAACCAATTATTTAATCGGATATTGAAACAGCTGCAAACATTCGATAACTTTTTTGAAGTCCAACGCAAGTTCCACAGTACTAACGATATTGGAGAGGAATTAAATTATTATTTTCCCAAATGTCTTATGGCTGTCGCTTACTGTAACAGACTTACAAAATCCAAAGACAGGTGTTAGAAAGCAAAAACAATAACGTCATTCCTACAGGGATAAAGGAAGAGCTCCCCATTGGGACACATCTTCGATCCAAGTACACTTTTACAGTCCTTTTTCCCTCCCAGTCCCAACTTGTTCATATTACAAGTTGGTCAATTTCGCTTGTAATCATTTTTCGTTCTTCTCAGTCCTTTGAAAACTATCTTTGAATTACAAGTATTCCTTATCTCTAACAAGTTCCACTCGAAAAAACGATGCAATTAGTTTAATAAACTTCTCCGCAGATATAAAATATTCCACGCTGTCAATGTCGCTGGTTTATCTTTGAAGAGAATTACAAGCGAATCTAGAAGATGATTTCATTATCACCACCAATAATCTCTAATGCATCCTCTTCCTCTATACAGTATTCGCCTTGAAGAAATTTCTTATTCACCTTTCGTGGCCTGATCAAAAACACCACCCACAAGCTAAGTTCAATTTGATTTGCCTAAAGGAAAGAAGATTGCCTTCATAGATCAACTACCGCCGGCCGGGACGGGAACGGGGCCTATGAATATGACGATTTGCTTAGTTTATTTAAGGAAATACGCACCATCCCATCCCATCCCATCCGGTGTATCTGTATCTTATTATCCAATCCGGCTTACATTCGAACGTAGGACGAACGACAATAGCACTGTGTATACAGGTTGCTCTTCCAGAAGACGAAGAACTCCTTCCGTTTCACTTTGCCGGGGTTTCCTTGTGATTTCGTTATTGAGATGCGAAATCAATATCCCAACGAGTTGACTTTGGAGGAGACGTCATTTCTTTTCCTACTGCTCTTGCTGGTCTGAGTTCTGGGAGAATGATTTCCAGTGTGCGAT
The DNA here is from genome assembly GCA_955612985.1 of Cheilosia scutellata. Lineage (NCBI taxonomy): Eukaryota > Metazoa > Arthropoda > Insecta > Diptera > Syrphidae > Cheilosia > Cheilosia scutellata. The sequence goes on along the minus strand of OY015311.1, from coordinate 6,444,202 downwards.
TCGAAATGGATATTCAATATTCGATGTGTTCAAGTGGGTCAATTTATTTTCGTAATTTGGTACCGACCGATTGAGTTCCAAAGTAGTAGTGCGGGGGCAATGCTACTGCTGCGGGTGTAAGTGATTGTTTTTTGTTTAGTTTGGACGGAGTTCATGGACGTCATTGCTTCTGGGTTAACTTTTATTATTGTGGGTTGCTATAGGAGTCAGTTTTAGCCTTAATTTATCTTCGGTGTTGAGGAACAACGCCTTCAATGATGAGGGTGCTGATTATGCCATTTTAATTAGACGCCTCCGTACCCATCAAAGCGACTGTCTTGAAATTTTAATTAATTGAAAGTTTTATAAGATTATCCAGTTAATCGATTTTGATTGATCAATTTATTTTAAAGACGCTTATAATTTAAGTTTACGCTATTTTAGAAAATTGGTTTGGATTTTTATTTTATAAGTTTTGATACAACTGGATACCATGTAGAATTTTGCTAATTTGATTATGCAGAAACGTGGCTGTTGAGACTTGCAATGAAGTGGAGCATTTTCAGCATTCAGATTTATTTTTTTAACTTAGTATTTAATGAGAGGTACTTCAATGTACTATACGGCTTTACTAACAGCTGAAGTGAGTCTGGCAGGGTAAACAATAGAAACCTGTAGAGATGACAAAGAAAACCCAGTAAAAAACACATAGTCAGCAAATTAAAAAAGCGACAAACACAACGCAATATAGAAAGAACTTCGGTGCACCTGATCAAAATGAAAAAGGATAAGAATATTCAAGCTAAAATCCAAAAAAGACTGCTGGGCCCGACGGGCTACCCACCGAGCTTTTTAGAGCAGCTTGAAATAACTTGATAGAGACAATGTACCAACTCGTTTCTAAGATTTCAACAGATGAAGATATTCCTGATGAATGTCATATTGCGTGAACGCCAAAATCCCTTTGGAAGTATACGGATTGGCGCCCATGCATCGCCATCGGTGCAGTTTAATCCCAAGAAAGGAAATATGTTAACACTTAGACATAGATTTCGAAAAATACATAAGAAAGAAATCGGTATCATCGGGCAGGCGTCCTCTAGGTAGACCCAGGATGAGATGGGTAGATCAAGTCCATAATCTCTCCTCTACCCATATGGGTATGCCCTTGATGATTTGAAGTCGATGGCGGAGGATCGAGGGCTATGGAGGGTCCACTTGAGCAACCTACAGCCGCGACCCACTTAATGGAAAAGCGGGACATTGAAAATGAATGAACATAAGAAAGTCAAATCGATATTCACCATCTTTTCACCAATTTCAAGGCCACCTATGATAGCATCTATAAAGACGAAGAGTAAAGAGCCATATCTAGTTTTGGCATCCCTGCAGAGCTCATCCGACTGTATAGATTGAAGATGGTGAAATATCACTGCATATAAAAGGTGATTTTTTTTTTGCAGTTTGGTTTTTTTAAATAATTTTTTTGACAGTTCACGCGTGATTTGTGACACGATTTAGCTCAGTAAGCATTTTTTTTTTGTAAATACTTCTCCCGGGAAAGGTGAACCTATACCTAACGCTCAGTGCTCAGTAAAACATGTGTCGCGAATACATGAGCGAATTTGGTGAGCAATTCACCTCACGTTTTGGACCAGCGAATTTGCCGCCTAGATCGTGCGATTTGACGTCGCTGGACTATTTTTTGTTGGAATATGTGAAGTATCTCCGCCTATACGGGTAGGCCAGCAACTATTGCCGCTTTGGAAGACAACATAACTAGTGTTATGGATGAGATACCAGTCGATATTTTGGAAAAAGTATGTGCCAAAATTCATTCAGGATGGACCACTTGAAGCGTAGTCGTATTTGCACGAAATAATTTTCAAAAATAGCAAGAATTGATTTATCGACCCTCATAAAAATTTCACTCAATTTTGCAAATTTTCGTTAAAAAGCTTAAAAAATCACCTATATTTTAGATCAGTAGTTACCAGTTCGCATCTGTGAAACACGTCTCCAATGTTGAGCATGGAGTGAAAAAGGTTAGAAGTCACTACTATGGAAATAAGTAGTAGCGATTAGAAGCGATTGCAAATGATTTGAGGAGTAAAACAGTAAAACTTGAATCAGTGCACCAATTGCCTTAAAATTTGGAACATTTTTCAAAATAAGTTGAAATGAAGGTTGAAAAAGGTTTCACCTCCTCTTTGTGCAGACGTTCTAATATTTTACACGCTTTATTTTCTCGAAGGTGATGAAAAATGAAAGTGGTCGGGCTCTCGGAAATTACGCTTGATTTTTTTTTGGAAAAAATGCCAGAAAATGTGAAAATTCTGGCTTTTCTTCCTAAGAAAAAAGGCCAGACTTTGTATAGAAAATTTGCGGGCATTTTTTCCAAAAAAAATCTGGCGTAATTCCCAGGAGCCAAGTCGTCGAAGCTGAACAGTCATTTGTCGAAAATAATTCCATGAAAAATCTGAAATTCCTTAGTACTATGTAGTACATATCTAACTGTGACTCAGTTAGATATTTACAAGCGGATGTACAATTGTCACTTGTCAGTCAAAAAACAGCAAATTTATTTGGAAACTAATTTATTGGCTCACATTATAGACCTCTGAGTCATATTCCATTTGGAATGAGTCCAATTATGTATTTGCAAAAGTCGCGTAGCTATTTAATTTTTTTTTTTGATAGCTCATTTCACAGTAAATCTGCTCAGAAATAAAAAGAAGGTAACTCGTCATCCGATCGCAGATGACGCGCGTTGCTTTGATAAGAAAATAGTAATCTGGATCAATTCTAGAAAGTAGAATCCTAAAATTTAAAATATTTAAATAGCTCTCATGGTAATCCAATGCACTGAATCAGCTTGACCTATAAAATAAGCTCCAACTTCATTATCGATTCACATGGCAAACTATACTGATCGCAAACCTATTAGCGCAACACTTAAACTTAAACCTTAAACATAAAATTTAGATAACAATCGAACAACAGACAAACAAATTGGAAACAATTCGCCAATTTAACTATTCGAAAGGTGGCTCTAGCCACGTTCCACCCACAACCTAAATTGGTCATTCTAATGACACCCCCCCCCCTTTGCTCTCGCAAGAAATAGAGCCGAAAATAGCAATTCGTGCTTTGAATAAATTTCAACTGCAAAATAAATCACTAAAACGGGAACAGGAATTTTGTTTTTCAAATTATGTACATAGGTAATGCTGTGGGGCGGTTAACCGCTATACTATATAGCACCTCTATCTACTGATGTCATCGCACCCAATTCGCGTATACGGAGTGTATTTACGTCGAGTAACAACGGAAAGGAACGAAAGCGTTAATTTTTAGAACCCAGACACAGACTTGAGTGTGTCAAGTTAAGCAAACAAAATCTCATTTAAATGCATGAAACGATGCTTCCCGCATTCTTTGGTCGATTATTCGCACTTAATGCCAAAAAAAATTGCCAAAACCGTAGTCTGATTGTATAATGATATGACGGACATGATTGTTTGGGTGTTTACATAAAAGCCCATCTATATCCCCATATGAGAATTTGCTGTTCTGCTGACTAATAAAATTTGCTAGAGACATTATCGAGGGAATAGAAGAAGGAGAGGTCGAAAATTCCCATTTATACAGAAGTTTTCTTTATACTTTTTAAATTAATTTGACAAAGTGTCCTTTGAGAATGTAGGGGACAAGCTCGTGCGAAAAAATTTACTGCCATTTGATGTAGAGTCAACATATGAAAATGGTTTTAGGGATTACTGAACTATGAGCACTACAAGGTTATAGGCTAAGACGAATACTGATTTGAGACGCTTGGGTGGACACGTGTTGCCTTTAAACTTTTCGAATTTTAATTCTTTATTTGGCTTTTTGTTGGTCTATGTGTGAATGTGAATAGTATTTCAAGTAGTCTCCATTTTCTTTCGGTGAGTACACACTACAAACGGTCTATTCGTAGGTCAAGATTGAGAGAGAGTATAAAAAATAGCTCCGCGTTATCGAATCCGAAGGGGAGTGACAGAATTAAAGAGCATTACAACAATAGGTCTGATTGGTAGCCTTATAATGGAATACCGAGAAAGAAAATAATTCAAAAGTTGTACACTGAAATTGTAAATGTAATTTTATCAAAATCTATTAATAATTTTCTTGTAAGTACTTATACAGGAATGACAATAGATTTTGATGTTGATCCGAACCTTGTAATTTTTTAGATCTATGCTTCCGGTAGATTATACTACCGATGACGAATATGCCGCACGTTATGTCACTCCGTCAATGCCAACTATGACTAAATTTCAAAGCGTGTACCAGTGTCATAACATCATTTGCCACTTTATCTGAATGTAGTCACAGTAATCATCCATCAGGTGTGTGATCACAGTGAACGTGCAATTATTCTATACAGTACGTCGCGTCGGTGGCTTATTAGCGGCTCATTTAGCGCAATTCTTTGAGTCGGTGGTTATTTTCTTTTTCTTTTTTTACAACAACCGCCTAATTACCCAAGTCCAAGATCATTTGCTTAAGATACTGGCTTAAGATCGTCGTTACAGATAGATCGTATGATTCTTTTGAAACTACTTGAGAAACAAATTCATGCGCTTAACCCGCTTCACGATTCTGGCTTACGAATTCCAATTAATTTACATTAAAAGTCCATTTTACATTAACACCTTCTATAGGCGAGGTAAAATAACAAAAACAAACAAATCCCGAGAAACCTTGATCCGAATACGTTGTTGGGGCAAGTTCGGCGGTATATTTATGCCCGGCATGCGTTTCACACCTTCACGATGAAGTCACGTTTCTTTTTTTTTTCGGTTCCACCAATAATCCGAATCTTAATGTGAGACACACTAACAAACAGCCTTAGGCAGCACTCTCGCATGTGCATTATTTTAAACAATTACAAACTAATTTAAAACGTTGACAATAATTAATATGCGCTTACGACGCGACGGCGGGCGGCGGCGGCGTTTGAGGGGGCGCATATGAGGTGTAATTAAAATAATTGCATACAGCTACCGCGCGGTTTTTTCGTGTGGAGAGTTGGGAATAAATTAATTTGCGGGAAAACAAACTTAAATCAGATTCTGTTGTATTTATGTTGGCAAATTGAATGGGGTTCCGAATTAAAATGCCACACAAACGGTTATTTGATTTTGTGGTAATTAATTAGCTGTTTGTTTTGATTGTGTTTATTTTTGTTTATGTTTTTTTTTTTTTTTTTGGTAAAGAGTGCAAGGTGAAAGGGTGTAGATTGCGGTATAGTTTACTTAACGGAATCTTAAATTGAGTATCGTATGATCGCGATATAATAACTTCGGTAGAATTTCTAAAATCAGGGCCAGAAAATTATGGAAGGGGATTTTTAGTTAAATAAATGTTGTTGCAAGGTCTATATTAAAGACTACCCCAATCCTACACTGTTACCATACCACATATTGAATGAAATTCTGAAATGAAACATGTTATGTATTATACGTCTCTTCTCTTATGAAGATTATTAATATACCCAATGCCATACTGCAGCACGCACCCCATCCCCATCCGGCATCGGGCATGCGATCATAATATACATACCTACATATACTGACCATAACACTCACTGCGATCAACCCTTTTCGAATGCGAGGTATACGTATGCTAGTGTCATTGACATAATATACATGGACTGCTAGTGAAATGTCAGTTTCATACAAACCTGCGAGGAAAAATGAAGCAAACATAAGCACTAGCCCTTTTGGTTCAGTGCGGCGAAAGTAGGAAAGAGGCTTCAAGCTCTGCGCGCCTTTGCTATTTTTTACATAGAACACAGTGCCATCCATTGTAGAAACATTGCAACTGCGCAAAAATAACGACTTATTCAAATTATTTCGAACGTTCTATAACAGATGGCAGTATGGCACACTCAGTACACAAACCTCGCCACAAAAAAATTCGCACGAATTGCTCGATGACATTTGAGTGTTTTCGTTTCTCTCCGCCGTGAACCAAAAGGGCTAGTGCTTATGTTGCAGTCCATGTATGTCAATGGCTAGTGTGGTTTTGTTTTGTTTGTCGTGTCGCACGATCGCAAAAGTATAAACATCCATTTGTAGCTAGGTATTATGTGTAAGTGTATGTATATATTTTCACTTAAAAAAATGCATTTTGACTAAAAACTTTTCCTAAGGACGTGGCTATAAACGACACAGTCTATAGCAGTTTCATAGTCTTAAGGAACATTTAAAAAAAAAGTTTCATTGAAATCTGTAAAGTAATGACCAGATTGAGATCTTTTTGGAATACATTTATTTTGGTATATTATGTATTTGCTTAAAGCTTTAACGTTTCGACGATAATTCACTACAAAGTTTAATGGTTTAATGATAACGCCCTAGAAACCATGTTGCCTGTGTCTATATTGTCGAATTCGGCCCAAAAATAAATGTACTATCGAGTCTCGAAAACTTTCAAGGTTGGAAAATTCTACCTCGTATCTCTGAGTTCGAAAGATATATTGCCTAATGACGATAAAAAAATAAATAGCTTCTCACAACCATTCGCTTGTGTGAGTTTTATTATTGGGACGAATGGAAGGGACCTACAAATGTATGCCGAGTCCGAACGGCTAAATGAGAAGCTTTTTCAGGACAGTTATACTCTCGAAGGTTTGTCAGACGTACGCGACAGCGGGTGCAGTGGAAAAAACCTTAAAATGTAATTTGTGATTTTCCGGGGATCGAACCTGGGAGCTGGAATCCTACGCACAGTAGTCTAGCACACTAGCCACTGAGCCACTGAGCCACTGCGCCTGCCTAATGACGATTCTTGACTAAAAACTCAGAAATCCAGATTCTAAAATTGTGTGCGAAAACGTTACTTTACAAAAATGCACTTGATCTCCAAAATTTAAATCCCTTTTAAGAACGCCTGAAACATCGAGGCTTTTATTTTGAAATGAGATAAGTATTAATAAAATTCTATTAGTCATCTTCAATATTCCTGGGGATATATTTCCAGAAGACTACAATTTGCAGCAATTTAAGTGCAGAATTAACATACATCTGCAACCATCTCGGGGCGCTGTTGAAGCGTTATAGGTTCGCCTTTCCCGGGAGAAGTATTTAAAAACAAAAAAACAAAATTCGTCAAGTTGGTGTTGCGGAAAGATTCGCTCTTCGTGAACAGCGATAACTGAGACTGAGAACTATAGCAGTATTCTCGGTACCTACTGACCAACTGCTCGATTACAAGATAAATTTGATTGTGGAAGATGAACATTTGAAATTTGAAACTTTGAAACATTTTGACTGTACTTCCAGTAAAATATGTTATTTGTCCCATTATTATTTTCAGATGAACAGCTTATCCAATTCAGCCAATTATTATTTACACTAAGTTTGTTTCGAAGGTACATAATACATGTTTCAGAATTTCGGATTTCCTCGTCCTAGTTTACCGCTTTAGGTCGTAAAGTTAAGGTTGCAAAATTAAAGAAGAACACTAAATTATTTTATTGAGTACCTACTAAGTTAAAAAATCAAAGCTTGTAAGTCGCTATTGCGAAGAGGTGCGGGTTCTTGGCGCGCAGCACAACGTAAGAATATATGCTGGTGCTGGGTTCCCGAGCACAGAGGTGTGTCTGGAAGAAAAATCTGATCAGCTGTCAAGAAAAATGTCCTCCCTTGAACTAAACCAGGCCGACACCACAGTAATGATTCCTGCCTGTAATCTCAGACAGACGATTGGCAACAAATTACTAATGGCGACAAATGGAAGATGGAGCAAGCTTGATTTCTGTGGCATAACCAGGAAAATGTGGTCAATCAACAAACAGAAAACTGAAAAAATCTTATAATTGAAATCATTGTCCTCGATTGTGGATATTATCACCGGATACAATATGCTGAATTACCGCATACCAAGAAAATGGGAATCAGTACAGATGACGTGTGCAGAGGATGCGGTGATGAGCACGCCCCACACTTTCTTTGTCACTCTTCCACATATCTAAGAAATAGAATCCTTGGTAGTTATATACTTCATCGACAGGTCCATTAATGACCTACTTAAATTTGTAAATAAAACGAGTTGGTTTAGCTCCCTATAGGTTTTTCATAGGTTTCCAATGTGTGGGAGACATAAACCCCTAGGGCGTCACAACGGGTCTACATTGATCTAACTGTGGCACGAACAGATTTCTCCATTAGCCTAACCTAACCTAAAATACCCCTAAAAAAATCCGAGTAATGGTCATTTTCGCTCAAAAACAAAAAAAAAATAATCCTGGAAACTGTGTATTTTCGAAGACTGTAAAATGTTGAATTTACAGAAGCATATCAGATGCAGTAATTTGTTTAAAATTTGTATCCTAAGCAAAAATGACAGTGAGCAAATGACCTAACTGCAAATTTCGCCACTTCAAGAAGAATTTAAAATACCAGAATTCTGAAAACGAGAAATAAGAACGATTCTCACTTAAGTTGGGTTGACTTTGAACATTTTTGTTTGGAACTTGTCGCTCCATTTTTTCTAGGAATGGGACATCGGGCAAAACGTATTTCTGGAGACAATTTGAATTTTAGTTAATTTAAATATCACATACAACTGCGCCATTCCCACGCTCCTTTTATTCAGGCATTTCAAGTGTGAAACCTACAAGTTCACAATTTGCTTGTGATTCAATATATAGGGTTTTCTTTAAAAAAAAAATCGTGCACGACTTGTTCGCACGAAACTTTATTATAAAAAAACGCATTCCTATGGATTCGTACAAAAGTTGTAACATAGAATAACAGGAGCATTGTGAAAACGTTATATAGATATTTCTCAGAAGGGAGTAACTTCTTGCCATTTCTTATTGGTTGGGCTTGGGTTGGATGCTCTCAAAATAACTGCTGCACTGCAATACCGTTGCAGTATATTTCTATTACCATAAATTGTATCAGTTCCAAGAAACGATTCCTTCCCTTTTCACAATGCTCTGTGTTAATATTTTTCCAGCAAGTGCATAACCGTACATAATTTCATAAACTAATAAACACAAAGGCTTTGGCATAAATTCAAATGGGTTTCACTACATCTCCAATGATTGTTCAAAAGTGTATTTAATTTACTGGCATCTCCTGTTCGGAAAAGCATTTAATAATAATTTTCCTTTCCTCCTGCCGAGCCATCAAGGCCATACCTCGATAGAACTAGAACGAAACGACCGACTTGTACAAAACGGAACCACATAAATTCTCCTTAGATCTTCTCACTTTTATGAACTCACCTGCTGTGCTCATTTCTTCTCGTCATCATGCGGCTTAAATGGAATTCGACCTCTGACAAACCGCATTATAGCATTCCAACTGAGAGTGCTACACTCAACACTGTGTGATGTAGTCCTGTGTTGGTGTAGAACTTTTGCGGTTCCCTGATGCTACTAGCTGTCGACCTGCCCCATTTTGGGGTGGCTGCAAGCTGTTACTTATTCACCATAGAGTTCCATTAACTTAAGTAGCTTCGCATTGAATTTACCGAAAGGAAAATAGCAGACGAAGCAAAGGATATATGAATGCGGAGTCTCCTCGTTTGAACCCTGGAGAGCATACGAATGGAAATATAGGTACCATATCGTGCAAGGAAAGTGAAAACGAACACTGAATGGTTAAATAATGAGAGAGGTTGTTTATGCCAAGGCCTTTTTTAGATATAAGATACAATTTGCATTTCATGCGATTTTGGTTTAAATTCATTGGGCGCACGAAAGAAATCGAAGCAGGGCGCGTGCAAAGAACCCCGAAAATGGATGATGCAAAGGAATAGAAAACACACGGCTGGCTGTGCGGTTTGTTTTTGTTCATCCTTGAGATTTCATTTTTCATATGTTCGGGGGTGGCAAGGGCTCTTTGATGGGAAGCCGCAATTGCAAAATACTTAACTTAATGAATATTTCATCTAGGCGAGTGGGAAAAGTGAAAATATGGTGAAATGTTTTGGACATTTTCATTTGTGCAATTATTTTTGCTTGGCGTGACGTGCAGTGCCATCTGACAGGGACATGTGCTGTGCAGTCGCCAGTGCATATGAAAAGCGAAAGTTTTTCTGCAACTCTGGCTACAAGGGGAATTACGTTGCGAAACGTTCTGACAGCTAGGTGACGTTTTCGTTAAAACAAAGTGGAAGAGGATGGAGTGGAGTACTTTTTAATTAAGGTAGGTATGCATTTTTTAAGTTTTGAGCCGGTATAAGGGACTCCATTTTACATAAGATAAAGGCAAATACTTCCAGCTTTGTTGGGTCGTTCGGTTTGAAATTATGGTAGCCTTTCTGACGAAAATTCTTATATCTGGCACAGTTGATCACCAGTTGAAAACGTCCACTCATACATATGTACGAACAGACTGGAAACGGCTTCTTCAAAGCCCGTCAACTCAAGCGGGATTGAAAATCTATCGAAGAACTTTGCGTTTAAAACGGCCAAGTATATTTTACCCGCCTTCGCTAACGCAAATGCTTCCGCGCGGTAGAGTATGACTGGGATGATGAGTATCTTATATCCTGGTACTGTGGCACTTAAGTCCTGGGTAATAGATTTTTATTTCTAATCATATGTATGATGTACGAGTATCATATCCTCGCTAATATACGGATGCAGTACCAAATACAAAGCATATTTATCAACATCGTATAGATCTAACAACAAAATATCACCTATACGCAAACATCCTGATGTTCACTAGTTGCAAAAATCAATGGCGCCGACTAAAGTCGTCACTCTCCCCAATCAATCCTTTGTGTGTAGTTATTTTCGAAACAAAACAAAGAATAATTCGAATGGCTAAGACTAGTGAGCCTTAATTACCCCATATCGTGATGCTCTACAGTCCACACAGAGGTAAGCTACATACAACCCTCTGATGCCATGGGCTTAGTGTGCTTAAAATTTTGTATCTAGTTTCATTATTTATCCAACAATTAGAGAAATGAAAGCAGCAGCAGCGGCAGTGTTCTGTGCTGACGCAATTGAAATCCCCTCGACGAGGGTTGAGCGGAACGATAAATTAGTTTTGTTAGGCGATGTGCAGCAGGATAGTATTAGGGTGTGGTGTATCTATATTTCTGTAGTATGTCTACTTCTGTTTGTGTTGCAAACTAAGGGTTGGATTACCCCATAGTACATGGAAGCTCATATTCAGCACATCCTTATGAGAATTGTGTTCGCATCAGCAGCCATTCAGTACTGGAATCGGGAGTGCATGCACCATTCACCATACGGCCAGATGTAGTATACAAAAGCCAATTGAATGTCTTTTTGATTTGTGTGTTGTGTCCTTGTGCGAAATTGGAATTTTTTTTTCTCTCTGTCCTTCCTCTCTCCATCTCATTTTGTTTGTCTATTGCGCGTTCTAATTGCAGCGAATGCGATTATTTGTCTAAAGGGAATCGCTTGCAATTTATTATGATGCATGAGCACGAGGATATAGGAAAAAATATCACATTTCGTTGGTTCTCTAGTGGCATTTGGAATTTTTAAGTAGGCGCTATAGATCAAAGTACAATCAGCGAAAGGATATGGTAGAGCGAAACTTTAAAACCATGGTCTAGTCATTAAAGCGCGCAATAATTGCACAACAGTCTGAGGTGCACTTGAGTCGATTTTAAATCGAGGTTAGGAAAAATGTTTAGTAATGGGGGAGAGAATTGACAGTAAGTGAATGGATCATTCGCTGTGCGATTTGCTGAAGGGGTTTTCTATATGAAAAGTTTGGACCGAAAAGTCAAAGGGTGGATTCACATCCGCAGTATAGGTCAGCAATAATTCTGCTCTTGGTAGGTACCTATAGTAGGAATCCTGACAACAGTAGTCGTGCCAAACGTCAAAGTCAAATAAATAATAAAATATAAAAATAAATTGTCACTTGATCGGCAGACACAGCAGAGAGCAGGCGGCTTAGTACAGGATGTTACACTAGGTCATTATAATTGGAAAACATTTTTGAAATCGGGACGACAAAGAACTTATTTTCGTCACTGTCAAATTCGCATGATAGGTATAAATAACACTATTCAAGGACGAAGACGAACAAAAGACGCTGGAACTGCTGGAATCGAAAATTAATTCCACTTCTATACAATGTACAAACGTAGATGTTTGGTAAGCGTAACTTGAGCGTTATTCTAAAACCCTTTGATTTTTAAAATTCGATTAGAGGTACCAAGATCGACCTGATTTACAGGTCGATTGCTTATAAGTTTGGAAGAAGTCTACTACCAGCGTGAAGACATGGGAACTGCAAAAGCATAATGAAGGTGGAATATCACATCCAAAGGACGATGGACATATAGATAGGCTGATCCCCAACCTTGACGAACGGTTCAGGTCGATTTCTTATCAATTTGAAAGAAGTCTAGATACTACCAGCGTGATAACATGGGAGCTGCAAAACCATAACGACATATGCGGAATATCACATCTAAAAGACGATGGACATGATAGACTATGATCCCCAACTTTGACGTATGAGTCAGCCGAAAATGCAAAAAGTTTTTGTGCCACCTCAGTTGTGCAAGTTAAAATGAACTCACTGTCGAATAATTTCCAGTTGGCTGCCCATATCAGCCTAATAGTATACAAATATCTCTTGTAGAAATTTCGACTTTCTTGGAACTGCCATAAGATTCCCAAAAATGTTCGTAATAAACCTACCACATATCTGTGTCAATGAATTCGACTAGCGCCAACCCAAAACATAGTTATGGACACGTCCACATCTTAAACGTCAACCCAAGTTCCAATTTTGGTTCCCAAATAGATCAAATTATAACTTGAAATCAAAACAAGTCCAAACAGGTGCTTACACATCATAGAACAAACATTTGCATAATTACAGCATTAGTCGACGCAAACTAATAAGTTAATTATAACAAATAGCAAAGCGTTATGCCTTTATCCCATAAAGCCCATAATAGCCATCGTTCACTGTATATGGCGTTCGGGCCAAAAAAAAAATATACTAGTTTTCTCCCGCGCAACTTCGTAAATACTTTTTCCAACTTTTGCACTCATTTTATTCAGTGTTATGTATATCTTACTTTTAATCTGATTTACTATACGAGTATCCAAGGGCGTTACCTGAAACGAAAAAGAAGAGAAAGAAGTGATGTAATTTTTTTGTAGATAGAAAGATACACAGATACTCTAAATAAATAATGCAAGTGACAACATGAGGTCAAATTTCATTGACGGTGTACGTTTGTCGGCGCAATATCGCATGGCGCCCACAATTTGCCTATACAAACATATTCTGGAGCAAGTGCCTCCAATTGGATGGAGGGGTTTGGGTGTATCTCTTCGCCCTCGCAAAAGTAACATAAATCATAATTGCGCGTATTAAATTCGAGTATTGATTCGGTCAGAGGGTATTTTTAGAAATTGAAAAATCTATCGAATGCGAGCGAATTGGTTCAACGGCATGAAATGGCACACGCCGTTGCGGGACACGATATTTTTGCAAAACTGTTTTTCGTAAACGAGAATTTCGTTCTGGCGCGGCAAGTGCGTGAAAATGGACGCGTAATATACTTTTAATTGTGTGTTTAGTTTGTAAGTAATACAAAATGAAATGGGGTTTCGAATGTAGACATACATGCACGTATCCCAATGCACAGGCTTGTTAAAGAAATAGATTTTGCAAACAAATTGTAATTGATTTGAGTTGAAATATTTATTACGTACTACGACTCTAAGTAAGTAGACTAACGGCCGGTGGATGATTGAATACTAGATTGAATCAATGGTGTCGTCAAAGGTCGAGAGGATAGATGCCTTTGGCGATACTTTGAGATACATATTTGGAGCGGAGGTTAGTAGGGACTTCCTACTAGTTAAAGTGGAGGATAAGAGCTTGTAAGGGACGAACATTTTATGGGCCGACGACAGTTCTACCAAAACATCTGGCCTTCAAAGAATCTACCTGAAGAATGTATCATGTTAAAAACCCTGCACCGCAAAACAAAACAAAATGAACAGCAGCGGTGGAAAAGTATTGAACCAGGAGAAGGAATGGGAAGAGAATCCTGGGTAGAAAGAAGTGTATCTACGCAGCCTCCCAGCTAAAGAAGATAGAAGAACCTCATGAAAATTACGGCGAAAGCTAAGCAACTGCTTAGTGGACCTAACGCCGAAACACTTACCTCTTCGAAACACCGAAGGAAACCCAGCCACCAGGTCCCATGGTATTAAGTCGGCACTTACAGCATATCCTAAATTGGGATAATGATATATAGCGAGAACAGGGCGTGGGGGGTGTCGCACCCCCCAAAATTGGGTCTTAGATTTGGATTTTCATTAGGTATAGGTTTTAAACTTGTAAATGTATACCTACAAGTCGGCATTTTCAAAGGTTCCACATGAACTCCTTAAAATTTAGCTAGTTTCGATTCGATTTTAAAAAGGACGGGTGGCATTTTTAATTTGAGGTTAAATTCGAAGGAATGTGTTATTTGGATTGCGAACATTGACAATTCGCGGCAAGGGAGTTTTCATTCGCGGCAAAAAGTTTGGAAAACGAAATTTCGCTATTTAAACTGTTTATAAACTTGTTTTCTTAATACAGCTGATGGCTGAAATTCTCGAACTGCCGCGACCTAGAAAAGTGTTCATGTGAACAGACTGTCAAAATTTGCGAATATTCGTTCGTTCGTAGATAGTTGCTCGGTCTCACGTGAATGGTCCTTTAGGTATTGGCCCAGGGGTGTTCCTGTATGCCGCCTCCCATACAAAAAAAAAATCAATCAAAATCTTATATCCCGATGTGGAGTGATAGAAAAATAGGAAAACTCTTGATAGAAGAGGTTGATTTAGCTATAGAAAAACTTAAGCAGAATAAGGCGAATCTGATGGATTACCAGCGGGGTTGTAATCGTCTCCATATATACGATCCTATGCCTTGCAAGTACCATCCAGACATATAATATCTATCCAACTATACAAAGTACTGTGTAAAGTCTCAATCTCAAACCATTCTGCAATTACCAGTGTATCTTGCGTTCCGAGGAACTGACCAAAGACTAACTTTTCACACCGAACCAAATCATAGAAAAAAAAACAACCAAATGTTAAGTCAAAACCCACCGCTTTTTCATCGACTTCAATGCTGCATAAATGATAGGATTTATCTTCAGCGCGAGGCTTGAAAATACGAGATGCAAAGTATTCCCAGGCAAGATCATGTTTAAAAGTTCGAGTTTCCAAGTTCGAGACGACAACTAGCACGACAACTAGAATCTCCGCTTCAAAGTGGACAGTTTCTCACAATGAACGAGAAAGTCTTGCACTTAATTTTTGGTGCATTTCCATACTCAATCCGTATTGTGCACTTTGTATAACCTTGAAAAGGTTAGACTGCAAAGACAATGAGTCCAGTTGTTTTTATTTCCCAAATAAACATTTTTATTCCTTTCCAAGCTGTCACTGTACGTCAAAAACGGCACTAAATTTCAACATAACTTAGAACCTTCGTCATATTCTATTCGTACGTGGTTAGTTTTCTAACTGCTTCGTTTGTCTTCGTTTGAGTCTGACGGAAACTCTTTGGAACCAATTAAACCCTCGACACTCTCGAATGTCTTTCAAAATCAATGACCAACAGGTGAAGAGGTGATCCCTATTCGACGTACTGTTCAATGATTCAAGATAGATATTATGTTCCAAGTCGACACAGGACCCAGAGCAGAAACCTGATTGTTCGGCATTGATTGCATTTTCCAGATATTCTTTTTTCGGTCTAGCCAACTTATGTTAGCAACTGCAATTGCCTTCTTATAATTAAGAGCCTTGATCGTAAAAGTGATCTTATATTTACTGCGTGTTCGGCTAAGTGTTTGGGCAACCATTACATCGGACAGTTCATTTTCCATTTGCCGAATACATGGTTGAAAACCCTATTTTTGTAGTTTGCAAATAAGTTTTCGAATACAAAGTGCACATTATGCAATTGTATTCAAAATGGCTAAGACGTAATTCGCCTGTTTGCAATTGGTGGCCCAAAAGTATTGACAATAAATAATATCATCATTGTGAATTTTACCAATCAAAGGAATTATTTGAAATGCTACACAAACAGACAAACATCACGAATATTACGAAACTTAGACGGTATCAGAAATGAATAAGAACGACCATTAAGACCTGTCATTCAAGTCACACCTTTTTTTGTTTTTGGCTTATCAAAATACGCAGATCTAAAGTACGTACAAAGTGATTTGAATTGAAAACACAAAACTGCCATCCTCACGTGGCTACAGAAAAAAATGTCAAAAAAGTTGAAGTATATCAAGAGGAAAATACGTAATGAGCCGTTCAAAGGAGAATAAAATGTGATCAAGGAAAACAAACATTCGATATGAACTGCAAAGCTCAAATTTCGGTAATCGTTTGTCCCCTGATGAAATCGGTTCTTCACCCCAGGCGAATGTGTGAACATTTTTTGGGATCAATCACCTTTTAAGGCGACCATATAGCCAACTGAAGTAGCTAAACGGTGTTGTGGCAATTACGACGTCGGTAACCTTGGGGGAAGCTGACAAATTGGTATTCCGTTGAGGTTACATTACATGCTATGATAATATATGAATCAGGAATATCGATAAGCAAAAGGTAAATCTTTGGGCAGTAGGCAGGTAATAACTTTGAAATGGTTTGGCATTTGTTTTAACAAGGAATTTGATACCAAAATATATCATACCTTTGCTTGGCAATATTGACCTCGTTTACATTATGTAACTATAAGATTAAACACAATTTAAGATCAACAGAGTTTGTGCTATTTTTAGCCATACATAAGATGCTGGCAAATAATTTCACTAGGGAAACAATGCGTCATCTTTTAGCTTTGACCTCTCTTTAAATGTTGACCAGATCGATAGTCTGATATTTCATATGAAACAGAAAGTTACATCCATACGTTTACGTTACTAGCTATGTATCAATAGTTGAAAATTTGATTTGAAATAGCATTCCGATTTTTTGGGCATATTCCATTTTTATAATTTGGGTAATATGGAATTTTGGGCATTAAGCAAATAAAGGGTGTCCCATAATTCACGCAAAATGTAATTTTGATAGAAAATATAGATTTTTCATTAGAAAGCTTAAAATTTGTCATTGATTCACAGATTGTAGCTATGTATGGAATAGCACATGGTATACATGGCCGCCACGGCTTTGCTGGGCAAGTACCTACGTACTCTTTTATTGACATTTTCTATGTCCGTTTCGCATAAATGTGGATGAATTTCATTAATACACCTCCCAAAAATACACGTTTAGGAAATGAACTGTTACTCTGGCTGTATGGCATGTGGCACCCTCTTCTTGAAACCACATGTTGGTCACAGCCTTATTTTGTAATCTTTATATATATAATTCTTCTGTACGTGTTTGTTACCGAACTCCTCCCAAACGGCTGCACCGATTTTAATGAAATTTTGTGTGTGTGTTTGAATGGGTCTAAGGATGATTTAGATTCACAACTGTACCCGGTAGGTGGCGCTCCTGTCCGATTCTACAAAATGTCAAATAATAAACACGCAACAATAAAAAAAATTATAAAGCAAGAATAAGCTCATGAATAAAATTTCAAATAATATACACCCAACAAAAAAAAAGCATTATGAATAAAATGTCAAATAAAAAATGTACGAGTTGGCAAAACAACGTTAGCTGGGCCCGCTAGGTTATATAATGGAGGGCTCACAGCTGACGCGAACCAAGTCAGAAAAAGACAATTCGAAGATATTTTGAGGGTGAGTAAATGAACTGCCATTAATTTCTGCAATGAATATTTTAGTCATACCTACTAAAAACAGTTTTAAAGTTTATTCTCAAAACTGTTTAATGATATAAATTTTACAAACTGCAATTCAAAATTTTTACATTTTTTATATTTCATGACTTACGCGTTGTGGATGCACTTGTTTCTCAACAATTACTCGCGGGTTTTCTGAACCCCAAATGCAACAATTTTGACGGTTAACGAAGTCATCAAGATGAAAATAAGCTTCATAACTGAAGATGATTTTGTTCGAAAATTGCGACTGTAGCTGACAAACCTTCATTATTTTTAAAATATTGCTCAACAATGAAAATGCGTTGTTCTTTCATAGAATGCTATTTACAAGCAAAATATTTTCGACCAAAAAACTAAGGTTGTGCAAATATTTTTGACTACCTATACTCTACGGCGGGGCCACTCTGTCTAAGAAAACCCAATCTAAAGCATATTCAGCAGCGCAACCCCATAGATGGGTCGACAAAGATAACCAAACTCATGAGCCCCATAGATAACGCACATCAACTACCTCCAACGCTATCCAAGTTTACTGTTGCGATGATTAATCATTTGGCGGTGCTATCTTGTTATTTGGATCTTCATTTCGAGCCGCCACGCCCTTACGCATGTTGTCATCATCAATTTTAGCCATGTATCTGCAGTTTGTATCTATTTCACTCTTAATAAAATACAACGAAATCAACTCTGCCTGCGAAAATGAGTCCTAATGTCAGAACGAATTAACGGCGGCAATTTTAAGTCGCACTGCATGGTGTGCGATGCCTATACAGCTGCCGGTGGTGGGGTGTAGAGTTGGCCACTGATTTGGCGAGAAGCTATCCCAGGTATTTTACGACCTCAGACTGTGCCGGTCCATATTATTATTATTATTGTATCTCCTACTGTACGCCCACGCCAATCAAACACTATGCGAGAGATACTCTTAGGTAATTCTTGCAAATAGATGCAAAAAAAAAGCAATAGATACTCGTCCCAGTCCCAGTGATTTTGATTCTGATTCTGATTCTGAATCGGATTCCCCACTGTCTGTGTTGGTTGTTTTGCCGTCTCGTCTGTGGCAACGAGGAATGATGTGGAAGCATCTATACAGAGATGATGCTGCCTGATGATGATGAAGATATTTTCGCAAAATAGCATCGGCAACGACAGCTACACGACGACGACACCGATTCATCCTCGCAATCCAGAGATACACATTCTTCTCGCTACATGCAGTCAGAGTGTATGAGTGTTGATTGCGCTAGAATATCAGATTCTCTAAAAATAACCACAGTAACCCCGATGGAAATTTAAAAATATTTCTATCTCACACACATTTTGCATGCGAAAAGTTTCGATCGCATCGCATACAATACCATTCGAGTTAGCCACTTGCGTTTCTAACTTTGACAAGTTTGTTTGTTCTTGCTGTTACGGCTACTTGAAGCCGATACTTATACTCTTGTACTCCACCAAGCTGTCACTTTTCCTGTGAGATGCTAATTAATACGTTCATCACAAGATGGATAGATGTTAAAATAGGGCATCACTCTGAACAAATGTCTTAATAAGACCGTGCAAAAGTTGCACTATAGATACGGTGACCATATTTTTAGAAGCCAAACCCGGGACAAAAAGAAATATTAAAATTATAGCTACAAACAAAAAACAAAAAAAATAAAAACAAAACTCTTGTATTGGATTATTCCATAAATTATTACTCTTTGAAGGGAAGACATAATCTACAAACTTGATTCCTTCATGAGTCATGACCTAAAAACAACACAATAGGGACAAAACATGTTGCACTCATTTGTCGTACACATTTCTAAGACAAATGCTCCGCACCCGTTGAAGCCCAACTTGAAAACTGTCTTTCAGTGACTTCTTGATTTGTTAAATGAGACGTGTCCTTCAAAAGTATTTCTCCTGAATCAAGCTATGATGATTCCAAGTTACATAAATTGTAAATATGTATGATGTACAGAAAAAAAGAAGACAAACCCCCTAAGGCCTTAAAATCGATTTTCTTTTAAGTCTAGTAGGTACGCTGTCTGCACTAAAATTAAGCTCCCATCCAAATGACCTCCATATTCCTTAGCTTAATTTTTACATCTCAAGGGAAAGCATCGGTATTCACGTCGTAGCTTTAAATCAAAACAGGATACAATCACATGCTTCATAATTAGTAATCTTTACTAGCTGACTCGGTAGTTGCCTTCTCTAAATTTCAATTTGTTTATGATCGTTTTAACAAATCTACCGTGAAGTCGCGAGTTTATACAACAAAAATGAGCAAAATTAAAAGTACTTTCCGCTTTTTTCGAATTTTTGAATTGACCGGGAAATTTTTCCAATATTTCTTTCGTAAAAACGTTATTTGGACCATTGCGGGAACATGTCGTAGACATGCTGCATACGTTTATTGTGTCGTGTGCAAACTGCATTTCATGTTGAAGACTGAGCCATTGGCCTAAGTTATATGGAAGTGTATGTTAATAAAGTGTTTGAATAATAATTTAAAAGTTTACAATGAAAATAAGGGACTAATACGGGACTAAAAATTAAATACAGGACATTTGTACGTCCCGTATGTCTCAAAAAAAAAGTCGGGACAGTCGATTGAGATACGGGACTGTCCCGGGAAATACGGGACGGATGGTCACCGTAACTATAGAGCGAATCGTGGTCATTTCTGCAATGGCAAGATGTCTAGAAACCGCTGATTAAACTGTTTACCTATGTAACGAATGGCTTCTGTCTCTTCGATTTCAGAGGAATTTATAGACGCCCCCGCAACTCAACTGAATAAGTCGCAAGCGAAATTAAATCAATCGCAGCAGACATTAAATTAATGACACACCATTGATGGCTTTATTTATTTGTAGAATTGTTTACATTGTCTGCGTTTTAAGCAAATAAGAGATTTTTTTTATTACCACTATATTGAGGCAGGTGCACAGGCATGAATAATGCATTCCCCCCAGATAAAACGGATATAAAAGACTAATAGAACCAAATGTGTAAACATGGTTGATAGGCGGGAGAGTCTGGCGAATGATGTCACATGTGGTAATTAAATTGTAAGTTCACACAGCTGGGAATGGAAGTTTAAAATTCTTTACAGATTGACATTAGGTTTATAGCTGACGAGTTCTATTTTATTGAGGTCATCCTAGTTGAAGCTTGAATGTGATGGCTACACCTTCTACACCTTATACACCTTATACACCTTGTCGTGTGTCAGTTTTTTGTGTCGTAAATTATTGTATCTGAAGGGCATTTGGGTGATCACAATTTACAAAAACGTTTGATCAGTTCTGAAGTTGCTTTGTCATATTCATTGAAAGGACCTACGAGTATATCTCTAGAAGTTACAAACTATACATACAATAAAACTGTAAGAATTTTCTTTGTCACATAAAAACTCGAAAACTACTGGATAGATTTCGATGAAACTTTTTTTAAAATGTTCCTTAAGACAGTGAGGCTGCTATAGGCTATTTCGTTTATAGCCAAAATGTATTTTTTGAAGTGAAAATACCTACATACATGTACCTATACAGTCGTCGGCATAATTATTTAGACACTATTAGAATTGTTCGAAGAAACTTTTTGCATCAAAACATATTTTTTTAGACCGAGGAAAAAAGTCAAAAAAGTATATACTTTTACAAAAGTTCTAAATTTTCAATGGGTATAGTCCGTCCCAAAGCAAAAGAAAGATCCCAACATGCGCAGTAGCACTTTATTTAAGGTACATTTTTTTCTCTTAAGGATTTTTGATCGCATGAAATTGTTAATGCTTTTCTCTACTTTATCGCAAAGTATACCGAAAATTCGATTTAAACCCTTTTAAACACATAGTGGGTTCGACGCTGTTATAGTAAAGTCACTCAGAACTCTGGCTTTCATTACTCAACACATAGCTATTTGAGAAGTGCAACACCCAGCAAATTTCCCTCTCCTTTGGGGTGGGTAAATGTGTATCTTTGGCATAGGCAAACGACGGTGCTGTGCTGCTGCTGTGTGGACATTGGACAATCAGTCATGGCTCGCTCGTCGATCGAGTGAGATAATCTTCGCGAGCAGGGGTTTGCTTGTTGTTTGAAATGCGCACATATTTTTTTTAGCTGTACTTCTGGTTCGAAAAGTAGTTTTGTTGTAGGTAAGAGAATAAAATCCCTAATGTGAAGAGACCTGCGCAAGAAATTTTCACTTAAGTTGGGACGGGCTATACTTAATATGGGTTAAGGAAAGTTTTGTATCATTCAAACGGAGTTTAAATGACCTTTCCATTGATGCCAAAATTTACATGAAGTAAGTTCAAATTTATGAGTAGAATTAACTTTACTTTTGTCTAAATAATTATGCCAACGACTGTACATACACCTTGCTACAAATGGATGTTTATACTTTCGCGATCATGCGACAGGACAAACAAAAACAAAACCACACTAGCATACGTATACCTCGCATTCGAAAAGGGTTGATTTGTTTTCGCAGTCAGTGCTATGGTCAGTTGTATGTATATTGTATATGTATGTATATTATGATCGTATGCCCGATGCCGGATGGAGATGGGGTGCGTGCTGCAGTATGGCATGGGGTATATTAATAATATTCATAAGAGAAGAGACGTATTATACAAAACAGAATTTCATTTCAGAATTTCATTCTGATATGTGGTATGGTAACAGTGTAGGGTTGGGGTAGGTAGTTGTTTGATCTCCATAGGGAGAGGGAAACAAAGGAAAGGAAATGCAGTATTATAAACAAGTAGTAGCAAGATCATGGAGAGGGAGGGCGATGCAGAGGGTGCACATTAAATCTATATCTATACTTATAATAAAACTGTACTTTGTCTCCTATACTACTGGACAGATTTCAATGAAACACTCAAAGTGTAATCTTAAATGGACCAAATATAATTTTGTTTGTTTGCTAAAGGCGAGAGGCGCAAGGCGAGCACGGGTCAGCTAGTAGGGTAATAAATGAACTAATTCAGTAACCCTCCATAACCCTTAATTCATCATTAAGCTACAAAAATTATGATATCATGTTTTCGTGTTCCGTACTGCTCTGCTCCAATTGTATACACTCCTTTTTCGAATGCTACGTGATCTGCCTCAATTCACCGGTCGCATTTTGTTATCCAACTAGCTTCGATATAAAAACGTCTGTCGATAAAAAAACATTCCTCAAACCATGTGCGGCTATCGATTCGAACCAGAAACATTTACAAATTACTTTATCAGCCGGCATTTATCGATGACACATAAAAACCCGTCCATGGTGCTCATATCTTATCGCGGCCCACACATGCGCCAATTTATTTGCACCTCAACTGATTCTAAAAAGAATCCCCTCCCCTATCGCAATGATTTCAAAAATTCGATTATTATGTTAAAAATACCAATCAATCAGTGAGCGTATAAAAAGCACAGTTCCATTTGACACGCCCGCACTGTTGGCGACCAGCAAACTTTGTTGACTTGTTAAATTCACGTTCACGTCCTGAAATGTCACGCTTATCTTGTTTTTCACTGCAATCAAGTCGTATTAATTCTGCATACACTGCGGAAATGTATGTCATGCTCATCATCTGTATAAGGTGAACCAGACGTTCTTCCCCTCGCCGCCGGCTGCCGCGAAAACAAGATAAGCCATAATGTATGTCCAACTGATTAGATAGTCGAATACAACAGGTCTCCACTAACCTACATTTTTCGATTATCTAATTTCGTGGTAGTGTGTGTGTGTATTTACTGACAAAACAAAAAAACTCAAGTGCAGATTAGGTAACCAACACCAACCACACAGTAAGGGCAGTCAACTTTTTATGTCGACTCACTACGGCCCATTGACCACCGCAAATGTTTTGCGGAATAACCACCCCCAAATGTTTCGATATGGTGCCTTCGTTTGATTAAACTTCATGTTTAATAACCCAGAAATGGGATATTTGACCCGTGCTGCAGTAAGGCATCCGATGAAATCGTTCCATGGTCTGGAAGTGAGACTGAGAATACTTGTGGCATTTACGCCCCCCACTAGCCTTTTGTGTGCCAGTTCAGTTCATTTCAAAAGTTGCCTTGCCAGTGGATCGGCAAATTTCAAATTGATCGATATAAACATTTTGCAGACCAACAGGAACTATTGTGCGTTTTGCCACCTACGGCAGGGTAGGAATGTGGGATTAAAGTTCAGAATAGAACTGAGGTCAAAGCGAAAGCGACTACTGCCGACAATGGCAATTTTCGTAAACGTAATCAGATTTTAGTCTATCCTCTCTCCATGCATAATTCAGAGAATTCAGTTTTGGGGTAACTGTGACTGGTGACATTATGAAGCCTGGCAACCGGAACATAACCTTTGATCTTCCAGTACAAATGCCAATGTAAGGGATTGTGTGTTCTTTAAAAGTTTATGATTTGGTATGAGGTGTTACGCAGTCAGTTTCAGGTTATGTGTGACTTTTGTGATGTGCAAACAGGAGTCGAGGACTTTGTGGGTGTGATGACACACGTGATGTTAGTGTGTTTTCGATATTGATTATCGCAAGGGGAATTGATGGATTTGATTGGAATTTTTAGTCACGTTCTACCTACTAACTGAAAAAGGACTTCTCATGTCTGAATATGAGTGTGGATGTGGAATTTTTCGGTTTGTTGGCTCGGTGTGCTTGATGATGTGTTTGAAATTTTGTTGGGAAATGTCGAATTTTTCAATTTATTTTACTCTTGTTAGTGCCTAGCCTATGCGGTCGGGGCCCAGCAATATAAATATGTAGACCAGAGTCTATAGAGTGTGTTTGAATTCAGAGGACTACAATACAAAGCGAAAGTCGAGGAGTGAATTGAATTTGTAACCCTATGTTACAAGCATGTGTATAGCACTTGCAGACATTAACTTACACCACTTCGAATTCAGTGTTTGCAACTGGCCAAATAAGAAAGGACATCCAGCATGATAGAAACATAAGGCATTCAGGTACAAATAGTCTGGCGTAGAAATGTTTTTTTTTTTTAGGGTTTTTAACGTTAACGAAGGATATTTCGAAATTCAACCCTTAAAGAGGTAAAAGGAGGGTCAAATTTTGTATTGGAATATTTTTAATTTTCATCCGATCGACTTTAAACTCGGTTTGTGTACTCTATATAAGAAATAAAGGAAATCGATTGCTCCGATTTTGAAAATTTTGCTTGGGGCCTGAGTTATTGCCAACGACCCCTTTTAAGGGGCCCTTTTTTAAAACTCACAAACCGTTCGTCGTACCTATCAATTTGAAACCTTGTAATGCATCCCAAACTCTGTCGCCGTTGACGAATTTCTGAAAGCATGGGGCATCATAATGCTAGAAAGTGGTACACATCTTCACGGTCTTTCCGGTTGCATATGTTGCACAGCTTAGGAATATTTAGGCGGTAAGATTAGCACCACCTTACTCTACATATCGGTGTATTTGCCAGCTAAGAAATATGCTGTGTCCTGTAGATAGTGGCTCAGTCTGCTATAATATGATCTGCGGTGAGATTCCAGCGCTTCACTAACAAATTGTTCATATAATTTTTGAACTGTGATACTAACTGCTCCTTAGGTACTTTATTAAGTAGGTTTCCTGCGCGATATTTAAATATAAAAGAGGAAACTAACTTACTGCAAAGGAATCTCTGTGTACTACTCCTAAGAACTGCGCGAGCAAAGCCGCGGACAGAAGCTAGTTGCAAATAAAAACGTACTTCTCAAGATTAGGCCCTGTGTCTAACGATAACGGAGGGAGCCTTTCGTTAGTTACGTAGTTGGTATAATCATTTCATTACCATCAAGATATTAGCTATTCTTATCCGTATACTCATAAAAATGTAAGCACCAGCTTATTTATGAGAGGTACTTATGATATTCCATATTTCCTAGTAAGCCTATAAGACTTCCAAAAGCAGTCAATTAATAGCAACAATCCCCTTAAATAATTATCAAGTAGGAAAAAGAGGTTCGTCAGCATTTATTGATAGTTATGTACTATAATGAGAACTGTCATAAAACTGCATTTAACTGTGCTCTAAGGTGCAACTACAATCCAATTACCCATCACAAACTTGAAAAAGTTTACAATACTCTTTAAAAAAATTTCAATTTCTAGTATATTTTTGAAGCTCTTCTTTGCGCATATCTGGATAATAGGTTGTGGTGTGTTTTTATTTTGTCAAAGGCTGAGGTAAGATTGATTTGTCGAATACAGGGTTGTCCAAAAAGAAACACAAAGTTTGGAGCTTTGAAAATCTTTATTAATAGCAATGACAATAAATTAACAAGATTGCTGATAACTTCAAAAATAGCAGTATTAGCACAGACAAAGTATTGCTAGTACTGAAACTAAGACGGCAAAAATCGGTTTGGCTGTTAATGAGGCCAAAATGAAGTTTATGCTGTCATCGAGAAAGGACTCTCAACATCGGACAAATCATCAGAATGGACAGATATAACTTCGAATTAGTTAAAGACTTTGTCTGCCTATAGGTTTTACATATTTACCTGTCAAACCAATATCGGCGTGGAAATCAGGAGAAGAATAACTCTTGCCAATCGCTGTTTCTTCGGGCTACGAAGGCATATAAAGGTGCCTGTCCATTTGAGAGTAAAAATGCTGCGAGCAGCTCTCAAGCAGCTCTCGAGAGCAAACTCGCAAGTGGACATAGTCTTGAGAGTAGTTCGCGGAGAGTTAACGTTTTACTCTCGAGATTCGAGCCTTTTGAAAGTCACTCGCAAGTGGACATATGTTCTGATCACTATCGGAGATTAGCTCTCAAAATTCCAACACGGTTCGTATTTTGCGAGTAGCTGTCGAGAGTCGACGTGGCAGAACATTGGATATCGAAGGAAATAAATCAACTCATAGTGTTACCAATACACGCTCACGTACTGGTATGGCTTTCCTTAATTTGGTATCTTTTTTTATAAATAATGGGCCGAACAGATTGAATTACATATTCTATTTCACTTGTTGCCGAATGTTAAAAATCCCTGAATTCCTCCTGATGAGCATCTACAATTTGAAGCTCTTTGTAAGAGAAGACCCTTCACAGAGTTTACGAAGACGATCTATTCGTAGTTTCCCACCAACTTAATTAGGTCGAAGTGATTTATAAATCACGAAAGCCGTTTCCAGGTGTTTTATTTTGACATTTCTGTTAATTCACGAAACTTTTCTTTCCAAAGTTCCAAGAGGAAGAACTTGTCTTTTCCGTGCCAAATTTCGCTCTTTTACTTGCTTCTCCTTTGGGAACACATCTGACAATGTGACAATAAAAATAAGAACACATTTTAATTATATCACAAACTCATCGAAACAAGCGGAAAATTTAAAAAATTTAGTTTATTTTCATGAAAATGGTATTTGTCAGTGTTTTTAGCTAGCAGAAGAAGTATCAAGTGGACACGGTTATGAGAGTAGTCTCAGGTTTAAAACTCTCAAAGTTCTATCAAAAAACTCTCGATATTAAAATTTCGAAAATATTACTCTCAAGTGGACAGTCAGCCGAGAGTAACTATCGAGAGTTTACTAACGAAAGTACTCTCAAATGGACAGGCACCTTAAGGCCCTCTCTCACAGAACTAAGGAAATTGTGTAGAAGCATAGACCTTATCGAAAGCGGATAAAAATTGAAAACCCCTTGACACGTTTTAAGAGAAAGATTCTTCGAGTGATTCGAGCGTATGGACTGTCATGCACCAACCCAGAGATTCTTTGAGTCAACAACGAAGCAGAGAAAGACTCCACCTAAGGTGGCGCGCACAATTGAAGAGCGATTTCAACCAACTTGGTGTGCCTAACTGAAGGCAGCTAGCTGAATGAATGACCAAGCTGACTGAAGGGGCTTGTTGGTTGAGGCCGTGGTCCAATCTAAGGTGTTTGCTGCATCTAAAGTAAGTAAGTAAAAAATAAAGTAAGTAGCAAATCGGATAGAATTACAATGGCAGTAGTCCATGCCTAAACCACGGCGTTACGGAGTACCCAGCGAGTATCCAGGAACAATCTAGCACAAGCACAGACCTCTATGCAGGACAAGGTTTGAGCGCGCTAAGGTATTAACAAGGAGACTACCATATAAATAGAATGCTTTCAAAAGCAGTTCTAACATAAGTCAAGGCCACGTCTGGGGTGCATATAATAACAAGAGCCGGAGCGTGGTACTAGTATATAGCGAGTAGCAAAGCACAGACAACTTCAGATGCACTATTTCAGTAAGCGGTATCCGTATCAGCAATAAAGGCCGATTCTCCGAAAATAATAGTAGACTTTATTTATCTATTGATAAACTTTGTCATTCAGTCTGAAAAGTTTGGTCTTATGAAAATATCTAACTTGTACCTACGTTTGATTTTATGAAAATGTCCAACTTGTACCTGGTGGGACTGTCTTTGAGGGTAATCGATCAATACACCTACCTAACTAATAATTGTGAATTTAAACTGATTTCTCTGTTGGGTGCACATAGAGTGGGGTGTTAGCGAGTGTACAATACTATGACTTACGATTAAGTCGTAGTAGCGAAAGCAGGCTTAACGTACAATCGCTTTTTTAATTTGCACAATCTGTAACAACGATTAAATGCAACAGAAAATACTTGACGTCACTCCATACCGCATAGATACATTATGCATTACCAGATTCATTATATAATACACCATTTCCAAAGAATTCTATCTTATAAATAGAAAGACATTAAAAATGTCTATCATCAGAATACGCAAATACAACGCAAACAAGACACTGCGTATTCAAAATACACGCTTAGTGTATGGAAGATGAATAAAATAAGAAGTGTCTGCCAAATCGAAATTGAAAAATTAAAAATGTAAATGCGCCTTCAAGAGTGCCTAGAGCTAGACTAAAATCTTTATTCCAGCTACCAATTGAGTGTTTTCCTTCCGCACATGCCTAAAAACCAGATAAAAGAAATCGTTTATCATCGCAATGTTGTCCTTGTCGGTTTCGTCGCCCTGCGTGATGTGAATACTCGTGTTACGGTTTGAATTTCACAAAATTGTAATGTTTTTCATTGAGGGACCCAACCCAAGAACGCTTGAGAAGAACGTCCCTTAGGGTAGGCAAGCAAATGGAAACAGCATATGATATGCCTTCCTTCTACGCTATGGAGATATTATGGGGTAACCCTTTCGGGCTTTATTTGTGTTCGGAAAGTATTGACCCCTTTTAATGTTTACATTATCAGCAAACATTGGGACGAATTCATGAATTATTAAAATACATAGAAGTATACAGTCATACACCCTACGCAATGATGGTTCGCCCAACTTAACCTCAAAGTTTACAATGACAACGTCAGGCCAGACACAAATAGAGTCGCACAGCACAGGTATAGGAGGCAGAGGTATATATGGCGTTAAGGTGAGCAATGAATTTGTTATGAGGTCTAATGTCATCTCGGTGTGACGTGGGTGGTGTCAGAAAGTGACAACATTTTTCAATTAAATTTTCGCAGACATCCAGTTCAAATCATTCACGCCACAGCAGGTGAGAGAGATCAAAAATCGTGTTTCATTGATGTAGGTATGTACTCATACTCGCGGTACAAACAATGCCTTTGGTCATTGACATTCGATTCAATACTTGATTCAAGGGCAAACTAACGTTTTTCCTTTTATTGTATTTGCTGGTCTTTTGAAATTGAAAGCCAATTCCTCGCCTGTGGGCCGCCCGGCATCATAATGCCGGTCTTAGCTTATTCAAACGGAAAGTGAGGCTTTGTTGTTGTTCAGCAACAATGTGCCCACAGAAACCATGAATGAATGAATGAATTTATTATTGTTTTGGAGGAGAATTTATGGTTCACTCTTGAACGCCTTCAGATAAATGGGATTGGGATACCGTCACCACACACACACACACACTCTCTGGAAGCTATCGAGTTAATTATTATTGTTAAATGGAAAATACTTGTCAAGTGGTTATTAGATTACTTGTTGTTAATTCCGCTTTTTGTTTTACTTTGTGGTAAAGTAATTGGCGTAGGTATACCTACTTTTCATTTCAGTGGGTACGTCAAATCTTGTCTAATGAAGTGGCAAATCGGTTTGCAAATGTGGAAGCAATACACGAATTGAATTCGAGGATTATAACGTACATTATCTTTATATTTGGGAAGAGAAATGGCTTGACAGTTAAAACCTTGTTTGGAGACGTCAATTGAACGTTTATAATGCTGACAGTTATTTAAGTTCAAATGACAGATGACAATATTCTTAACTTTAATTTTGACAGTGCACATGTGATTTGCATCCACCATCTGCGAGTTTGTTGGTAGCGTTCGATGCAAATGGCAACTTCTTTTCAGCTGTCAAACAAAATTTAACTATTGCGTTGCGGGTATGCCAAGTTGCTGTAATATTCGTAATTGATGGCGTTAATGTTATGTAAGAGATTGAGTGGGATAAGTGCGTTCGAATTTAGGAATAATTTTGATCAGTTGTGCTGATGTTCGGGAGAAGATTGGAGACTCATTACACAAAGGTCTGTAGTTTTACAAGTCAAAGTAAAAAAAAAACACCGGTTAGGACTCTGATAAAATGGTTTGTTCCAGAGTTGAAGAAGTTAAGTTATACATATGCTGTACAAGCATATATCCGTAGCTTCGCTCCCATTACAGAAGTACCTAGTGTGCTTTGCTACGTGCTCGAACCCTCTTTTCATGCCGCTAATAACGCGGGTCCCAAGATAAATTTCCAAAATCAGAGATATTTAATTTTCTTTATTTCTTTTATAGAGTTCAAAAACCAAGTTTGAAATTGATCGAGTGAAAAATAAGAAATTTCCCATTGAATAAACTTTGACCCCCTTTTCCATTTTTTGGAGTTAGAATTTTCCCAAATCGCCTTTTTAGTACTCACTTTGGACATGAAAACAAATTTCAGTCATCTAAATGTCAGTTTCCTAGCTCTTACCGCTTAGGCTAGGAGTTGATCCCCAATTGGTCAGGATAAACTGTTTTATTGATGAGGTAATTATATTCATTTGTAACCTCAAATCGTAGTATTCAACTTAAAATTCAAAATCAAATATTTAATGTCAAATTCTATTTACTATTGATCATCGAACCGACTTAAATACTATTAACGTGGTTTTTTATGGTGACCATGATGTAGTAGTTAGAGTCTTTGCTAGTGACCCGAGCTTAGAGTTCTAGCGGGCTACAACAATATTCTGAATAAAAAATGTAGTTTCTTCTTGGTAGTAGGTACAATCGACCAGAATTGATTTGAGTGTTTGAGGATTTAGAATCCTCTCTTTTAATTATAAATAATAACTTGGACAATATTTTTTTGCAACAAAATCCACGCGATAGTATTATTTTAAAGAAGCGAAATAAAAATGTTTAGTTTTATAAAACAAGTTTTCACGGTTAATCAAACTATATGGTTACTATTGCAATTGAAATTATTATGTATTTATTTTTCTTTTTATTTTCATATAAATAAAATATTATATACACAATTTATGTGGAACTGAAGTTGTGGTATGATTTTAACCTGAGGAAATAGTATTCTTCAGAGCGAACGGTAAAATGCGGTTCTGTATATGCTATTCCAAATGATTTGCATCAAATTTGCATACTATTTTGGTATATTTTTTAATCAAAGTCGCATAATATTAAATATATCTTGAAGTTGCAAATTTACATATTAATGAAGTCTGAAATTTGTTTATGATGCATGGAATTCGTAATTTCAGCATTAAATGCGTACATCACAGATGAACGTAAACATCTTACTCATACTCTTATAGTCGCATGGGGCATTAATTTAAGGGTGGAAGTGGAATGAATATTCGTTGTATACGGTGTGGTATAGTTTTGTCTTTCTTAAGAGAATTCGAAGGAATCACCTAGTCAAATCGATTGAGATCCTAACGTAGTTGTTCAAAAACAAAATTTAACCTTTGTAAAAATATTTTTTTATATCTTTTGTCAGAGGATTGAGAAATGTCTTAATTTGCTAGGCTACGCAAAATCCATAATTAAATTTATAAGATTGAACGTGATCTATATTATGAAAGGCTGCCTGATACTGCGAATTATAACCGAGGTATAGGTAGGTAGTCCTTATATCCAAAGAGGGCACAATGGACACACACCTTGCGTGTAGTTTAAATCACATTCCGTCGGATATAAATATCTCCGTTGACAGTCAAGCAGAACTAAAATCGATTAAGTAAATCAAAGGCAATTAGGATCACCATTAGGCATCATTCGATAAAAACTCTGCAGACTTAGCAATATATTAGAGGTAACGAAAATACGGAGGAAACGTAAAGCATAATCGCGATGACATAATATAGAGAAAGAGGACTGAGTCAATGCAATCCGCTCCGCAAAAGCGACGTCTACGTTCCTCAAATCCAAGTTCTTTGCCAACACTCCAAAGTTAACAGGCTTTCAGATATCGGATTTGTAAAATGAAAGGATAAGGGCTTGAGGGTTTTTACATATCAGAAGTGAAATATAATACTTGTTGCTTTGTGTTACAGGCACTAGGTTAGGTTAATTGAAATCAAAAAGCCAAAAGAAAGAACCTACTTGAGCTAGAAAAGCACACTTTAGCCCCCGTAATTCACGTACTTCCCATTTCCTCTAATTGCTTAGAATAACTACTATTTTCAAGGAGTTTCCACCGTTGACACTTGCTCCAATTGGCATAGTATTTGTGTTACGTCCTAATCGCCTTTTATGTAGATCTTCACAGAATCCGCATAATATTCCTGACTGGTTGTCCAAGCCTTTCGGCGTGTTTCCTTAGGACACAAGTGTCCGTCTATTAGCAGTCAGAATTCGCCAATATATTTTCTTTTCGAGATGCTTCCAAAGTGTCTGAGATACCCTATGCCTGACAAGGTTTGAAAATGTTTTGTCAGTGAGTATTTTTCAGAAGGAAGCACCTGCGTAATTTGTATAAAATACGGTTCATGAATAGAGTAGATCTTTTAGTGAATTAATGAGCTCTTTGAGAGAATTCGGAATAGCATTTGTCATTGAATATGCAAACTTGTACGTATACTAAGGCAGCGTAGCCTAAGCATTAACGTAACATAATAATTTTGACCACGAGAAACACCAACTATTATTTGTTATACGAGGAAGTTAAAACTTATCTTGGGGTGGGGATGGGGATGAAGATATAATTTTATATTAAAAGTTATAAACTTAAGTTGTTTTCAGATTTTCAGTGTATTGTCCCAAACAAATTCTTATCTCATTCTCAAACGTTAGCAATTGCATATAATTCAATTTTAACGGATCATCAATCATCACTATCGCAAAAAATTACTGACAGCTTAGTGTTTCAACAGTCGTACACTATGCAAGTCTATGACGCATTCGACAAAATACAACACAGCTTTAAACTGGAGATGTCCCAGATAAAGCCAACAAACTTTTGAAATATAAAAGTGGGTGCCTTAACCACTGTAACATTATAAATCATGATCGTCCTCTTTGGCCAAATGTGCCAACACCTTTCTCCCACCAAAAGAATTTTCAGAAAATATACATTATCTACTCAAATAGTTTAACAAACAAAAACATAAACAAACAAATTTATTAAAATATTTTACTATTTATGGGTAATAGCTAATTAAAAATGTATTCATAACATAATTTAAATGTTGCTAATTATTTAAGACGTTTGCTAACTACAAAGAAATAAAATCTACCCTCACTTCAATTAAATTCTAATGCAAAAATTAACTAAACAAAACTAAGACAAAGCTTCCCGCCAAAAGAACCAAAATAAACCAGATTTTGATTCGATTCGTTACCAATAAAAAAAAATTGCGCGAATTTAAATTAAATCAAACGCCGAAGGAAAAACAAAAAAAAAACGAATCTCCATCCCAATATTAAAGCGGCAACCTAAGACAAACTAAAGAGCCCGTCAACAAAAAAAAACTAATGACACTGAAGTATCTCATCCAGAAGTAGACAACGAAAACCGAAAGTCTTCTGGAGAGGTCCATACACCCAGTAGCTTACTATACAGGTACATAAGCATAACTTATCCACGACGCGACGTTCAAAATCAAGGTTTTTGAATAAGAAACAAAAAAAATAAAGGTAATTCCCCGTCTCCGCTTAAAAAAAGAAAAAACTGCATATGTGGATCGCAGATGCCATTCCTTGCCTTTAATATAACCTCGGGTATGCGATTCTTTTATTGGATGCCCATACCCAACCCAGCCCAAAAATAAATTTCATCTTCCAAAAGAAAAGAGGCAAACACAAGGCAGCAGGGAATCAGAAATGAGTTCCCCCCAAAAACAAATCCTCTATCGCAATCCTTTGGGGCTTTTACGATTCAACCGAGCGGCAGTTAAAAAGTTACAACTCCCTGTGTCCCCACCGCAATCTAAAGAAAAGGATTTCGAAGAAAACGGCGGCATGCCCCGAACAAGAATACAATTTGACTTTTAAATACACTCCCCTTGCAGCTCAACGTGTGTGTGTTCTGCTCCTTCGATGAGTTATGACTAAATATGTTTTAAACACCTTTTTGTCGAGCCTCATGCCTCACCCCCAATTTTTATTTTTATTTTTGTGTCGTATCCTTGTTGAATCAATTTGTCAGGAAAACACAAGCAAATATGGGGTAACTTTTCTTTTCAGATTAAACTTTGTGTAGCTACCGTGACAGGGTCCAATGTAGAAAATTAAATTTAAAACATACAAGCACACACCTTTTATTCTTTTCTTTGGATTTTTCCCACTCCTTGTGCCAGATTTTAAAAGGACCTTCCGCAAAAGTTGATGAAATTTGTTTTCATATAATATATTTTTTTTCACACAAAATTATGCTATTTTTTTTTTTCTCTTAATCCACTCTGAACGAAGGAGGATTTAATTTTGCACCACTGTAATTATTAGTCGTAGCTAATGCTCGCACTTTATAACACACAAGACTAGCGGTAGTACTGAGATACTAAGCACAAACTGGGGCGTTCAAACCCACCATAGACACACACGTTCACTCGAATCGAGGGTAAAATCGCAACTGAATGCCAACGGAAAATGTATCTCTGACTCTGGTTTCTGGTGGTAACCTAACTGACTCTATAGATACGGATGCGGACGCGTGCCGGTTGCTGTTGCTGCTTTGCTGTGCTGGCGAAAAATCAAATCATCGAATACCAACGAAACGACATCGAGCAGAGCGCAACATTGGCAACATTTTGCGCCGAAATGTGGATACATTTTGTTAGATACGACAACGACAACATTTGTACACTGTTGCAGAAATGTTGTACCGATTTGCAAAAGCAAAATAAAAAAATCGCCGATCGATCGTGGGTGAAAATTGACTATGAGGCCAGAAGGAAGGGGATTTCGGTCTACACATTTGTCGATAGTTTGGTTGGGCAGAGATGCAGACAGATAGGGGGCGCATTGATGAGATCATTGTCTGGATATGTGCACGAACCGCTCTGCCATGCGAAGAGGAGCAGAGCATTAGAGATTGTTTTTGTATTCCTTTGAGCATATTAGTTCCAAATTCCATGCAATGCGCGACTTCTGCATATTTATGGGAAACCAAATAAATAATAATGCATTGGCTTTGATGAAAGGAAAAGGAACTCGTGCGACAGAGAATTTTGTACCCAACGTTTTATTTTTACAGATTTAAATTGGGGAAACAGATTTTTTTTGTATGTTGCTTTAAATATTTGTCCGTGACTTTAACTGTCTAGTCGCTTAAGCTAGGTATGTTTTCTAAACTCTTCTGCATAGAAAACTGTCACATCTCTAATACCTACAAAAGTCTTGTAGAAAAAGTGTATTGGAGTCGATCCACTGTGGTACCTCAAAAACACTCTTTTGCTGAAATTATTAGTTTCGATTCATAAGAAATTCGTTAGCTTAAATATATATGTAGGTAGAATCTTCGTAGTAGATGTAAGATCCTCGTTAGTACTCACTCTTCCCCACCAATGGCACAATATCGGATTGGGATTTCGTTAATGATCCCAGAGCTGTTCTGCAACGACGCACGTCTCTTCTTTTCGGAATTCTTAAAATTACTTTTATTACATATTTTATTTTTTCAATGTTTATAAATCTCGAACAATCACATTGCCTGCTCTGATTTCATTTAGGTAACTGATAATACGAGCCCAAACGCAAAATAGTTGGTCTACCGAAGATAAAATAAAAACATGTGCTGATTCTTGAATTCTTTCCAACTAGACCACAATTTGTTGTTGATTATATAAAGATTTATTTATTCTTAATAGATAAAGGTGATAAAAAGAAGGCGACTTCATAGAAATAATGTTATGGAGTGAGCTTATAAAACTAAATAACTTATTGAAGACTTTTTACGACGCAAAATAGTTAGTCTACCAGTCTTTATTTTCATTTTACCACTATATTACTGCACCTCTGGCATTGATAACAGCTTCTAAGCGCCGTGGCATTGTGTCAACTAATTTTTGACACTCTTCGGAGCCGAAAGTTTCCCAGATATTTGTTATCTTGGCCCTTAATTTTGGAAGTGTCGGAGCTGGTTCTTGTCGCAGTTTTTGCTTCATTTTATGACAAACGGTTTCGATTGGTGAAACGTCAGGGCTGCTGGAAGGCCATTACACTAAAGGAATTCCTTTAGCAGTTAACCACGCCAGTCGATCTAGCAGTATGGCAAGAAGCACCGTCCTGTTGGGAAATATAGTCACCCTCACTTGGTTGAAGACGAGTTATTGATGAAAGAAGCTCTTCTTCTAAAATGACTTGGTACTTGGCACCATTGACCAGTCCATTGACAAAATGTAAATTACCCATGCCACGCCCAGACGTGCATCCCCTTACCATTAGAGGTGCTGGGAACTTGACAGTTGCTTCAGGCAGTCTTTGTGAAAGGCTTATTTTGAATTTCTTACCACACGTATGCGTTCGTCACCAACGCAGACTTCGAATCTGGACTAATCACTCCAAATAACAGACCGCCATTGACTTAAAGTCCAGTTTTTGCGTTGTTTGGCCCACTCAATTCGTTTTTTCTTCTGCTTAGGTATCAAAAATAGTTTTTCTTTTGCCTGTGTTTTTAATGAATTGAGAAGCTTTATGTTTTGTAAAATTAAAAAAACCTTATAAAATTTTTTCCATCGTCCGCTTACAAGGGTCGATCGAAATGCTTTTTTGAATTTGTTCTCTCCATTGGACAGTTATTGCTGCAGCAGTTTTGCGCCGATTTTCTTTTATTATTTTCTTTAAAACCCGGCAATAACGAGGTATTGCTATCGGTGGACGCGCAGTTTTCTTACTTGTCTCAACATTTCCCAATTTTTTGAATTTTGTAATAATGTTCTGCTATGATGAGCGTTCTGAGCAATTTTATAACTCGACAATCCCGTTTTAAATGTCTTAACTATCGATTCTTTTAGGACTCGTAATAATGCAACGCCACTCGCCATGGTGAACATGAAACTGATGCC
Organism: Cheilosia scutellata; assembly: GCA_955612985.1. Taxonomy (NCBI): domain Eukaryota; kingdom Metazoa; phylum Arthropoda; class Insecta; order Diptera; family Syrphidae; genus Cheilosia; species Cheilosia scutellata. The sequence goes on along the minus strand of OY015311.1, from coordinate 6,406,897 downwards.
TACTTGCATAAAAACAGAGATCATTCAACAACAAATAGGGTTTATGCAATTTTTTTCATAACGGTTCACCAAAACACTATTTAAATAGTAATAGACCAAGAATTTTGCATTCAAAAGAGAGTAGACCAACTCTTATGCACCTATCTTCGACATATATATTTTTTTGAAGCAAATATTTCTGATCTAAAATGGTTTAAAATTGGTCTTAAAATAGTTCATCCATTTTTATGAGTCTTGACTGATTCTGATACCTGTAAGCCGATGGTCTTGTGATCTAATTAATGAAGAAATGAAAAGATTGATTGAATTAAAATTGTGCTTCATTGTTAAGGGTATTGCAAAGAACTGATGAGATCATTTGAAAGAATGTTTTTTTTTAGAACCGATAAATATGATTTTTCGAATTTTTAAAAAAATGATCTTCAAATTTAAATTCAGATGCCCTCAATTTACCTACTTTGGATGTCCGAACCTTCCGTCTCCAAGCGGTTAACACTGACCCGAATCACTACCTAAACCTACCTTGGGCCTGTACCACAAAACTACAAGTATTGTACAACAGGCGACAAAAACAGGTTTTCTGGTACAAAAACCATTCTTAATTGTTAAAATTCGCCTGTTGTACAATACTTGTAGTTTTGTGGTACAGGCCCCTTGTTGCAGAAAATGTAAGAATGCCGGATATTCAGCATACTATGAGAAAGTACGACGTCGAAAGCTGCAATCTCATCCACAAAAAAAAAAACGGCGTAAATGCTCCGTACTTCTTCTTGAAAATGACGTTGCTACCGATTTATTTTGGCCCAAATTGAACGATACGGAAATAGATGACAAGTGGTTCCAGCAAGACGTGGCTACGTGTCACACGATATCTGAACATTGCCTGATTGAAGCATTTTATAAAACCTGGCGGGACTGGCAAAAGGGCGTGACACCTCTCATAACAAAAAAATACATTTCAAACGTTATTCTTCGACAGTCATGGGAAAAGATATATCTAGACAATACAATTCGTGGGCACACGTCCGAGGAAATATCGGTCGAAGCACACGGAGTACAGAATCAGTCTGGACACATCGGTTAAATTAAAATGAAATAAAAATGTTGAAGCAGGCAAAACAACGTTTGCCGGGTCCGCTAGTAAATATAATAAGTTGGTTACTGTGGTGTTATAAATTCAAACCAATGAAGTTCATTAACTTGCCTGCTGGTGTGCTGAAAAGCTCATCAAGATCCTGCTAGAATTACCTCGCAAATAGTTTGTTCCTTGGTAGTGGCATAGAAAATGTGTGGTGTCCTCAAGAACTTCATTGTCCTATCTTAGTGACATAATTTAATTTCTTATAGTGACCACAGTTTCCGCGGAGGCCCAGCTAAAGTACACCTTTCTTATTTCACATTAAGCAATTAAATTCCAGATATATTATCAAAGCATGAATATTCATTGTTTTCTAGTGCAATCTCGTACGATTGCAAGTGTCTATCGCATAGTCTATCGCATATGGTTGAATTACGTGTCATACTTTCTTAGAATTCGTCTATGAATCCGCAGAACACAACCACTCCCACCAGTTTATATATTCAAATTCATTATTATTCATTAATATCATTACAATCATTCATTCATTTGGTGTTACATCTCAATTTCATTTGTAACCGTCACTAAAATACACTTAATGACATCACCATCCATCGCACCACACCATCACATCATCACTGTAGAACTGTGAACAGCGAAAATGTTGCAAATGTTAAACACTCAGCAACAATCTGTTAATTAACAGTTTTCTCAATGAAAAGTTCAAAAGCTTTCTAATGCCTCTTTGCAATCGCTCTCTCCCTTCATTTTTCTGTTATCAATTCAGTCTAGTCAGCTGATTTGTGTTACTTTTCCTCTCCATATTCTCGTACTCGTATAAGCTAGATACCTTGTATTGGGGAAGGGCTTATGCCGGCTTTATTACTTAAATGATAATATTTCCGTTTTGGAAAAATACCCCACAGCGTCGACATTGCCTGTCTGTCTGACACATAGCCGGCGTCTTTTTTACCTGTTTTCAGTGTCGCATCACAGTCGGCACACATTATGAGACGGAAGCTTTCGATGAGCACATGTTGCGTTGTTTATGTTGTTATTTATGGTATCCGTCGTGTCGTCGTGTCGTCGTTGTGTTGTTAATTGTTATCAACATGATAACACTTTGCACCTGGGGGTAGGTAAGGGTGAGTTTGTCGCCGTTGTTACAAAAATAAAACAATTTTGAACTTTTCGCTTATGCAATCACAACTAGTGTTGTATTCTTATCGTACAAACAACGATTTGTTATCAAGTGCACAACGAAATGGAATACTTTTGGGAAACAACATCTTACCGGTGCGGTGGTGGTGGCGCGGCTCGTGCATATAGTGGTATAGGTACACTGTTTATGGACCACAATGATCAAAACACAAGATAAGGTTACCTACTTGGTTTGGTGCGGGCGGGGGTTGGAAGGACAGGAAGTACATATCTGAAACTTAAACACAGTTAACGGGTGTGATAGAGAAAATGCTCACGAGATTTATGATTTGATTGCGTTCTCGATTGGAATCTGGGTCGCGGCAAATTGCAAGACCAATTGGAATGTAGTATTACATTCATTGGGGGTTGTTTGTGTTGATTGGATTTATGAAATTCTATTGCTTGCGGTCTAAGAGTTGTTCTAACAAATGCAACGTCTTTTGAGTTTCGTGATGGTCTTCTTATAAGAATTAGAAAAGCTTTTGCAAAATTTTAAATTAGATGGTTTTGGTTTCGGAAATAAAGAAAAATTATGAAAATACACCACCATGGAAAATATTTGTTGTTGTTGTTTTGTTTCTTTACATCTACTACACTTGTCAACCTAAATACTACACTTACTCTGGCAATATAGTTTTGTTTCCCCAACAGAATTAGCAGCATTATTGGTCTGCAGACTTTCGTTGGTGATGGTTGTGGGTTGTGGTCTTTAGTTAATAAAATAATGTTTGTTTTGAGTGGCGGTTTGGTGACCCTTCAAAAAGTGATGCCACTTTGCATTTTTAAAATTAAAAAGTGAAATCCAAAAGAAAAAACAGAAACTCCCTTTTTAATTTTGAAATATTTCAAGTCCTTTCCAACAAGTATTATTTTCTCACTGTTTTTTTACTGCTGTAATTTATAGAGCTATGGCCTTTAGTTCCTTTAGAGCTAAGGCCCTTCACAACCCAATAATTGACAAACAAAACGGTCACACCACATACTGCAATTTATGGAAAAGCAAAATGCATTCTGTAATTTTTCATAGATTACTACAAAAGCGTTCCCAAACTTTTTCGTAAGTTTTTCTCTTTGAAAGAAAACCACCATTTTGACAGTCTTTTCCATACTTATTACAAAAGTAAAGGAACGGACCTATACATACGTAGGTACAGGGTGGTCCAAATACAAGTTTCTTTTTAAAAATGCAATAAAATGAACAAAATTAAATTTTTTCCATGTATCATGGCTTTATTATTAAGAGCAAATATTCCCATATTAATTATGGAACACAACGTCGTTCAAGTATCTGCCTCGGCTGGCTTCGCAGTAGCGCCTTCTGTCACTCCAAATTTCCAAGATCTTGTTGATAGTTACGGGCTGTAGCTCGTAGCTCACGGATTGCTTGGATGATACTGGCGTTAAGTGCTTGAATCGTTTCCGGAGTGTTGGCATAACATTGGTCCTTCACGCATCCCCACAAAAAAAAAGTCCACAAAGGGTCAAGTCGCAGCTCAGAGGCGGCCAATTGACATCGCCAAGACGGCTGATAACACGATTTTGGAATTTGGTGCGCAAAAGATTGATTGTGGCATGGGCTGTGTGGCATGGCACGTCATCCTGCATGAGCCAGAGCCAGCCTCATTTTCGAAGAAAAATGGTCCAATGATGCCACCACTCCACAATCCGCACCAAACTGTCACTCTTTGTGGATACATTGGCTTCTCGACTATAGGCGTATTTTTTTGGGAAGTGAGTATAACAAAACCAAAAGTGAGTATAGCAATTTTGCATGTAAAACCAAAAGTGAGTATAACATAACCAAAAGTGAGTATAACAGTTCTGCATGTAAAAGTAAAAGTGAGCTAACTATAGATTCCCAAAAAAATATGCCTTATAACGTGCCTGTTTTCCGAGCCCCAGATGCGGCAATTTTGTTTGTTAACGTAGCCGTCGAGATGAAAATGCGCCTCGTCAGAAAAGATGATTTTTCGACCAAAACGTCTTTTCAAAAAACGAAAAAACGCACTGTTTGGGCTACTCAGCACTCACTTTGGAAATAAGTTTTCAATATTTCCCAACCTCGTTCAAGCGTAAAGCGACTCATTTCGTTCCGCGGAGGTATGATACTGACTTAATGTCAAAATTTCGAGCGGGAAACAGCTGTCAGTGTCAAAATAACTTATAATTTAAAAAGAAACCACTAGATGGCCCACCCTTTACATATGTATATATAATTGCTGTAGTATTGGACATATCCTGTCAATATTGCACAACATCGACATTCGACTCGACCCACTAAATCGCTGTTTAGAAAACAACAATTATACTGCAAAACATTCACTTAGATAAATTTGCACTGTTCAAAGTGAAAGCAACTACCAGAATAGGAATATCTAGCTGAGCATAGATATTTAAAGTAATTTCCATACAAATCTTATCTTAAAGATCCGAACACGAAAACTCATAACAATTTCACATCTGATGCGCAATGTACCGTGCCGATGAGATAATCGTTGCTCTTTTGGAAGCAAAAATCCAACTTAGCTTAGCCGCATTGACAGGTGAACTTAGTGGTGCTTGTATGCAAATTTGATGTTCGGTCGCCGCCATCAAAAGTATCTCTACAAAGTGCAGGCCGCATAATATGATGAGTTGCATTGAAGTGCACATTGCACACGGGCATAGTATAGGACGTGTTCATGGTGATGTCATTGGGTGTTCATACAAGCACTTTGGTTGGTTTTAAAGCGCGCCTTCTTTTTCCACGTCATCGTGTAGAGGTATGGTAAGTGTGTCATACAGAAAAAAAAAAACTTGTGGATTTATTTACAGCTTTTGGTTCATGATTTGAATTTCTGCCAATCGACAACGTTTGGCGGTAGTGGCGATGGTAATTAATATTATTTTACGACTCTAACACCTGTATTAGGATAATTAATTACAAATTGAGTTTTATCTCTACCATATCGGTTGCGGCATGTAGCGGTAAACGCACAAAGAGCACACATTTCACTCGAGTATGCCAAATTGCATTGAACTAACAGATGTCAGTGGTTGATGTTGATGGTCTAACGTGGGGTTAATCTGTGTTCATGTGAGCAGAAGTATTTGTTTGTTTGTTTAGAGAGCTTCAATTGATTTTTCATCGATTTTTGTGCGCATATATGACGTCTATGAATTTGACGTTTAAAAACAAGAGGAAGAAAAGTTCTGGTTGTCAACACCAAAATGAAATTGATTCTTATTTCAATGTAGTTTCATAAAAAAATCAAGATATTTATTTGTAAACACATATCGAATATTTCCATTACGTGATGTGCTCACTGTTTTAAATGTCAAGCTCCCATAGAGGTCGCATATAGACGCATTGTATATTTGTACCGATCATTAGTTGCTGTAAGCAACTTGAAAATCTAAAACGCACCCATTAGATAATCACTTTTCAAAACGCTGCTCCCCACAATCGTCTACCTTCATTCTTGATGTCCTACTTCCTTCCGCAGTGTTTCGCATAATTTTCGTTCCAAGCCCCATCACTCATGCAATTAACTCAATGATGGACGACCGCGATGCTATGGGGATCTTTCAGTAAGCGTCACGATTAAGTTCCCACGACCGAATCAATTATTTCCGCAACAACTTGATTGCGAAACATTTTCATCGGCTAAATTATTATTAAATGTTAGACGCTTGAAAATATTTCTAAAATTGCAATCAAACGATCTATTTCAAGATGATCTCATGTCTCCTCTCTCTCTCTCTCTCTCTGTGTGGACAATGGCCAACACAGTGATCTTCATAAATGTTGTTTATAACAAACTCATGCCAATGTTAGAACAAAAACGGACGCGGACGTCCTGCCCTGCGATGAGGGTGCATACCGCCTGTCTGTCCAAATTGCAGATGCTAATTCGTTGCGATCGAAATATCTCTAGCGCGCACGATAATTAAACGCGAATCAAGAGTAAGATGCTTATGTTGATCTTTAGCATCTTTGGTTACACACCATTTCACGTCTAATTATCGCCGAAATGTGGCGGTGGAATTAGATTTTTTGAATTCGATTTCTGGCGCTGAGTCGCAGACGACCTTCATCAATGCACCATAAGAATGCCGTCCTAGAGTTGGTTTCGTTTTCTTATTCGACAGAAACCCACTTTGATTTTGAATGAATGAATTGAGAACGAAAGTAATGTGACAGCATGCGCAATTGACATTGTATCGATTTTAAAGTGGACTCTTGAGAAGACGTTCTAGATGAGATTTGAAATGCAATTATTGAACTGAAAATAATGGTATTATACGAGTGCATTTGAATGGAAACCGATAAGTGTTCATGCATGCTAGCTTGCTGCAGCTTTCAAGTGGGCTTTGAAATCAGTGGCGAGAAGCACAAAGGGATATGGCTTTTGACAGTTCTTTGTGTAAATATTGTGCAACAGAATAGTTGATACTGCACAGAGGCGCTTAAGGCATTTACAATTTTAATTGAATATATAAGAGAACCTTTGTTTGTTTTGGTTCATTATTTGAAATTCTGTCAATAAATGCTCAAATGAATGAAATGAATGAAATGAATGAAATGAATGAAATGAATGAAATGAATGAAATGAATGAAATGAATGAAATGAATGAAATGAATGAAATGAATGAAATGAATGAAATGAATGAAATGAATGAAATGAATGAAATGAATGAAATGAATGAAATGAATGAAATGAATGAAATGAATGAAATGAATGAAATGAATGAAATGAATGAAATGAATGAAATGAATGAAATGAATGAAATGAATGAAATGAATGAAATGAATGAAATGAATGAAATGAATGAAATGAATGAAATGAATGAAATGAATGAAATGAATGAAATGAATGAAATGAATGAAATGAATGAAATGAATGAAATGAATGAAATGAATGAAATGAATGAAATGAATGAAATGAATGAAATGAATGAAATGAATGAAATGAATGAAATGAATGAAATGAATGAAATGAATGAAATGAATGAAATGAATGAAATGAATGAAATGAATGAAATGAATGAAATGAATGAAATGAATGAAATGAATGAAATGAATGAAATGAATGAAATGAATGAAATGAATGAAATGAATGAAATGAATGAAATGAATGAAATGAATGAAATGAATGAAATGAATGAAATGAATGAAATGAATGAAATGAATGAAATGAATGAAATGAATGAAATGAATGAAATGAATGAAATGAATGAAATGAATGAAATGAATGAAATGAATGAAATGAATGAAATGAATGAAATGAATGAAATGAATGAAATGAATGAAATGAATGAAATGAATGAAATGAATGAAATGAATGAAATGAATGAAATGAATGAAATGAATGAAATGAATGAAATGAATGAAATGAATGAAATGAATGAAATGAATGAAATGAATGAAATGAATGAAATGAATGAAATGAATGAAATGAATGAAATGAATGAAATGAATGAAATGAATGAAATGAATGAAATGAATGAAATGAATGAAATGAATGAAATGAATGAAATGAATGAAATGAATGAAATGAATGAAATGAATGAAATGAATGAAATGAATGAAATGAATGAAATGAATGAAATGAATGAAATGAATGAAATGAATGAAATGAATGAAATGAATGAAATGAATGAAATGAATGAAATGAATGAAATGAATGAAATGAATGAAATGAATGAAATGAATGAAATGAATGAAATGAATGAAATGAATGAAATGAATGAAATGAATGAAATGAATGAAATGAATGAAATGAATGAAATGAATGAAATGAATGAAATGAATGAAATGAATGAAATGAATGAAATGAATGAAATGAATGAAATGAATGAAATGAATGAAATGAATGAAATGAATGAAATGAATGAAATGAATGAAATGAATGAAATGAATGAAATGAATGAAATGAATGAAATGAATGAAATGAATGAAATGAATGAAATGAATGAAATGAATGAAATGAATGAAATGAATGAAATGAATGAAATGAATGAAATGAATGAAATGAATGAAATGAATGAAATGAATGAAATGAATGAAATGAATGAAATGAATGAAATGAATGAAATGAATGAAATGAATGAAATGAATGAAATGAATGAAATGAATGAAATGAATGAAATGAATGAAATGAATGAAATGAATGAAATGAATGAAATGAATGCCATTCATTTCATTCATTTCATTCATTTCATTCATTTCATTCATTTCATTCATTTCATTCATTTCATTCATTTCATTCATTTCATTCATGAAATGAATGAAATGAATGAAATGAATGAAATGAATGAAATGAATGAAATGAATGAAATGAATGAAATGAATGAAATGAATGAAATGAATGAAATGAATGAAATGAATGAAATGAATGAAATGAATGAAATGAATGAAATGAATGAAATGAATGAAATGAATGAAATGAATGAAATGAATGAAATGAATGAAATGAATGAAATGAATGAAATGAATGAAATGAATGAAATGAATGAAATGAATGAAATGAATGAAATGAATGAAATGAATGAAATGAATGAAATGAATGAAATGAATGAAATGAATGAAATGAATGAAATGAATGAAATGAATGAAATGAATGAAATGAATGAAATGAATGAAATGAATGAAATGAATGAAATGAATGAAATGAATGAAATGAATGAAATGAATGAAATGAATGAAATGAATGAAATGAATGAAATGAATGAAATGAATGAAATGAATGAAATGAATGAAATGAATGAAATGAATGAAATGAATGAAATGAATGAAATGAATGAAATGAATGAAATGAATGAAATGAATGAAATGAATGAAATGAATGAAATGAATGAAATGAATGAAATGAATGAAATGAATGAAATGAATGAAATGAATGAAATGAATGAAATGAATGAAATGAATGAAATGAATGAAATGAATGAAATGAATGAAATGAATGAAATGAATGAAATGAATGAAATGAATGAAATGAATGAAATGAATGAAATGAATGAAATGAATGAAATGAATGAAATGAATGAAATGAATGAAATGAATGAAATGAATGAAATGAATGAAATGAATGAAATGAATGAAATGAATGAAATGAATGAAATGAATGAAATGAATGAAATGAATGAAATGAATGAAATGAATGAAATGAATGAAATGAATGAAATGAATGAAATGAATGAAATGAATGAAATGAATGAAATGAATGAAATGAATGAAATGAATGAAATGAATGAAATGAATGAAATGAATGAAATGAATGAAATGAATGAAATGAATGAATGTAATTAATGAAATTAATGAAAATAATTAAATTAATGAAAATAATTAAATTAATGAAATGATTGAATCAAACACGCATTCTCTTTTCTACTTATTAATAGGTAGGCTTATCGCAAAATAGCAATCACAAACAATATCTCATAATTTTGTACAAAAATATTTCGCAACAACTATTGCAACTAACAATTAAGTCTCAAGGGCAAGCATACGATAAACTAAAAATACAAATAACCTATTGAATGTTTTCGTAAAATTCTTATCACTAAATTTCAGACATACATATTCGTAGGTACATATGGTAATCTATGTGGTTGGCCGATAAAGGTATAATTGCGTGAAGCATGTTGTCAACTCATTCGATTAGTATAGGTATTTTGTCAACGTTATGGCTAAGATAACGATTTTTCCAATTTGCTACACAATCCACAAGCCAATTTGCCTTCCGCATAATAAATCTAAATCAAATTCAATATTTATGTGTGTCCAGAACTAGAGCACAGATCCAACTAAAGTTATAGTTAACTTTTCGGTTCACGTTCCGCAGGGATAATTCAAATTTAATTTCATAATTCCCTTTCTATGGGTGCTTGGACCTGTACTGGACATTTACTGGGCACTGGGCCAATTAAATTGCCAGTTTTTCTCAAAACACATATATGTGTTTGTGTATAAAATATATGTTCACACACAGATGCAATGCGGCAGAAACTTTTCCAACGCATGCATGCAGCAATATAAATGTGATCTCGCGTCGTGTGGTCACGATTTTCTGGTGCTGAGGAAACGTTTAAATTCTTCGCAGAAATTTAAAATGACAATTTCGGGTTCCGCCACATTTCGCATCCACTCGTCGCAGAATGAATGCATCGACAAATTAAATTAAAAATTTCGAGAAAGAAACACAACAACGAAATGGACGAACAATAAGTTTTCTGTTGGCAGATAGCACCAGTCAACGCAGCGGTTCTAAACAAGTCCAACGACCGATGGGAATCAAATGGCAATTTAATCCAAATGCAAGGTCCGTTTTCGGTGAATGATGACCCGCACAAATTAATTGTTATCAAATTTTTTGGAACGACGTGACGCGTCGACGAGATTGGCGGGATAGTCAAGAATTTGGTCGATGAAGGCAATGGCGCAGAAGGTCTTGAGTCTTGCCCACCCAAATTGAGGTTTCTGTCAACGAGTTAATTTTAGGGAATTCTAAAGGGCAATAGTCCACTGGCAATGGACAACAAAAATTATAGTCTGGGTGTATATGGAACTGGGTGTTGTTGTATATAGCATTCCAATTTGACATTTTTAATTGTTTTTTTTTTCGAATCAATTAATGACAAACAATCGCTTGTCTCATGCTGTAGACGCATCAGTGTTTTATGATTAAATATGCTTTCCGGCATATCTTATAGCTGCTCCTTCTAGTCGGAGTAGAGCATATAGCGGCGTCTAGTTACCTTGAAGATCGAATCAGACTATATTTTCGCTGCCACTTTTATCTTAGTTCAATAAAACAAGATCAAGTAAGATCAAGGCTTCGGTATCAAATCGCAAATATGAAATAACAAATTATTTAATATTTTATGTGGGTCATTAATCAATGAACCCACCACAACTCCGATCGGGCGCCGCCTGGCCGAGTTCACTTGAACTTGCAGTCCATCTTTGGAAGTCTTCAATGAATTTATTAAAAATTATTCCCGTTCAATTTACGCTTTCATATCAATTTACTTCGAAAGTAGCAATTCCCAATAAGGAATCGCAAGTGGCAGTCCGGTTATGACTTGACACCCCAGTTTCCATTAAAAATAACGTCATCCACTGTCTGCAGTGAGCAGGCTTTATTTTAAATTTATTTGCTGCACATTAGCGCACGAGCAATGGGCAAAGAGCACTTTGCTATTAAAGAGCCTTGTACATTAGAATTTAAAAGACCTATTAACTAGTTTGTTGCTAGTCGTATTAAACATATGCTCATGGTCAATGGCGCATATACAGCAGTAGGTCGTAAATTTCAAGTGATACTTCGTTGAACGCAACCGAGCCCCGAAAATATTTCAAAAAATATAATGATGCTGACGCTGAACTATTTCCAGAGATTATCGCCAGAGAAAGCCATCACTGTTAAATGCAGCCAACCACAAAACTATTATTATTCTGTGGTATTTGTATATCCGAGTTCTAAGTGAAAATGATAATTACTCTGAATGTGTGTCACTCATAAAGCAATTAAATTGTTGAAGGAGTGCAAGTGATAAAAAGTGATTTTGTTTTTGTTTTCGTTACGCTACATTGTATACGCACGCTTAAAGGATTGATTGAGTGAATGTCAGTACGCTAGTAATATTGCGCCTGAAGTAGTTGCCACAATTGATATTCCCATCGCATTTATTTGATACGAACAATTAATGGACGAGTACTAGACAGAGAGCGAGATCAATTGATTGGCGCCAAATGTGTCAACCATTTGCAAGTGCTTTTGTATGATTGAAATAAATGGTCGCAGACTGTAATTATTGCCATCGCATAAAAAGTTAGTTAATTTCAGTTGCCGGATATAGTATCACAGCAATTCATTTTGAAATAGTGAATGAAACTGTTTCCACAAGATCTGAATGATGGGATTTTTAAGGGTGACGTAAATAATTTGCAGTCTCACTGATACACGAAAACTTAAGGAAGCACCCCATTATGATTGAATGGGAATAATCCATCTTATGTACATAGATATCTGTGTGCATTTGACTGAAAATAATTAGAAGAGAGCTCACATTAGTGATGACGTCCTGAATTCTTCCGATACCAGATACAAATCAGTCAAATACAAAAAATTCTCCTTGAAAGTTGAATGACTGTGTCGTATACGTAACATTTTTTTTTTTTTTTTCTTTTTTTAAATTCAACAAAGATTTTAGAAATAACCAAACGCCAAAACACTTAGACCAGCATAGGTCCATTGTGATACCGCACGAAAAACGGATCATATAAGATCTCCCTACTAGTTGAACCATTTAGAGCCAAGTTGTTGTAATGGAAGGCTTCCAAGTGAAGCTTCCTTTTACGGTAGAGAGCTGGGCAGGAACAAAGAAGATGAGGGATAGTTTCCTACTCTTCATTATCCATACAGCTTCTGCAAAAGTCATTTGCGAAAAGGCCTAGCCTTCAGGCAGTGTCCAGTAATTCAGTCAGTAGTTGTTCGAATTCTGTCGAGTTCATCGGCCTTACAATTCCCTGGAATGTCTCTATGCCCCGATACCCAAAAAAGGTGAATGTTAAACTATTCGAGCATATCCGGTAAGAGATGATCGGCTGCGGCTGTGGAGGGCTACTTGAGAAGTTATAGAGATTGAATCCAATGATTTGGTAGCTGCTTGGCTGTCTGAAAATATGCAGATATCACGTTTTTCTTGAGCCAAGATGACACTTCTTTTATTGCCATAATTTTTGACTGGAACACGCTTCAATAGTTTGGTAGGCGGAAACTACTCCGTCTTTGGTTTTCGAGCCGTCATGTCAGTATTGTAGTGAATTGATTCGTCTTCTAAAAATGTATTCTCTTTCCACATTGTTCTGGAGGAGATGGTGACGAGAAAGTTCTTGTCAAAATTTAGGGCTGTGGAGTGGCGTAGTTTGTGTTTTCTGTTGAGATTTTGAAGTTCTTCAGAATGGAAGCATGCCCACAGACTTTCCTTGACCACTGTGAGGTAGCTTTAAGGCAAATAGCTGCACTCGCTGCCGTTTGCCTGCTAAATATATCAAGGGGTAATAGATGAAACAATATGTCCAGTGCCGCAGAGGGAGTTATGTGAAAGCAACTGGGCTACTCTTACTCAACAACTGACTTTTCAAACCAGTTTTCCAAAGCATTTGTAAAATGCAAGTTAATGCATTGTGGGTGAGCTTAAAAACAAAATCAAATGACAGATGGTTTGTTAACCTTTTTGTTATGACTGAATTAAAATTTTCAATTTTAGTACTTGCGAATGCAGCAATTTTAATTTTCTATTTGGAAGCAAAATATACAAATAACAATAAATAACGTTTCAGAAATAGATGTCTTACTATTTACCTGTCATTTGGTTGGATTGCATTTCAGGTATATTAGTAAAAACCGGGTAAGTTTACTCGTTAATTTGCTAATTCGCTCTCTTCTGTCTTTTTTAATGACAATGTGGAATAGAATCGCGCATTTTAATTTTAATTCGATTACATTTTATTTAAACAGATTACGCGAATGAACCTATTTTTTCACCAAACTATCGGTTGCCAAATAGCATTTTACAAACGTTCAAACCAAATTTTGGTAAAATCTACGGTAGTCTAATTATGTCGTTGTAATAATTTGCAATAGCTGTGTTTTTTGTAAAATTAATAATTTAAAAAATTCCCAACTATAAATACTATATGACAGCTAACGCATTTGATCTTGCATGTCATTTGCATTGTGTCAAATACAATTCACAGGCACAATCCAAAAATACTATTCCACGAAAAAATTCGGTCACTTGGTCAATACACCCCCGGCTAAAATATTTATTCATCTCATAGCAATTTCTTAAAATTCGCATCACTCAAATCGTTGGCGGTGTTCATTAATCATCCCACTCGCGCAACTGTCGTCTCTATTGCAAATGCGTTTGCGGGCTTAAATGTATATGCGGTTTCGGTGGAATCTCTAAATCGTTTTACGATTCGAGTTTGGTCAAAATTGCAATTTCACACTAGCGGACTGGTTCTCTCTATCCCGAAATCCGGCACTGAGCAACCACAGCAAGGGAATTAAATTTTCGAATGCCCGTGATTGATAAATTTTCCAGACGAGTGTTTGGAGAAAAGATTCCCACAGCCGTGTGATTGAGTGCGACCAAATTTATGTAAATGCTGTAGTTGTAGTGTATTGCAATTGATGGAAACCGGAAACCATCACTCAACTTTTCAATTACAAACTACATCTCACAAAAAGAGTTAGGACCCACTGATGCCACACTATCAGCGGCTCCTTCACTCTGACCTAACCCCTATCTGTCAATTGTCATCTTGTCTGCACTTTTCTTTTTTCCAATTGACTGCCTTCTGTCATGATCAGAGGAGGTGCCAAGTGCGTGGCGCACGATATCCCAACAATTGAAATGACTTTTGCGCACCACACACGCCCTATATTTCATAAATTTGCAGAATCTCGTTTGGATACTCATACCACTTGAATCAAACAAAGTGACAACCTGTGAGTGAATCTGCCTTGTAGAGGCAGATTCAATTGGATCGATTTTGTGCAGTGCACAAGCAACAGGCAAAATTATGTAGCTCATTTGTATGCAGCACACTGTTTAGGTGTCTCTTTTATCATATTTAGGCACAGTGAACTAGAATTCCGCAAGACCGATTTTACTGCTTTTGGCAAAGTGTCAATTTGTGAATGATGAGTGATGACGGTTGATGTCGAATTAAGAAGTTCGTGGAATTGTTATGAAGTCAGTGTTTTTTCTATTTTCTTTAGTTAGGTTTCGTCTCTTTGGATCATTGGTTTCGAAAAAAAGAAAGAATAGTTAGAGGGAAGGTTTTTGGCGATAAATTCAATGACCAAAAATTTGATAGTCTGAAAATGTGCATTCCCTTTTTGACTGCAGTTCCAAGAATACTAAATTGTTTGCGCCGGAATGCACATTAATTTATTATACCAAAGTGCCAGGCATGTACAATGTACATTATGTGATTAATATTGATTTGAAAATTCTGCATTTGTTTTTACAAATAAATATAACCGTCTCTGTGATGAACTTCATTAGAATTTGAATTAGTTGCAGATTTTAATTTCCAGTATAGCCAGTTCGGTTAGTTTGACGTTCAAGGGGATGCATTTCTTTTTTTTATATTTCTACAAGTAGATTCAGATAACAATAGCCGCGTTTTATTATCGCTAATGATCCATATGGATAATAAAACGATCCAGATCATGAAAAAATATTACTTTGCAAGTTTGGCACCCCTGATTAATCTTCGACATACCTACGAAGCAAATAGTAAACATAACTTCAGCTGTAATTGATGTACGTTGAATAGGAATGGAGGAAAGCGATTGTTTCAGATTCTTGTTTGTCTTGAAAACCTATTTAAAACCTAAAAACAAACTTTACTTTTACATATATTATTGTATTTATATCCATTGCTTTGAGTTTTATTTGGATGTTTGTTGACATCTTTCGCACAGCTGTTTCTCTGTATTTACTTTTTAATGGCGCTGCCATTCGTGGGTTTTTCTTGCTACTGAATTGCTAAAAACTACACTAATATATAGATGGCATATTTAGATTTCGACAATTTTCGGTTAGACGCATTAAATTCGTAGTTGCAAATTTCTATTCTGCCATTTTACGATGCGGCAACTCCGTACTTGAGAGCACAGAACAGAAGTGGAAACATTCAGAAGTAAAAATTACTTAACTCTTTGGGTTTTGGGATTGGGTATCTGGATCACGAAATTTGAGCCCGATAGAACACAGGATCTCGTAGATTTGTTGTAGTGCGGGTAAATCGATGATCCAATTGATCATTAGCGATAATAAAACGCGGCTAATGAAAGTGATTACTTATAAGGAATTCAGCGCACCGAATTACGCACTAATTCAATTTCGAATGAAAATCAGAATTCATTAAATTCATTCGTATTCGTTTTGACCAATAAATAAATAATGTTTTGACATATAAATTTGAATTTATTCTGCCCTAGCGTTATAGAAATTATGTCATTGTTACAGTATTATCTTCCATATTCTCAAACAATGAGTCCCTACCCTTATACCGCTTATGTCAGTGTTCCATATACACGAAGTTAAAACATCTGTTCGACCAAACCAATGCCAAATCGAAACCAAATTTATTACTAGATCTCTGTGTCTTATGTCTGTTTCAAGAGTTGTCAATCGACAGCTTCCTTGATCGATTTTTCCTAGCTGTGGGGACTGTTCCACCTTCTCTTGGTCATAGAGTCTGCAATTTTGTACTTAACATGACATCATTCTCACGAATAAACAAATTGATTTGGCATTCGAGACTGTGTCAATATTCATTCCCTTACTCCGGTTTGGTTGTGTACAGAAAACATTCGCCTATACTTAATGCAAATGTCATTGAGAGTATTCTCGAAAATGACATTTCGTTCACTACTTATGCACACATGAGCGGAATAAAAAAGAAATACCGCGAGTCAAAATTAGTTGATTCATCGCATTCGCGATGCATTTCAAAAAATAGAGTTGGCACAACACTTATTGATCCGCCGCTGCCGTTGGCTGTATTTTTAATCATAACAACCATTGTTTATGTCAATCTATCCGAGCGATCGATGAGTCAAAGAGAAGGATCAGCAGCAGCGTTTATTGTAAAGGGGGCGAAACATTTTCGTTGATGATGCAGCGTCAGGGTACTCAATGAATGGTCTTCTCTTCATCGTGTTCTCGATTTCGTTTGTTAAGCATTTTTTACGCCCGATTGATTGTGTGTGGAGCGTTTTATTGATGACTAGCGAGAATTGATGATGGCTTGTGATTTATTCTGGTGCGACTATATACGAATACGACATGACTTAACGATGAGTGCTTGTAAACTGTGAGATCGTTATGATGGGTTGTGTGTTTTTCATTAGATTGACCTTGAAGACGACTAAAAATGCTTCAAGTATGCTGATGCCGGTCTATGGTTGAAACAATTTGAACATCTGACAGTTCTGTTCGTAAAAAAATAAAGTTTATTAGGTGTTATTTTATGCAAGACTTTTCAATGGAAACGTCTTTGATCTGCACCTGCTGGTTGGTTGGCTAGATGATAGAGTGATTAATTTTTTTTTATTAACGTCCGTAAGCATAATTATTTGGTCATGAGTCATGACATTTTAAATAGAATTTGAACTTTTTTTTTTTAATACTTTTCCCGGAAAAGGCGAACCTATAACGCTTCAGCAGCGCCCCGAGATGCTTGCAGATGTATATTAGTTCTGTAGTCTTCTGGAAATATATCCCTAGGAAGCGAGTTCCAAAGTTTGCTTGTCCTGTAACAGAAGGATGTTCGGAAAGTTGATGTCCTTTCGGTTGTCAAGTGTTCTGTAGGTCATGGGCATAAGCAGCCTGTCTTGTGGGACGTCGAAAAGTTGAATTTCGAAGAAGTTTGGAAGTACTTATAGAACAAGCATAGGTCAGCGACTTGCCTTCTGTGAAACAACTGTTGTAGATTCGATGTGAGAGTAGGGTCTCCAATAAGTCGAACTGTATGCTGTCAAGTAGGTTAAGTGAATGTTTTGGGGCCGAGCTCCAAAACCGAGCGCACTGAAACTCAAATCTTGAATTTGTAATTTAAATTTTAAAAATTATTAATTACAATCTCTTACTCATGTTGAATATCAATCCTTGGTTAATACTTTTACGTTTAAGTGAGTGCTGAGTAAAAAGATCGCCAAAATTAATTTTTCATGAAATGTTGCATCAGATTCTCAGTTGAACTCGCCGCAAAACAACATCTTCTTCGGGGAATTAGAAGCGAACAAAATGCGAATCGCCTATTTCCGGTATATTTATTATTTAATTTAGTCTTACACGAATTTAGTTTTGGATTACACCAACTTCCTTGGATATTTGCAAGTGAAATTAGAGCGATAAAAGTTTTCAAACTTACAACTTCTCTGTGCGATAAGAAACGATTAACAATTAACGAGTAGATACGTATGCAACCCCCCTTGTGGTCACTGTAGGATTTGGAGTAGGTGTAAGGTTGGGTATATGCAAAGTTTATATTATGGGATCCCAATATATTCGATTCGAGATTTTTGTACATTTGATATCTTTGTACATTCGAAATTTTTGCATTCGAGATTAAAAAATAAACTTTTCGAAATTTTTAGCCTTCGATTCCATAAAATGTCAAAAAATTCCATAAATCCAGTTCATTTGGCAAATGCTATGAAATTTAGTAAATTAAATATCGGAACGTACCTGCTAGACCAGGAAATTGAAAGCGAATGAAGTTTTAAATGAAAAATTGTGAAATATATGAAAACTTAAGACATTCACCTAAACTCCGAAGAGACATCTTGTTTGAAACCACAACAGCATGAATTTCTTTAGAATATTGGTTTCGTAATTTCTTGTTTGCAAAAAGTACTAAACATTAGAGGAATTCTGTCAACCCATGAAACTTTGTTTCAAAGTTGCATAAGCATAATGCATAATGGCTTGCTTAACAACTTTCAAGGTCGTTTCCATAATGGACGTGCCTCAGAAAACCAGTGGTATTATATTTTATTTTCATTTCTTGTGTCAAAATTCTTTTCACGTACAACTTCTCATTACATTGATGTAATTTCAGTGAGAATATCTTGTTTGCAGATAAAGTTACATTATTGCAGAAAAATTGTAAATTTGTCACTTTCTCGCTTTTATTCTCAGAAATGAACCGTAATACTAAGTATACCTACCACTTTTTCTCCCCTATAACATTTGCATTTCCGTTCCACAAAGTAATTTCCCAGAAAAGTCTGCAAGTGAATCACTCTATCGTATAATACTATTTGTAATATTTATGCATAGAACTATTTTCATCTATCTAATAAATTACGTGAGTTGAGATTGCGAAGCCAATACCTAACTGCAGGCAAAAAGCCGCTACAATCTGTGTCCGTGAGTAATATTGCACTGGTGATTAAGAATTCATCGAAAATACCTTGACAAAATGTTTGCAATGTTTTCAGGAAATGCATCATGTCGGACTTCATTATGATTCTCACTGTATATTGGCAACACCCTTAACGCATGTCAAAGTTTGACCATGTCAATGTCATACACTGCCCTAGGGTGTAGTAACTTATGGGGTTTAGTCACGTGCTATCGTTATAATTGATCATAATCTCAAATTTTCCACTTTTTCTCTATATTCTCTCAACTACCGGCAGTTGAAATGATTATCAACTGTCACAACAGATGAGAGATGAGACTGTACCGCCTTTGTTCAATTTACTGTCAAATTATGATAAATGATAGATATTCCGTTGCAAGATAATCGATTTCATCCGTAAATAGGTCTCGTAGACAATAATAGGTACATAATTGTCAACATACATTGTAATGTCTCTTTATGTAATCAGATGATTGTCATTTAGTCAAGTAGTGCAGGAAAAGGGAAACATTTAGAAAGTGTGGTGGGGTCGACAACGTCAGATGTTTGATTTGATGGGCATTAGATGTCAATGCTGATTGCTATGGCCCAATTTCGTGTAGATTGATTTGAGTTTTCGATAAATGATGATTGACAACTTATATGGGACATATTGCTGAAAATTAACAGACATTGGTCTCGATGGAATTTGGCTGCTGTTTTTCGTTCCCCAAATATTTGACAATTAATTAACATGATGTGTGCTGTCATTCCTTTAACAGACAGATCAGCGGTATTCAACTGATAGCTAGGTGACTCTGACTAGCGATAGCGACACAATATAAATAATGTCACATTTATTATAAAATAGTGACATCTAATCATTTGCGCTAGATGCAAATTTGTTTAAAGATTTTATTTCCACTCTCTTCAGTATCATTTTTATTCTAGTACTTAAATAGAACATGTTGTGATTGTAGTAAGTACCTAGACACACCCAATTTCCAATCGTTTCAATTCACTTTTATGTTGAATGTCAAATTTTATCAGTAAATTAATGTCTGTGCGTTATAGGACACAATATATACAAATAACAAGATATGTACTACTCGTATATGTATATGGGTATATTCATTAAATACATATAGACATACCTTAGGATTTAGGTATGTAAACCTGTCAAATCAAGTTCTAAACGACGACAAAATTTGCGCTCTCCCTGTCCAAATTGACAGGAGCGAAATATGACACGAATTTTTCTTAAAAATTAATACAAATTGAGGTAATTAACAGTATTTGTCAAAATGCCAGATTGATGTTTGGTGCTTGTCAAGTAGTATGATTCAGAATCCCTGTCGTTTCTCTTTAATATTATTCCAACTAAGCTACTGCAATTGATTTCTCTGTTCCATCCAATTTGTCACTACTTTTTTCAAAACAAAAACAAACTAATGTAAATACATGCCACACAACACGGCATGACGCAATTGCCCAATTCTATATGCTAATAATCGAAATACACTATTCCCAGAACCTTGACACATAAATGTCAATTCTTGGGCAACTTAACTTTGGATGAACTTGAGCTACGCACACACCCACTGGCTACAAAGTTTTGTGGCGTTATTTTATGGGCTGAACATCAAAAATAAAATCAAAAGAAAAAGAAACTCGACAAAACATTGTCACTAATTAAGAACACAATGTGTGTATAAATAAATTTGACAGTTTAGCTTTTTTTATCTGCGGGATTCATATATTGGGTAGGTAGATATTGTATTCATTTTTGATAAACAAATGTGTTTATATTTTTTGTTACTCAATACTGGGTTAAAAATTAAACAAATTTTCTTTAATCTTTTGCTTAGCTGAGGAATATTTCGGTCAAATTAATTATTTCGTCAGCACCGAGGGGATTAGTACTTAGTCATGGTTACTATTAAAAAAAAAAACAATGTGAAGAATTAGTCATAAAAACAAATAATTTTGTTTTCATCTTCTTTTTATTATGAGGAAAATGGTTGCGTTTTCAAGTATACGAAAATAAATATCACTTGTTGTGCAAAATGAGCAAAATAAATGCGAACGCTCTTTAATGACATAATTAAAAACCAAATCAAAGAGGGGAAATTGACATTTATGAAGGCACCTTAGCTCTTCGCTTCGAAAGTATGTATGGGTATCTACACCTCCCATATCCTTTCATAAGATGTGTTGAGTGAAGGCAACTTTGAAAAGACAGGAGAACAAATCATAAATTAGTAAATGCTAACAGAAAAGTGCAACTTCGTATTGCATGAGACAGCAGATCGATGTACTAGAATATTAAAAAATATTGTTGGATAAGAAAATATTCAAATTTAAATTTTCAAAAATAAAAATATATCGTCGTGTTTTCAAAATTTCAAATTAAATTTGCGTTAAAAAACAGCTGATTTTTTTTTTTCGTAATTTCAACATTTTTACTTACTTTTTTGTGGTAAAATATTTATGATCATTTCTGATCATATTTTCCAATTTCTTGAATAATAAATTTTGTTTACGAAATGCAGTGCAGCTATGCCGTAAAAAATTAATTTCGAACACACTGACTTAATAAAGGTTTTCTGTTTATAAACAGCCAAGCGAAAAAAATGTTCGCGTTCATGGTAAAAAAAACACAAAGTCTGACACAAGATGTAGTTCATTTAGAAAAGAATTTCGCTTCAGACAATAAATAAAACCACAATTTCAATATTAAATTGCGAACATTAAACAAAACAACTTGATAATATCGAAACGTCAAAAGTCTATAAAGTACCATTCAATCTTTGACAAATGAGAGCCAACACTTGGAATAGCACTCCTCCAATTTGGGGGCCATTCAACAAACTCACTCCATTTGATCGCATCTCACATACTGTCATTATGAACGAACATCATTTGTCAGCGCCTTTATTTGGCAAATAAAAATGTAAAACAATGCGTCTGGCGCGCAAGGCGTTGGCAGATTTTATCGCCAACGCACGCTCTTTCTTATTGTAAACAAAATAACGAAATTCAAGTACTGAAACATGGTACATATGTTTCTGGACGTCGACTTTTTCCCTTGTTGAACTTTGGAACTTAAGTTGAATACATACTTAGTTATGATGTTATTGAAAATGCTTGCTCTGCAGCATAATGTGTACTGGTCTTTAGGCCAATGGGACAGATCTTGTCATCAATCCGAGTTGTAAACATTTTAAATTGTACGTTTTAATTAGTTTGAATTATGAAAACATCGTTAAATTTAATAAGCACATTAAAATTAATGAGAGGTTGCAGTTAAAATGTTGAGTTTATAATCGAAAGGAGCAGCAAATATGAGTAGAAATTGATCAAAGGGTGAAAACATTTTAAAACTAACAGATGACGTGTTATCAGTTTATAAAGGGTTTCAATATACTTACAAATCTAGCCGAGAAATCCCTGCCTGAATGGATACGAGTGCTAGTTACCAAACGGGGTATCCACACCACCCGATTTCAATGTGGCGCCATAAAGCAGAACTGGCAGGATAAGGGTTTTGTAGAGCACACATTTCGTCCTTCGAGTTAGGAGTTTTGAACCCATTTGTTTTGCCAAACCGAAGTAGCAACGGTTTCCTAGGGTAATTCTTCGCCGGATCTCCACTAGGGTGTCATTCGTGGAGTTCATATTTACTCCGAGGTAGGTGAACTCCTTAACTACCTCAAAGTTGTTGCTATCAATAGTGACTAGGCGGTGGACAGATGCTTGTTTGTTTGTTGATAGCATGTATTTAGTCTTGTCCTGTTTACTTCAAGGCCAACGGATTTCGCCTGTTCTTCAATCGCCGTAAACGCTTCTATCACGGCACGCTGGGAGCGACCGTTGATGTCAATATCGTCCGCATAGCCCAGCAGTTGGGCGGATCTGTTGAAGATAGTGCCTTCCGTGTTGACACCTGCCCTACGCACTATCTGCTCAAGTACGAGATTGAAGAAATCGCATGATAGCGCGTCTCCTTGCCGAAATCCGGTTCAAGTTTGAAATAGATCGGAGGAGCTGCTTCCAAACTGCACGTTGCAGCGCGTGTATTCCAGCGTCACGCGACACAGCTGAATTAGTTTTGCCGGGATTCCGAATTCGGCCATCGCCATATAGAGCTCCGACGATGACGATGTATGCTGTCATACGCGGCTTTGAAGTCGATGAATAGGTGGTGAGTTTCGACTTGAAATCCGTTGGTCTTTTCCAGGATTTGTCTCAGTGTGAAAATTTGGTCTATAGTCGATCTGCCAGGCCGGAAGCCACACTGGTACGTGCCGATTTGTGTGTTGCAGAACGGTTTAAGACGTACGTTGGATAGGATCTTGTATGCGCCATTAAGCAGGGATATGCCTCGATAGTTCTTGCAAGACATAGGATCGCCCTTTTTGTAGATGGGGCATATGGAGCTGATAGTCCAGTCATCGGGCATTTTTTCTTCCACCCATACTTGGTTGATGATTCGGTGCATGCTCCCTACCAAAACATCACCACCGTATTTAAAGAGCTCCGCTGGTAAACCATCAGAGCCTGCGGCCTTGTTGTTCTTAAGCTTTTTTATAGCTAGGCCAACTTCTTCTATACTAGGTGGTGGAACTAGTTCTTCATTGACTGGACGTGGGCTATCTTATTGCCCTATCACTCTCTCTACATGATGCCCATTAAGCAGCTGCTGGAAATGCTGCTTAAACACATCTACTATTCCCTGCCCGTCGGTGACTAGGTTTCCTTCGCTGTCTCGAAGAGCCTGCGTTCCGGTTTTGTAGCCAGCAGCCAGTTGCTTGGCTTTTTTATAAAACCTCCGGGTGTTATTACGATCGCGCGACTCTTCGATCTCCTTGAGCTGGGAAGCTGCGTAAGCCCTCTTCTTTCTACGCAGAATCTTCTTTTCCTCCCTTCTCCTGACTCGGTACTCTTCTCTCGCTGCCCTTGTTTTGCGCTGCAGCGCTTTCTTGTGTGCATCTTCTGTCACCTTTTTCCTGTCTGCATTGATGTAATATTTTTCATAATGTTGTGGCATAATTATATTCGCCGGAAAATGCTGTTCTATAGCTAGTAATAATATTTGCATAGCAAAAACAAATTTTGCAATAGTTTACTTTAAGCAAACAACAATGTATATTTGATTTTGTTAACATTGAATTCTATAGTTTCACACATTTCTAGTGGATATTCTAATATGTACATTGTTGTCATTTTACACCTAATTTTCTATTGACTGTCATGCCAATTTCAATTGACAACATCGCTCTGGCATCTTTACAAAACCCGACCATCGTACTTAACTAGGCGCCTAAAGGTCGTCCATACCGGCACTTGCACCCCGAAATGCACTTGCGACAAATCCCATTAACAAGTTCTAGGAATAAATGTCTATTCTTAAATTTGCAATGACTGACGATGACGCGATACTATTTTATTTTCGGTTCATTTCCTCGATGTGATTCTGTTGGTGAAATTATTTACGGCAGACAATTATTAATAAGGGGTGACAAAATGCCACTGCACTCTGGGTGAACAGCTGTGGCGATTGCCTACCATTTCTGGTGGCATCATATGGCAGCAATGCCATTCAATGAGCTCTTGAAATGCATTGCAGGTGATTTTAGAACTATCTTATGCATTGAGTGTCATGTTTTGCACCGAAAATTACACGATGTGCGATGTGAATGTGATTCATCCTGTGATAAGGAGTCGTGTGGCCAATTTCAACATAACACTTTGGATCGCGCTCCTTGCAACGTATAGTTTCAGTTTTCGCATTGGTATAGCAATCTCCTTTTTGGGGCAGATTGCCAAGAAGCGATTGCAGACACCTGATCCGCCAGAATGAGGCGATACTACTGCAGTTTGTAGCTGAGATTGTCTTCCCTATTGAAGATGTGGCGACAGGATAATTAACTTTGACTAGACGCTTTGTATGGTTCGGTTGGATGGCTGAAACAGTTGAATGGCTTATCGTAGATTGGATTAGGTATATGTACTTGCATTTCGCTTTGGGTTATTTGCTTGGAATTTTGAACTGAAATTACATCTCAGACTCCGTGACTAATCGATTTGTTGTGTGTCATTGAGAATCTGCGATGAGACAAATGAGGCAACGATGCTGAAGATGGTGACAAGAGGCGATGTTATTTCTTTCTGATAATCGAATTAAGGTCCTCTCTTCAGGAGATGATTACGAAGTTATGTAATTTTTTCTTGTGAAATTCCGATGTGGCGACATTTTTCGCTAATCGAATACTTTCATCTGCATTGTCTGCTAAGAGGTCGTGTAAATTGGAGCCTGATTTTGTTGAAGATTGAAGAGAAAGGTGATTCGTGAGACACACCTCAGCTTCGCGGGGATAAATGGGTCATCAGAATCATGAATTGTGTTGTGAAATTTCATGCAAAATGTTGTAAGATGACAAATTATTTAATTTAATACGGGCAGGAAATGTCAAGGGATATTTTTTGGAAAGTTGGCAATGGCTGTAGAATTTGTTAATGATGGTGTCTAGTCTCGATTTGCCTGACAATCAACAGTTTTTCTGGGAATTGTATTTTGCGATGCTCCAACCGCAGTATAGAAGTTGCTCTTATTAAAAACTATCGCTCAACGATTTTACCCAGAATTGATATAGAGATCTTTGGTGACATTTGTCAATACGAGTTTTCATATAGAAATAATTAACACATAATAATTGTTAGAAAACTAATTTCAGCTTGTAGCGTTGTTATCATATTCTACTAAATATTGGGGAATTGTTGTTATTCTCAAAATCCGGTCCCTGAGCCTGGGTATATCTTGCCTTTGGATTTAAAATTTAATTGATTGGAAATACTTTCGTCTAATCTAAACTATTACTTTTCTGTGAGGGTCGTCGTGATAGTGAATCTATGATTGCTAAATATTTTTTAGCAGTGTAATGATTCGCATTTACATTTTTGGTGGGAAAAATAACCACTTAAGGTGTATGATAAATTGCGTAGGTATAGACTAATTTATTCAGAACGCTTTATGGTCCGTGTCAGTACTGAATTTAATCCCAATCAGTAGATCTGCAGATGTATATGCTGCTCCTTTGTTATTGTTGAACTTCTTGCTCTGTTTTAGAATGGTCTTAGCAAATGTACTGTCTTGCGGGATGTTCTGCTTTAGAATGACAGTATTTAAGTAGAACACCGGCTTAAAATAATGTGAAAAAAACTCATTTTCCACCAAGAAAATTGTGAACACTAGCGAGCAACAGCCATAAATATTAATCTATTAATATTAATATTTTATTTATTCTTTCACGTCGAATTTCGGCTGATTCACCGGAACATCAGCAATTGTCTACAAAATTGTCTATGTCTATGTATAGAGTATAGGTATACTGGAATTCATAAATAAAGTTCACTTTCTTCAGTGGTGGGCGCAGTAGCGCAGTGGTTAATGTGCTGAACTGCTGTGCGAGGGATCCCAGGTTCGATCCCCGGAAAAACACAAATTACATCTTATACCCAATTTCACAGTGGCAGCTTAATCCTAGGCTTAGCTAAGTGTAGGATTGAACATAAACTTAGCTTAAGTATTTTTCGTTTTCACAGTCCATATTTAAACTTGGCTTAGTTAAACCACTAATTGAGTGTCATTGTGAACCATTTATCATGAATACACAAACCTGATGACTGTATGCGAATGTGTGTGCCATCTAAAACTACGAGTGTGCGTGGAAGCGAAGCATGTCGATGTTGTTGCCGTTCAATGCTAGAGAGTATTTCCACCAACAACGAAGAGATAATTTGATATTTCTCTTGAACAGCATTGCCAAACATAATTATATTGTTGCCTATTTAGCTTTTATCAGAGAACTTTGAGATAAATATTATTTTATTGCACTTCTCAATTATGTATTCTCTGGATTGATACTTAAGCCACGGAAATCGGTGGGTTAACTTAAGGCACTATTTAAGCGAAGTATATCGTTAAACCTGCACTGTGGAAACCAAATTTGTGTTAATCCTGAGTTTATACTTGGATCGACACTTAAGCTCGCAGTGTGAAATCGGGTATTAGTGTTTTTTTCTACTGCGCCTCCTCTCGCGAACGTCTGACAAACATCCGAGAGTATAACTGTCCTGAAAAAGCTTCTCAATTCAGCCGTTCGGAATCGGCATAAAATTGTAGGTCCCTTCCATTCGTCCCAAAAATAGAAACTCACACAAACGAATGGTTGCGAGAAGCTAGGCCTAGGGTCTCTACCGCCTGTTGCGCCACCTATTTATTTATTTTTTTTGTTTTTTTTTCTGCAGTGAACTCGAAGCGAATGAAATGCGAATCGCTTGATTTTATGCGTAGCTTGTATGATTTTTTAGATTTGCCTTTAAAGTCTAGTTTTAGTAAGCTATCCATACAGTGTCGTTGTTCACAGTGTAACTTAAATTTAAAACCCGCGCAGAAAATTACAATTGCAATAAACCACCCACCACGTTCTATCTTCAGCAATACAAATTTCACAATTACAATGTGTAGACTCCGAACAGAATTCATAATTAGTACATACGTAACTCATGCAAGCAATGCAAAATCTATGCAACCCCAATCAAAAATTGCAATCGAGTGTCAACTTGGAAATAATAAAATGACTTGGACTTCACCGCCCCTCACCATTGCACTGTCGTCAAATTAGTTTTGCAATAAAATGCACAGCCATCAATGGCTGGTCAGCTAGAAATGGTAAGCAAAAATGTCCAATTAATTGTCATACATACCAAAACGGCATGAACATATATACAAAAATGTATGTTATATTATATACCTACCAGCGATATGCAAACATTTTGCCAATTTCTACTCGCATAAGGCGAGTAGCACATTCGAAACAGAGGATGGGTTGTCAAACAGATGGGCTGTACAACAACGCCTGAATGAAACATAATCGATCGACTTGTCAATGGGAAACTTTGCATTCGATTATATTGGCAAATATGTACTCATAACTTTTGGAGAATTATTGCACACGACGAAAATATCGGTTATTGGTGTAACGTCATCCATTTAAAAAAAATATATATCATTTGACAGACTGAACGTGTCAGTTGGAGCGGTCCGCATGCAATACGTTATGAGTTCAGTCATAAACCTACATTGCTATTCTGTCAAGCGACAAGGTGTTGCACATTTTGTTTTCTCAATTGTTAATAGGTGGGTGAAAGTGATGCGTAAGTGCAATAACACAAACAAATTGAATATTATGTTGCACAAAATATTTAACTCCTAATGTGCTGAAACCGCTCCAAGTCTTGGAATATACATGTGACACTAGTAGTAAAAAAAAATTTTCCATTAAAAATTACCCATTGTGACTTATTTACAATAAATGTATGGTAAAGATTAAAAATGATTTGTAGTGAGGTCCATTGGATGATAGATGGTGTAACATTTTTCTCTTGTTAGTGCGTTATGAATAAATCTATCTATCTATCTATCTATCTGACACTTCAGTATAAATTCATGTATTAGAGCTTAATTTAGTTAAAAAAGTTTTTTTTGTGATTGTGGCTAATGTTTCCGAGAAAAATCATTGCGCGGTTCTAATAATCATTTTTAGTGTCCAGAGGTTAGATTTTACGATTTCACAGTAGCGATTTTTTCCATATAAAATCACATATTGTGACCTACAACAAACTTAAGCTAAAGGTGAAAAATAGTTATTATACATACTATTAAAGCCCAATGAAATGAATAAAACGGTCGATTATTTACAGTCACAGTAGATAATTTTATAATCAAAAAACAAAATGTCGTATGTCGAATATGTCGTATACGTATGTATTTCGACTTAAACTGAGGTGACCAGCGGGAAGATAATTCGGAACAGGGATCCTCTCGTTCTGCTTCTGAAAATTTCAGAATTTGACTCATTTTCATTTCATAGATTTGAAGATTACCCTATATTCTGATTCTTCGTTGCACAGTCTGTAAATGTTATTTTGGGTTCTGCTCATATGCATGAGGTTTTTTTTTTAACTTGACAGTGTACAGAATGTTGTGGACCAGTTTTATTTTCAACGAAAAAGTGTTCCCTCCAATGCGTAGATTGGAGCTACGAACAGAGTGGGCGCGAGAAGCGGAGCGAAAGCTAAAGCTAAAGATTCTAAGCTATAAGCAAAGCGAATGGTGTCCATAATGAAAGCTAACATTAACGCTTCGGAAGTGCATCAAAAATTCAAAATTAACATACATCCTTGAATTATGGAAACGGATTGGTCAGAAAAAGAGGACTTTCCATTAAATAATTTATTTTTCAGCCATTCATTGTTTGGAAAAATACAGTCCGTTTAATATATTAAAAATTACGTAATACATACATATGACGAATTTTATCATCTTTACAAAGAAGACATCCGAAAACATCCCGACAAAAATTGCTGAATACTTTTGAATGTCATTAAAAGTATTCAATTATATACCCAAATCTATTGACAGCTTCGTTTTAGCTTGAGTTTCTTGCTAAAAAACTGAGCAGAAGAGTTTATTCGCTTTTAGCGCCAAGTTTCGCTTAGCATGTATCTTAGCATCGAATCTACTATGGCCAGTGTAATTAAAATGTATGGGCGCAGTTTATTAGCTTTGACCTGTCAAACCTCAGCTTTAGCTTTCGCTTAGCTTTTCGCATGCACTCTGTCCGTAGCATGGTACCTACAATTACAAAAATTGTTGAAACTCGTTTTATATTTTATGCGACATGGGGAATCTGATATCTGAAGTAAAAATCGGAAGTGCCCAATGAAAAACCACATAACTGTCACAACAACTGTCAGATGTAGTTCTTGACGACTAGATATATAGATAATGCAATAATGAGCATCTGACTTTTTAGGTCGCACAACATTGGCATACTCAGTTGTTGCAAATGAAGAGTGGGTTATTACTTACTAGATATGTTCAACTTGAACTAAAGGTCCGACTACGTGTCTTTTTTGCACACTTTACGCAGTCTGGCTCATAAACTATAAGCAAATAATGACGATGGCATGACCATGAATATATGCCATTCATTATTTGCAGCTACGCCCACGAGTCCATTGTTTGAAAACTCACGACCAAAATTATTTGCGCTGCTACACCTGCAGTAACCAACATCATTCTCATGACTCATATAGTTGCGTCTATATGGAACAACGGCTGTTTCAACAAGCCACCGCCAATAATACGTCTTCGATATCCGATATCATCATTATGTAATTATCTGTATCAATGCCGCATTTACAATTAATTATGCACATACCAACATATCCGCCACCTATGTATATCCAGCAACTACACAACTCAAGTCCAGGGTTGCTTACACACCGCTTCGGACGATGACTGACGACATTTCATCTTGGAATCTTCTCTTCGAGATTGCGATCTTCTAGAAATGTCATCGGCTTGCATAGACGCGAGTGATAAAAGATTTATTTTCTATGACAACACTGCCGCCGGGCGCACATTGTCAGCAGACCATAGGGAATTGAAAACTGCGGAATACAGTTGACTTGACATTGACTCCGGATTACATAATGATGAAGGAATTTCCTAAACAAACAGTCCAGCTAAAAATAGCCATAAGAACAATCACGTATGTATTTATATTAATCGGACATATGCTGCCAATATGCTGAGATATGCTCCGCTCATTGGAAAGATATTTTTCTTTTGAGGCGCACAATTATTGCCATTGCCATATAGACATAGATAGAACCGCGCCCACTCCAAGATCACAGAAACCGGGAGTAAGATCAATAAATACCATTTAAAATTGAAATCGTACAACCGTACAGAACTAATATTCCATTTTCAATTGTTGTCTTAATAATAGGACTGAACTCATTGGTAGGGAATAATTCTGCAGTTACACTAGGTCACTATGCCAATTAACTAACCCCACGACCGACGCGACGTCGTACCGGGCTTTGGACGGACGTCTACCCATAACAGCAAAAGTTGTAGTCAATGAAATGTGTTTGGTGTGGTGTTTGGTCTAGCTCTAAGGGGAAGAACGACAGACGTCACTCAGTTCGTAATTGTTTTATTATAGCGACTCGGTGTGAGTAGATTAATTGTTATTTTATTGATCAATGACAAGGATCATTTGATTGGGAAGACTTGCAAATTGCTAGAACTGTTAGGGGTGGCAGTTGGCAGAATCTGTCTTGTGACAGATATCACTATATGGTTGGGGATGTGTGTATCTATGACCAGAACACTGACCAGTCAATTGTAATGCTTTTTTTCTAATCGTGCTTGTGGAGTGATGTCACCTTGTTTATGGGTGCGAAGAATTCGTACTGGTTTACATTGAAAACGATTATTCTAGCATTGACTTAGGCATGCAATAAAAACTATGATTCTGAGTAATACTTTGAACTTGAGTTTATTTTTTAATTTAACATACCTATGCATAATTCTCGAGGTCTTCTGAAGGGATTGCATGGATCTCAAATAAGAAATAGGTAAACAGTTTAAATCTTACAAATAAACACACCTTAAAACATAGCGCAATAATAACACATTTTCCTTCTCTTTTGAAGTAGATGTGTATGTTTGAAGCAGCAGTTGAAATAGCTTTCAGTGAATTGACAAACACACTTGTCAAATTTCGTTGTCAATGAATTGACAAACGATTTTTTGCCAATAATTGCCCGCGTTCCATTAACCCGCTAGATGACTAGCGGCATGCCAAACTCCATACAAAAAAAAACTGACATTTCACAATATGTGCTAGAGTTCTAGCGCAAATGCTGAAATGTCAGTTTTTTTATATGGAATTTGGCATGCCGCTAGTCATCTAACGGTCAATGGAACGCGGGCATTGACATAAGTGTAAGTGAACTGACGGTGGTGTCGTTCAATGACATAAACGAGAGCTGTCAAACTTTGTCAATAAACAGACATGTGGAAAACCCACCTTAATGCGCTTAATATACCGAAGAGGAATCGAATGGACCTTTTCTCAACTAAGTGACCGCAATAATCTGTCGCCAAGATAAATTTACAACTCGATGTACTAAACTGGAAGCGGCTAGCTACTGCTTTGGCCGGATTTTGTTAAGAATTACGATTCCTTATCCTAACATGACTTCCGGTAGTGTAGTCGGGAAGAAACTCTCGTAGTATTTAGTGGCAGTAAATTTCGCCGAGCCTGAACACTCTAACCATAACACCATATGACCACTACCATAAATAGGTATACTTAGTATTGTCCTCGTTTGCTTCAAGATTAACCAGTACCTAACCTATTTTTCTTATTCTTCAATTGTAGGAGGTCGGCCGATCATACCATTTGTAGCTGAACAGATAAGTTAATGAGTGCCAGTTGCCTCCAGATCGACATTCAAGAAATCCCATTCCCATGATAGCTTTATCGGTTTCTTTCTACACTTGCTGGTGGAAGGTATAGAGCTGGTTCCTAATGATTGGAAGTGGATCTTCTTCTACTTAAACATACCTATACCAATCACTGCTATTTGGTACCTACTTGTCAATTGCTTGCCTTTCTTATAAAACCTCAGTCAACAGCAGCCATAAGGGAAAAACTACCCTCTCGAATAAAGAGAGAGTGGCCAGCGATCGTGTGGTTGTAAGGAGAAGAGCAATTGAGTTACTCTTCTTACCACAAACCAGTAAGAATAGACCGTCGACTCCTCCCACATAACGGACTTTGCCTACAAGCTGCCGGCGGGCCCATGATTTTTCATGTATTGGTGCTGTACAAAATCAAAGCAGCGCCATTAACGCACGCATACCTGAAAAATCCTAGGCCCATGGTATAGCATGGAAAATCATTGCCGCCATCAATTTTGACATTTACACGTATTCATAGACACGGTCATTTCTTCCGGGGGGAATCGGGTAGGTGCACGGGAAGTCGGTGGTCTATTCTTACTGGTTTGTGCTTCTGACAGTCATTAAAGGGTGCGGTCGCTGGTCTACTCGAGGTAGTCGTCGTAAATAATTTTCACCTATTACTAGCAAGCAATCATCATTCGTTGTGCTGAAATAAGGAGTTGTGTAGTTAGAGCAGATAGTGGCCAAGTCTGGTGCTAGCAAACTCATCAATAAATATACATACTCACTGCTGAGCTTAGAGACGATAGTCCTAAAACTTACAAGTACAAACCCGAGTAAATAACCAAAATCACCAAGTATTACTCTGTAAGCATCAGGGTTATACAGAGCTAGAAAGGTAAATATTATTTCAAGGAATAGAATTATTGCGCGTATAGTTTATGCACTCAATGGTCTATTCCCCATCATCATTTAAGTCACGATAACTTTCAATTAAAATTCAAAACAATTAAAAAATCGTGCGGCTGTCTCGGGCTCAATTTCAAATTTCGCTTGCAATTTAACATCCATTATAGAATGAGTGAATGGAGTCTCAAAAACATTTTAATTCCCCAATATCTGACCGTTTCCTCTTCTATAAGAAAATTCACCTTTGTACCCAACCAATCTTTATACTCCATTCCCCATGATATCGCGTTCAACAAAACGCCCCTTAGGTCGCTGTAGGCAATATTTCCTAATTCATTCATCAAGAAGAACACATTTTCCTTCTCTTTTGAAGTAGATGTGTATGTTTGAAGCAGCAGTTGAAATAGCTTTCAGTGAATTGACAAACACACTTGTCAAATTTCGTTGTCAATGAATTGACAAACGATTTTTTGCCAATAATTGCCCGCGTTCCATTAACCCGCTAGATGACTAGCGGCATGCCAAACTCCATACAAAAAAAAACTGACATTTCACAATATGTGCTAGAGTTCTAGCGCAAATGCTGAAATGTCAGTTTTTTTATATGGAATTTGGCATGCCGCTAGTCATCTAACGGTCAATGGAACGCGGGCATTGACATAAGTGTAAGTGAACTGACGGTGGTGTCGTTCAATGACATAAACGAGAGCTGTCAAACTTTGTCAATAAACAGACATGTGGAAAACCCACCTTAATGCGCTTAATATACCGAAGAGGAATCGAATGGACCTTTTCTCAACTAAGTGACCGCAATAATCTGTCGCCAAGATAAATTTACAACTCGATGTACTAAACTGGAAGCGGCTAGCTACTGCTTTGGCCGGATTTTGTTAAGAATTACGATTCCTTATCCTAACATGACTTCCGGTAGTGTAGTCGGGAAGAAACTCTCGTAGTATTTAGTGGCAGTAAATTTCGCCGAGCCTGAACACTCTAACCATAACACCATATGGCCACTACCATAAATAGGTATACTTAGTATTGTCCTCGTTTGCTTCAAGATTAACCAGTACCTAACCTATTTTTCTTATTCTTCAATTGTAGGAGGTCGGCCGATCATACCATTTGTAGCTGAACAGATAAGTTAATGAGTGCCAGTTGCCTCCAGATCGACATTCAAGAAATCCCATTCCCATGATAGCTTTATCGGTTTCTTTCTACACTTGCTGGTGGAAGGTATAGAGCTGGTTCCTAATGATTGGAAGTGGATCTTCTTCTACTTAAACATACCTATACCAATCACTGCTATTTGGTACCTACTTGTCAATTGCTTGCCTTTCTTATAAAACCTCAGTCAACAGCAGCCATAAGGGAAAAACTACCCTCTCGAATAAAGAGAGAGTGGCCAGCGATCGTGTGGTTGTAAGGAGAAGAGCAATTGAGTTACTCTTCTTACCACAAACCAGTAAGAATAGACCGTCGACTCCTCCCACATAACGGACTTTGCCTACAAGCTGCCGGCGGGCCCATGATTTTTCATGTGTTGGTGCTGTACAAAATCAAAGCAGCGCCATTAACGCACGCATACCTGAAAAATCCTAGGCCCATGGTATAGCATGGAAAATCATTGCCGCCATCAATTTTGACATTTACACGTATTCATAGACACGGTCATTTCTTCCGGGGGGAATCGGGTAGGTGCACGGGAAGTCGGTGGTCTATTCTTACTGGTTTGTGCTTCTGACAGTCATTAAAGGGTGCGGTCGCTGGTCTACTCGAGGTAGTCGTCGTAAATAATTTTCACCTATTACTAGCAAGCAATCATCATTCGTTGTGCTGAAATAAGGAGTTGTGTAGTTAGAGCAGATAGTGGCCAAGTCTGGTGCTAGCAAACTCATCAATAAATATACATACTCACTGCTGAGCTTAGAGACGATAGTCCTAAAACTTACAAGTACAAACCCGAGTAAATAACCAAAATCACCAAGTATTACTCTGTAAGCATCAGGGTTATACAGAGCTAGAAAGGTAAATATTATTTCAAGGAATAGAATTATTGCGCGTATAGTTTATGCACTCAATGGTCTATTCCCCATCATCATTTAAGTCACGATAACTTTCAATTAAAATTCAAAACAATTAAAAAATCGTGCGGCTGTCTCGGGCTCAATTTCAAATTTCGCTTGCAATTTAACATCCATTATAGAATGAGTGAATGGAGTCTCAAAAACATTTTAATTCCCCAATATCTGACCGTTTCCTCTTCTATAAGAAAATTCACCTTTGTACCCAACCAATCTTTATACTCCATTCCCCATGATATCGCGTTCAACAAAACGCCCCTTAGGTCGCTGTAGGCAATATTTCCTAATTCATTCATCAAGAAGAACACATTTTCCTTCTCTTTTGAAGTAGATGTGTATGTTTGAAGCAGCAGTTGAAATAGCTTTCAGTGAATTGACAAACACACTTGTCAAATTTCGTTGTCAATGAATTGACAAACGATTTTTTGCCAATAATTGCCCGCGTTCCATTAACCCGCTAGATGACTAGCGGCATGCCAAACTCCATACAAAAAAAAACTGACATTTCACAATATGTGCTAGAGTTCTAGCGCAAATGCTGAAATGTCAGTTTTTTTATATGGAATTTGGCATGCCGCTAGTCATCTAACGGTCAATGGAACGCGGGCATTGACATAAGTGTAAGTGAACTGACGGTGGTGTCGTTCAATGACATAAACGAGAGCTGTCAAACTTTGTCAATAAACAGACATGTGGAAAACCCACCTTAATGCGCTTAATATACCGAAGAGGAATCGAATGGACCTTTTCTCAACTAAGTGACCGCAATAATCTGTCGCCAAGATAAATTTACAACTCGATGTACTAAACTGGAAGCGGCTAGCTACTGCTTTGGCCGGATTTTGTTAAGAATTACGATTCCTTATCCTAACATGACTTCCGGTAGTGTAGTCGGGAAGAAACTCTCGTAGTATTTAGTGGCAGTAAATTTCGCCGAGCCTGAACACTCTAACCATAACACCATATGGCCACTACCATAAATA
Organism: Cheilosia scutellata; assembly: GCA_955612985.1. Lineage (NCBI taxonomy): Eukaryota > Metazoa > Arthropoda > Insecta > Diptera > Syrphidae > Cheilosia > Cheilosia scutellata. The sequence continues at coordinate 6,370,389 of OY015311.1, read as the reverse complement.
GGTATACTTAGTATTGTCCTCGTTTGCTTCAAGATTAACCAGTACCTAACCTATTTTTCTTATTCTTCAATTGTAGGAGGTCGGCCGATCATACCATTTGTAGCTGAACAGATAAGTTAATGAGTGCCAGTTGCCTCCAGATCGACATTCAAGAAATCCCATTCCCATGATAGCTTTATCGGTTTCTTTCTACACTTGCTGGTGGAAGGTATAGAGCTGGTTCCTAATGATTGGAAGTGGATCTTCTTCTACTTAAACATACCTATACCAATCACTGCTATTTGGTACCTACTTGTCAATTGCTTGCCTTTCTTATAAAACCTCAGTCAACAGCAGCCATAAGGGAAAAACTACCCTCTCGAATAAAGAGAGAGTGGCCAGCGATCGTGTGGTTGTAAGGAGAAGAGCAATTGAGTTACTCTTCTTACCACAAACCAGTAAGAATAGACCGTCGACTCCTCCCACATAACGGACTTTGCCTACAAGCTGCCGGCGGGCCCATGATTTTTCATGTATTGGTGCTGTACAAAATCAAAGCAGCGCCATTAACGCACGCATACCTGAAAAATCCTAGGCCCATGGTATAGCATGGAAAATCATTGCCGCCATCAATTTTGACATTTACACGTATTCATAGACACGGTCATTTCTTCCGGGGGGAATCGGGTAGGTGCACGGGAAGTCGGTGGTCTATTCTTACTGGTTTGTGCTTCTGACAGTCATTAAAGGGTGCGGTCGCTGGTCTACTCGAGGTAGTCGTCGTAAATAATTTTCACCTATTACTAGCAAGCAATCATCATTCGTTGTGCTGAAATAAGGAGTTGTGTAGTTAGAGCAGATAGTGGCCAAGTCTGGTGCTAGCAAACTCATCAATAAATATACATACTCACTGCTGAGCTTAGAGACGATAGTCCTAAAACTTACAAGTACAAACCCGAGTAAATAACCAAAATCACCAAGTATTACTCTGTAAGCATCAGGGTTATACAGAGCTAGAAAGGTAAATATTATTTCAAGGAATAGAATTATTGCGCGTATAGTTTATGCACTCAATGGTCTATTCCCCATCATCATTTAAGTCACGATAACTTTCAATTAAAATTCAAAACAATTAAAAAATCGTGCGGCTGTCTCGGGCTCAATTTCAAATTTCGCTTGCAATTTAACATCCATTATAGAATGAGTGAATGGAGTCTCAAAAACATTTTAATTCCCCAATATCTGACCGTTTCCTCTTCTATAAGAAAATTCACCTTTGTACCCAACCAATCTTTATACTCCATTCCCCATGATATCGCGTTCAACAAAACGCCCCTTAGGTCGCTGTAGGCAATATTTCCTAATTCATTCATCAAGAAGCCATTTGCCAAATACGAATGATTGCGATGAAATAACATTATTCGTTTGGACACGAAATTCCACTCCACTTAGAGCAGAGGAGCTAGGTTAAATTTTAAATTCGTTCACCAGAATCATTTAATTCCGCCAATATTTCATTCCATTTGACCCATTCCCATTTTGAAAGGCTTTCGCAATTTCGCCAATTTAATGAGATTCAATTGAAATTCAATTTATGATTGCGACTATTAGTATAGGCTTTTGTGGAGTCCATTTAGCTATTCACCCTCTGTTCGCGTTGCTTCACCAAGTGCGACCTTGAATTTTGTCGCCCCAAAAATAGGACGTTGGTCAGCTATATAAGTGTTTAGTACCTACATTAAAGCTTTATGTAATGATTGGGCATTCAACACACTTTTGCCTGAACATAGTGTCCTTTCTAATAGCCGCACTCAGAAGTAATTTCGGAGGGTGGAATTTTACCGAATATTTGATGGGGTAATGTTCTTCCGTTTCCTCTGAAACGATGCTGATATTTCATCCATGACGAATTTACCAAGCGGCTGTGGTGGAGATTTCTGAAATCTTGCCTCCGCATATAATGGAAATTTGATACACACGCGAGAGGATGAGATTTTCCTTTTAATGATCTCCCTATTTGCTACACACTCTTGTCAAAAACTCGAAACTCTTCAGTCTTGAGTTCAGAAGACTATGTACAAACAGGCATGAAGTAGGTACATTCATCTAACGTTGTAGAAAGTAATAGCGACCATGATTGTGTTTGATTAAGGGTTGATCACGTTTTCTGAAAAGAAGGCCAATACGAAATGGATTGGAAAAGTTTTAGTTTTAGAGAAAATCGATTGAAATCCAATATGCGCATTGTTAAACCAAATTGTTGTTTTGGTATGCACGTGGGTGTGTTTACTATAATACTCAGTGGTAATTGTGCACTTTGTGGGTGCCATGAAATAAAGTCTTAATGCAAAAAAGTCCAAACCGTAATTTTGGACTTTATAGCACTTTGAAATTGCAATAAAGTCCAAAACGAGTTTTCGATTTTATTTCATTTTTGAAAGTGCAATAAAGTCCAAATCGAAGTGGAAATAAAATCCAAACAAAATGAACAGTAGAATATGTATGGGGGGCATGATGCCCCCCTGCAACCCCCCTGCTTTCTTTTTCTTTTAAATAGCTGAGTGCAATAATGTCCAAAAACTTTATTGCACTCTTGAATTGCAATAAAGTCCAAAACACATGCGTGATTCAGTACTCACACCTAAATTGGGTGGTGCACACAAGTAGGCGGACATGATGAGGGCCTGCGCGTCATTTTTACGGGTAATAACACCCGCAGCAACACGCAAACGCGGACCCGCTGCGGGCCCGCGCGGGAAAAAAACGCATGTGTGCACCGGGTCTTATAGGCTCGAAAATAAACCGCGCAAAGTTACGCAAATCACAAATGTCAAACTTTGAATTTGACAGTCGTATGATTTGTTTGTTTGAATCCAGATTTTACAGCCGATTTACGCGATTTACGCAATGAAATTTCTGACGGGTGTTCACTTAAAGCACCGCAGAAATTTATACGTTTACGAGCTGCAGAAATTTATCAGATTAAGTCAGATAGCCAATCAGATAGGGGTTAACTGTCAGATAAGACATAAACCCATTTTTCATTAGTCGAATAGCAGCTATTCGAAGAATATAACATCTAACTGTCTCATAAAGTTATCTGCCCGTTTCTGAGGCGGATAAAATATAACTGTCTAGTTAAAGTAGGAGAACTGTCAAATTTTAAAATTGTAAAGTTTTTACAAAGTTTTGTTTCGGGAAATATGTATCTACACATATTGTAAAAATGGATCTACTAGATTGTATCGACGATTTTATTATAGAGGAAGAAGAATAAGGAAATAATTACTTCAACCCAACAAGGAAACAAAGAGTATTAGGAAGAGAAAGATACCTAACCATTATGTACAATGAATGGGAGAATGCAGATTTCGAACTAAGATAAACGTCAAGCTATAGGCATTGCCTATCTTATATGCTTACACACAACAAACTGTCAATCAATCTGTCTCTCTCACACCCACTTAACCGTCGAATAGTTATCTAGCTCTTATTTTATGATTGAAAAATTCAAAACTGTTATCTGTTATATCTGTTATAAAGAGTGAAATAAATTTAATCGTTAGTTAGCTATCAGCCGATTTATCTGACTATTGAAAAATCGGAACTAAGTGAATACCCTTAATTTCTTCTTTTATGCATTCACACTCAGGATTTCAAAAAAGTAACGATTTAGTGAAAAATTCCTATAGCAAAAACGTGTTCCAAGTTCCAAAATATAACTAAATGAAGTTAAAATATGTTCTTTTAGTTAACAATAAATTTTTTTAGAATGCATTGGGCTTTACAGTTGGGGTGGATGTACTAACAATGTTCATAGACACAGACAACATTTAGTACCTACCTATCTTTCACTAATTTCACTTAGGGGGAAAAAAATACAAACCGAAATTGCAAATTTCTATTTTTTTGCCAGTAGTTTTCAGCTCTTAAAAATAATAGATGAACAAAATAGGTACAAGAATAAAATAAAGGTACAAAAAATAAAAATAAAATAAAATATAAAAATAAAGCGCCTTTTTATTTTTCGTTTTTTTTTAATTGTTACAAAATACATTTCAAAATGGTGTTAATTTTTGACAATATATGACGCTTTTGAACAGAATCTGACGTCATATTGACAAGCGCAAGGCAAAAATGTACACTTTGTTTTGAAAAAATGAGACGGCTTTGTACTACTTAATTCCATAATCGAGATGGCAACACGCATGCTTAGGTATGTAAAGTCGTCCATCCACCACTAGATGGCCGGAATATATTTCACAACAAACTGTAAAACGTCAAAACAAACAAAAGTAAACAAGTGAATTTCGTGATTCCTGAATTCAACAAAATATAAATTCAACAAAAACTATATTTATCGGCACTGCACAGTTTTAGTTTTATAAGTACACATCGCGGAAATACTTTACCTTATTATGAGTAGATTCAAAAATCCTATAACTTTGCCCGACATCTACGACATCCAGTTAGAGGAAAAGAAAATCATCAAGTTCTGGTTCAAGCAACAGATCTTTGAAAAAATTCGGAAATCTCGAAGCGAAAATAACAATGGGAAATTAACCTTCCATAATGGACCAGTATTTCCAACTGGATTCCCACATGCAGGGCACATTTTCAATGGTATTGTAAAGGATGTGTTCACTCGCTACGGTCACCAAAAAAATTTGCAAGTTGAAAGCAGATTCGGCTGGGATTGTCATGGACTTCCTGTGGAGTATGAAGTCGATAGGAAACTTGATATCAAATCTCCTGGAGATATCCAAAAAATGGGTATAGCTACATACAATAAGGAGTGTCGTAACTTCGTGCAACGACATTCGGGTGAGTGGAAAAATGTCTTTGAAAGAGCGGGGAATTGGGTGGATTTCACAGAGGAATACAAAACGATGGACACGGAGTACATGGAAGGTGTATGGAAAGTGTTCAAACAGCTTTTTGACAAGGGTTTGGTGTATCGGGACACCAAAGTTATGCCATATTCAACTGCTTGCTTCACACATCTGTCCAATTTTGAAGCACAGCAGAACTGCAAGGATGTCACAGAGAATGGTATGACGATTTCTATTAATATTGTGGATTCGGATAAAAAACTGCTAATATGGACAACTAGTCCTTGGACACTATTATATAATTCAGCAGTATGCGTCAATCCTGAGGCAGTTTACTTAAAAGTTGAGTCGGGCGAGAAAGTGTACATTTTGGCAAAGAACTGCTTGCAATTTGTGTTTAAAAATGCGAATGAGTATACTGTGGTAGAGGAACTCAAAGGACAGTTATTACACGACCTTAAGTATGAACCTTTGTTCAACTGCGTTCCTGTGAGTAATGATTTTCGAGTTCTCCTGGAGAGTTGTATTTCTGACGATATTGGCACAGGAATTGTACCACTCTGCGAAAGCCCAATAGAGTCGCTGAAAGAACGCCGACAAGTGCTTAATGTGAAAGAAGTGACATACAAAAAGGCCTATTGTAGCCGGTCTGATACTCCACTTACAAACAAACGAGTTGAATCGTGGTTCATCCGAGTGAAGGCAATAGCTGAAGACGTACTAGAGAACATTTCCAAAGTCAACTGGTTTCCTGACTACGATAACAATGAGAAGCTAAAGGACAACTTAAAGGAGGATTGGGCTGTCAGCCGGACGCGAACCTGGGGCACTCCGATTCCTATTTGGTCGTCGGCATCGGGCGATGAAGTCATTTGCGTTGGAAGCATCGAAGAACTCAAAAAGCTCACAGGTAAGACCGAACTTGTTTCTTCCAGCGTAAAAAACTTTTATTGTATTTTCTCTGTCCGTCTTGGACAATGCATTTGTAAAATTCGAAAGTCTCCATAGAAATGGTGCTCCGCAATTCACTACGTTATTCACATGGTTAATTTGATATCATGTTTCCTGAAAGTAGTAATAAATTACATGTGTTCGGGTTGTTAGAAGAAATTTCCTTTAAAATTCCTCCTGGAGAAAGTAATAGACGTTTCTACTTTTTAAGTTTGCAAAATCAATTCACAAAAGTAACATACTTTCCATTTTGTTTAACAGGTAAAACAAACATAACCGATTTGCACAGGGAATGTATAGATTGGATGGTGATTCCCTCACAAACTCCGGGCAATCCTCCACTTCGTAGAGTTCCTGAAGTGTTTGACTGCTGGTTCGAATCTGGGGCAATGCCTTTCGTTCTGCAACAATCATCAGAGACACATTCGGCTCAAGCGGATTCCGTTGTTGAAGAACGTGATCAAACGACAGGATGGTTTTACACTATGCTAGTGATCTCCACAGCTCTATCTCAGCCAGTGTTGCGCAATGTTTATGCCACCGGATTAGTACGAGAACCTGATGGGTCAAAGGTCTCTAAGCGAAAGCACAATCACAACGATCCCATGCGGCTTATAGAAAAGTACGGAGCAGATTCCCTGAGACTCTATCTCCTCTCCATTTCTGGCGGGGGAGATTTTACTATACAAGAGGAGGGAGTGCAAAACATAGCAAAAAACGTAATTGAACCGTTTTACAGAATTTTTAATCATTGCAACAGTCAGCTTGGTAGTCCCGATTGGGTCAATTATGGCTACATTACAGATTGGAGTACACCGGGAAACATCATAGATCATTGGATCCTTTCGAGCACAGAATCACTTCTTAAGTTCTACGACGAAGAAATGGAAAACTTCCGCCCGCATACAATTTTACCGAGAGTATTCAACTTGATTAAACAAATTGAGGAGTGGTACATTCCTATTCGACGACCTGTATCATCAGAAACATGGTCGCCCATTCCATGCATTCTGTTTAATGTGATTTACAGGATGACTCTGATATTGGCACCTTTTGCTCCATCGATTACGGAATATATGTACCAATTCCAAAGGCGACACATGGTGTTTTGGCGTCGTTGGGATTCTATACATCAAGCTCCGCTTATTTCACCCAATGAAGTATTGATCAGTCCCGAGATAGAGACAAGAGTTGCTCGAATGCAGAGAGTGGTGGAATTTGTGCGTGTCCTACGAACTCGTCATATTGTTCCTATTCAATATCAAATCCATGAAGTTGTTGTAATCCATCACAGCGATGATTACTTACACGATATTGAGCTGTTAAAGGACACCATCAAAAACCTTATTAACGCTCATGATATACGTGTTTCAAAGGATCGCCACGAGTTTGGTGCTGCTTACGAGGCAGATATAATATCTATGTCAGCGCTTAGTACAAATACAAAAATCACAACAGCCGTTCGTGGTCTTAAGGATGGAGAGATAGAATCGTTGATTCAAGACGGAACAGTAAACATACTCGATCATGACATTCCTTTGAATGACGTTCAAATTGCTTACCGAATCGAGAATCAAGAGGAAGTCAACTGCGCCATCATGAATGAGAAGGACCTCATCGTAGTTATGAAGATGAACAAGCGCCTATTTTACTATGAAGAGGGTACAATCAAGGAACTCTCCAATCGGATAAGAAACCTAAAGAAGAAGGGAGGCTATTACCCGAGTGATTTTGCAACGATTTATTATTCAACGAAAGACGAGTGCCTTCGAGAAGTAATTGGTAAACATAAGGCCGACTTGGAAAAGAACGTCAAATGTAATATATATGTTGTTGACAGTTCACACACAAAAGATATCAACGGCTTCATAGAAGAGACTGTGGATGTGAAGGGTCTGTCAATGAAGATGCATTTATTAACCAATTGTGATTGATTTTGTATTATTTCCTTTACTAAAAATGTGATACACGTAGACTTAAGTTGATCTATTAGCCCATAAGAAATAAAATTTAGACGTGAATACTTTGCACTGAAGTTGTTGTATTTTTAATTTAGGAAAGCTTAGCCAAGCCAAGGTAGTCGAGTAAACTGAAAAGCTGCATTTTCAGCAGTTTCTTCCCAGTGGCAGTACAAGACCGAGTGAGTCCTAACTTAATCTCGGGAACTGACAAAGTACCAGCAGAGCATCAAGGAAAGTAGGCAGCTGATATTCGGATGATGAACTGAAATGCATTTGGGGTTGTCCCTCGGGTTGTACCATCAAAGACAAGACAACCGCAAAACAGTGGCGCCGGACGGGGTTATGCTACAAAATACAAGTGAAGCAGCTATTTCGTGACTCAAGGCAATATTCATATTCATGGCTGCTTGAAATTACAATTTAAATTTGGGTAGAGAAGAAACTTCCAAAGATTACTTAGTTAACGCGGGATTTGGCTTACTGCTCGACACTCCCAGTCGGTTGATATCGACTTCCACTTTTGCATACAACGTAAGGCGAGGTCTTCATCTACTGCGTTGTTTCGCAGTCGGGTTTAAATGCTCCTCGTGCCTGAGCGTTATTGTCCATACACTCTACGTGTGCTACCCATCTTATAAGAGTGATTCGTCGTCAATGCAATCGGACCCGAGAATCAGGCGAATACAATTCAATAGCCAAAGCTAGTTGCAAGCGTAATTCCTCGCTGATTTCTGATGTAACGTCAATTTCAGAGTTTAAAGCAGAGTCGTGAAAAACCACTCCATCTAAGAGACAAATACATTTCAACATGTTTGCTGATAAAAACACACTTTTTTCCATCTCGGATAAGCAAAAGCGTTATTGCCATTAGATACCAAACCCAAGTCCGATACGCAAAAGCCTGAAGTGCGGAAAATGCAACTTGTTTGCAGTGCATATAGCGTTTCAGAAGATAAGAATGCTTTCTTGGAGCGTACTGCGGTACTTTCCCAACTTATCAGAAAATTCGACTTCGATGAATTTCTGCCACGTTATACAGGCTCGTCCAATGCCTACGGTTCGATGTACCAACATCAACACTCAATTGAATTTAGCTTTCATTAACTAATGGCATGCAACAATATACATAGTACATAGATCATCCTATTTCTGGCTACGACCTACGACAATCCATTCGTGATTACAATCTCTTATGCAATAGATACAACAAACAATAGATAACAAAAATGCCAATCACCCTGCCATACGCCGTGCCTCGTCCATTTCTGCAATAACATAATTCCCTCAATACGGAATTCCAGTGAATTCTATCATGAATAATCATTTGCCCTCTAATTAAATAGTAAATGAAACACTTGTGTATGTAGTTTGCACCCTCATAGGGTTTTGAAGCTTTACGATAATAATTTATTAAGAATATTCAACTGAGTTCACATTTTGTAGTGTCTTTTTAAAAACTATCCTCGTTCGGTATGAATTCGTCACGAATCTTTGTCAACTTGACAATTAGGTCGCTGATGGACAACTCACCATGGACTTTGTTGTCGCGTGTGCGAACATTTGCTGTGCCCGATGAGCGTTCCTTTTCGCCAACTACCAGGATAAAGTTGAATTGTGCCAATTGAGCATTGCGAATCTTCTTATTCATAGTGTCACCAGCATCGAGATCAGCCTCGGCCATAAATCCAGCACTATGCAATTGATCTCTAACCGACTGAGCGTATTCATCGAAATTGGGACCCACTGGAACGACCATAACTTGCCGTGGCGATAGCCAGAATGGCCATTTGCCAGCGTAGTTCTCTGTGAGGATAGCAATCATCCGTTCAACTGAACCGAGAATAGCTCTGTGAATGATGACGGGCCGCTTCTTCTCACCAGACTCTGCGACATAGTTGAGGTTAAAACGAATCGGCAACTGGAAATCCAATTGGATAGTAGCGCACTGATGTGCCCTCTTCAAAGCATCATGAATAGTGATGTCGATCTTTGGCCCGTAGAATGCACCATCACCGGGATTCTCTTTCCATGGCAAACCAAATTCATCCAGAGACTCAGCGAGTGCCTTTTCTGCTTCATTCCACTGTTGTAGCTCGCCGAGATATTTCTCTGGCCGTGTGGACAGCACCAAATTGAAAGAAAATCCAAAGATTGTGTAAATGCTGCGTAGGAAGTCAAGAGCTCCCTTCATTTCGCTCTTGATCTGCTCTGGGGCGCAGAAAATGTGCGCATCGTCTTGCTGGAAGCGACGAACCCGAGTTAAGCCAGTAAGAGCACCCGACAACTCATTACGATGAAGTACACCGAAGTCTGCCATGCGGAGCGGAAGTTCCCTCCATGAGCGGTTTCGTGTATCGAATATCAAACAATGACCAGGGCAATTCATGGGCTTCAAGGCAAAAGTCTCCTTCTCAGACTCGAATGAGAACATGTTTTCGGAGTAATGCTCCCAGTGGCCAGATGTCTGCCAGAGTTTGGAATTGTAGATATTGGGTGAGATCACCTCTTGGAAACCACGCTTTCGGTACTCTGTCTTCATTAGGTTCATAAGAGTATTGTAGATGTGGGCGCCGCGTGGCTGGAAAAAGCACGATCCCGGGGAAAGCTCGTGGAAAAAGAACAGTTCCTGTTCTCTGCCAATCTTTCTGTGGTCCCTCTTGGCTGCTTCCTCTTGGATTTTTTCCCATTCCTTAAGTTGCTTGTTGTCGGGGAATGAAATACCATACACCCGTTGTAGTGTCTCAGCGTCAGATTTGCCCTCCCAGTATGTGGACGAGTTCTTGGTAATTTTCAATGCCTTCACCTTTCCAGTGTTCCGGACATGGGGTCCACGACACAAGTCGATGAGCGGCCCACACTTGTATACTGTTGTGGTTTCTGTGTCGACTTTTTCGTTGAGAATGCGCACCTTGAACTCGTTATACTTGAACATCTCTAACAAGTCCGTCTTCTTCATTTCCAACCGCTCGAAAGGCTGCTTCTCTTTGACGATCTGCTTGACCAGATTCTCCATGACGGGGTAGTCGTTGGTGGAGATGCCATCACCCTCGATGAACATATCGTAATAGAAACCATTCTCTATTGGCGGACCGTAACACAAATGACCACCGTACACTCGCTCCATAGCTTCTCCGACAATGTGGGCGGAACTGTGCCAAAAAACGGCCTGCGCTTCTGGGTCGTCGAACTTCAACAGCTGCAGCGTGCAGTCTCCTTCTAAAACTCGATCCAAATCCCATAACACCCCATTTACCTTGGCAATTACTGTATTGTCCGCTAGACCTTGGCTAATGCCCCTTGCCACATCATATGGAGTTGACTCCCATGCCTTTGCTTCCACTTCCTTTCCATCGGGCAAAGTTACCTTAACGGCGACTCTTGGTTTAGCTGCCAATTCATCGGCGTACTCCTTTTTACATTTCTCCCAAAATTTATTTCTTTCCTCGATGTACGCTGGCCAGGGATTCAACTCCTTTATTTGAGATCCAGAGCCACTGGCTGTAGAATTCTTTTGCTTCTCCTTCTTCATTTTCGATGCCTGAAAACAGATAAGTAGTGTTAATGCTGTCGGTATAATCGAAAGTAGGTTAGAATTGGTGAACTACACAGAAGAAATGAAAACCGTATTCGTATGAAAAGATCGCTAAGTACATATGCAGTGTACCGTCATGCATTCATAAATGTTCTGTAATTTATTATGATGTAATTTTTAACGGTATGAAATAAGCCAGAAAGGTGAATAAAAAGCACACGTGTTTCGATTTTTTTTTTCATAATGCATCACCAACCAATGTTGCATAGGACCTCCACCGGTGTGTGCGCTGAAGAAATACAGAGTCAAACTTTGCTAAGCGTATCACTTGGACTAATATACTCATAACTACATTATACTTTGACCGAGCCTTATTTTAAATAATGTAAAAACTAGAAAATACAAAAAAAACACGAGTGGAGTACATATAGAAATTCCGAGAATGAGCATGACGACTGCGAGCGATATAAAGACACGGGAATGGAACGGGTTGATGAGAAAGAAAATCAATAGTGCAGATTTCAATTGACTGAAATACGAGTATTTTTTATATAAATCAAAGCAAATTCTGTTTACGTTTGGAGAACAAATTAAACGTTTGTAATTTGTATTCACAGGAATTGTTTTTTAACGATTATAAACAAACTTTAAAGACCTTTAAACTGGAGTTTCGGATTTATGCAGCAATTTATATGGGAAACCGGAACGAAATTTGTCAAAACTTGACGACCACGACTGACTTGACTAGACGCCGATTTTGCTTACGTTTTCGATTTCGCCTTTTTTGCCATGTAGATTTGAAACACGAGTAACGGATACGAAATCAAAATGAAATGTCAGATAGGTATCAGCCGTTTTGCTAGTTTGCTTTGTATTGCTTTGTTGAATGCAATCTCTGCGTTCAGGGGCATATAAGCCCATTCAATTTCATATTCCAAGAAGAAGAATGTACCTAGTAAATGGAATGTTGGGTGTGTTCTATTGAACATCTATCGCAGCAAAGTAAAGTAAAGTAGGTAGAATCTTTAACACGCACTTATACAACAATTGTGCATTTTTATTTTTGGGTCGAATGGAAGTAATTTACAATTTTATACTGAATTCGAAAGGCTGAATTGAGAAGCTTTTTCAAGACAGACTCGGATGTTTGTCAGACGTTCGCTAGAGGTGGCGCAATGGAAAAAACCTTCAGATGTTCTTTGTGTTTTTTTTTAAGCATGCCATTTATTTTTCAAGGAAAAATTAAGGAAAATTTTCCATTTCACAGGATTTATTTTTCCGAATACAGTATAGATTACAGGATAGTTTTTTCTTCGAAATCTAATATAAGAATAATACAAGGCGTATTTTTTTGAGAATCTATAGCTAGCTCACTTTTACTTTTACATGCAAAACTGGTATACTCACTTTTGGTTTTGTTATACCCACTTTTGGTTTTACATGCAAAGCTGTTATACTCAATTTTGGTTTTGTTATACTCACTTCCCAAAAAAATACGCCTACAGTAACTTAAAAACTAAAATAAGTAGTTTGCGCAACACGTCCGTATAGGCAGCCGAGCTTCTCACAACCATTCGTTTGTGTGAGTTTTTATTTTTGGGACGAATGGAAGGGACCTACAACGTTATCCCGAGTCCGAACGGCTGAATTGAAAAGCTTTCACATGATATTATTTAGAGTTTAGACTATTTGTCAGAAGTTCGCAGGATGTGACTTAGTCGAAAAAACCTTAAATTCGTGGATCTAACTACCCCTTGCAGAGTAGTCCAGCACACTAACCACTGAGTCACTGCCCCCACATTATAGTAAGAGTAACTATATAACATTGTAAATATGAATGAATATTTTAATATTTTAAATTTAATCAGAGTCAATGGTTTCGTTGTCTAATTTGTCTTCAGTTCGACAAATTTTTTGATCAAGAGTTTAACCCTAAAAGGCTAATGCTCGTGGCTACCGCTAATAAGCTTAACATTATTTGTCGAAACAACGAACACGCACTATTAAAAAATTAAAATACGTTTTTTAAATACAAGTCATAAGTGCCATCTGCAAGAGCTCATCGGTGAACAAGTTAGTTAGCGACTATACGTTGCTATGTGCCCGCTATAAGAAGCAAGATTATGATTGAGACATCGTCGAAACGCCGAACATTAGCCTTCTAGAGTTAAACAGAATACAGAGAATACTCCTTCCGGACACCTCTTATAACCGGACATATTTCAAAGAACGGAATAAATACCTGAAGTTTCAAACAAATTACTCTCATAAGCGGACTCTCTTATAACCGGACACAAACACAATGCACGTGAAGTGCACGACATGTTAAACTTGATCTCAGGCCTGAGAATGGGTTTCAACTTTTTAACTTTCTACTGCGACAACTCGTTCAACAGAGTTTCCAAAGGTTTTAATTTTAAGGCAATGGGAATAAAACAGGATAATTACAGGATATTTACAGGGTTTTTCTGAAAAACACAGTAGTCATTTTTCTACAGGATTTTCGTTGAAAATACAGGGGTATCCTGTACAATACAGGATAAATGGCATGGTTAGCCATTTGCCATCTAATGTTATGATCGTGTGTGTGTGTACATACGATAGTATATATTGGCCATTCTTCAATTCAACTGTTCGAAATATATTCGTCACAAAAAAAAAAAACTCACGAAGGCGAACGAACGGTTGTGAGTATTTATTTATTTACTTTTTTTATAGAGAAAGGTACGAAGAGAGCTATCCCAAAGAAATTCTGTTCGTGAGTCAGGCAAATTCACTAAAATTTGGCCAAGATTAGCTAACATTGTCGATTATAGTCTGTGCTATAGGCAATATGCCACTTATTCTATTATGGTCAATGCATTCAAATGCAATTTGAATAATAGAACATTCGCTTAAGCTGGATTCCATGAGAAATCCTTTAATGGTTATCCTCGAATTCGAATTCTCTACTACCTGCGTGTCTTTCTTTTATTTGGTATGTTATACGAAAAATGAGATAATAACATACTTACTTCCTTGGATTTATCTATACCACAAATACTAACTCCAACTTGAACGAAGATTTCGATTTTAAACATTTTCACAGATTCCACTGAGCTTGTTTTAAAATGTTCAGTCACACTTGACATATCACAACTAAACCATAGCTATCATTACCTTCTATATCTATAGGAATCGTACGGGCATGTTAGCTTTTAATATCGTCAGCATTACTTCCTTCAATAAACACAACGGCAAAAGTGAACAAAACAAAACTTCTTCACCTTACCCCATTATGCCATGCTAAATACAAACTATAGCATGATCAGCAGGTAGTACAAGCATTATTATTTTTACTGAATGGCTCACGTTTCTTTTTTACAACTTCCATTCAAAAGAGCTTAAAGGTTTTGTTAAAACTCGTATTTCTCATAGCTAAACAAATACAGTTATATTTTGATTCTAATATGTTAAAGAACCACAACACATTATTTAATTTTATTTCAATGCTGACTTAGCCCCTAAAGTCTGGATCATTATGATCATCATCGTAGTCCTCCTCGTCATCGTCATCTGAAATGGTACACACAAATAAACTCCAAAATCCGCCGCGCTACCCTTTTAGTACTCACCATGATCTCGACGTTTTCTATGGTATACCTTCTTAGCCGCAACTGGGGCCTGATCTGTTTCACCATGAAGCAATGAATTCCTATACAACACCAATGGTTGCCATTCGTCGGCCTTACTTGATGGCATTCCGGGTGATATTCGCCGATCTAGGAAATTCAACACAACTTTTTTGTCCTGCTTCAGTAGTTTGTTATTGAACTCATTAAGAATTTCCAAGAATAAGATCTGTGTTGGCGCTGCCGATGGATCGTCTGGAATATCTTGAACTGCAAAGAGAATACCAGCTCTATGCAGAGCAATGACTGGCTCACGATTCTTTATTGCATCAAAGCCAAAAGTAAGAGCAAATCGCTTGGCCAACTCCTTAAGTTCAGTGAATTCGTGTGATGACTTTGAAATTAAGCCGTTCTCGGCTTGCTGTTGGATGTCCTTGAAGACGGCAATTAAACTCAGCAGTAGAGTGAGTGAGAAGTTCACTTTATTGATTTCCCTCGCCTTGCCTAGTGTGGCTTTGATAATGTCGCCATATTCATTGTAGTACTGGAAATTGGGTGTTAAGATGGATTCTGGACAAGTGTGTTAGACTTACCCTAACGTAGTGTTTAAATAATCCGGCGGCACTCTTTGTGAAGATGATATTGTAAACGATCAATTTGCAGTAGGAAGCCAAGAAGTTTCGTTTTTTGTGTAGCTCCTCAATGCATGTTTCATCTTGGGTCTCTGTGAAGTTAATTGTGAGTATAAAGGAGAAATCTGGGACTCCTAAGTTTACCTTCTTGTTTTAGTGAGAAGACGTAGTGCTGAACGAAGTTGTTTAATATTAAATGCTCATCTAGGGCGGATTTGTACTCCAGCGTTCGAATGTGTTCATTTTCATTGGTGGTTAGATGATCGGAGAATGTAATGAGAAGGTCACATACTGATTGATATGCCTAGAAATTAATTCGATATTTGGGAAAAATTAACAATTAACAATGTGGCAAATGGAAAATAACAGACTGCACATTTTTTTCTACATGCACGTTCAAAATATTATTGAAGGAAAATTGATGGCTTAATATGTTTCCCACAAACACAAAATACAACCACCGTTGCAATGAATTCACTTACCGACTCCTGAATCTGCTGCGTTGGTCCATCACGTGTCAGCTCAAAACAAGCATTCATATATTTTTGCAAGTTGATATGCAATGCTTTACATCCACTTGCCACACTTGAGCTTTCACACTGATTCTCCAAGTAGTACAAGCCCCATTTTAACGAAAAGTAACATGCTTCAATACAATACACCAGCGCCTCGTTGGGCAGACCACGCTCGGGGTTCTCCTTCAACTGGCTCTCTTCAATGTCCTGGTAAAGTGAATCGAACAGACTCCATGGATTTAAATTGTGACACGAATACAATATGGATACAACTTTGAGGGATATGATTATATTGTAGATTTCGTCAGGATTTGGCAGCTCTTCACCTGAAAGGAGAACACCAAATTAGAGCTCTTCTCGTGATAACCGTGCCTTTCACTCACCCGCAATAAGATTCCGCCATCGATCGATGGCGTCCTTATATTTATTCACCGCATTGTCTATGATATTTGACCGAGCCACGTCACATCTTGTGTAGGTGGCGCTTCCCTCCGAGCAGAGATATTCCAACGTCTTTGAGCAAGTCTCTAAAACATCTCGATCTGTGTGCTTTGACATGATTTGGCCCATTTTGTCGAGCAAAGCCTGCAGATTTGACTCCTGCCTGGATGTAGTGTAAATATCCAACTCAAAGTACTGAGGAATCGAAAGCAGATTTGTCAGTTTCTCACTGTCGGCTTGGTACTTCTCCAGCATTGGCGGCAACGTAACAATAAAGTGTTCGGTGAGTTTTGTCTTTTCATCTTGTATAGCTTTGACTTCCTTAACGTTCAAAGTAATTTTGCGATTACTTGCACGTCCTACTGGCGCTTCACCTGTTGCTGACTGCTTGACACTGCTGACCATAATCTCAATTAGTGTCGACTCTTGTTTATTGTCCAACTGCTCTTCATTTGGCCCTGGTTCTTCTAGCAACAAATCTGTCATACATTCCCAGTCTTTGACCATCGTGTTGTTATCAATAAAAGAGTCCACTAAATAGGCGCCATGTTCGTGGAGCTCAGATTCGATGAAGAATTGCACCAAGTCACGGATTAGGGGTGTATTTGGTAGACGCACCTTGCCGCGTTTAGTCTTGACCTCCTCCATGTCGGGTGTTAGGTGAAAGAGACGAACATTCAAAAACTCAGCAGCAGCCTGGGCGACGCCTCTATGTGAAGAGTAGACGAGTTCATAAACTATTTCACAGTCTTTGTCCGAAAGTATGTCTGGGTGGATTTTGAGGATACTTATGACAAGCTTGACAGCATGAACGGCGACATCGAATTCTTTGTCCAAAGTCATGGCCACAATGCGATCCTTAAATTTTGATGTGAACAGTTCAAGTTTGCCTTTCAAGGTGTCTCTTTCGTAAAGGGGCAGAAGTGCCTGCAGGCATCGTAGACGCACTTCACCAACTTTGTCGTGCAGGGTCCAACCGATGTACTTCAGATAAGAATCATCCAAAAAGTTCTGCGAATAGTTGTCCATCCAAACGCCTATCTCCGACATGCATATCGCTCTGATATCGGGGAGCGTGTCCCTGTTGAAAGAGATTATATGGTAAACATTTTTAGGACTTTACTCATGTTCAAAGAGCTTACCTATATCGATGAACAAACACCGACTTAAACATATATGTTAGCATGTTCTTGATTTCATCCATGTTTTCCTCAAGTTCTGCCCGTTTTGTCATCAGTGACTCCAGGCGGTCGTTAGCTCTTCGGTCTCTGGTCTACAGAATACAGAATGAATAAGAATTGTACAAGCACAGTTCGGAAAAGTTTACCTTAACCCTTTCTGCTTCGTACTGCTTGGCGGCATTTTCAAAATTAGAAGACACCAACAGAGCTACGTCAACCAAAGCTGTCATCAATTTCATTGCTGAAACAATCGGTAGTCAGAAATCACGCTGAGGGAGGGGTCGGGATTTAGTTAAGACTTACCAGCTAATGTTGCTGTGTGACGAAATGCACGAACTTGAGAATCCGACAATCCAGTGAGCAGCGAAATAACGTTGTCCATCAGAAATTGGTCATAGATAATCGAATACTGACACTGTTTCACTAATGTCTGCACAAAGTCGCAGAAATTCATTTTAAATTTCTTCCA
Organism: Cheilosia scutellata; assembly: GCA_955612985.1. Lineage (NCBI taxonomy): Eukaryota > Metazoa > Arthropoda > Insecta > Diptera > Syrphidae > Cheilosia > Cheilosia scutellata. Next base: position 6,352,285 of record OY015311.1, on the reverse strand, counting down.
TTGTGCTCCCGGCATTATTAGGGGATACTCTCCACTTTCCTAAATCACAATTCGATTAATCACTTGCTGCATTCTGTATGTCCATCAGCCCATCAAACAAACCTCATCGAATTCTTCTGTCATCTTACGAATAACAGCGGTGTGTTCCATAGGGTGTGGCATATCTTCTGCGATTCTTCCCTTACATCCACTTGCATTGATAAAGAACTGCATCAGGGCTATAAGAGCCTTATCGCGGTTTTGTTTATAGTTTTCAATCCAATCATCCACAATACTCTAAAATAATTTCATTAATATGATACTTCCATTTTGGCTAGAGTACAAATACTTACTGCTATGGCAGCCTTTGAATGTCGTACAATATAGTAAAGACTCGACTCATCTGTAGTGACATCGCGCTCCTTGTCGATGCGTTCCTGCTCCTTGTCAACATCCTCCCTTCGAACACGTTCCACACGTTCACGTTTCTCTGTAGGAGGTTTGCGGGGCACTGCTTGTTTACGTTTCCTTACAACTGGAGCAAAGAAATCGTCTTCGTCGTCGTCGATGATCGGTGGTTTATCTCGAACACCGCCTCGAGCACGAAGGCGAGTCATACGCTTTGTAGGACTTTCACCTTCCACACCATCAGACACGCTTTCGTTTAGATGTTCACTGGACAAGGAGCCGATATGAGGAAAACAATTTAAAATTAAAAATATTTATCTACACTTTACCGCTCATCTTCATAATCAGGTGGAGGATCATCCATCCGTATTCGCTTGCCACCTCTTCTTGCTAACATTTTTGGTCTACGTTTTTACAACTTTGAAATAAAATTAATCTTTTATAGTGCTCGTATACAAGACTATATTTAAAATTCAATAAGTTTCCATTTACATTTACAACAATTTATACAAATTAGGACAAAGTACAAGTTTTTCACAAAAATAGCGTCAGTTTATTCACAAACGCCATTTGTTTTTCCAAATGAAAATGAAATGTCAAAAAGTTGTTCAGGGATGGCATTCTGAAAAATGAAATACTGGCAGTCGGACTGGTAGCATTGGCTTAATTTCGATATCGAATACAAGCAAACCGCGAATAGGATTTAATTCTTTTTGAATTCAATAGAAAACGATTTTGACGGAAAGTTATTTTGAGAATCTCTGGCTATGGGTGTTTGTAAATCTGTGGTTATGTTTATTTATTTATTTATATCCACAGTTAGTTTTACAAGCATGCGTTTTGAATGTCGTCTCGTGAGACGGACTGATTTTAAATGAGTAGAAAATAGAAAGGATGTTTGGTGTATTTTTGGTCTCAACCAATCTACAAATCTACGATGTCGCCCAAAAGTACTTTTATATGAAGACCGGTGTATTCACGCACAAGTTCAGTGGATTGCTAGTTGGATAACTCGAAGCGACCCGAACGTAAATATCCGACACCACTGCTAGTCAACATCGCAATTTTAATACCTAGGTACTTTGCAGACTGTGTTGTCGATCTATTGAAAACTTTCTCATCTAGTACAAACAAAATGTTTACAGCATTCTTAACACACTCCAATACTTTATCTCCTAAACGCATGCCGCACAACTGTCAGTGTCCAAATTATTTCTAAAACCGGCAGAAAATTGGCAAAAATAAAATTTCGGGTGCTCTTGGGCATGTTACTGAGAAATAACCCATTAAATCTTATTAGAATGTACTCCTCGTCGCGTAAATTAAACAGGGTCCTTTCCTCTACAGAAATTAGAAAGACATTCCTCGAATATTTCGTCGAAAATCATGGTCACAAGTTCGTTAGATCAAGCCCAGTGATTCCTTTTTGTGATCCCACAGTTGCGTTTGTCAACGCTGGGATGAACCAGGTAAAATATTTCTGAGCCAGAACATTTAGGTGTCAATTAACATTCTACTCACTTCCAGTTTAAATCTGTATTCCTTGGTAAGACTGTGCCTCCTAGTAAACGAGTTGCAAACTCGCAAAAATGCGTTCGTGTCGGTGGCAAGCACAATGATCTCTCTGTTGTGGGGCAGGATGGCTACCATCATACATTCTTTGAAATGTTAGGTAATTGGTCATTTGGTGATTACTTTAAGGTAAGTGATTAGCACAAAAACCTTTGCTAAGCGCTACAGAATCTTGTTTAGAGGGAGGCATGTGAAATGGCATTAAATCTGCTCAGAGGCCCCTATGGAATAGACACATCACGATTGTATGTTACGTACTTTGCGGGGGATAAGGCGCTGGGACTCCCAGCTGATATGGAATGCTTTGAGATATGGCGGAGTTTGGGGTACGTGTCAGTAGTGAGTATACAGCCGGTCAATAAATCTGCATTTCAGGTTCCCCCCTGAGAGAATCCTTCCATTTGGATCTAAAGACAATTTCTGGGAAATGGGAACAACTGGACCGTGTGGCCCCTGCACTGAAATTCATATTGATCACAAGCCTGAGCTGTCGTCTTCAGAAGATCGGGCAAAACTGGTAAATACTGGAAGACCAGACTTGACTGAACTATGGAATATTGTATTTATACAGTACAATAGGTAAGAGAAATAACATCCGCCTCATTCGAGGTTGGCATATGTCTATCCTCGATTGCGGTGTGGAAAGAATTTCTTTTAGTAACATGACCCAGAGAAAAGGTTCTTTATCGTTTCTCCTGTATCCTACATTGAACGTTACTTAATTCACTACTCATGTTTTATTCTATGTTTTACATGAATAGATCCGGTTAGGTTAGGAACCCATCGAATAACAATCCAATTCATGAGAGATTGATGAGCAGCCTTTCTTTTTTGGTGTTATATGCTAAAATTCTAAATTTCTAGGTCTGAAGATGGTACCATTGAGCAGTTACCCGAGCAACACGTAGACACTGGAATGGGCTTCGAACGGCTCACAGCGATTCTCCAGAACAGATCATCAAACTACGACACAGATTTGTTTGCGCCAATTTTTGAAACAACACAAAAGGTTTGTTTAATACTTTTAAATGCTACCAATCTTATCACTGCATCCCTTGTAGCTTTGCAAAGTACCTCCATATGCTGGTTTGTTTGAAACAGCCACAGAAAAGCAATCCCTAGATACGGGCTACAGAATATTGGCCGATCATTCACGAATGATAACAGCGTGTGTATCTGATGGGATGCTTCCAGATCAAAAGTATGTAGGCACATTCTTCTCAAAGTGATTCAATTGAAATGCCTTTTAATTTTCATAGTCAAAAGCTAAGACGTGTTCTGCGCAAAGCTATTTTAACATCAGAAACTATTTTCAAAAATCCTAATCTCCTATCGTCGCTCATACCCGTTGTCGTCGACACTCTAGGCGCAGCTTATCCCGAAATGAACGCGAAACTCAGCGACGTACTCGAAATAATCGCACACGAACAGGATGTGTTCAAAATTGTGCGCGGCAGCTCATCCAAGGCATTCGCTGAGGTTTTACACCAATATCCTGGACTGCAGGACGTGGATCTGATGGAATTCCCCGGATTTGTTCCTGCTTTTAAAGACCTTCAACTTCAAAAGTCGACATTTACTAGTGGAATCATTCCTGGAAAGTTTCTGTATAAATTGACCGACACTTTTGGTTTGACCGAGGACTCTTTTCACAAGCTTGCCGAACTTGAGCGAATGAAGTTAGATGAGGAGGGATACAGGCAAGAGATTGCCAGGGCGAAAGAAAGATCGAAAACGTTGAGCGCTGATAGTGGTACTAGACGACGAATTAATGAGGCATTAACGAAACTCACAATGAGGTGTGCAGGCACCGATAACACTGCCAGGTATAACTATACTTTTGATCATAATGCCCGTCTGTATGAGGTGCCAACTGTGAACGCTGAGGTGCTTGGAATTCTACGAAATGATCAAGAGGTGGATTCAGTTAACATTGCTGCTGGCAGCAAGGGTTTGTTCAGCGTGGTTACAGACAAGAGCAACTTTTACCACGAAGCTGGCGGGCAACAAGCCGATAAGGGCTATATCGACGCGGAAGGAAAGAAATTTCAGATTCAAAAAGTTTTCTACATGAATAATTGTGTAGTGCATGTTGGAAGCTTCGAAAATTCTGACTCAGAAGGAGTTCTTAGCGTTGGCGACAAAGTGAGGTTGATAGTCGATGCACATCATCGCACCAGGAATACTTGCCATCATACAGGTAGGTAATTTTTGTTGATTTCCTTTCCTTTTTTTTATATTTTTGTCTGGGCAGCTACCCATCTTCTTAATGGCGCCATACGATCTCTGTACAAAAAGGTTACATACCAGGTCACTAGTTCAGTGTCTAGTGAAAATTGCAAGCTTGAGCTGGGCATCATAGGCAAACGTATCACAAAGGCGGAAGTGGAAGAAGTGGAACAGCTAATAAGGTAATTGTGTTTCTTGTTATACAATACGATGTGATATATTCTCTTAATTCAGAAATGTAGTTCAATCGGGAATATCGACACAGATTTCTGTTGTCAATGCATCGGATGTTATTGGCCAGTCAAACATTACCCTCATTCCCGGAGAGGTATATCCAGAAACTGGTCTACGCTTACTCACAATTGAAAATAAGAACCTGGGCTTCCTATCAAATGAGCTGTGTTGTGGAACGCATGCCCTTAATACAAGTGAACTAGAAAATTTCGTTATAACCAATCTCAAACAGACGAACCGTGCGAGGTATGCATTCACTGCTGTTGCCGGCCAAGTCGCTACCGATGTAGGTTTTCCATTTATAAATGAGTATTGATTCTAAGCTTTTTTTTCTATGTTGGCAGGCATTAAACCTTGCAGAACAAATTGAATTGCGAGTCAACCGGCTCGAGGAGGACTACAAGACTAACACCGACAGGTTGTACACAACAGAGATCGAACTGCAAAAGATTCGCAACAATATCCTGCACACCGACATTGTCCTGCCATATGTGTTCCGTGTTGACATATTAGATCGAATCAACGAAATCCTAAAGCAGCTAAAGAAAACTGCTCGAACCTCCCTTAAGTATGACTGTCTCAGGTATCCTAAAAGATGCTCCCTAATGTTTTTTTTTTTCTGCAGGGCATTCGTTGAGGATGAAATGAAAAACCTATTGCTGGAGCGACCAATCGAAAAGCACCCCTTCATCGTACACTACCTGTCAACTTCGGCGCTTTTCGAAGAAGTTGCTCTTCAGAAAGCCACAAAACTTTGCCCCGATCGTCCCATTTTAGTTGTAAGCATGTGTGATGGGATCGTCAAAGCCAGGTGTTGCGTGCCACAAGTGAGTATAAAAAAAATATTCACAGAGATTGAAGCAAACTTATTCCGCTTGCCTTTCCCTTTAGAAATTCGTAACGAATACATTTACCGCACAAAAATGGTTGCAATTGTTTGCTGCTGTCTTTGATGCTCAACTATCTCTGACTAAGGGTCAGAATTCGGACGAAGTGTGCAACATGAAAGGCAAGAAAGTCTTTTCCGTGTTTGAGGAGAAACTCGAAATCGCCATGAAGAAATGTTGTGAATTTGCCGCTGCTGAGTTATCGTGATATTCTAGTCATTGTATATATAAAATGTTTAAGTTTATAGGTGTATAGGCTATACGCTACATTGTTTATCACTGCTGAAGATATTTTTATTTTAGTTTTGTTACAAAAAATATTAAAACAATTGATTTTACTATGAAAAGTGTTGGCTTTTACTGTAACCGTTTAAACCGAAGTAAAGACAAATATATTTGTTGAATATCTGAAGATGGAACGTTAATTAGTTTATGTCCATATTTTAGACATAATTCAAAGAATTCGGCTAGCTATCATTTTAGCAGTATCTCAGTTTGGAGTTTGTACTCTGCAGGGAACTCTAGCAAAATTCATAAAATACAAAATTAGAAGAAAAATATGTTAACTAAAAATTATAGGAATAATCCCGAATTGGACAATCGCCATGTAGGCTTTGAAGCCGATGAAAAGGAGGTGAGTCCGGATTTGGAATTCATTGGTCTTCTTCAGGACAAAATGCCACTTACAGCTAGGTTCCAGAAATCGAAATCGAAATTGCAAATCGAGTGAATTCGTTTTCAGTGTTCTGCATTCCGAGCGATTCGGTAACTCCGACATTTTTTCATGAAATTGCAAACAGCTTACATCTGTCATTTGGGACATCGTAAAAGTGTTTTTATTTTGGAAAATGGTTTGTTAACAAAATTTTGTTGTTCATGTGTCTTAGAAGATTATTTTTATTACAATTTTATTATAAACGGATCTTATAATGAGTGCTGTTAGTTGCTGCACAGGAGAAATAAAAAAATAAAAAGACGAAGGCTGAGAGATATATCAAATCCCTTGAAAATTTCAGATGCTGCGCAAGTTATAAAATCTAAAAACGAAAGTTTAATTTTGAAAATTGCAAATTGTTGAACCACACCTTCAACAATATTAAATTCCTGACACTTTACAGCTAGCCGCAGTTTTGCGTTTTTGCCGCTGCATAAAATGAATAAATATTCCTCCTGCGCAGTATTTTTATGTAAACCCCTGTTTTAAATATATTTTTTTGTGAAATAAGCCTATCAAGTTTGTTTTATATTGAATTTTGTACTTACATTTTTGATCGCGTCTTTTCGTTTCCACTATTTCACATCGAACGATCAAGATCGATTTGAAATCGCTTGGAAATCGTCAAAATCGATTTGTGGAACACAACAATTTCACTTTTTCTCAATTCGGAAAATTTCTAAATCGAAATCGAATACAGTGAAATGTAGAACACAAAAATTTATTTCCGATCGATTTCGATTTCATTTCGAGTGAAAGTGAAATGTGGAACCTAGCTTTTAGTGTGTTGCAGAACTGCAGTTTGAGATGCAGCTCTATTCCCGTTGGCGGTTGTCGTACACGACTCATGTTTCGTGTCGTTGTAAAACGATGTTAAGACTTTTTTTTAATTTTGTTAACAACTTTATTTCCTTTACTTTGTGTTCACCATTATTTCAATTCATTTGTCTCAGAAAAGTTAAAAACACCAACTAAAGAACGAAGTGAAATACGAGTCGTTTACGAGTCGTTTGCGACAAACGCCAACGGGAATAGGGGTGATGATGTTATGCCCCAAATATGCACATATGGCCAACTGAACCATAGCTGCGCCAGTAACATGGGTTCACAGTGGAATTGCAATAACATGACACAATTCCATTGCAGCACAACCGATAGTCAATAATCGCGACACAATCACCCCTATTGTCGTCGTCGTCTGTCGCAAACGACTGGCGACGTTTGTCGTGTCGAGTCGTTTGGAATTTGGTATTGCGTAACTGAAACGACTCGACTCTCTGAACTCTCACATCCCACATACATTCCACAAACTATGACATATGGGATTTGACATTTCAGTCGACAAATTTATATTTGGGCTGGAGTTTTGTTTGTGACTTGGTTAATTATTTAATAAAACAAATCAATAATGAATAGTGTGACATGTTTTTTGATAGCAGTGACGAAGAAGAAAACCAGAAAAAAGTGCTGGTAAAGTTAAGGAAGGAAATTCGAACCAAATCCAATCCATTGGATTTGCCCGACATTAAGTGGGTGGTTGAAATAATTTAAATTGCATATATTGTGTTAATAACAATTATTTTCAGATTTTAAATGTATTTTAGACTATCGAAGTCGAAGGTGGTCCAAGACAATTCAGAGATAAGGCTATGTCGTCCCATTGCCGATTAACCTCACTTTTGTTAGGGCTTCGTGAATGATTTTGCCAAAGGAATATTTTTCTGCATTTCGTTCACTAAATGTAGAAATTGTCGTTTATTTGTTGTCTCCATTCTGCAAAATAACTATAATTCTCTTTTAGTTAATTAAAAATTAAGTACACATACTTTTTTTAACACATTTATCACACAGTCGTCCGCAAAATAGTCGACGACAGAAATGTATCATTTCCACGACAAACGTAGTCACAAAACGCCTCACGCAATACCGACGATCGTCGTCGAAAAATACAATCCACATTTTTTGACATTTCAGACGCCATTTGTCGATGGTCGCCGCGACAATAGTCGTTTATTTTCAGTCGCCAATACCAAAAAGTCGTGTCGCTTTTTTTTAGAGTCGTAAACGACGACGACAATAGGGGTGAATGGTTCAGTAAGTCATGCAGACAAATGCATTTCCCCAAATTGACCGAAGCGAAGTTGGGAGAATTCGGGGAGTCTTGTTTGAAACATTCGCCCTTTTTCTACGTGGCGTTTATATAAACGACAGCAGCTGGCGTATTTCCACCCATATCTTCTTCGTAGGTAAACTATCACATCTATCGTTCGCTGTGGTAAGTTCGTAAGTAGGTTTCCTTCGCTAGCTTGCGTTTAGATTTTAAAGACAGCAGGCAATTGATCGGTTTAAACCTAATAGAAGTTGTTTCAATCCTGGAATCGACATTCTCCTTGAGCTCGGAACTGCCAGCACCCATTGCAGATTACGGACATTTTGTAAGTCCCAGTGACATTAATGTAGTAATGAGATGCGGAATTTACGACCTCTACTAAAATAAAAACATCAGCATATCCATTTCATTTACACTTTATTTTTCTTATATTTATATTTTTATGGTTACAATTACTTCTAGGTTTAATTTATTTATTACTTTACTTTAATTTATTTACTTCACTTAAAATTACAGCCTTTTATGTGTTCTTTTACTTTTTTCTTAGGGTTTTACATACGTTACACATTGTTAATATTTTTGCTCTTGTTTTTTTTTGTCTCGGTATTTATATATTTATATATAGATGCCGTTTCTTTCCATAGTCTAAACATCATGGCCATTCCTAAAAAATAACTCCTCTAATATACTGTTAAATATACAGAGTCGGCTTTTTCATTGTAATAATATATTGCATTATTATGTATACAAGTTATGTAAGTTACGCTTTTGTTTTCTTTTTGGATCATCAATAACCACATACATTACATATGTGTAATATTATATATATATATTTAAATATTTTTTTTAGATGTTTACCATTATGCTATAAACATTACATAATATACAATAATAATAAATAATCCATTTTTTTTTATATTTTACTTACTATGTTGTATTTCTCGGAGTTTTAATTCTCAAAAGAGAAAAAAAAGAACAATATTGTTAAGATGTTTATGATTTAGTTTTTTTAAGTTGTGTATTGCGTGTGAGAGTGTTTTGTTAGTATGTATAGATATTTTATTTTATATCATATTAATATGTATTTTATATAATTTTGATTTATTTTTTTGTTTAGAACACAGTAGAGATCAATTTATAATACATAGATTAAAAATGTTTTAAAAAATGTTTACCATTCAGACAGATTTAATTTAACTTTTATATAGACACTTCTATTTTTGTTTTATTTGGATAAAAATAAAGATTTTCATTTGAACTTTGTTATTGCATGGGATAAGATAATAATCTAAGAGAAATGGTATTCTAGTATTCTATTCATTTCTTGTACTCCAAAAGTAAGGTTTTTCTTTGTATTTTGATATTATTTTTGTTTTATTGGCTAAAAGTTATGATTGAGTTTGGTTTTTAAGAAAAAAGATATTTATTAGTACGGAAATATGTGTTCTTTAAACCATTTAATACTTATGTTTATAATTATAATGGAAGAGGATTTGCAGCAAATGCAGTTTAGTTATACGAAAACTTTGTCCGCTTTTCACTTGGTTTGTTATTATGTATTAGTTTCTAATATAATTTCAAATTTTAGATACAATTAGATGATTTTTTTAAAGGACTTTTTTTTTTGTTTCTTCTTGTTTTTTTTTTAATACTAAAAATATTTTCTGTGGATATTTTGGATATTAATACATTTAGATTTAGAGAGGAAATATGTTTCATAATTTTCGTTTTCAATGCTACTTAGACCAATTTAAATAATTATATTTTCGCTTTCATTGCATTATTGTTTTCGTCTACTGTGCTAAGTTTTAAATCAATTCATATTCTAAAAAATATTTTTTGCTAGTTGTTGTTTTATTTTATTTTGTTGATAACAATATTTTTATTTGCTTATAATACTAATAATATATTTATTTTAATTTTTTTTTTTTTCAATGTTTTTGCACCATTTGTTTATTATGTTTTAGTAATATATTACTTTTTGTTACATAGTTATGTGTACAGTTTTTTGTTCTGTTTTTTTTTTTACGAAAAAAGCTAAGCAAATTATAATGTATACATTTTATTGTATGGATTCTAATACACATAAGAAATTGTTCCTAGGGATAACTTATACAAGGTTTTTTTTCTTTTTTTTGTAACAAATTCGCCTATGATCCGTAAATAGCCTCAGCAAGTTAAAGTACCAAAAAGAAAATGAATGTTGAATGAATTTTGTAAAATGAAAATTTCGTTGCCTTCTTCTTCGTGATATCATTTTTGATTCAACATAGTTTGTAGTTATTTGTTTATATTTTTTAATATGTACGTTTCTTTTTTTTTGTTTGTTTATTTAATGATTCACTACTGCAAAAATGAAACGCAATTAAATTGCACTTAGTTCTCACAATGTATCCGTGATTTTGTTGGTTTTACATATTTTTATTAGTATATGTAACAATTTAGAAAGAATAATTTTAACTCTTACCGTACACATAGTAGGCACATAAGGAATAAAAATATGTATTAAAAAAATGTATATTTTTTCTCATTTGAACCGTTTTTTTTTTTTAGTTTTTTCTGGGAAAGCAAATTTTTTAAAATTTTAGAAATCAGTTTTTTCCTTATCGATTTGTTTTTATTTTTTATAAAGAAGTTTTTATATAGTGTAGCGAATCATTAAGGGTGGAACTTAAGTTTGGTTGATGGGTGGGTTTTTACTTTAAGGGGCGGACATTATTGTGTAGCTTGCGACAGTCCACATTATTTACCAATCGTCATTAGGTGGATAGAAATTAAGCAAGTCCTTATAAATTAATGGAAACGATTGCGGTGGTTGTCTATAGGCCTTACCAATAATCATTTTTAACCTTCAACTTAAATATTTTGACGATCACAATGGATAATTTTGTATGGACATTTTCACCATTGTGGCTTCGAAAAAGTTAGCCTGGACACTAAAAATGATTATTAGTACCGCGGTATGAGTTGTTAGTTTAGTTGTGTGAAAGTTAAGTTGGATTGAAAAAAAACTCAACTAAGTTAAGTTGTGTTCTACAATAGGAGCAATATTTTAAAAATCTAGGTTTTAGATGTCGTTGCTATTTATCGTTGAAAATGTTCAGTGGTGGAACAAATAGCAATATCCTAAAGTAGTCAAGAAAATGTGAAAGTATTCAAGCTTCTAAGGGTGCTGTGCTTATTAAGCTTTTGAAAAATTGAGATATTTATCATTTTTATGAAATGGCGCCCAACAACTGAACTAAAGCAACTAAGTCGACTGTACCTATATACGAAACAAACATAAATTCCGTCATGTATTCCAAAAGTTTGACATCTTTTCCTATCACAAAAATTTAGTTTATTGTTGTTCCGCAGACAATCCGCGACCAATTAGTCACCTAAACAGCTATCGCTTTTAGAAATACAAAAATACACGCAGAATCTGGCCCGAATCGCTATGTAAAGACAGAAAAACCGACCTATGGCAACAGTAATAGGGCATTGTCTTGTATTCACGTAGTTCTTGAATTACTGTCGAAACTCAAAACAAGAAGTTTTACCACAATTACATTGAGTAAATATAGTGAACTATCGAGATGAATTTTCTTTGCCCAACATAATGTGTATAAGCATGCTAAACCCATTCCGGTCTAGTAAAGGAACGTGTGTACGTAATGTTATGGACACTATGGTTCAGCCAAGTCACTCCGGGTTTGTTGTTGCGATCGGTAGCAAGTCAACGCCACTGATAAAGTCGATTTCAACTAAACGAATCCAAAAAAACTCCGTATTTTGCGAGTAGTCCGTAAAGCGATGTTCATGTTGAGACTGAATTTCTATGTCCATTTAGCTGTGACTTACGTTTTGACACTTAGAACATTTAAGTCAAGTCTTGGTTGGAAACGTTAACATGGAAAGCCGACATCAATATGTTTGACTATGTATCATCTTAGCATATGTGGTTTTAATTTCATAGCCACACTTTCCAGTGCAAGTCAACACAAACCAATAAGCGTCATTTCCGGTTCCGTTAAATAAATACAACCATTCACCCTTATTCCGAGTGGCGTTTTACTTTCACGACGTTTGTCGTTATTGGAGGCGTTTCATTTTGGAAGACTTATTCCCTAACTTCCACGACAGGGTTCGAAGTCGTCGGTAAGTAGTTCACATTCCACATACGATCCAAACGAGCTAATCAGTGCTGACAGATAAATTGTTGTTGGTTGTATCAGTGTTTTGTTGTTTATCTTTTTCGAAAGAAATTCTCAGTTTAATTATTTTCGTATTCCATAATGTTTTTTTAGAATGTAAGGAAATCTTCATTAGACGAAATAAAAGATAAGCTCGTGGAAAGTACCTACATGGTCGCCGTCTGTGCAGGCGATATAATTCGCTGCGACTGCGAGATTATTGACTGAGGGTAGCTACCAGAATGGTGTAGGAAAACATTTTAATTAAGGACGAGACGATCACAGCCTACATTTATAAAATATGTTTTAAAGTGATGCTCACAAAAACTTTCTGCCAATCTTTTCCATTTCTTGATGGTGGTCTAGGCTGGGTCATTATTTAAATTCCATTAAATTGTTTCTGGTTTGGTACTTATAACCCTTGAAAAGAATCTATTTTCAGTCGATTTTCATTAATTGGCGTTCACTAATTTGTAAACGACAAAAATCGTCGTTTTTCTTGTCGTTTTGTGGCGTTCAACGCCTTACAGAATGGCAGTGAAGTTTCTCATATGACGTTCGTCGTACGCCAATAGGTTCCACATGCCGTTCAGTGACAAATGGCGTTCAACGACTCAAAAACGCCACTCGTAATTCCAAATTCAAATTAGCGTTTCATAAAGCGTCGTAAACGCCACTTCACAAGTGGGTGCAGCCTTTTGCCACATGTGACGAGGTGCTACCAATATGTGTTGATGTTTGCCATATCAAGGGTGGAATTTTTTTTGAATTTCCTACAAAGCATCAGAAGATGCTTTCTGTCACAAGCTACACAACCCACATTACTTCACAAATAAAATTCAATTTTACCTAGAAAACCTACATTAAAAAAAATTACATAATGTATACATTATATACATAATACACATTTGTACATATGTTGGTATACGTATTTATATTATAAAAAAAAAATTCATTTGGGTATTCCTTCGCTTGGCCATACAATTTACAATCCAAATAATTTGTGTGTCCTTGAAATTGACCATTCCAAAAGTTCCGATTAAGGGGGCGGGGGGCGTGAATCCACATTCATTTTGTATGGAGTTTTGTTTTACATTTATAAATGCTCATATATCTAAATAATCTACGGTTTTAATTTAAATTACTTGTCAATTCAATAATAGTGACAATAATCAATATCATATATTTATATACTATATATGTGTGTGTATACATATTAACAAATTCTGTCTTGTTTTTTTTTTTTTTTTTAATTTGTTCGTTTGTTTTTATTTTGACTAAAAAATACTCAACAATTTTCCGTTGAAACCATTTTTGTTTTACTATTTAATGCAGCACTCTACACATTTGCATGTATGTTTAATATGTTTTTACAATTTTATACTTCTTTGCTATTCATTTTTATTTTACTTCGTCTTAAAATCGCTTTTATTTTGTTAAATTTTTTTTTGAGAAAAATCTTGGTTTTATTTGTTTTATTAATAATTTCGTTTTACTCCATTTTGTTCGTAGTTTAAATTAGGTATTGTCAAATAATTAACTTAAGTGAAACTTGTATAATTGAAAATTGAAATTACACACTAAAAATAGTATTTTGTATATAACAACAAAAATATATTATGCACTCTAGTATAGTATATAATTTTTGTTTTGTTCTTTTTTTTTTACTTTATTCCTTGCTTTTGTTTTATTTTTTGCTATGATCTTTAGGTATATATGTATTTTATTTATTTTACTTCGTTATTATCAACCGCGTTCCACAATCCAGAAGAAAATTATTGTTTTTTAATTTTGTTTTTACCTTTGTCCTCTGATGTATTACATATTTTATTTTTAGTACGTTTAGTGATTAATCTTAAGTAACAAATCGGTGGCTTTTTTATCATTCCTTGCCTTCCCTTAACTATATGTTATTAAGAAATTTAAAAAAAGAAAAATTTGAGCTGTATGTTGTTTAGTTTTTTTTTTGTAAATAAATATACATAGTATACAAAAAGTTATACAAGAAATAAGTGTTGTGGTTTGGGTTGTGTTGTGAAGGGTTGCACCGCAATTTTTTTTTATTGAAATTCTAAAAACAATACAAATTATGTAACTGTAATAACAACCATTGAAAATAGAAAAAGATTTTTATCATTTCGTAAGGATAAATAAAAAAATCTGCCTGAAAAAGTCGGGTCTAGAAAAATAAATTCGAAAGGGGATCATTATAAACAAAAATTAGGAAAAACAATTTGTTTATATATTATATATAATATATTATATACATTGTGCATGTTTTTGTTTTGTTTACTTTCTGCTTTAGAGTTTTAATTGACTACAACTAATTAATTTATCATTTGTTATTTTTAGTTTTCTTTTAGTAATATATGGTGAATATCAAATGTATTTATAAGTAAATATAAAGATTTGTTTAAAATACACATTTAAATTGAGTAATTTTTTGTATTATTATTATTATGTAGTTTTCTATTTTAATGTTTGTTTAAGAGGGCGGGCCATTTATAATGAATATTTTATTATTTGCTAATTTGTTATACTATTATGTTATTTATGTTGTAATGTGAATGTTTTGTTTTAGTTAGTAGTGTGTACGTGGTTTTAAGTTACTTTTTTTTCTATGAAAGGCCTTTAGGCCACTGATGAGTAGATAAACAAAATATTTCCAAACATCGTTGGCCTTTAGATTTTGCAGAGAATTTCGGAATACATGTTGGCCACATACAATATGAGGCAATAATGTTAACTAAAACCCAAGTACATTTTTTTTTATGACAATGTGTAAATTAAGTCAAAACTTTTCCGGTATTTTTTTGACAGCTTAAGTCATCCTAAGAAAGAGACTCTTTTATATGACTAGGAAAAGAAAACGAAATATAATTCCCAAGACTTATCTCGTAGATTTATATGTATGTATATTTGTTTTCCACCAATATTCCAAACAGTTATCAATAGCCTTGAGCACATAATCAACTTTGGCACTCATATTCTAAATACTGCACTAAGTTTACTACTAATCATCACTGTTAACTTTCTTTTTAAATACTTTATATGTGACGATTTGCCGATTGAAAGCTAAAATAAATGAATTGCCCTTGATAGCCCTGTCCAAAACTGCAACGTCTATCAAATTGACAACTTAAGTGAGGAAACAAATTGTGAATGCAGGGCCATAAGAATTTGTGAACTGCAATACGTTATTTTTGCGAGAATCTCTATCGTCCGCAATCATTTTCATTTACTTATGCCCACGAGTTGAACTGTCCTAGCTTTCCGGTAACTTACTTACATATTTTCTTCATTGAAAGTGTTCCATGTTAGTTCGCCCACTTGTTAGTTGGGGTTGTTATTCCCAAATGCGGGGCGGATGGTATTTTAAGCAATACTTCGATTTCGACCACCTTCGCTTTTGCTTATTCTCAAATGCAAACTGTGCTTTCCAGTTTTTTTCCAATTTTCCATTTATTTTCCCAAAAGTTTGACAGCTTTTTCCCGTCACAAAAATTTAGTTTATTTTTTATCCGCCAGCAATCCGTCACCTATCGCTTTTGAATGGATCGAAAAGCTTTTGGAAACACAAAAATACCAATCCGCCATGAAAAGCGATCCGCACGCATTTGGGAATAAGCCCCCTGATTTCTCATTCGTTTTACGAGAACACCCTATCACCTACCGATTTCTAACAAGAAAGTACAATTCAAAATGAGATCCCAGACAGTGTCATGGACATGGACAATTGGACAATCACCCTATTCCCGTTTGTCTTATACGACTCATGTGTCGTCGACTTAAGAACAAAATTAAAAACATATAGTCGAGAGATATACAACGAGAATAGGGGTGAAGATCTAACCTATTAAAAAACGTTTTTAAAATAAGTGCACACTTCTGCCAATCTAAGATTTAAATCTCCGAAATTCTCACATCTACTAAAATACCAATGACAAAAATGATTTTGAGTAAAAATAAGAAGAAAATGCCAACAAAAAATTGTTCCTATTGAATGGTGATAATTGTGAGTTTTTTTTTAAGAGATACTTAATTTGTTGTTTTGTTTATTTTATGCTACATTTTTGTTATTTTCGTTGCGCAATTATTGTGTACATTTATATATTTCTTCCACACATATATTTGTTTTGTATATATTTATTTAAATTTATATGTACTCGGCTTGATACAATAGGTATTATGTATTTAGATTTCTACAAAGATTTTATTTTTTCTTTAATATTTTGTATGGTTTTTTTTACAATAATGTGTGTGACAACAAGAATTAATGTCAAAAAGATATTTCATCACATTTTTCAGATTTGTGTTTTTATAATAAAATAACACTGTATATTTCATTTAGTATATATATATTTAAATACATTTGTAAATATATCTCAGGTTTTTTTTTTGTAATAATAAATTTATTTGCTAAGTTGTTGGATAGAAATGCAAATTACATTGCCAATCTGATTTTGTGTAGTTTTTCATTTTTGAAATTTCGGAAAAGTAATTTGCATTCATATTAACAATTGCATATACTTCATTATCATTTTGTTTTTTTTTTTAATAATATATTTATGAATAACAATATTTTTTAATGTATATATATATTTTTTGTTTTTTCGCTAAAGAAGTTTGTCTTGTTATTTTTTATATATTTCAACACACAAATGTTTTTTTTTTGTAGTACATTTTACAAGTATATATATATATATAATAATTATAATAATAATTAAGTAGATTACATACCTAGTATTAGTTGCATTATTTATTAATTATTTTTTATATATATATTATCTAATTTGACACAACCGCATATTTTTTCTTTTATTTTATGTTTATACTACAACTTATTGTTTTTTTTTTTTTTTAGTTTATTATTTGAGAAATTTCTATGTTTTTTTTTATGTAGATAATAAAATTTGATTTAGGTTTTTTTGTGGATGTGGTGTATGTGCAAACAAATTTAGCGCGAAAATAGGGAGACATGACGAAAATTCAGGATAAAATAATAAAAAAACATTTAATGGTTATAAATATTAAATATTTATGCGACAAAGTAAGCCATATATGCATTTAAAAATAAATAATTCATGCATACTTGTAATAATGTCGCCCATTGGTTTCATGTTTATAAATTAAATACAAATTGAGTCTTTTACTTTGCTTCGCATTTCCAAAAGATTTGTTGGTTTTTTTTTTCAAATTAATGGCAGTTCATTTTGAAATTCGTTTTTTGTTTCCTTATTTCTTTTTGAATTATTTATTCTTCGCTTCTTTTTTATAATTTTGTTTTGTTTCTGATGCTTTTAGTTTTTTTGTTGCGTTTTTTATTACAAAATTTGAGCAGAAATATTTTGGTTTAAGTCGCTTTCGCAATAATTTAAACCTTAAACGGAAAAATGAAATAAATAATTAAATCAATCAAATGAATTATGAAGACAAATTATGTGTGTAGACTAGGACTAGGGCTTTAGACAAATAGGTCAGTAAGAATTTCTCGGTTTTTATTTTTTTAGAAAAGAAAGGCAAAAATAGCAGTGAACGCTGAGATGAAAATTATGATTATTAAGCAGGACAGAGTTGGCTTATTAAGTGTGTACATGCGTTTTTTAAAGGTGCTAGTACACGGCATGTAACAAGCCACATACGTACGTAGCTCTGTGTAAATGTGGAACGTGTTGTTACAAACTAAGACCGATCCGACAGCATCTTCCACATTTACGGCGGAAGTATTCTGGATCTTTTGATAAACGTTATATTGATTTATTTAAAATGTATAACTGGTAAGGCAATTCAATTATCATGAAAAGGTCGTTAAAGAATATTTTAAAACAACAAAAACTAAATAGGAACCGTAAAGAAGAAAGTACTGAAGCGCTTCGGGAGCCCATTAATAGTATTGAACAATGTAAGCTTAGGTTAAGGTTTATGAGAGAGAGGTCTCATCCGGCACTAAGCTATTCAGGGTCTATCGCGATCCCTGAAGGGAACCAATTGCGGTATCATACACTGGAAAAACACTTAAACACTTGGCAAAAACACCTAATTTCCCTGTAAAAGTCAAGTAGCCCTTTATAATTATTGGTATGGTATATCTTCTCTAAATGTTGGAAGAAGGATCTGCCCAGAAATTTCCTTCGACTGCGACATATTGCTCCACATTCTCACAGAATATGCGTTATATCTTGCTCGAATTGCGGGTCATAACAGAACCTGCAAATGTCTGAGTCAGTTCAAATATATTTGCTACCAGAATTTTGGTGCGGTTGATGTGCGGCACCATCTTTAGGTTTCTGTTGAATGGTTTGCGATAATCTTGTTTGGTACCTACATATTTTTATTAAATTTGTCGCATCGTTGCAAACACTACATACGTGCTCTAGAAAATTAAAGTAACCCAGCCGCTTGTAAAAATAAATGAAATATCACTACGATTGCATATTCTTTGAATATTACATTTTTGGAATAAAAAACTAACTAACTGCTTGTATCACGCAGTATATAGGAATGGGTGGGAATGTTAGTAAGGAAAACGTCTGGCGGCATGGAAATGGAAACTTGAAACACTAGAGCATAATCGAATTTCTTTATCGGCTATTGTGACAAAGGTGATTCCAAATCGAAATTGAAGGTATAAAAATGACTATTGAATAAAGTGTTCTGCATTTGTTTGACCAAAGACCAATCAAATATAACTTAGAAAATCTTTAGCTAAATTTGGTAAAATTTACTCACACTCGGTTCGTGTACACAAAAATTGGACAGAGAAATTTATTTTCTACTCGTTTTTAGAAACATATTGATGCAAAGATCAACTTTAATGTCGTGTATCATTAGCCAAAAAGAAGCGTTCAGAATAAAAACAAAATTTCTGAAACCGTTGGTAAGTAAATCAACTCTTCTGACGATTGTGAAAAAGAGTATTTAATTGGCTTCCCGATTCCAAGTTCTAACTCAGTAGGCACTTACAAAATTACAGTTTTTTTTTTTTTTGGCAGCTCAATAGATTACATTTTTACATTTCACTAATACCTAAGTGGAGTCGACCAAAAACGGTTTTTATGTTCTCCTAATTTCAGAATAAGTAATGTAAAACGACATAAACAATTTCTTCAAAGAAAGCTAAGAAATGTAAAAGCTGCGTCCGAATTACCACATGAATAATCAATAGTGATGGAAAGGTAGCCCTGAGTAACTGGTGACTTAGTGATAACGACATAGGTAAATAATAAACTTCCACTTTATTGAATTTGGGCAAACTATCAATATCAGAAATCTGAACACACATACGATCTCATGCTTTATGCCTACCAAACGAAAAATAGCTCGATCACATGTAAAATGAGATTCTTTTTGTCATACGTGTGGCGAAGTATGAAACTAGCTTATAAGCATTAAGGATTAGTTTCGTATGCACAATGTTCTTTCCGACAATTTACATTAATCAATACAAATGGTCCATTCAAACAAATGTGGTCAAACTACTTTCACGTGCGCAAAAGTTTGGCAGAAGAGAACCACAACAGTGTAGCGAGGAACTGCTCATCCAAATAAAAATTCCTGCAATTTTTAGTCAAACGAATTTCTTTGGGATAGTTTCTAGTTATCTGCAACTCACGGTTGGCTATTAAACCTTTCAAATATCGATTTGTAATCACGTATTTTGCAATAAAGGGGAAAGAGCCCACATTTTAATTTCTTCAAATGAAGCGACCGTAAATCAGTTAAATATAACGTATAGGTACCTTTTTTTGCTGATATTTAAATCTTCCCACCTAAGAAAATATGCATTGTTAGGGAAAATTAAATAGAGCGGCGCTAACTGTTTTTTTTTTATTTATCTGCTTTAAAATAGTAGCGACTCTCTTGTTGTTGTATGAAAACCTACAACTCCTAGCATGACCCTGTTTTGGATTGTATAGCACAACAATATTTGCTAAAAACAACGAATGAACATCGCTTGATTTGAGGAAGACTCAAATCACAAACACCACTGCTATTTTCGCCTCCTCTTTTAGTAACATCCAAAACCTACAAGTAATGACTAAAAAATTCTAAGAAATCAAATACATCACATTTAAAATAAACTCAAATTGATATTGCTTTTACTTTCGATTATGTTTTCTCTTGTTCAGTTTTGATCGGTTGTTCCAAAGGTTTACAAGAGAAACAATAAATTGTAAACGAATTCTTATTGTCATCGTAAGAGAAACATAAAACTAAAACGTTCACATTGTTTGTTCTCTTCGTGTATAAAGTGTAAACTCGTTATTTTGTGTATTGCATTTCTTTTTTTTTATATTATGTATGTAAATAAATATTATGTGTACATTTGTTTTATTTATAAATTACCAATGTCTATGAATTACATAATAATTTTGTATCTTTTAATAGATTTTTACTAAGGAAAAAATGAATAAAGATTATAATAGAAGGGGGTGTGCAAACTAACAGTGATACTATGTATTCCCTTTTCTCTCTAAATAAACAACAATAACTACGACTAAATAATATATTGTCTGTCTTCTTGTGATAAATTAAATAAATAGTATATGATTTTCTCCACAAAAAAAAAATAATAGTTCAGTTTAGCAAATTATTACACTATGCGACATACATATGCTATAATATTATGTTTGTATGTATGTATAATATGTATTTAATATATATATTAATTTATTTTATGTTATTTTAAATGTTTCAAGTGTCTTCTTATTTAAATAAATAATATATAGGTAAATAATTATTAATAGTTTTAATTTCTCATGTCAAACAAGTCTAGTGTTGTTTTTTGTTTTTTCATGTTTTTTGTTTTTGTTCATTTTTTTATTTTTAATATTATTTAAATTTGTATGTTCTAAAAATTTATATTTTAAAATATCACGAATTGTATGTTTCGCATTATGCACTGCATAATGGGAACAATACCATAAATTAAAATAAATATAATAATAATGTTTATGCATTTTATTGCTTGAATTTATTTCTCCTCTCTACTTTCGATCTTTCTTTCTATCTTTGTGTGTGTGAGTGTTCACAATTTTGAACAACAAAACTTTTCCATTTCGAATACTCTGCTGACTTTTTTGTTTTTTTTTGTTGCGTTCTTTGTTAATATTCTGCGAATAAATATTAGTTTGTTCTTTTCATTAGAGTGTTTTTGTTTGTTGGTTTTTTTTTTTTTTTTTTTGAGAATGACTTAATTATGCATACCATGTATAATATGTTATATATTATATATATATATATTTTTTGTTGAGTAAAAAATGTACATCTCAAAAGAAATGCACTGCATATTTAAATATATTCACTAATTATTAATAAATAATATCAATATATATATATATATTAATTATTTTTTTCTTTCTGAATTAATATTAATCAATCGAGAGAATTTGCTGTCTGTTCTCTGGGTTAATATTAGATTCGCCTGTCGGTAGTTAGTACAACACATTCTCATGCATTTCGCACGTCTAGCATTCATCATTAATTAATCAATTAACATTTAAAATTAAGGTGTATAACAAAATTTTGTTGTCTTTTTGATTTTTGTTGAATTTCGTTTTGCGCATTTGCTATTTGTTTTTACTTCCAATGCTGCTAATACTATAAATTATCTTTTCATCTATATATATGGTTATTGAGTTTATGTTTCCATTTGTTATTATATTGCTTATAATTTTTCGTTATTTTTCTCTAGTTTTTTGTTTAGTACACTATTTTCTTTCCTACTACTGTATGTTGTGTGATGCGTTCTCATTTTTTGTTTTTCTTTGTTTATATAATAATAATTTACTTATCTATATTCATTTATAATTAACTATGTCTTCATCTTTATGTTTTTTTTTTATGTTAGGTTCGTACATATTTTAGTTTTTGTTTAATATATGTATATACGTTTTACTTTAATATTATATATATCTATGTTTTGTTATTTTAATAAATACTATGAATTATGTTCGTTATTTTGTTGTCTGCTTAACCTCTGTTAGTTGCATCTCTATATATGTTAATTATTATATTACATTTATATATCTCAACTCAGTATGTTGTGTATGAGTTTCGAATAATATACATATTTGTGTATATATATTTATTTTTTATGTTCTCCTGTTTCACGTTTAAGCAACAAAAAAAAAACTATCTTTGGTGTAGCCTAAATATACCCACAACAAAGTTCTGTTTTTTATATAAATATATTTTTTTTGTTTTCATTTGATTTGTGAATGATGATGACTTTTTTGTAAATTGTATTATTGTTTGTCCTCGAAATTAACATGGATAAATGCCTAAAATACACAAATCGAAGTGGATAGAATTAGTTAAGGATGTGGCAATGCACATGGGGCATTATATTGCAGAGGGAAAAAGAAGATATTTAATAAATTCTAACAGAAAATTAAATTAACTCTTACAAATCATAAATTAAGTTGTTTCATGCTGCTAATTCTGGATTTCTCAATTACCTTGATAGTTTTGGGGCCAGATGGTGGGTACATTCTATAAAGAAAAATTTAATATTATTTCCATGTATATATTTTATTAGTATTAATGGTTTAACTTTAACTTAGATTTAAATTTAAATAAAGGATACATGCGTAGGTAGAGTTTGGAGGAGAAGGTACAACAAGAATTGTAACAAGCTGTAAAGTGATATTTGAGGTCAAAATGATGGCTGGGGCCGAAGAATTTTCGACGATATCTTGGATGGACAACGCGACAAAGAGACTTACCGACTTAACCATGAACCGAGCTGGTCGCAGGTGCATGTTGGTTCAGGCTCATATCCGCTTGGACATTTTAAAATTAATGAATGAATGAAAAAATTAAACCCCGCAACTGACGAGTGACGAGGGATCGAGATGACTAGAGAGGCCAACAGATATGTCCCGGACTATAGCGCATACTACAAGTGAATCTGAGAAAATATTTGCCTCAACTGTTTCAGCATAAAGCCGAAAAATTCCATAGAAAGCCTGTTGTTTTGTATCATCAGAAGCATCTGTTTTTTTATATCCGATACAATTAATATTGATTCGTTCTTAGATAGATACACAAGGCTTTGTAGGTTTTGCACAAAATGAATATAGGCCCAAACAAACCACGTTATAGAACAAGAAACTTATAAAGACATTAAGCAGTGTTCGACATGACATTCACGAAATAATGCATCATCAGACACAATGCAAGCAGAGCTCGAAAATAACTCTCAACCTTTATTTTCAATTGGTTTCTCACTGAGAGATATTACATTCGGCTTCGACATTAAGGGCTTGCTCTGAGATTTATTTATAATTACCTTTTCGCTCTTTGGTTGATTTTTATTTTTAAATTTTAGATTTATCACTCCTTAGTTAACTTTTTCCACAAAAATGAAATGGAAATGATCAACCAAAGACCTCATTCTTCGAAAGTAAGTTTAAAAAGTCAAAATTGTATTGAATTCAGTGTTGTCGTTCTTATTTAACACATTATGTAGCTATTGTCGATTGGGCGAAATTAATTCTGTTGTGTAGATACTCAGGTTGTTTAGTTTCGATGACTTTTAGCAGGAAGAACAATGTCCGAAATTTCATTAGGCTATCGAGGCAGCACCCACATATGCTTTTAGAGAACGCAGAAACAGGATCGTAGTAACGCAGACTTTAGACATAACCTAATTACCTAATTTTTTAGATTATTCCAGAGTTATTTCCCAGGAGTGAAAGAACTGAATTTGTTTTCATAGAACTAGGTTTTTGCTGTTATAATTTTCATAACGACTTGACATATTATTACATAAACTATGAATAAAGAAAATGGCTTTATACGGGATATCATCATCTGAATGGGTAATAAGAAATATTTTAAGAATTTTAGAATTAAGTTTGACTGCAAGTAAACTCGCAAGGGTTTTAGCAATACCTTTTCTCATTACTTGTGTAGTCGGGACACTTTCACTTGCACTGAACTTCCTTAGACGAGTGTTAACTGTTAACCAATGACTCTTCAAATCACTAATGCAATTCCACATGCGCTGCTAACTAATGTCAATAGTTATAGTGAAAAATGTACAAATGAGATTTATTTTTTTCTGTCAGTGATATCTCTCAGTGGTTGACCGAAACCATACAAAACAAAAATAAGGGTTTCTCTCTGAGCGTAACCAAAGAAAATACTGTGCAAAGAAACTGATTATTATGTGATCAAATTTAAAATTCTCAACAACTAAGAGTTATATTAAGACCTTCGAAAAGGTTAAGAGATACTTTCGAGCTCTAAATGCAAGAGACAGAATGTTAATTGACAGTTCTTCGTACAGTCCTTCTTTCCATTCATGTAGTTATATTGAAGATGATATAGACATCACATGACATGATCGGACAGAACGTCACAATCAAAGCTATCACTTTAACGTAGTAAGTGACTTTGTCTACCTCATCTTTGCTATAAATGCTGATATTAAAATCTCAGTAGAATTTAAACGAAGAATAATTTTACCAACCGCTCTTTTTGGGCTGAGAAGGCAGTTGAGTAGTAGAACCCTATCCCAAACTCTGTATAAGACCTTAATCATCCCAGTCCTGCTTTATAAAGATTGGTCTCTAAAGTGAATGACGATATCCTCGGTCGCTTCGAAAGAAAGATTCTTTGAAAAATGTTAGGTGCCACCGATGGAAACAAACGTAGTAGCCACGTAATTTCAAGTAGGAGACCTTAATTTTGGAGTCCGCAAGTGGAGGCAGTTAGCTAAAGACCGGGCTAACTGGAGAGGCTTGTTAATTGAGACCTTTGGTTCACCCCGAACTGTAAAGCTGCATAAATAAGTAAGTCACCTATTGAGGACGTCCAACAGACATCGCAGACCGTAACCTTGACAGACGGACATGGATAAATCGTTATAAATGTAAAAGTGAATATACCTTAAGTGAATAATTCAGCAATTATTTGAATTATATTAATTTTAGTGTTTTAACCAAACAAAAAATATCCTCCTGCGGTAATTATGCTTGCCAATGTTTGTTTTTCAATTAAGAACGATTCAACAAAGAAAGATAGGAAGAAATCTAACTATGTACATGTACACATGTACAATCCTTCCACTTTATTTCTCTCGCTCTTCACAATTTACATCAAGCAATTGCACAATAATTATGCAATTAGTGCAACCAAACTAAAACAAAGCGAAAAATCAGCCCATCTAGGGTGCAATTAATTTATCAAGTGTCATCGGCAGCGGCAATCCGTTTCCACGACAAACACTTGAAAAACTTGAAAAAAATTAAATGAAAATTTGTTCAAAAAGAGAGCGAGTTTTATTGACACCATTACCACCACTCGACAGCACAATTTTATGAATCTTTATAAAGTTTGTATTGACTGAAATAACGACTTACCATTGGCACGCTGTAGTACTGATAGAATGGTTGATATTGCATTGAAGGTGGGTATAAAGTTGGCACACCAGCTGCTGGAAAATCAGTAACTTTTGTTAAGATTCACCAAGTCAAATTGAAGGGAGAAAATTTGTGTTTTATTGTATAATACCTGGTGGATAGACCGCTGCAGCAAACTGATCAATCGGCATATTGCTTATAGGAGCTGGTGGTGTTGTAGTATAGTAAACAGCACCATTTGTTGCAACAATTGACTGAAACAAAAAGAAAGCAAAATGTCAGGAAAGAATGTTTAATCACCAAAACCATCACCAAAACACTTACTTGCTTCTTGATAGCTGGAGCGATATTAAGCTTCCGATCCCTGAGCACGACACTTTCACCCTGTTGTTGGGAGAAGAAAAGACAAAGTAAATCATTTATTAAACATTTGTCATTACAAACCACTAACGATGTGTCAAACAATCAAAATGCTATAGCGTTCGTAACAAACAAACTGGTGGAACTTTCTTTCAAAAAATATTTATATTATATTCAATATCAAAGTTAAAAAGAAGCTTTATATTCAAATGAAAAAACAATATGAAAAAGTACATCAGTAAAATCAACGACAGAAAAAATTTAAAAAAAAAACTTATTTATAACAATTTTCCAATTAAACTAAGAGACCTTGTGTGAACGAAACGAACCAAGGAAACGAAACGGAATTTCTCACATTTTTGAAAAACGAAAAGAACTGATTTATTGGTGCGTGAGGGCAGAAAACGAAAATCAATATAAATTAACTGAGATTTAGAAAATATCCTATTTCTAGTACTGGTGCTGTATAACCTCATTAGGTGAACACATTCTGGGTTTTACGTATACTTTATTATATTCATACTATAGAAGCGAATTGAAAAACGAAACGAGAACGATATAGAACCATAGAACCAAGTGTTTAAAGCTTTTCACTTATTTAAGATTTTTTTTTTTTAGTTTTAAATAGAGAAAATAAAGTGCTCATGGAATAATGTAAACAAAAAAACAAAGACAAGAACTGTGTGTATACAAAATGTGTAAGCAAAACTATAAACAGTGTTTTCATTTTTGATTATAGTACATTTGTTTGTTAGATTGGAAAAGTTGACAAATTTTTACAGTAAATTATATGACAAAAACTAATTGAACGATTACTGAACCAATTAAAACTTTGTTTTCTTTCCAATGAGGCTATACAGGTGTAATTCGAGTAATTCATCCATACCGTACAGAAGAGTAATGGACTTCAATTTGAATCTTCTATTTTCGGATACAACTATTTGAAGCGGTTTCAAAGCTTAGCTATTTATGCTGCATTACAAAATAAAAATATATGGAATGGG
Source organism: Cheilosia scutellata (assembly GCA_955612985.1). Classification (NCBI taxonomy): domain Eukaryota; kingdom Metazoa; phylum Arthropoda; class Insecta; order Diptera; family Syrphidae; genus Cheilosia; species Cheilosia scutellata. The sequence goes on along the minus strand of OY015311.1, from coordinate 6,325,242 downwards.
TTTCTCTAGTCTAAGACACTAGCACTAGCATTAGTTTCTAAGGTTTTAAAAACAGTATGCCTATTATTGCGAGCTATTGGCAGCCGCCAAGTGACGACTAATATTTTCTCAATCAAGTAAACTTTGGTTTGCCAGCGAACAACAATCAAGCGTTGAAGTAAAACTAAAAGACGCGAGTTTGTGAATTATACATACATATATTTATTATAATATTAAATAAAGTAAAATCGACATTACAAATGTTGCTCTGGGGTCAGGTTTAGATCACTTTCATACTAGTCAACCATGGCCATTTCATACCCCTACAACTGATTTATGAGACAACCGAACTTCAGACCAACTTATTCGAAATTTCATCCATCGAAAGTCCTCACAATGAAATTTACTCGTACATGTGACAGCACCATTGAGCACTTGCCATGGCATATCCACTGTCAATAAACGCAGAACGAAATGAAAATAAGTGTTGGGAATATGTATGTACATAGGTATATAATTTGACACTTCAAATTGCATTTACAAAAAATATATATCTAGCAAAACTTGTTACAGTTGAATCTACTGTAATTAATTAAATCATCGACAGAGTTGTAAAGAATGCTTTTACGAGCTCCTTTAATATCGCACATGTGACCTTCAATGCCAAAATTGGAATGATAGAGGGCAATACTCGGTATTTATAGTCCACACTACACGACTTGTCGTTTACCGGGCAAATGATTTCCCGTCGGACGGTGTAAAATATCGCGTTTCCTACAGCTCGAAGTTCTAAGAGAAACTGACTGTCCCATGATCAAAATGTTAAGAGCGCCAGATTTATTTATCACATTGCGATTTAGGGACAGAGGAAAAAACCCTTTAGAGGTGGTAACATCCACCATACTACCTACGGGTACATTTACTAGTATCGCGAAGAGTCCAGCGCCGAATCAGAAGACACTGCCAGAACTTTTGACAAGTGCATTTCTCTCAAATTCTCAGGAAGTCCGGTGTCGTCAGATTTAAGTGCAGAAGACCAGTGGCAGTGATGCCAAGGAGCCATGAAGTGCCGCTTCTACTGTGGTATCACCTACTCATTTATAAGATTTATTAAAGTCATGATTCATGAAGCCCAATTGGAATTTCAGCATCGATTGCCAACTACAGAGGCATGCTTATAAGTCTACTCTTGATTGCATGAGGTATTCTGTCCGGAAAAATATGTAAATGACTAAAGCCGGGACCCATTTCAAATTATTTCAATGACAATAAAAGGCTCAGCAGTACAAAGTCAATTATCACAGCTCCATAAACATTTTCACATTTCAAATTTTACGGTCATAGTTTGAACACTACAAATTGTATTTCGATTGGCGCTTTTACTTTTGTTTCAATGCAATGTAAATTTATACACCTTCAACCTCTTAGAAAATTTTTAACAAATCTTATAAATATCATCCTCAGAGGTGAGTTCTACTTTAGTTCCAGCACTATAATTGTGTTTATTCAAATTGACAATGCACGCTATACAATTGATTTATATTTTTTTATTAAGAGCAAAGCTTAACCCAATGGGCTGTTCATTAGTTTCAAATCCAATGCCGTATACATGGAATAGAATGAAGCCAACCGTGTAAATCCAAATTAGAAGTATTGACGCCGCGAATACTGACTGGCCGCAAAACTCCCCTAATAATTGTTATTTTACGCTCAACTTAACTCGTTTTGGTGAGTTTACATGATTTTAAATTCTTGCTCCATGACCTAGCTGCAGTAACACAGTTAATAGTTGGAGAAGGGGGCTTGGAGAAACCAATCGTGCGTTACAATAATAATAAAAATGTTGTTAGATTTTTAAAGAATTCTACACATTTATAATAGATAAAGGGCAGCCGTTTATGGCTTCGATTTTGTAACAAAAATCCTTCCATCCTCAAATGAATGGAAATTAATAGAAGCATATCAATACAGCAAGAATGATGTCATTGAACTTGTTCACATTGGCACAGATTTTCCATGCGGAAAATGTTTGGTTGTGGTCAAACTGATGTTTAACATTTCTCATTAGTTCCTTCTTTATTTTGAATCATGCGCTTGAAAATTTAAGCAAATTATGTATTTGTGTTCTCTTTTCTTTTATATCTATCCCGTTTGTCGTCAGAAGTCAAGAATTTCTCCATAAAGGACATTAGTTAGGTAGTGGGGGGTGAGGGGGGGGGGGGGGGGGTGTTGGAGCACATTACCACGTTGGTTGTGAAAAGGAGAGATGTACGAGTAAATTCAATGAGTTTTGCGTCTAGTGGGTAAATATTTACAACCAAAAAAACGACCAAAAACATGGGTAGTTTTGGAAAATTGTTTTATTGTTCAGCTGTTACAGAAAGTGATAAAGAACTTTACTTATGTGGAAGCAGAGAATTCAATTTTACTCTGCGGGTTACATGCGGTATACGAGATATATGTACCTAGTCTTGTGAGGCGGGTAGGATATAAAACTAACTGAAAATGGTATAAGAGAAACCAATTTTTGAAGATGTCAGTAATACAATAAATTATTTAAATCATTGTGCTATTGTACCATTTTGGTTGCTATAGTACACCAAGAGTTTTGCACCACAGCATTACATATCAGGTCCTGTTATTGTTTTCGCTAACATGCTGTACACACGCACTATAAGTTGAGTTGAGTTCACTACTAACAATTTCAACAAGATTGCTTTGTTTTAATTCAAGAGAGTGTTAACATGTAGGTACCTACATCATATCCATGACCTGATGACCTGATTAATAGTTACAAAAAACATAAATGTAAAAACAATAAAAGTCGTCTTCTACATATTGCTTGACCTTTTGTATTTATAAACAATCGATGAGCGTGAAAAAAGTAATCTTTATAGATAATAAAAAAAATTGAAAACATCAATTTACTCGTACAAAGGATGTTTGCAATTGCATTTTGTTTGCACTTGCATTTTCATTAACAAAAAAAAAACTGTTTTCTACGAAATCGGATTTAAGTTTAGATTTACACTGCGATTCAATTAAATTTACATTCATTTTTATGAAATTCGTCTGCTTTCTGTAAAGATTTCTGAAAATTCTGTTATCTAATGCAACCTTACTATGTAACAATTTGTACGTAGTTGTGCGACGCACGTCTGTTTCGGGTATAATATGGATTGCACAAATTGGTCATATATAGTATGTAATTTAATTAAAAACATGGAGAAGTCAAAACTAACGAGATCTACCGAAAATCTTAAGCCTATAGGGCGCAGCCATGGTCTGAAAGAACCGAGGCAAATGTGCAAGAAGTACAAAATATTTCTCTGTGGGAAAATAACAAGATTTGTGAATATGCAAACGTTCGGCGGCATTGGTGAGAAAATGTAACTGTGTAAACATGTTAATAAACATATTGTAATTGCCCATTTTTAATCCTTTTTCCTCCAATCTTGAAGAATTGGCAACCATAAGCCGAAATTGCTTCCGCAAATTTATTAACACCGCCGAGTTATTTAGGTATTGACTAGAACCAACACTCTTTGGTAATAGATTCAACAAAGAATGTCCTAATTAAGTATGCCTGCCTTTTTGTAGACAATCACCACGGCGGCCCTTCCTGGCTACCTAACATTCGCGGTACAACAGCTAGTAATTTGATATAGTTTGATTACATAATTTGAAATGCTGTAGGACTAATGACACGTGCCAGGGATATTTTACAAGACAGCAATTATTTTAAATACCTACAATCTGATCTATAATATGTACACGCTATGGAGTGTCGGTATTGTGTGCAGTCACCCACGACGCCCCCCTTTCTTTTAGTTCCCTACTTTGGGTCTGCCGGATTTTCGTTATATTAACATGTCTCATTTTGCCAGAGTAACCCCACCACGCGCTACTCGCTTCTTTTCCATGTCGCTTTTTTGTTTCATCGGAGTTCGGAATTTTGAAGTTTCACTCTCTTATGTCTTATTTTGTATCAGCTGCCTCGCAACGCGCGATACCTCCTGTTTCCTGTCGCAATTTTGTTCCATTGAAGTTCGAAATTACGGCACAACGAACCATAAAGAGACTTAAAAATTTCTAAATTCAGACGGAAATTACCTTCGAAGTGTATTCACGGTCTCTGAAGTGTCACACAGGAAACTATAGCGTGTGAAATTCCACATTCCGAATGCACCTCACCTTCTCTACTTATACTTAAGTTGGTAAATCTGACCTATTTTCGAGAAAATCTAATTTAGCAAAAGGAAATCTGGATACTATACAGATCACAATAACTACTTGTTTGCACTCTCAAAATAATATTTTTGAGATTACTTCGTTTTACTTTTATATCTATTATCAGACTTAATTTAAAATATATTCACAAATGTGTGTGACCCACGTGTAGTAGGCCTGCATTAGAAAAAAAATCGAGTTAACTAGCAAAATGCACGAAAGCTTTGATTTCAATAAAAACTAAAATAAAAAATAATAACAGAAATATTAACTAGTCCACACTTTATAGTAAAACAACAAGTCCCACGCGACTACATTTCTACATTTTGGTCAATGCTTCTATCTAGATACACTGCAACAGAAAAATAATTTATTTACATCTGATTAAGTTTGTTTTAGTTTTTCTTCTTCTTTTCCACGTGGGAATGTATACTCATGTACGTAGGAAGTAGGTATACAAAATGAGTAACACAAAAAAAAATGTATATCTTACAGCAATAAAACACAAAACAAGAGAAATATGTAATAATAATAAACTTGCAGCATAAAGTGCGAAACTTTGAATCACCAACTCGAACCAAGACCACAAGGAATATAGTAAATTATATAAAACAAAAACTATGTTCCAACAAAAAAAATTAAAGAAAATCCAGAACCAAACGAAAACTCCAAATTAAACGAAAAACACTGAATCCAATCCAATCGAACAAAGTTTCAATTTCTCAAAAAACGTATTTTCAACAACTTTTTATTTTTTCTTAGGAATTCAAAAATAAGAATTAAAATAAAATTGTAAACTGAACAAACAAAAATAAAATCTTCCCTGAGAGTGTTGGAGATATTTGAGAGGAGATAATATCGTAGGCACACTACACACATTTATGAATCAAGAAGAGGAGTTTATATTTGTTTGGGCCCTAAATGGGATGAGAATTACAACAAATTGTTATATATTAGCCCATGACGTGGCATTTCAACAAAATTGAAATTATAAATTGACTTTCTAGTGTAAATTAGAATTGTAGAACTTACCTCAGTTTGTAGCCGCTGAGCCTCTTGTTCCGTTTCAAATGTGACAAAGCCATAGCCCTTGCTAACACCAGCTCGATCTACGATAATTTTAGTCGACTTGACATTGCCATAGGCGGAGAAGACTCGACACAGTTCCGATTCTGTAGTATCGCCACTGGGAATTGAGAAAAAAAAAAATAAGAGACAGTTTTAGTTACATAGATTAGATTGTGAATAAGTGCATAGTAATAAATACCTAATGCCGCCGACAAATATGCGATTAGGGATCAGTGTCCCGTACTTTGGCGCCGACAGTGGTGCCTCCAGCTGGGCTGCTCCAGTGGGTGCTGCCATCTTATGCATTATTAGATCGATTTTGGGAGTTTTTTCTGCCCAATATCCTTTAGTAAAATAGAAATTCGTCGTCGTTGTTGTCGACTTGTTTTTCCTCGTTTCTCCGGGTGATGTTGTGTTGATTTAGCACAAGGGTAGCTCTGCGAGAATTGATTTGCAAATTAAAAAATAATTTAAGAAATTTTGTATGCGAACGAGACGAAAACATGAACAAAACTACAACAAAACTAGGAGCTGCCTACTAGATACAATGTGTGTGTATGGAATTCGTGCCGAACAAAGTGCCACTGGGCACAGTGGTTTTTCGAGAAATTTTAAAGGTCATCCTGGGAGGACCACATGCACCTCACCTACTCCCAAAAAGTAAATTTCTACCGTCAACAAAAAGTACAAACCAGAAACAGAATAAAACCAGAAGCACGATTCACTGATGCGTATACGTAACACTTTGTATATACACACACGATTTAGAGTTTTTCCTCCGCAGATACACACAATTTTACTAAGAAGGTTTCGCCTTACACTGACTTGCTGAAAGGACTCGCTCCACACCGCACCGCAGTATACTGGCAATTATATATTTTATATTTTTCACACAACTTTGGGCAATCTTGAGAAGATTTGGTGGTTTTTCTTTGAAGTTCTACAAAGGGCGAACAATGGCGTGTCGAATCGATTCGTTTTCATCAATATCCTTGGCGAGTGGGTGTAGAGAACTGCTTAATTTTGCGATATACAATTACACCATTACACCAAATATAAAGCACAACTCGAGTCGCAGTCGTCACGTCACACAATCACAGTGTAGGTTGGTATAAACTACTAGAACACACTACCAGTACCAGCCATCAGCCAAATATAGGTTAAAAATGAAAATTCCCATTTTCTCTCAACTACGACGACGAAAAATCCGATATATATAAAATTAGCCTTATCTCTCGCTCCCTCGTGCGCGCTGCTCTCCGACGATGGTTGGTGTGGGCCAAAAACCCATGAAACCATAGAGCCAAAGTCAACCATCATATTATCGGCATCGACGTACTGTATGTAATGCGGGGGCGGGGGCTGCAAACAGCTCTCGCTCTCTGGATCGCTACTTCAACTTTTTTTTCTTTAACTTCTTTTTTGTGAAAACACTAGGACTGGGAGCATCAGCAAGCAGCAGCCTCCCCCGTGTTTCTGTAGTGCATGCATTTCAGGGGCGCTTACGAGGCCACCCCCTAGTATCACTCTCATAACAGGCAGCAAACATAAAATAAAACAAAAACACGAGTACACAACACACCGAAGAGCAAACAGCGACGAGATTACAAATCTCAGAGTACATCATCATCCCATACATTTCATTTAGTATTTAGCAAAGAAACACGGATGAAATCGCAGTCGGAGGCAAGATAGCTCATCAAATTCTGGGGGAATCTCAGGAGACACCTGCAAGATTTACATTTTTCCCACTAGCCAAGTTAGAGACTTTTGCTCACTTTGCTTGCAGTACTAGACCAACGAACAACGACGATGCCAAGATGACATACTAACCTAGTTTTCCTCTCTCTTCTCTCTTCCACTAAAGAGAAAAAAAAAAACTTTACATAGCAGAACAGAATAGAATAGAAAAAAACAGCTAGAGCTCTGAGCTACTGAATAAGAAAACGTAATTTTTAGCCATTTTGCCAAGTTTTTTTTTTCTCAAAGCAAAATTCAATATCTTCATTCTTAATCCTTGAATCCAGTACACGTTATCAGTTCCTTTTACAACACTTACCGTTCGACAAAAAAATTTAATTTTTTTTTTTTCTTGACTTCTTTGGCTCACTTCGGAATATAGTTTTTATCTTTTTTCTGTACACGACACGAGAAGAAAAAACGTTTTTCAACACTTATTACAAATTGAAGATATTTTTCTTTAGAAACTAGTCTTTTTACGTTTGTAGGATATATTGGATTTTGAAGAAAATTTATATTCACACACAGACTGAGAGAGACTGAAAAAATTCCTTTGCACACAGTAAAAGTTGAAATTCTTTAGAGGCCCCGTTTTTTCTCGTTTTTTTGCTTTTTTCTTTCTTTTTCCCACACGAACTGTAGAATGAAACTCAATATTCCAAAATGGCAGAGTGCTGAACGAACAGATGACTGAATTTATTTTGTTCGTGTGGAATGGGTTTTGCTTGTTCTGTTTCTTGCTATTTCGTCGGTCGTCGGGCTGTCTCACGTATACCGAAGTAATCGCTTTTTTTCACAAATAAAAGTTAATTTTGTTTCAGGATTTGTTGAAAATTTGTGCAAGTGCAACAGAGATGACAGGACAACAATTGAGAATTAGGAGAGAGTGAACTTATTCACTTTTAACAGTGATGCCAAGTTCGAATAGGAAATATCCCGTTATTGGGATATTCAATTGGAATCTAGTTTTTTTAATTGGTATGGTAGACACCTAAATCAATTTCGAATTAGGATTGTTTGTTTATGCTATGTATGCATATTAATAAGCAGTCAAATTGGAATTAAAAGGAACTTAGGAATGGTAGGTCTATTTATTAACTTACTTCATAAGCCAATAATGACTAAAAATGTAATTTTTTTCGCGCCAGTGAGTTCTCGAACTTAATGCAAAATTGCGAAAGTACAAGTAGTATTGAACCGCATAAATTAAAGTCGTTTTACATTCCATTCGTTTTCCATCAGTTGATGTCAGATTTCATTTTCCATTGGGCGAAAAAAAAAACTCTTTAAATTCAGAGCACCTTTACGAATTTTTGCGATTTTAACCTATCGTTATAGGTACTCTCACTAGAGCTACACATTTCGTCACATGAGAATTGGTTTGCTCCATACGCCAATTTCGCGTATTTTGAGTTAGGTATCAAATCTAAGGTATTTTAGGGTGCTCTTTTCGAATCTGTTGCCATTTTGGCGCTAACGCTTACCAATCCGGATATATCCAGCATCGACTTTGCTCTACATCCAACAAGTTTAATGGTTAGTAAATTTTATTTTGCTCCATTTGCCATTTTTTGGCGTATGGAGCAAATTTCCCATACAAAAATCCTTCATATTGAGTTTACTTTTATTTTGCTCTATTACCATTGCATGTGTACGTAGTTTTCCTTTAATTACTATTTTGAAAAGGATCAAACTATGCAACGAGTATGTAGAACCATTTTCATGAATACATTATGCATCTTGTATAATATACAAAACGTATTTTACTAGTATGTTTTGTTTTAGAATAACAGTAGAACTGTTTACTTTAGTACACTTTTGTGTTACTTCCTTTTTTGTTTTTGTTATAATAAAATTTATTAAAAAAAAGCCTTTAATTTCACTAGAAATTGAAACTTTTCTATACAAAGTTCTTTTCAATAATTCAGTTAGAGTAAGTGTTGGTTTGCTCTACATTCAATTTATTTTGCTCCACGTGCATGAAAAAAAGTAAAACTTGAAACGAAACTGGATATGGAGCACAAAAATAAAAAATCTTCTTTTCGTATACGCTGTATAACTGCTAAACTATTACGCATGAAAGATTGAAAAGTTGTATTCTAGTTGGGAATACCCTAGGGAATAGCTGCTATAAATTTAAAAAAATTCTATCGGGCGATTTTTGAGAAAAAGATGCGCAAACCTTCTTTATCAATTTTCTCGAAACCGACTAAGTGGCGTATGGAGCAAACCAATTCTCAGGTGACGATTTTACATTTGTAAATTTTTAAATTTGTTTCTATGTACCTATTTATGTTTTTAGACTACGAGTCTGGTGGTACATCAAAAGGCGTATTTTTTTGAGAATCCATAGCTAGCTCACTTTTACTTTTACATGTAAATCCAAAAGTGAGTATAACAGTTTTGCATGTAAAAGTAAAAGTGAGCTAGAAAGATTTGCATTTGAAGGCTGCAATTAAAATGCAAAATCTGAGTCTTTTTCTCAGCATATTTTCGAAGAAGAACCTTGCAAAATCGAAGTTAGCGATGCAGAAGTATGTTCGCCCACGTGATCTTGTGTCCACAGAAACCTTCAACTTGTTTCTTATTTTTGTCTTACATGTCAAACAAAATTATCTCAATAAGTAAGGACGCTTAGGACAATTTCGTTCAAGTGGGAAAAGAGTAAAACTGCATTTTCAAACATATTAGAGGTATTTTTTTATGAAACCGTCGTTGTGCCTAAATTTTTATTACAGCAACTTACGACGAAAATCGGGATTGTAAATCAAGATATTAAACAACATTGTAACACTACTTCACAATAGAAATAAAGACGAGCACCTAACCAGAATAAAAGTTAAATTGAAAATGTAATAGATCTTCTTTTATTGCATTTTCTCAGCATCTTTAAAACACAGATTTTAAGCCAATAAAATAATAGGTACTAATCAAATAATTAAATGCTGTTTGGCATGATTTTTATCGACCATCATTTACGCAAGCAGTTATATAACGTGTAAACTTATGGTTATGACGTTGCATGCATAGGTACCCTTTTTTATTTCAACTGAATTTCTTTGTGCATCACTTTGGTATAACACATTAGTTAGCAACATTTATTTCTATTACAATACAGTGACATCAGATAGGTAACAATTTATAATTATATATTATATTTGCTTCAATGTGGGAAACAGAAAATTAATGGAATGCGTAAGGTATCGTCGACTTTCTTTTTCAAACTATTCCCATAAATAATTATTAAAACAATTTTTACTTTGAGTTCTACTACATTTCTCTCTGCTAGAATTTCTTCATACCTATCTATTGAAAAAAAAATTCGTTAAAAAGAGACAGCATATATTCAACTGTTATATCGAGGGGGGAAATCCTCTTGTTCTTTCCTTTTCTACCACTTTAACATTTTCCATTCCATTAGATGATGCTTTTCCTTGGGTGCCATCGCGCGAGCCGGATCGTGAAACGGACGTTAAATACCAAGTTCATTTCGCTTTCTATTGAATTTTTCGAAACAAAACCAAGTGTACAGCAGCCAGTATATCTGCATAAATAAAAAAAGTTTATACAAACGCGAAAACAAGCAAAAGTGCGTGAAAATTTAGATAGAAATTTGTAAAATTCGAAACAGAAGCAGCAGTCTGTTGTGTCAGGGCCGCAGCTTCCATCGTCATCTCATCGCATCATCGAGAAAATCTCTCCTCCATATTTCTGAGTTGCTGTGTCATAAGGTCCTGTCCGACGCGCATCCTAGTTGAGCAAAGGAATGTTTTCTCATCTTGTGCGTTAGTGTGCGTGTGTGGCTGTGGACTTCTCTTTCGCTCGACAGATGATTGGCTATACGTGTTATTTTTTTTTATTCTAATAAACCCAAATGCCGTTGTACCATCACTGAAAATATAATTTGATTCACATTCAATTCATTTTATTGTAAATTAATTAGAAATTCTATACTGTCGCGTTGTGTGTAACGGCCCGAACGCCTACGACCCACTTTGAGGCATATTCCAGTTTCGTGAAGGAATACAAAATTCAAGCTAACTCAGTGTGTGGGTAAATATTTGTAACGTTATCGGTCGTCCTCGTCTGAAAGTGTACAGTGCGGTTCAGTGCAGTCGTGCAATCCAGCCATAAAATTAGCAATAAAATAACAAGAAAGAAGCACAATTCCCGTCTGCAATTGTGCCCTAAACTGGAATGGAATACGTTAACCTAAGTAAGTTCGTTGACGTGCTTTTTGTTTGTGTTTTTCTTTTTTTGGTCATCCACTATCGACAACGGCATCGTTTGAGTACAGTGTGTAGGTAAAGTATGTGCTCACGTTTAATGACATTGGGAGAGGTACATGAATGAAGGTTGTCCGAGGGCTTTGTTCCGGGAATCCCATTCATGGCAGTATGTATAATATGTATTAATCATAGTGGGCATTTTATAAACAAGTTTATCATTTGATAAATTTTATGCAGATGCAGACTGCAGAAGTAGCATGTAGTTCAGATGAAAAAAAAAAATAAAAAAATCCTTACAGCGCTGCTATGCTGGTGGATATTTTCTTTGCGAAAAGTCAGTTATTTTTATCGTTGGCTGGGTTTTACTCTTGCCTGCGATGCGATATGAATATTATTCAGTTTTATACCTTACTATACGTTGGTACAATTGCGAAGGAAATCGTAGATAGGTACGTAGCCTAGTAAAGTAAAAATCGAATGGTGGTACCTATCTTACTGTGTAATTGGGAGTAAGTGAAAAATTATGTACAACATAGTACCTAGGTATACCAAAAAAATTCAACATTGTTCAAATAGATGAAGTGATGTGTGCTTCATCGAATCCTTTTCTTTCCTACAATTATCATTAAAATCACTTTGAAAATTATTCTCGAAATGCATTAATTCGTTTCACGTCCACTCGTCTGACACTGTATTAAATGGTATTTTTCAAATATACCTAAACGGCAGAATGCTGGTCTCTAATTTAAACCACGAGATAAGCTCTACTTTGGGCTTAAATGGGCACTGAGAAATCGAAAAAGGGCAAGATGTTTTTCTCATTGGAAAGAAGCATACTGCACGTGTACATAGTACCTATACAATATTACTGTATACAGTATGCAATACATCATCTTTGGATTTGACTTCTTCAATTGTATTCCACTTCCTTCCATTAAGGCGGCCCAGAATTTGCCAGAACACATTGCTTACAGCTCTGTGATCACGGTTGAATTGTTTGCCGACAGTATGTAATTGTTTTTTTCTAAAATAATCACAATTTCGTAAAGTGTGCAAAAAAAGCGTTTTTGTGTTCTCGCCTGTTATCATAAAAGTATAGCAAATACTACTGAAAGTTCGTGCTATTTTTAGAAAAGAGAATTTCAAGGTTGATTAGATGGTTCGGACATTTTTTTTGTGTTTTCAATTCAAAATTTAATAATTAGTTACATTTATGTATGTATGTACGTATTTATATTTTAGAATTTTTAAATTTATAGGCCATAATAAAGTTAAAATAATAAACCCCACTATTTCAAGAAAATCCTTCTGGGGATGACCAGATACTTCCTCATCTTAGTTTAGTAACCGTTGACAATGTTGAAATCATTAAAATCTTCGAGACCATTCACATAGTCTGATTAAATACCAAATTTTGGTAAAACAAATAAGTATGCACCTACATTGCATACATATTATTCTATATATGTACATATATGTATATTGTATGTATATACTATACAAAAATATCCCAAAAAACGTCACTAAGAATCTGCTTATCTTTTCCTTAGCAACACATCTTCAAACAATAACATTTCTTACGCGATGACAACCCTTAACACAACTTGCATTTAAATAAGCATACATAGACTTGGTGTCTAGTAAATATGTACCTAAGTACGCTTGCCAAGGGGCACATCCACATCCTCTTGCTTGAGGCATAACGAAAAGAGAACACAATTAAATAAACCATATAGTGGGACGCAAAGTAAAAGCCATACTTATAACCGGAAAAATGAACATATCACAAATGATGTAGTGCTCCTACGCATACGAATCTGTTATAGTATGTAAGGGATACCAATGCAAACTGGGACAACCAACAAATCACGGCTAAAAATGCAGTCAAATGACGTCAATTGCAAAAGCAACTATTACGCCATAGACTGACGCCTGGCAATTGCACGATTTATAAGTCTGTCCCATTTCTCCTTGTGTGTACCTATTCATATAAGTAATAGAATATTGCATATGACGCCTTGACAACCCCCAACATCTCTTTGATTAATGACAATGATTTGTTATCTGTTTCAATGACTGACCTGAATAAATGGGTTTGGGTTGGACTTTTCTCAATTCGATACATTTACAAATACTGCCGGTAATAGACACGATCCCCGGAACCGGAAACCTGTTGTTTATGTCAAATATCGTTACTAATCACATAAACTTTGTACGTTATACGTGGCGCTCAATGCTATAACGCTTTACTGCGCCCTATGCAGTAATATCCCTAAAACGTAACCAACCACACCCTGCAACTGAAATAAATATTAAACTACAAGGAGACATTTTAACTTCATATTCTTTTGTATCCTCCCCCACTCGGGAGTTTAACCCGAAATGAGCTGTTTGACAGAGTTTTTGTTTCCGTTTATGCCACTGGCACTACACTTATGCGCATTCACTGAATGAGAAATATAAAAAGAACTGGAAAACAAGCAAAATAATCAACACCAGGAACCGTATGGCGTATACTATAAGAGAAGAAGGGTCAACAACAGCAGCAATATAGCAACCGCAACGACAATGCCATATTTCGTCCAGATGTGTGCTGCATTGAGTACTGTCGTCGTCGTCGCCGTTGTGCATTTATAAATGGAAGCGTGAGTGACACTCTCTGAAAATAACACAAATTAGTATTCAACTTGGCTGCGTCTACATACGGTATGAATGTGTAAAACAAAGTAATAAAACGGGTCGTCTTCATTTCAGATCCATCTCTATATTGTCAGTAATGCGATCACGTCTCTGCAATGGCTTTGAGAACAAAACCTTTCCGTCAAAGAGTTAGAACTATGTTGGCGCAAGTTCTCAATTGAATACACAGCATCCCGACAAATTTTGTTTGAAAGTGTTTGCTTTAAGGGAATGCCATATTAATTGCTGGCATACAGGGTGGCTGATGAATCGCGCTACCAAAATAAACGTACTAACTTTTACAAACTAACATTTAGATTTAACGAAAATGGAGAATTGGGACGATAAAACAAAAATTTGTGTAGTGTGTCGCTATCATGCCTTAGAGTCTGTAATAATTTAGTCCGAAGAAACGATTGCTGCTGTAGCTGCTGCCATAGAAAGCAATCCTGGAGTCTCGATCCGGAACTTATCTGCTCAAATGGGAATAGGTAGACAAAAACTGCAGACAATTTTGCGCAAGGATTTAAGCTTATATTTCCATATAAGTTCAATTAACCTAACCTAATTGATTGTAGCAGACTTGCCGATTCGTCTTGAATTTTGAGAGAAAATCATTCGAATGGTGGGAGAGGACTTCCTGTTTATGTCGGACGAGGCTCATTTTGATCTAAACGGCAATGTAAACAAGCAGAATTGTCGAATATGGAGTAATACTAATCCAGAGATACTCCATGATGGGTGCAGTTCCCATTCAGACAAGTTACAGTGTGGTGCGCAGTTTCATCAAGATTCAAACAATAACTGAAGCAATACCCACTTGCTTCACCCACTTATTGCTTGAACCTTACAGGCAGTAATTAACAACTTTTTGATAAGATGTCGCTAAGATGTGCGGGGGCCATTTAAAATCGTTATTCTTAAACAAATATGAATAAAAAAACACAATAAAAATGAATTATCTTTCAAATGAAATAAAAATAAAGAAAAATACATACATATAGGAATTGAAAAAAAAGTTAGATGAGTTTCTTAACGTAGCGCTATTCATTAGCCACCCTCTATGTGGTTTTTGGCTTATACCTATAATCTCTCTTACGAATTTCAAACATGTAGTTAGCGGTCTGTTGCTGTCTACTTAAAAAGTCGATTAAACTCCATAATAAAAATGACATTTTTCCATTTGCGCTAGAACTTTAGCTAATTTCCCATAAGAGGAATTTCGCATTAAAAAAAAAACAACGAGATGTCAATGCAATTCAGCAATTCGGTTAAAAAGTACCTATTTAAATTTGAAAAAAATATACAGAGCTAATCTGTTGATAAAACTCTGAATAAAGGATAAATTATATTTGATCATTTATGTTATTTATTTTATTTTTTCACGTAAACCAAACGTAATTTTTGCTCCTTTGGCAAGGCAGGATATGCAGACAGAACAGACATGCAACATGGGTCGAATGTACTAGATTTCCTTTATCAAACTGCATAATGGAAATAGCCGCGCTTTACACAAGGTGTTTCGGTATTTAAATTTTTTTTTTTTCATATTCTAAATCTGTTTGGAATTTCTTGAATTTGTTTAGTAAACAAACCATGTCTAACAAACCGGTAATACCTACATTTTGTATATTCTATTTTGCTGGCATACGTAGACATGCAAAATGATTTGTTTATTTTTTGGCAACTAGTACATGGATAATGCGTGCTTTTGCACAATATTGTGGTTGGCATTTACAACATGGAATAGTCCGCTACATGAGGAAACAGTTAATAGACCAATCACAAAACTTTAAACATATTACAGCTACGAATTTAGCGAAAATTCCTTCGAAGTGAATACGCTTTGGTTGGTTTCAGCAGAGATGTCTGGCACTGTCTTGCACATGCAACGGCAACCATAACCAAATAATTTTTATTTATATCTTACACGAATGTTGAACATCATTACATGCTTAAGTATACGTAACGTATTTCCTTGCATGTGTCATTACAAAATTGTAAATGCAACCGGCATAAGCACATTTCAATTTTTAAAGTCTACTCGTCTTAAGTTGACTATATTTGTCTAGACTGGACTCCCGCTAAGCGCAAAACCTATGTAGATGGTCGATTACGTAACTTTAACTAGGTACGTGAGGCATAAAATCTAAATGTAATTTGAAAGAAATTCTTCAAGATTTGTCAGCTATCCTCCATAAACGTCAACTGAAGAAACCGACAAATTGATTGTGTGACTTACGCAGAAAAGTGACGTTCTCGACCAATCTAATTTTTTACGTTCAGGGTAAAGCCAGGGCCCTATCCAAGCAAAAAAAAACATAGACACGTCAACCAGGTGTCAGATTTAGGCCCTTATTGTGATTGTCGATCAGCGATCGTCTCGACAATTGTCGATTGCGTTGATTGATTTTAGCTATTTAAACGTACAAATTTTGTTTTCAATTCCAAGAGAAAGCATCGACCAGACATTTGTAATTGACTACAAGCGACTGTCAAATCGACAAATATCAATCGCAATTGACAATCACAGTTGTCGCTCAACGATCATCTATACTATAGTATATATGTAGTATAGACACCATAGTTCGCCATTAAACTTAAGACTCCAAATTCCGGTACTTATCATAAACGAGCTACAGAGACTCATTAAAATCTCAGAATATTAAATTAAAATGTTATTGTAACACCTTCCGTTGCACTTTCACTATTTGCTCACGTCTTTACTCTCGCTTTCCCAATAATTGGGCTAATTTCCAATACATATACTATATACATATGCATAACTGTAAATCACCAGTGCGTACAGTACAGCTTAAGATGCTGAAATCCAAAATGCATAGTTACTAAAGTGCACCAGCACATATAGCTACCACAACCATTTCTCATACAAATTAACCGTATCAAAAGTGATGCAGTTA
Organism: Cheilosia scutellata; assembly: GCA_955612985.1. Classification (NCBI taxonomy): domain Eukaryota; kingdom Metazoa; phylum Arthropoda; class Insecta; order Diptera; family Syrphidae; genus Cheilosia; species Cheilosia scutellata. Next base: position 6,308,396 of record OY015311.1, on the reverse strand, counting down.
CTGCACCATTGTGGCTCAATTTAGTTAGTTGCCTTGCCAGCCAGAAAATTCAATTGAAATTTCTCCATCATCGATTTATTCAATCAATTCCTTCAAGCTTCCCTCTTTGCTCTTCTATCCAGGGGATCTTAATTGCCTTTTAGAAGACGTGCAAACCGCAGAGTTTGAAATTTGGAAGGCGCACAACGTAAAATGTCTCTGTAGTCTGAAGAACCATGAAGGAGAACCCCCAGGCAAGTTCGTAATATTCGTGTAGTCGTGTATCCCAAACCTGCACAGCCACTAGACAGTGCGATATATATACGAGTATTTTGTTGGCTTTGCTTTTAAATTTCCAATTAACTGCGCGTTACTTTGAGCCACTGCCACGACGCGACGCACGCTGGGACAACACATTTTAACTTTGCTTGCGTGTTCTGTATAATAGAAAGACGCTGATGGCGTGGGGACCGCGCCATACTTGAAGGGTTGTAATTCGTATACAATTTATTGCTGGATTTGTTGTAAATACATTGTCCAATTCTTTTTTCACGGGACATTTTATAAGTTTTTTTTTTAATGTGGCGCACGACCTCCATTATATTAAGGGAATTACCATTTCAATTGAAATATGTCATTATTGACGAGATAATTACACAAGCCTGTGACGTTTATGGCTGGGAAATTACACTACACGATACACGTCAATGAAATCTGTAAATGTCATGTGCAGAAACCATGATGGCGAATGATTGCAAAAACCAGTTTCTCGATCTGCCGCATTCCGTCTAAATTTGGATTCGTCCAACGAGTTTAGTTGTTTGGCTGATTCGCAATCGCAACTCGCAAGCAATTAGCAAGCGACTAATTCGCATAAACATTTCGATCAACAAACCTGTATCATTCACGTAGTAGTACAATGAATTGGGATATACAATACAGCTACATTATGTATAGTATTTATTAACAACTTTGTTTGGTTAAATAAATAGTACCTAGTTCTTTGTAGTACATATTTCCATGGCGATTCGTAGAAAGAACAGAGTTAACAACTTGAGCTTGAAAGAAAATTATTATAAATATTTATTTAGGTACATAAAATCCAAAGCACGTGATGTTGTTCGTATGCAGCAGCTGGTCTTGGTTCCGTTCCTGATGTGGTGAAAACATGTCCCTTTAGCTGGAATATGATTCGTGTAGAGTTTACTATGAGAATTGGTCAAGTGATTAAAAGACTTTTCCATCAATTTTCAGACGATTATCGTCAAAGCGATTGACCTTTAAAACTTGCAATTCCGTGCAAAAGTTACAAGTTTGATATAGAAGCATCCTCTCCAAAAAATTTAATAAATACTGTCTATAATGGAAAGAAATACATCTAGTAAATTGCTTATTAACATCGTCAACAATTTAAAAACTATCACCATCCTACTTAATTTATTCCCTGTTTATTTTTTATTGATCGAATTCGGATCTTTGGGCCGTGTGTCAATTGGGATATATCCCCGGATAATTTTCTGACACTTATGAAAGTGTTGAAAGAGAAGTTTAAAAAACTACAATCTTAAAACAGTGATTTATCGAATTTTACTGTATTAATTAAATGAAATTAAGTATTTTTATTCCCTCTTCAACATTCTAGCAAAATTGGAGCAAAAAAAAAAAAAAAAAAAAGACAAAAGGTTAGAGGTAGGTAGGTAGGTAGGTAGGTGTGGCGGTTTATTAGAAAACCCAAGTAGCACTAAGTGCCGTTTTGTTACCACAACTCATTTGACCTGGTTGTTAAAGTTTATCGAAGTGGAGAGTTTAGATCCAACCTGTGGAGTTCAAAAAGGTTATAAGTTCTTTGATGTTATTCTTCGAAACTTCCTCGAGGGATGTGAAGAAGGGTTAACCTAGAACTTTTTCTTTTCTTCGGCAATTTTTGCTTTGACTGCTCCTATTGGGATGTGGACCGATTCCGCAAGTGAACAGTGGAGGCTTGAACCTCGCCTGGCCAGCTCGTCAGCCTGTTAGTTTCCATAAACGTTGCTGTGGCCTGGAACACAGATCAGGGCAATCCTGAACTGATCAAGCGAGTCCAGTTCCTCTCGGCATTCTAGTACTAGTTTTGAGGTTATATTGACTGAGGCGATAGCCTTGATCGCAGCTTGGCTATCAATGAAAATGTCTATCTTTTGCTTCGGAGCTATGTCCGTGTGTAGTTTGATTAGGCGACAGGCTTCACGGATAGCAAGTATTTCCGCCTGAAACACACTGGCTGAGTCCGGGAGCCTGAAGGATTTTGAGATGCTCAGAGACTCCGAAAAAACACCCGCACCTACTCCAGTCTGATCTTGAAGGGAAATCTACTTCAAAGTGTTTTTTGAAGAGTAATCTGGAGGTGATATAATCTGTTGAGGGTGGTACTAGCTCTCTTGATAAGGAGAGCAGAATATTACTATGTCCGTAGGGTCTCGCATACCAGCACCCCGACTCTCTGAGTCTGATCGCGCTATGTATTGTGATGTTTGTGATATGAAGGTCTAAATGTAATATGTGCAGAAGGACTGTGAGGGCGTCTGACGGCGTCGACCGGAGAGCGCCTGTGGTGCCTATGCATGCCGTTCTTTGGACCCTATTGAGCTTGGTTATGTTGTAGGCTTTTCTAAGAGCCGGCCACCAGACTACTGACCCGTAAGTGAGGATTGGTCGTACTATGGCTGTGTACATCCAAAGGGTCAGTTTTGGTTGCAGGCCCCATCTTTTGCCAAACATTCTGCTGCAGGCATAGAAAGCAATGCACGCTTAGGCCGTCTAGGCGAGGAAGTGTAAAGCTGGGTATTTTGGTCTTAGTGGTGAAAAGCATCATTTCAGGTTTGCTCGGGTTTACACCGAGACCGCGCAACTTGGCCCAGGTGCTAACCTTCGACAGAGCATTCTCCATAATTTCGCTAATTACGGAGAGAAACTTTCCGGACACCAGTATCACGAAATCGTCCGCATATCCGACTACCTTGATTCTTTCTCTATCTAAACTGTTGAGTATTTTGTTCACCACTATGAGCCATAGCAGTGGTGATATGACACCTCCTTGGGGTGTCCCCCTGCTGGCGTACTTGGTTATGTTGCTATTTCCTAGTGTTGTCTGAATGATCCTGGTGTTAAGCATAGAAACAATCCAAAGGCTAAGATGGTTTTCTATCCCTAATTCCGTTAAGGACTCCAGAATCGCTTCAGTATGTACATTGTTGAAGGCCCCTTCTAGATATAGAAGATATCTAGATATAGAAAGGTCGCTAAGGTGTATTCTTTATAGTGTAATGAGTTTTCGATTGTTCGCACTACTTCATGGAGAGCCGTCTCTGTCGATCTTCCTTTGAGGTATGCGTGCTGTGATTTTGAGAGTGTTGGTTCTATTGTGCTACGTAGATGGTTGTTTAGGACTCGTTCGAGGGTCTTCAGAACAACGGAGGTCAGACAAAAGGCTAATTCTATAGGATAATTTATATCTTGCTCCCGGTGCAGGATAATTTTTTGACAGCTGAAAATTCGTTTCCCACCGAGGATAATTATTTAGCCCAATTGACACACGGCCTTAGTCTAGTAAGTTTAAATAGATTAGGCGGGGCTTGGAAATCGAAGAACGTGTTTAGTATTTACACACACCTAAAACCGGCAATTCGCCTTTGTTTAATGTATAGAATTTAACACTCATTTGAAGTACCTATCGCTCGCCAGAATTGCAATAGTATGCAATGATTTTGAGATGCATTCTTCCAAAAAATCAATTTAATGATTGCATTCATAAGATTTCGAAAAAATAATACAACCAGTAAATACGTATTCGGTTAGCATTCAAATGATTGCATTCATTTTTCTTCTGCTTAAATCAATGCACTCCATTGAATGTACTAATCATTTACATATGTGGCAAGTCTTTTCTACTTATTGGCATTTACATATTTGTACTCATTTTGGTACCAAAAAAGCCATTGCAAAGAAAGTAAAACAAATATTTTCAAATTTGGGGGATACTTTTGTGGAAAGTAAATTTAAATGAATAAAAAAAAACCGGCCAAGTGCGAGTACACTCGCGCACTGAAGGTTCCGAACTTGGGCAGAGTTGATGTCTTGAAAAGCCGGTTGTTCTTTGATTTGATAGACCTAGGTACAGTTTTTTGTATGAAGGAAACTATTTTATTCACGAAATTATTTATTACTCCAAAACCAATCAATGTATCGCTATCATTGGTATTTGTCGTTCAACTAGAGACTATACCGGATGTTGTGTGCAAATTTCAGTCTTCTACGGCAATTGGTTCTTGAGATAGAACTAGGAACAAAATTGGCTTAGTGGGTTCGGACAGACATTGTAGCGAAAACAATAAGGTTCCGATTTGTCCCTATGCGAACGGATCCTTAAAAAGAGTGTATGTATCTAAATAAGTGCGTTCAATTGAATGGCAGAATTAATGAATGCAATTCAATTGAATTCTAATAAAAGGTGATTGTATTTTTTACTTTCTTCTAAATCTCAAAATTAAGTCAATAAATGCAATAAAAAAACCGATTTTATTGAACGCATTCAGAAATCCATCTAGCGGTCAATAAAATGCGGGAAATAGGTTAGGTTCGCTATTGTGTTTGATTTGCTTATTAAAATAAGAACTCCAAACTAAACTATGTAGTACCTACTGTATTTTATTTTTGACTACACCAAATTAAAATTAAAATGCTGTAGATATGCTTATCACTAGTGTAAATAAAAAGTGTTGAGAAAAAGTCAACGTTGCTTATAATAAAAGCGGCCAAGTTTATTGTATGTATTTAAACTGTCAAAATTCGTTGGTATCTCTCAACACTAGCATACAAAATCAATGCTAAATTCAACGTCTTAAGGTATGTCTGTGTGTATTTTTAGATCGATACAATGCTTCGTGGGAGGAGCAACTATATAAATTAAATCTGTCAACATTTCGATAGACATTATTATAGTTCTAGAAAAATAAAAACCGCATGATTGTACACAATTCCTTCACAAAGTGTGGCAAAAAAAAAAAAAAAAACAAAAACGCTATGAGGAATCACGCCAGTTCAAATAAACCGTCTAACAATGTAAATATGTTCACAGTTCATATTTGACAACAATTATAAATAAAAGATACATTAGCACAGTTAAGACAGATTGTTGAAATTTTTCATGTTATAGATACGATTTCAAAATGAGAAATGAAATTACGCGGCTACTTATCCCTTGATATCAGCTGGTATATAATGTAGGTTTATTTTAATGCGACACGGCTGATCTGTGCAATTAATCAAGAAAAATTAAACACTGCCATTGTCAGTCACTGGTTGTTATTAATTTTACAGAGTTTGAATAGAATGTAAGTTACTCAATAATTATACAAATATTTACTAATTGAGCGGCACTAAAACAAAGCACCATATAGTCGTATATAAATGTTGTTTTGATGGCATTGAGACATTTAAGTGAATAACAACTAGGTTGGATATAGGTTATAATATGCACCCTGTTTTATAAGATTGCAGTAATTCTTATTTGCGAGTAAAAGATCAAACAGATTGGAGTATTACGAGATCTGTTGTCTCGTCAGATTATACTGATAATCACCCCTATTGTCGTCGTCGTCTGTCGCAAACGACTGGCGACGTTTGTCGTGTCGAGTCGTTTGGAATTTGGTATTGCGTAACTGAAACGACTCGACTCTCTGAACTCTCACATCCCACATACATTCCACAAACTATGACACATGGGATTTGACATTTCAGTCGACGAATTTATATTTGGTCTTGTGTTTTGTTTGTGACTTGTTAATTATTTAATAAAACAAATCAAAAATGAATAGTGTGACATGTTTTTTGAAAGCAGTGATGAAGAAGGAAACCAGAAAAAAGTGCTGGTAAAGTTAAGGAAGGAAATTCGAACCAAATCCAATCCATTGGATTTGCCCGACATTAAGTGGGTGGTAGAAATAATTTAAATTGCATACATTGAGTTAATAACAATTATTTTCAGATTTTAAATGTATTTTAGACTATCGAAGTCGAAGGTGGTCCAAGACAATTCAGAGTTAAAGCTATGTCGTCCCATTGCCGATTAACCTCACTTTTGTTAGGCCTTTGTGAATGATTTTGCCAAAGGACTATTTTTCTGCATTTCGTTCACTAAATGTAGAAATTGATTTTTATTTGTTATCTCCATTCTGCAAAATAACTATAATTGTCTTTTTGTTAACTAAAAATTAAGTACACATACTTTTTTTTAACACATTATCACACAGTCGTCCGCAAAATAGTCGACAACAGAAATGTATCATTTCCACGACAAACGTCGTCACAAAACGCCTCACGCAATACCGACGATCGTCGTCAAAAATACAATCCACATTTTTTGACATTTCAGACGCCATTTGTCGATCGTCGCCGCAACAAAAGTCGTTTATTTTCAGTCGCCAATACCAAACAGTCGTGTCGCTTTTTTTTAGAGTCGTAAACGACGACGACAATAGGGGTGAATAATACTTGACTCGTGAAAATGTAACGATATATCACTGAATCTTTCTAGTCGATGTACACTTTCCCCCCTCGAGAGCGATTTAAAATTTAATTTGAGGTTAAGGTAATTTTTAAAATTATACGAATCTGAACTCCAGTCATTATACGTGCATAAGTAACTGCCTCAAAAGGCGTGTCGTGGCTAGCCCTATATAAATACAGTACTACCTCGATAATGTGAACTAATTAAAACATGGGCAGTTCACATTTTCGAGGGGTTCACATTTCTGGATACGAACAAATTCGTTGCATTTCATGCTTTTTGGAATTATCACCGACTTGATTTTTGAAAAATAAAAGAGAAGACACAAAAATATAGTAATTTAACTTTAAAAAACTAAACTTAATGATTTTTCAGAAGGGGCGTACAGTTAAACCCAAATAGGGGTAAATTATAAAATAAAAGTTCACATATTCGCGCATCAGGAATTGGTTTTCAGTTCACATTTTAGAGTATGCAATGCTAACTTTTTCCAGTTGACATTTTTGGATAATTCACATTTTCGAGGTTGACATTATCGAGGTAGTACTATATTTCCAAGTTAAGATTCGCGCGCTCTGTTAAATGGTTTTTTTGAACATACATAATTTTTTCAATCATTTCTGTTTATTTAGTGGTAATAAGTATGAACACTCATTAGATTCTTTAAAACGGGAAAAGCATTACAGCTTATTGAAAGGATTTTTGTGTTTTATACGCAGAAGCCATCGAAACAAGCCCTGCCCAAACGAAAGAAAATTCTCGCGAATTGACAGTTCACCACAGGATTTGCTTTACAAAATGTACTGCGCACAGGCGAACAATGTAAAATAACAATTTTTACCTTTATTATTTATTAACAAAACAAGAACTATGTATTTTTTTTGTTTTGATCCAATAACTTGAACGCCCCGGTTTCGTACTTGTTAAAGTTAACAAGAGTCCATTGGAATCCTTTTTAAATATTGTGTAATATCTGCGGTAACCTTAATTCCACTTGCACTGCATAGACGGCAGATGTCGCGGGGAGCTTATTTTTTAATAAATATCATATTCCATTTATTAAGCATAGATTCATCTGATCAAAATAAGTTTGTGCCTGCTTTCTACCAAATCATCTTCAGAGATTTTCTGACTTGAATATTGCTACCCTCACCTGATTTTATCGGGTGGGCGCAATTTTGGTTACCGTCGAGAAAAGACCTCGGTTTCTACATCGAGCTGTGTCGTGCAATATTTTTTAAATTGTTCAAATTGAACGTTTCTCTAACAACATCAAAAATCCAGGTGAGTTTTTCTTTAAAAATCACAGAAATTTGTTTAACAAATAAACTAGTATTTTTATTTCCCCCTTTTGCTGTGAGTGTTAACTCAAACTGAACGGAATAATTAACAATTCCTGTAGAATTAATTTCCTTGTTCCAACGATTTTACTACAAATGCAATTTAATTTCGTGTATACGTATACCGCGTGTTTGTTTAGTATCTAGAACCCTAATGACTATATGATTTTCCAGTAATTAAAAAGAATATTACCCCCTGGGGGGTGCTTTTTGCCCATTTCTACGAACTAACTATCGTGAACTTGTGCATGTCTACATCAATAAAATAGTTACTATTTGATTTGCATGTAACTTGCTTGCGTGTAGGTACAGTGGTGGTCCTTATTTCCCGTCGTCGTATTTGCTTTCGCCGTGTTTTTGCGACACCTCAATAGATTGCATCGAGGATAGGGACAATAATGAGAATAAATAACAAAGTTGATAGACTGCGTATTATGCCTCAAATAGAAAACTGCAAAGCTACAAGTTCAGAAGTGATTGTAGAATTCGCCTAAACATGGTGGTAGTAAGGCTCTGCATTGGAATTAGTTTCTGCTTTTAGTTGACTTTCCACCTATGAGGGTAAAATTTACTCAACTAAATAATGGCCCATTCATTTCCGATCACCCTTGCTATCTGATAAAACTAACCCTTTTCTGGTCAATAAAACCGCAACACCCTCGCATGATAAACAGCCGAGTTCAAGGAACCTTAGCGTTTCTGCTTTGCAAACTACCATCCCTCCATATCGCTCTGAAATTTCACTCCAATTAATCCCTGAACTTGTATTCAGCGCAAAAAAAAAAAAATCGAATGGCGCCAAGTGTATACCCTCGTCGGCGTACAACTGCATTTACCCAATAACTCAAACCGATTGCCTGTTACGTACGACCCTTATTCTTTATTCCCCAATGCCAAGGAGTATCACGTTACCTCAGTCGTAGGTAGTGCGCAATTTCGTGCAAACACTCCGCTTGGATGAACGTAAATATTCAAGGATATACGAGGCAATTTATTCGCATTCGTGACCTTTTACTATTACTACATATATGCGAAACAAAGTAAACGCTCTTACAGAGATACGTTCCTTAACCTCGTTTAATTAAAAGCTCCCTCAAGCATATACCTACCCGCGTACACTTAGCACATAGTGTGAGTCGAATTAAACAATTTTGCACACCAAAAGCAGAAATAAATATTTAATCGCAGACCGGAAGCCCATAAATCGCAGGAGACAATTCAAGTCGAAGGTTAAGGTATAATCGAAAAATAGAAGACGGAAAATCTCTCACCCAACAAACACAAAAGAAGCAAACTGCGATGCCTCCTCGTATACGTATACACGAGTACCTTCTACTGTTGTGAAAATGTTTTGTTTAATATTGGTTTCGTGCCAACAAATTCGTGCCACAAATTTGGCAAAGTCTCAAAAATAACCCAGCCAGCCAGCCAGGACAGAGCCATAGTCATGTCATACCAGCCAACCTGAAGGGACTACGGGGCGTCAAAATGCTCAAGAGGGTATATGAAAACAATGGCGTTTAGGGCAATAAAAATAGTCCTTTCGTTTCTATGACTAACTATAATGTCACGATAGAGACCGTATAAACAGGGTGTGATTGTTTGGATTGTTTTCTGCCCAGAGAGACACGACTAATGGGGGGAGACAAACACTTGTCTAATAGATCGCAAAAGCGAAAAACGAAGAGAAAAAAACAACTACAGAAATTATAGAAAATTCGACAAATGCATTTCTAAATTCTAAATGAATTTTCGTTAGGAATTGTATTGCAGCATTTGGGGCAAATGCATGTCATTTCTGTATTGTGTTTTAGTTGTCAATTATATTCAAAATCAGAGCAAAACGCTGTCACTTAACATTGAATGACTAATTGAGACAGTTTGTCATGACAATGAGATGGAAGTGCAAGTGAAATGGAAATCGTGGCTCATTATTTTGGTCTGATCAGGGTCCATTGAACTTTGGATGGCAATTGCATTTCTAGTGAGAAAGATAAAACGTACAAAGTGCTTGAGTAACTCTAGATCGCAACCTTCTGGTTCTGCACGATGTGGGTCTCATGATTGCCTACCTACCATGTTGTTCAATTAAATTTTACAATTTGACTCATGAAACAATAATGACACACGTTAGCTTCTCTTTGGAAGTCAAAGACTCCGGTTTTAGTAGGAAAACCTTGGGTTCTTTAGCCTTTTGTACAAATTCCCGTAACATATCTGCATCTCCTTGATCTTACTTTTTCTGGATTTGTTTACTAAACTTATACAAGGTCCTGTATGTCGAACTGTGTGAATGTCAGAAACCATTTGCCTAAAATGTGCGTTGCTCCATAAAGGTGACATTACCGATACCGACCCGTATGACTTAGCGAAACTCGAGCGATCCAACAACAGAGACACGTTCTTCCAAAAGTCAGTACATTTTCTTTCATAATCTGAGTTTAGTTTTGAACGAATGGGTGATCCAAAAATTTTGCAATCGGATATGGCAGTGTAACAAAGCCGTAAATGCACGCTTTAAAGTGAATAAGCAACAACTAAATTGATGTGTCAAATATTAGTTGTTTTATTAAAAATCACAATTGCCTTAATTATTTTAATACGCTACACCTCGTTTTATTCTCTGCGGATAGTCAATATAATGTCCATCTCTATAAACAAAAAATGACACAGATGGTTATAGTTCTAGCGCAGATCGTTAAATGTCAATTTTTTAATAAAGAGCTGTAACGCTGCAAATATGAAGACGGAGCAACTGGAAAAAACTGATCAGCGATGCGAATTGGCAACTAGTTTGCATTGAGTCATACCCTGTGTAATCAAATGGGACGGCGCACACGACGCTACTGGTGTAAAAATCGTTTGCGACTGTTGTGTTGATTTGCATGTCGGGTTGCTTATTGATTTCAGTTTCTAGTTTGTCGAAGATGAGCGAACAACAGTCCAACCTGTTGCTGATGGGGGAGGTTGAAAAACATTTCGACACTGAACGAACTAGAGATTTTGATTGGTGATCACTTATGTGTTTCCTCGTGTGTGGATTCAAGTCACCTCTGAATCCGTAACTGGTCTGTAACCCGAGTTGCCAACCGGTTTCATTTTTTTCCAGTTGCTACGTGTGAAATGGGCCTAACACTTGCCAATCAGATGTGGCATATGAATGCAATTAGGTAGCAAGTGTGCATAATAGGAATTATAGGATCATGTGGGCCTTTATGCGTCACTAAGTCTATTATGTCCGTAACATAGTACATATTTCAATGTAATCGCACATAAAGTTGAATTACTCACATGTTATCCTATCCGACACAGGTACCTACCTTCTAAATAATATAAAATGGTATTTTTAATTTGGATGTTTGCATGGTGTTAATTTTTGTCTCAAGAGGACTCACCCACCAGAGACCAACCTGATGACTCAAAAATGTTGCGTGTGACACGTAATTAAAATGTTGCTACATTAAATACAATGTACTCACATCAATGTAAAAGTTGATAGTGTTATTAGATGTTTTATTTTCCAACGATTCGTTTAATTTATCATTTAACATCTGATGTTCTCATTGCCCCTATAGTCTTACAATTTTGTTCTTTTGGTTAACGTTTTATTTTTGTATTTAACTATCGACCTAAAATATAGATTTATGAATTATTACTGAATACTGGCTTTGATTGAAAATTGCTATAACTCCAACCAACATTTTTGTTTGAAGTTTATTTTGGAGTTTTTTGTGGGCGCAGTAGCGCAGTGGCGCAGTGGTTAGTGTGCTGGACTACTGTGCGAGGGATCCCAGGTTCGATCCCCGGAAAAACACAAATTACATCTTAAGGTTTTTTCTACTGCGCCACCTCTCGCGAACGTCTGACAAACATCCGAGAGTATGACTGTCCTGAAAAAGCTTCTCAATTCAGCCATTCGGACTCGGCATAAAATTGTAGGTCCCTTCCATTCGTTCCAAAAACAAATGCGAGAAGCTAGGCCTAGGGTGTCTACCGCCTGTTGCGCCACCTATTTATTTTATTTTGTTTATTTTGGGTTTCGTTGAATTGTTCTTTTACTATCCCGGCCATATTCCTACCTCATTCCAACTTTTAATTTATATGTCGGCCGCACCTTACGAATATTGTATTTATATTTTGACTTAAGTGACTTTATACACTACACATCTAAATTCGAAAGCATCATTGACCCCAGAAACCAATTACTATTCATAATTGAAATCAAAAAATAACTTTTGCATTGTGTGACACAAAGTAGGTTAATGCATCAATTGCACAATGCACACGTTGTCCATGCGATAGGGAGTTTATTTGCTCCCCATCCCCATGTACAATGTACATTAGTCCGTCATGTGTATATTTATTAAATCACATACACTAGCTGTTAATTTATATGTCACGAAGTTGTAACAACCTCGTGCGGAGAGTTAAACATTGACAAACATTACTAATATATGATTTATGAAAGCGAACAGAACTAGCTGAGTTTCCAGCGATTCATCGACGGACTTACGTAGAAGTATTTTATTTTAAAGCGCATCCGCCACTCAAAATTTGTTAAGCATTCTCATATGGGAGAAGGCAGTCTTCGAAGGTTAGGAAATGTGTTTACCACCTTCGTAAAGCTTATACATAGTGGGAAATAAACATTATTCGTGTGTTGAAAACAAATGTATTTATTCGAAAATGTTCAAAGCCCGTTAAGAAACTCATCTTTTGGACAGATATTGTGTGTGATATTCGGTTGCTTTGAAGATTTAGTCAAGAAATTTGATGGACATTAATACAACATAAATATTTATATATTTATTATTTTTTTTTTTTCAAAAAGGTCGTACATATTTGGTTTCTATAACATTTAGGTAGTTTGAAATATTTGGCGCGCAGCTTTAAATTTTTAAATTTCTCGGATACCCTTACTCTATGCAGTACGTGACATTTGAATAAAGAAACTTACATAATTTATAGATTTCTACAAATTTTTCAAAATTATTAACAAGCACAAAGCAATGTCTGTTACGTTCCAGCATGTCGAAATGAGGTCTAAATTCAAAGTGCGGTCCGGTAAGGATGGCTATTTGTCAAATGTCTTTTAAAATTTTCAATTTTTTTAAAAAGAAGACTAATTCTTGATGTGTCATAATAGATTGGTTCTTGGTATTATCGAGGAGTTTTTAGTGCGTCTAATATTTCACAGTATTATTCAAGCTTATAAAACGACCCCTTGCAGTTTTTTTGACACTACTTGGAAATTCAATGCATTAATGTTAAAGTTGCCAAAGTAAAAAAAGAAACAAGTACTTAAAAAAGAAACAAATTGTCCACCCTATATAGAAACAATATACATGCTCGTATTGTGGAAAATCTAACTGAAAAACTTTTAGGCTTCAAGCTACTAATAGACCGCCAGCTGAGAGCAAACAAATGTTGCCTACAAGCAGGGTTGTCAGGTTTTAAAAACCGGAATCGCCAAACGTAAAATATAAAACGCCAAAAAATCGCCAAATTTCAAAATTTTACAGTCTCCAAATCCAAAAACCATAAAAATCAAATGAACTCGTAATTTTTACGTAAAAACAAACTTAATGCAAATTCCCCATTTGTCATTTTGTAGATCTTATTCCAAAACTTCAAAGCGTCACCTTCGGGTACACTTTCTAGATAAAATTCATTTGACCATTTCTCTTAGTAAACAAGAATTAAATCGTTATCTTGCTTCTTAACTTCATTCAAATGGTCTGATGTGCTACCACTCTTTTCTATCGCGATTCTTTCAAAATCCGATCCTAAATCAGTATCTTTCCAAGCTTTAAAGTTGTCTTCATTCGTTACTAATTTTAATATTTCGTCACAGTCATCACAGATGTGCATAAGGTTTGAGTGAAAATTATAAAAAATAAAAAATATGAGGATTTTGGTTAAAAATATTCAAATCGCCAAAATCTAAAAATATCGCCTTTTTTGGGGTGCGTCGCCAAACCGATTTTTGTGTCGCCAAATGAAATTTCAAATCGCCCGTTTGGCGATAAATCGCCACATCTGACAACCCTGCCTACAAGCTGGCCACTCAAACACTCACACATATAATATATATCTTTGACAGGGTCTTATTACCAATCACGCGGCCATTTATTTCGTATTGAAAGTGGAAATCATCTGGTTTCACACAATTGAACGTCGACTGAGCATTTAAAATAAATAAATAAATAGGTGGCGCAACAGGCGGGTAGACACCCTAGGCCTATCAATCATTCGTTTGTGTGAGTTTCTATTTTTAGGACGAATGGAAGGGGACCTACAATTCTATGCCGAGTACGAACCGCTGAATTGAGAAGCTTTTTCAAGACAGTCATACTCTCGGATGTTTGTCAATAAATATCCTAACAAATTCTGTCAGATTTATCTAATAAATTATTTATTATATTATTTCAGAAACCAGAATTATAAATATTATTGTCGAAATGAATATAATGCGAAATCAAAATGGCGTTGACAACTGAATCATGTTCCAGAGTTAGACAAATTTAGTAATAAAATCTGACAGATCTTTATTTGGAAGACTTTTGTTTACCTTTAAACTATGCTAAACATTTCGGAACACATCTCAGTGGGCAGTAGACGTTTTATTTTATACGGCTTTCTAATTTGAAATGTCATTTGAGTCTGCTTTACAGCGATAAATATGACAGGCAAATATGTGTTTATATCTGACAACACCGAAGTGCAAAGCCATTGCAATTTTAAATCGCATTTATTTTTAAACACGACCCATCATACGAATATGATGTGCTGCTTTCTTTGTTATTATTTTTTTTTCTTTAAATTTCTACTCGAGTTCGTTCGTGTGGATACAACAACTCTCCATAATCACCAGTTTAAATATTCCTCGCATATTTTAAAGTGATTTTAATTTTTTATTGTTTTTTTTTCTCATTTTAGCATTCCAGAGGTGCTTGCCATTCCCCGGTGCAGTGATTGCAACAAGTTGATTTTGCACGAAGTCGCTTGTCAAGACGGCGTAAGTAAACGTTTGCATATATTTTCTTTTAATTTAAGTGAAAACTATTTTAATTGAAAGTGAAACTGTTCACGCGAAAGTTTTATTTGCGGTGGATTAATACTTTTTTATTTCAAATACCATATTGCCGAGAATTTCAATTGCCAATCATAATAATGAATTTTTCAGAACTGGAAGTAGGTAATATAGATTAAAAAAAATAAAGCTCCTCGGTTTTTGGTAATACGATTGAAAGACGTTATAAGTTATAACCCAGTCTACACTTTAAGAATCCCAACCGGGACAGTACGTAAGAATTGATTAAAACAGTTCAGTTTGAATTGGTGCGTTAAGAGCGTTTATGAAAGACAAACAAAATAGGAATAATGCAAATAAACAACATTAGGGTAATCATGCGAGAAATCTTCTGCTTTTTTTTAACCGTTAATATGTATATGTTAATAAAGTGAAAGTAAAATTCGTTGCTGATCTGTTTCTTTTAGCTCATTCATAATTTTTAACATTGGTTGGGTGTGACTAGCGCAAAAAATATACCTCCTAGCTATATGCTAAAAACAACGAAAGTAATTCCATCTATGTGTGTCTATGTGTGATCATTCGGATCTGTCTTAAATCTAGTTAGGGTATCATTTCTCGTATCTAGGTATCGGTAAAGCTGTCACAAAACTGTGCTTCCATGCAAGGCAGCTCTTGGAGAGCTAGGCAGTTTAACTAGAGATTTTCTGCAGAATCGTATTTCCTCTTTATTCGTGCAGCTTCTGCAGAAGTCATTTGTAAATATGTCTAGTCTTTTGGCTATGTTACCAATGATACTGTGTCCGGACATTACCCCAACGAGCATTCAGACTATGTTTCTATCAAAAGATGTTAGGATCTTTCACTTTTTAGTATTAATTGTGAGCCATAAGCTACGGGTTATAGCACAATCATAAGTATTCTCCAATCGTTACTTATTCACATTTAATGTGACATTTTCAATCAAACTGTTAGCTAGTTGTGTTGAAAGCTGGTAATGCTTGTCTGTCAGCTAATGGTATGTTCAATTTAGAGTCGCATCTGACATTTACTCACTCAACACTTAACACACCAGTACTATGTGAAGGTTCATTACTCTCAATGTCTACCGTCAGATTGGAGTTAATCCGCTTAACTGTTGCTTTATTGTTCACGAAAAATGTAATTTCCATTGCTGGTAGTCCCATGGCTGAGACTTTGAGCTGCTTTCCTAAGCGGATAGATCTAGATCTAAAAAAAAGTTCAGTATTGTTTAATCATAAAAGCATGGGATGGCTTGTTCAGATTCTTGAGGTAGAATTTAGTGTTAAGAGCCTCTCACCACACAACCGACCCATTGATTGGTCAGAATTAGTCTTACAACATCGGTGTACAGCCAGTGCGCTATGTTCGATCTGTACCCGGGACTGCTGTTAGTGGTTATGAGACTATAAGCATTATTTTAAATCAGTTATAACAGTTAGATAATAAGCCTAACGGGTTGCTGTGTTGAGGTTGTTGAAAGTGCCTTCTATACTTAGAAAGGCGGCCAACGTAAATTATTTACGGTGAAGGGACTTCTAGTAACCTCAGAGAGAGAGAGAGAGAGATTTTTTCCACAGATCTTTTTTTGATATAATGCATTTTTGCACCCCATAAAGAACCATTAACCCTAAGATTCTTCCGTATTTCCAATGATATTCCTAAGGTTTTCAAAAGAAAGGATGAGAGCCTTACTTCTAATCCTTCGCTGTGGATTAACTGGGTCTCCCAGCTTTGAGAATGACAATAGCCCGCCCTATTTTCTACCTTACTTACTTACTTACTTAAGGTGGCGCTACAGTCCGAGGTGGACCTGGGCCTCAACCAACAAGCGTCTCCAGCCAGCGCGATCTTTGGCCAGCTGTCTCCAGTTTCGCACGCTAAGTTGGTTGAGGTCCCCTTCCACTTGCGTGCGCCACCTGAGTCGCGGTCTTCCTCTACTGCGCCGTCCCTCGGGTGTGGATTCGAAGATCTTCCGGGCCGGAGCATTCACGTCCATTCGCTCTACATGACCCAGCCACCGCAGTCGTTGGACCTTCACTCTTCTGGCTAGGTCGATGTCGCTGTACAGCCCGTACAGTTCGTCGTTGTATCTTCTCCTCCATTCACGGTCTATGCAGACGGGACCGAAAATTACTCGAAGAATTTTCCTCTCAAAGCAACCAAGAGAAAGCTCATCCGCTTTTGATAGAGTCCATGCCTCTGCACCATAAAGTAGGACTGGGATGATTAAGGTCTTATAAAGGGTCACTTTAGTTGTTCGAGAGAGGGCTTTGCTACTCAATTGCTTTCTTAGCCCAAAGAAACAGCGATTGGCAAGAGTTATTCTTCGCTTAATCTCAGCGCTGATGTCATTGTCTGAGTTCATAGCGGAGCCTAGGTAGACAAAGTCCTTTACCACCTCAAAGTTATATCTGTCTATAGTGACATTCTGTCCAAGACGTCGGTGTTGGGTGTCCTTTCTTGATGACAGCATATACTTTGTCTTGCCCTCATTGACCGCCAAACCCATCTTCGCCGCCTCCGTCTCAATGCTCACGAACGCGCCAGTGACATCACGCTGCGTTCTGCCGATTATGTCGATGTCGTCGGCGTAGGCGAGTAGGTGGACGGACTTTTGAAAGATAGTGCCTCTGGTGTTAGCGTTTGAGTTTTGCACTATTCTTTCAAGAACGATGTTGAAGAAGTCACATGACAGCGCATCGCCTTGTCTAAATCCTTTTTTGACATCGAAGGTCTCGGTGAGTTCTTTACCGACCTTGATGGAGCAGCGTGCATTCTCCATTGTCATCCTGCACAGACGGACGAGTTTGGCAGGGATGCCAAAACTAGACATTGCTCTGTATAGCTCGTCTCTATAAATGCTGTCATAGGCGGCCTTAAAATCGATGAAAAGATGGTGGGTATCGATTTGGACTTCCTGGGTTTTTTCTAAGATCTGCCGCAGTGTGAATATTTGGTCGATGGTAGACTTTCCTGGCCTGAAGCAACACTGATAGGGACCAATCAGGTTGTTGACGATAGGCTTCAGGCGTTCACACAACACGGCAGATAGGATCTTGTAGGCGATGTTAAGAAGACTAATCCCTCTGTAGTTGGCGCAGTTCAGAGGGTCTCCTTTCTTGAGGATCGGGCAAACAATGCTATTTTCTATTATTTCTATTATATTGAAATTCTATTTTCTACCTATATTGAATAAATCCGAGCTGTCTGAAGCTTATAAATATTTCCTGAAGCTATGGAATGGTAGTTTCGGTTCGATGCCGCAGATTTGTAGGGTTGGAAGGATTTTAAAGCCCATGCTAAGGTATCTTTGCTAGTATAACTAACGCTCGTATCTATCCTCTTTTTTAGGGGATTATCCCTTTTTTCGAAGTCAAAGAAACTATCCCCTGAAAATTTCGAAAATCCCTTTTTTATCCTATAAACTCCTCTTTTCCTCTTCCTCTACATGAAATTTGCCCCAATGAAAAATGGGCCCAAACTGAAAATGAAAAATCACCCCAAAAATTTACATGAAAGGCAACAAAAAAAAAAAAAAAAAAAAATGCGTAAAATTCTGCGAATTGGGGTGACAATTCATATTTTGGGGCCTCATTTTTCAGTTTGGGGTAAAATTTCATTATGAAATAAGGCCCCAAAAGAACGTATCAACCCCCCTGATGCTTGGGTTTACTGTCAGATTTGGGGCCTTATTTCATGGAAGTGGGGCCTTATTTCATATTTGAAATTGGGGTATTATTTCATTATGAAAAACAGCCCCAATTTTGGGGTGATTTTTCATTCTTAGTTTGGGGCAATTTTTCATTGGGGACAAATTTCATGTAGGTAGCCCTGGTGGAAATATTCAAACATCTGCAAGCCGAAAATAGTGAGCACAACGAAATCGCTATGTTGGTGGAATGAATACATTTTGTGCTTGCCGGGAACAGCAGTGTTGTTGGAATGAGTCTTTTCTGCGATGACCAAGTCTTGGACTAATGAAAAAACTCGATTGCAAATCAACTGAAATCATGCATTGAATTCTACAAATTTCTGAAAACGAAGCCTGAATTCATGCGAATGACGCCGATGATGGCGCATTGGTTGTTTATTAAACACATATGTAATTTAAAGATAATAATAATTTATTAAACACAATTTACATTAATTTTTGTATTGATATTATTATTGAATTTCATCAATTTCAGTGCGAAAACAAGTTAAAAACTTATCCCCTATATCCTCTTTTTTAAATTGCGATATCCCTTGAAATCTCCAAATTTCGGGCATTTATCCCCTTTTCTATCCGCATAAAGATACGAGCGTTAAGTATAACCCATAATGCTTACCAGCTTCTCGTCCCGAATTAAAACTGCCTGTAAAATTTGTCACGTTTATCATACCAAACATGTTTGGAAGAGAAAATATAACTCACCCTTATTGTCGTTTACGACTCTAAAAAAAAAACTACACGAGTGTTTGGTATTGGCGACTAAAAATAAACGACTTTTCTCGTGGCGACTATCGACATAATTATCATGTCTGAAATGTCAAAAAATGTGGGTTGTATTTTTTGATGACAATCGTCGATATTGCGCAAGACGTTTTGTGATACGTTTGTCGTCAAAACGATACATTTTTGTCGTCGATAATTTTGCGGACGGCTATGTGATAAAGTGTTAAAAAAAAGTATATGTACTTAAATTTTAATTAACTAAAAGACAATTATGTATAGTTATTTTTCAGAATGAAGATAACATGAAAGACAATTTATACATTTAGTGAACGAAATGGAGAAAACTATTCCTTTGGCAAAATCATTCACGAAGGGACGACATAGCCTTATCTCTGAATTGTCTTGGACCACCTTCGATAGTATAAAATAAATTTTAAATCTGAAAATAATTATTTTTATTGAAACAATGTTTACAATTTAGTTTCTACCGCACTCATTTAACGTCAGGCAAATCCAATGGATTGGATTTTGTTCGAATTTCTTTCCTTATCTTTACCAACTCTTTTTTCTTGTTTTCTTCTTCGTCACTGCTTTCAAAAAAAAATAAAAAATGTCAATGCTATTAATTTTTTATTTGTTTTATTAAATAATTCCCCAAGTCACAAACAAAACAACAGACCAAATATAAATTCTTCGACTGAAATGTCAAACCACATGTGTCATAGTTTGTGGAATGTATGTGGTATGTGAGAGTTCACAGAGTCGAGTCGTGTCAGTTACGCAAACGCAATACCAAATTCCAAACGACTCGACACGAAAAATGGCGCTAGTCGTTTGCGACAAACGACAAACGACAACGACAATAGGGGTGTGTCTCTCATATGCGATACAGCGCAAGGAGCTAAGCTTGTAGAAAAGTAAAATCAAAATAAATAGACGGCGCAACATGTCCATAGTCATAGCTGCTCACACCCATATGGAGTGGAAAGAACCTACTATTTTATGGAAAACTCTTTCAGGACAGTTATACTCCCCGATGCCAAACGTTCGCAAGAGGTGAAACAGTAGGAAGTATCTTTAATTTGTGTTATCCGGCAGCTAACCGGGACTACCCATTGTAGTAGTCAAACACACTAATCACTGAGCCACTCCCACTGCACTGATGGGACGTAGCTAAGGTAATTACTTAATTAGCATTCAAAACATTACCCAAACCTCGACCGAAAGAATAAGATCGCGAATACAAGCTGCCGAAATGAGATTTCTCCGTTGTATTGCTGGTGTGACCCGTAGAGATCGCATTAGAAATACCAGAATACGTGAGGAACTGAATGTCGAGCAGCTACTTCTCCGGACGGAGCGGTCCATGCTTCGGTGGTTTGGTCATGTTAAACGCATGTCCCCGACCAGGATTCCACGACGTGCTATGGAATCCGTACCATCGGGCAGGCGTCCTCTAGGTAGACCTAGGATGAGATGGTTAGATCAAGTCCATAATCTCTCCTCTACCCGTATGGGGATTGCCCTTGATGATTTGGAGTCGATGGCGGAGGATCGAGAGCTATGGAGGGTCCACTTGAGCAACCTACACCCGCGACCCACTTAATGGACAAGCGGACCATTTGAAAATGATGATGATGATGATTCAAAACATTCGCATTTTCTGGGACTCGAACTACAACTTTCCATGTATATAATAGTTTAGCGTAGTAACCATTCTACCAAAAATAACTAATCCCAAAAACTACAGTTAACATTGTGAAAAAGTCTAATATGTTTAATGAGACCTGTTAGTTTTCACCGACCTTATTTTTAAAGACTACTTTTTAATACGGCATACCGTATTATACCCTATAGTGTATACATACTGTATACGTATACGTATTCCGTATACTGACCGTATGCGATGCCCCATATAATCATCTCTAATCCAGCAGACTTCTCATTTGAACTTGAATCGTTTTGATTGGAATCTCGTAGATTTATCACTTGCGTGGGACTTTCTTAATGACAGCGGATTTTTGGCTAAGAGTCGTAAAAGTTATTTTCTCAACTTGTTAAATTGGCTCGACATTTTTATATATTACACAGCCAAATCTTATTGAAGTGCATTTTAATTAACCTAAGTATGTATGCTTATCAAAAAATTGTTTTAGAGGCTGGTTATTTAAACAGGCATTTTTTATTGAAGCTTGTTGCTGAATAGAGAACATAAAGATAAAAAGAACACACTGAGATTGATTTTGCCCGTGATATGAATGCATACCGCAAGTTTAGTTAGTGAAAATGTTCTCTTTCTCCAAACTATTTTTTTCTAATTATACATACCTACCTAACAGTTTGATTGTTATACGAGTTATACTGTTAGTTTAAATATTCCATCATCATCACATAAGCGGTTCCTATTTTGGGTGTTTTCATTTATTAATATCGTTTCATTATGATTGTCCATTTTCGTAGGACAACGATAATGTCTCGCGGTAGAACTGTAATACACTCCAGCATTTGTCATGCTTCATGCATGATCGAATTATCCTAAAAGTATTCCCTTATTTCTAATTTTAACCTACTGCACTACCAATTTGGGTCAGCAATTCAGCATACTCTTTCATTCATTCCGACTGTTTTAAGTTACTGAGTGGAAAAATGTCCTCCAGCGCTACACGACTAATAAGTAAATAGTATTAAAAACCAAGTAATCTCCCTTGAGCAGTGTAAAATTACATCTAATTTAAAAGTTATTACAGTTAAAAGCTTCCCACGTGCGTCGTTTGGCTTGGGACTCATCAATAAGTAATGTAATTAGTGCATAAAGTAAAGTGAAGTATATTTGTAGTTGTGATGATGATGACAACATGCAAATTGAAATGGCCAAGTGAAGTGTGTTTGACATTATCCTGTTCCAATGATGTCATCATTTTGTATCTACTCCTTGTTCCTGAAGGTGATGGCTCTCAATTTTAGAGTTTGGCAGCACACATAATATACCCAATATCGATGGATTGTTCTGGTGAGAAAAAAAAATGTCAACTGCTATTTTACAAACAATTCAAATTGACACAGTCGCAGAGTTTTTTCATATACAAGAGCGCATATTTCGCCATATCCATATCCATACTACTATATAAAATGCAACGTCTCTCTGTTCGTCCCTCCATAACTCGAGAACCATTAGTCCGATTTTCATGATTTTTTTTCTGATTTATAGATGTGTGGCGAAATTACTCGTGGGTAGGGTGGGTAAGAATTGTTAAGGAGTAAAGGGGTCTTGGGGAGTAGGGGGGGTCTCACGAACCGTTAGCCCTATGAACTTGAAATTGTATGTTGATAGATAAGTCAAAATTATTACATGCCTCATTCATCGTTTTCCAAAATTCGTCCTATAAGGGTTGAAAAAAAGGGTGAAAACATTACTATTTCGACCTTACTACGCTGAACTTGTCATTATAGTATGGCATGGCTAGTATTAGATATTATATACATTTGAGAATAAACATGGTTAATATTAAAAATATTTATAATACAGGGGTCAGATCACGTAAAATAAAAACGATTGAAAGTTTTCACGAAAGCTGTCTCTTCATATCAGTTGCAATAAACAGAGACTGCTATTGTCGAAACGATGATGTTCGATCGTTTTTACGTGATCTGGCCCCAGGGTTATCGAATTTTACTTTTAGAATAGTAAAATAAAAAAACGACACGCAAATAGGTAATTAATTATTTATTTTTCTTTTTTTTTATTTGGTCTTTGCCTTAAATATATCTACTCGTTTCCTGTATACCCAGTAAATTGTATATTTAATTATTCGAAATGTTCAGCCAAACTGAATTATAAACTTAAACAAACAACAGTAGCTGCCGAACTCAAACGCACTTGAATTGGCACATCGTTTTTTGTGACAATCGAACAGTGAAATAGATCTAGGGTAATAGGCGAAAGTGCTCTTTTGTGTCCAATCCAACACACCATTTGTTATTATTGATCGGCGCAGCGAGCGCTGATTATTGAAAGTATTAAGGGTTGCACCAATTACAAGATATGGATGTGACGAACGTGTGGTTTCAACAATACGGTGTCACATGGCATTCAGCCAGAAAAACGATTCAATTACTGCATGAGTCATTTATTAATCGTGTGATCGGCCGTTTTTGCGATCAGAATCGGCCATCCAGATCTTGTGATTTAACGCCATTGGATTTTTTTCGTTTTGTGTTCTTTGAAGTCAAAGGTCTATGCAAACAAGCCCACGACCACCAAAGCCATGAAAGACCGAATTGGGAGGTGTATTAATGAAATTCAGACACATCTATGCGAAACGGTCATAGAAAATTTCAATAAAATAATACAAAGCCGTGGCGGCCATTTATCCGATGTGCTATTCTAATTAAACAGAATCGATAGCACTTTTCGATAACATTTAAAGCAATGATAGTATGGTTGCATAGTTGTTATCGGGGCTAATGGATAAGCCGGCCTAACGAAATCTATATAGAATTTGGTTTGTATGAAATTATTTTGCTAACCCTATATGTATATAGATAGGTATGCAAAAAACACAACATGATAGCGCCCGCTCTGATTTCATGTTCGAAATTCGAACATTAAATCGCTCTTAACTTAGTCGCGGTTGACACCACTCGTAAGTCTTACGAGCGCTTCTAAATCTTCACTAATAACCGTTGATGAATACGTTAACGAAGCTCTTAAAATATGATTGATCGGTAAATACCGGCCTTAATGTGAAATACAAAATTATTTGAATGTGTATCACGTGACTATGTATGACACGGATCAATCCTTTTGAGGTAATTTTCGATCACATTTCGGTTCGTATCTCGGCTATCACTTTTTCGAATGTTGGTTTCCAACTGATGAGAGGTTAAGGATTGTTCTCGTAAACACAATATTTCGAGTAGCCTTACAAAAGAATCCAACGCCGTCGAATTGCATCACCATATCTTGAAATTACGCGTGAACTTTTCTGGCAATATACAACCAAAATTGGCGGGCTTTAATTTTTGCGTGAGTTGAACTCTATAAGGATGAAGATTCAAGTCCAACGGCAAAATACGCCATAATTTGCCGTAAGACATGCCCAAGTTTTGAGAATCAATAATTGGGTCTTCACCTTAAGTCACACACTTGCACCGATAGCAGCGAATTTTTCATCGGGCGTCCGTAATGGACTCAGTTTCTTCGAATTTCTTGACTGCATTGGAAATTGTGCTCTTAATAGAAGGACGATTATAAAATCTGTTCGTAAAACGAAAACGTGACTACCGCAGTATAAAATGTTTAACTGAAAGCATTTCCAAAATTCACTTCCTATTATCACATTTCTAATGAATGGAGTGCTACTTGGGAACAATTCATTTTCACTTTTGTCTACTTCTGCAACATCACCCTGTTTGTGGAAATTTCGGAATAAGAGAAGCCTTATTATTTCGTGGATATTTTTGGATTTTGTGGGGATTTGTTTTGTTTATGAAATAAATCCGAAAATAGAGATTTCCACGAGAAGTTCTATCGATTTATAGTTTTTGATCAGTATTAATAAAAATTGCTTATTGTGTTTGAGGCAACGCAACGACAAGGAAACATTGTTATGAACCGCAATATTACAATCATAATTTTTTTACAATTTGACATTAAATTACATTTTATTAATTTTGCTGCATAATTGCAACTGTCAACATTTTTGCTAAACATTCAGTCAGAGTAGAATTTCAAGAAAGGAAACAAAATCTCTAATTGCAGCCAACGAAATGTTTGCTAAGCAGACAGAGTACAAATCAAGGAAAAACAAATAACTTCGATTGCAACCATGCATCCTACGCGAGATGCTGTCTGCCGACAAGTTGCTGACCCATCTATTTTTTTCCTGCCATCCGAGGTTCACGAGATTTTTCATTTATCATTATCTCGTGCAAACTGGTATAAACTTAATTTGTGTTTTTGATATGCTTTAATTAACAAAAATCAAACATACAGTACATTTTACGATGTGCTGTTGGGAATACTATTTCGGAAGAACTTAAACGAGTATCTTTTTCTCTAATTACAAAAATTGGGAACAAAAGGGATATTTCGGTTTTGTTAAGGGAATTTTTCTCAAAAATGCCTTCGCAGCACTGCTCTAGCATAATACGAGTATAGGAATGTCTCAAATGGTTGACTGGTTCAATGTAATTTAAGTGAACATTTTTAAGTAAAACCACCACGGATGTTATGGTTCATATAGATTTTCCAGAACATGTATTCAATATTATTTTAGCAGACATTATTGTACATTAACACTAAATCATTTTCCCAATTCTCCAGCTCTTCCTATTCCATGGGAGTAATTACACATTTTATGGCCACTTTCTCGAGCGCTTCATAATTAAATAATTGCTGCGCGCAGGGTTGCTTGTGCTTCCACTCGTGTAAATCATAAAACAAAACAAAAATAATGTTATCCACAAATATGTATGTGCATACTTACTCACATTTGGAATTTAATTATAGAAAAAGTAGAAGCTTTTGGTCCACTTAAATTATTTGTGTTTACTTTAATTGTATTTTTCGCGTTTCGTGGAAAAATACATTTACACTCCATTCAAATGATGAAATATTCAGAAATAAAATTTGTTTATCCTTGCTACTAAAAACAGAATAAACAATGCATGATATGTTGAAAGACATCCTTTCTTCTTGTTATTCTGTATATTTGTTTGCATTCTCTAAAGTACACTTTTGCTTGAATATGATATAAATATAGTATACCTACGTATATAGTATGTAATTGGAAACAATGGAACAAAAGAAGTCCTGAGAATCGGTGGCATCCGTCAGACAAGGCGACACGGGTTAAAACAGCAAGAGGGTTGATTTAAGCAATATCCATTTGGAATCATCAGGTGTGCTTTAAATATTGAATGAGTTTATTGATTATCTCTACGATAGCGTTTCTATTAAGTAAAGGTTCCCAATGACGGTTATCGGCTGAGTTTGTTTAATAATACCGCGTGGGGTATAAACTTCCGACTCTCTTTCCGTATTAGCGAGCATGACAACTTTAAATAAAAATTATTTAATACGTTAAGTGATGTAGGCCAGCGTCATCAGTGGGGGTTTATGAGCTCGAAATTCACAGCAATAGAATGACGTGGATGATATTGAAAACATTTTAAATATGACGCAACCCTTGGTAGGTTCGCCTTTGCAATGAATAACATTATAGGCACGCAATAGATAGCGAAGTATAGTTTAAAATACAATCTAGTGGATTGAGATGGCATAAAATAGGTATGTGATTCATAGTGTGATTCATTTGGATCTGTAACCACTCTGTTAGAGAGCATATTTTAAACTCATCCGCATCCTTAAACCCTTCTATGAATCCCACCTTTTCTATGCCATATCACTTTTAAGGTGCTAGTACACGGCATGTAGCACGTTACATACGTATGTAGCTCTGACGTCAACATGTACCCAATGTGATCATTCACTGACGTAAAAATGACGTCAGTGCTACATACGTATGTGGCTTGCTACATACCGTGTCCTAGCACCTTATCATACCGTAAAATTATTATTATTATTAAGAACCCAAGTTACCAATAGCATCAATAATAATAATAAACAGCATTCAGCCCACCCATAAGTCAAAATACAATATCTCATAGCCTCTGCGACCAGCGAAATTGACAATGTAAACAAACGGTTACATTGAGCAATAGTATGCATATTTAATGCAATATGTCTCAGTACAAATCAGATCCTCATGTCATAATGATTCCGTATCGCTGCCGGCTAGTGTCAGGTTCATAATCTGTTACGTCAATATTCGTTTTGTTTTTACTCTACAAGCAAATCTCATAGAGAATGTACATTTATTCACATATCAGAAATGCATCTTCAATAACTCGCGGTGGCTTAGTGGATGATATACTTATCTGCTGCTTCTACGAAATTCTCGGATTCGAATCCGTATGAGGGAAGATATTTGCTTTAAGCATTCCGACGTAAACAGTGGTAGCACTCCATCCAACGGGCAGTGGATGATAAGTAGAAACTGAAGTTTTATGTATTATATGTATAAATTAAGAGCACAGGAGTATCTAAAGGACAGCATTATCAGTTCAAACATTTAGCAAGAACATCACACTTACCAGAGAACAACGCCATCTAGCAGGAAATACAGTACTAGCGAACACGTGCACTTAGAATTAAATGAAACCAAAGAAATTGTTGCATATTTATAGGCTAATTTGGAAAAATATTATTTAGTAGTAATTGTGTGATTGAAGAGAAAACCTTTGTAATCAGGAAGACTTCAGTGAGATTGGTTTTAATTCAATAGTATTGAATTTAAATTAAACAAAGTGCATTCAATTCCGCGTCGTACGAATCTTATGTGTAAAGTAGAGAGACGGCGCGCGAGATCGTAATTTTAGAACAACATAATTTCAGTTGAAAAAGTAATCTACAATTATGTATAACAAACAACGATTCAAATAGTATATGCTTTGGGCGACTCATATAAAATTGCATTTACCCTTAGAAAAATAATTAATTATTTAATTATTTATTTATTTATCATTTGAAGCATAACTTTCTCTCATAGATATATTTTTTGCATTACAGATTTTCATCTAAAAACCATCTGAAATGCTGCTCATTGTACGATTGAAAAGAAGAAAAAAACCGCACCCAGCTCCAGCAGCAACAACCAGAAATAAACGACAGCACAGAGGACAACAACCTTATTGCAACAACCAATTACACATTCCGGTCCCAGCATTAGCAGCACCTTGTACACAAGACACCACAACGCACAACAGCTATAGTAGAATATCGACACTCATAACCATTCGACATCTGAACCCAAATAGGACGCCATCATTTTTTGTGGGTGCGTTCGGAGGGCGGTCATGTTTGAGCGTCGCCCCATACTAGGACTTCTCATTGGTTTGACCCTTTGTATCTCAATATGGCGAATTTCAGTGCAGGAGCCATCGCTCTACGCCACCGAATATGGCTATGGCAATCAAATGCCATTCGAAGATCATCGTCCATTGCCAACGGCCTCGCAATTCAAACTAACTCAACCCGAACCAGCAGAATCTCACCACCAACCGTATAGTCGCACAAATTATGTGCGCAACCTGCCAGATGGGCGCACTACTCCGCACAACTTTGATAACGGAAATCCAATCTCAAATAAAAATTTAAGTTTAACTAGCTTTACCACACAGTCGGCGTCATCATATGACTATGAGTCTTTGCCGCCAGACGACTATTCAACACTCATAGATCTTAAGGACTTTCGGCTGCTCAATAATCAACCACCATGCCCGCGTGGGAATACCGCGTTTTTTCTAATTCTCGTCCACTCAGCCCCAGAGAATCAGGAGAAACGGAAAATAATTCGCGAAACATGGGGATCCGTACAGAGTCGGCACCTACGATTGCTGTTTCTTGTAGGCTCTGTAGCCACCGACAAGCTCCAGATAAAACTGGACAAGGAGAACTCAAAATTCTCCGACCTGGTGCAAGGTAACTTTGTCGACGATTACAGGAACATGACCTACAAACATGTGATGGCTTTAAAGTGGTTCATCTACTACTGTCCCGAAGCGAAATTTCTGATAAAGACCGATGATGATGTTTTTGTGAATACTCTACAACTGCTGGAGTATGTCGAGCTGAAACAGCAGCGACAACTGCCACCTCTATTGTCACCGTTTACACCGCGTACCTACCATGTGTCTAGCAGCAGCAGCAGCAGTAATAGTTTAAGTCACAACACTAGTCATATTTTGAATGCGCTTCAGCTGAAAGATTTCCTATTTTGCCAGCGACAAGCGGGTGCCCGTGTAAAACGCAGCTTCCGCTCAAAATGGCGCGTCAGTGGTCGTGAATTCGCTGGTCGATACTATCCGACCTACTGTCCCGGCTATTCAATAATGTATTCACCGGACGTGGTGTTTCGTCTGTATAAAGAAGCACAGCGCGCAAAATACTTTTGGATCGACGATGTTCACATAACTGGAACCCTGGCACAGAGTTCAAACATCACGATAACTAGTTTCTGGCCATGGAGATTGGATCCTGGCGTGTATGCCGATATTCGAAGTGGCAAGACTGATATGGGCCATTATGATTTTTTCTTTGCGTGGGCAAATATAAGTGATCAGCAGATTCGCGACCTTTGGGCCTTGACGTTTGGTTATTTCAATTCGACACGTCTGAATGGGCTGCACAAATATGATCCATTTAGTTAGTTACATTGTTTTTCACTTGTTAATCTCGTGCTGTTGGAATCCTGTACCTGAAGGATCTAATGAAGTTTTTTTTAGTTTTGTTATCTTGTACAATAAATTTATTTTTATTTTTTTTGTATGTAACATAGAACACGACGAGCTGGACAAAATAAATCGACTGTGTTGGGCTCCCCAAATTTAGTGTAATCTTTTAAAGTTTAACACATGCCTATCCTAAGGTGTGTTGTCTAACATTACAAAAAAAAAACTTTGCAAAATGGTATTCTACAGATTTGTATGATGTGAGTGGTAGTAACATTCGTAACTTAAACAAGCCCATCTCCAACCACTCGGCATACAAATATGGGTCAATTCCATTGTTTGGTTTAATTCTAGATGTCAATCTGAAAAGTCAAATGTGTTGGTGTGGATTGTTGCTTTCATTAGTAGCAAGTTCAATGTTTTGTTAAGCATTGAAGCTCCGTAGGCCCTAGCGCACATATTCTGTGCAATTTCTCACATATGAATATTAAAACGAATGTGGTGTTTGCAAGTCAGGGCACATAACGTTTAAAACAATATATCGTTTGTCTTTAAATCCGCGCTAAAAAAGAGCAGTACAAATACAAAAGCTCTCACATGCACAGTAGTGCCTTACACAGACCATAATATCCTTGGTGTCGAATGGCAATCAGGTTTGTCTGATTAAAGATTAACTGTTGAATTCGTTGGTCATGCAAAGCGTGCTTCAACCCCTTAGCAGCATTGAAATATAACCCCTAGCCACAGTAGAGTTGCCAAATTGTCATGTTAACATATCAATGTTTCTTTAGACTGTCTGAACAAAAACGATTCTGATGTCTCTACAATTGGAGATAGACTGACCTAACCTAAAATCTAAAACTATCGCTTTACAAAACAATAAATGCGCTCATTTTAAAAGCTATTACTAACATACCCCAATTTAAATTTGGGTCCGCACCGCAAAGGACTAAAACTATAAACAAAACCCAAACGTATGGAATTCAATGATGGGAAACAATTAAAATTAATGTCGTATGTACTTAAATGTCGATATAATCAATGAATGAAAAAAATCTAAATTTACAGTATTGTGATGTTGGACGTAAAAAAAAGATTATTTAAGAAAATTGTGAAATAAAATTTAGGTTCACTACCATTTTTTATTTTTTAAATAATAATTGCTATCGTAAGGAAAAGTCTTTTGCTCCATTATTTTTTATTTATTTTATTGAGTTATTTTTATAGAAGAAAAATGTTTTTTTTTTTTTTTTTTTTTTAATGTCTCAAATGCAAATATAAGAAAAGAAAATAACAATGCCAAAGTATTAAAGTAAATAATTAATGTTAACATTTGGGAAACATTTTCTTTTTATGTTTTCATAAATCTGACTAATTTTAATTTATCTTTACTTCAGCAATAATTATTTACATTTATGCTCATTGTTTCTAAGTTCATTATAAATAAATTTTAAGTCAAACAAAAATTAAACGTACATATTAATAGATGTCCCCCCTGTACCTACATGAAACAAACATAAATCAGAATCATCGTAAAATTGGATCAACTTTTTAAATAAAAATAAAATAATTGACATAGATTGATGTAATGAAAAGATTTATATATTGAAATTGTTTATAAATAAATAAAATATATTATGAACAATAAATTATTTCAATTTTAACATGCAAATTAAAAAAAAAAACAATAATGTTTAGAAAAATTTCATGTACATTTCAGCATAAAAAAAAATCATTAAAAAATAAAAGATATACTATATATATACATATATATAAATAAAGAAATATTTTAAAACAAAATTATAAATAACTTGTAGTTAAATTTTATATTTCTTAGAAATGTTACCAAATATTACCAATTAAATCCAATTTTAAAAATATGGAAAAGATGCTGATGTGTCAGATCGTACCATTTGGACTGTAATTTTGAAAAATTAAATCATGAAAATATAAATATATAAATAAAATTTTAAGGATAAACAAAAATAAAGAAATATGTATAAATAAAATATGAATCTGCTTGTTTTATTAGTTTGTAGTTTTATCTGTGGTTCAAGTTCTAAGCTCAATGTTTACCTGAGCAACTAGACTCTAGACTTGTAGAATAAACAGACTTGACATTTGCTGGCCCTATTATAAACAGCATATTTGGACACTGGGTTTGGATATTAAATGAGGTAAAATGATTTTTTTAGAACTAAAAATTTGATAATAGTGGAGAACAAAGAAGTGAGGTTGCTTTTAGGTTTTATAGTTTATTCCTAAAGTATACTTATACTTAACAAAACAATTTATAATCAAGGATCATTCGTGACCTTAGTTGCAATCGAACGGATATCAATGTAAATTGCTTACATTGTGTTAATAACAATTATTTTCAGATTTTAAATGTATTTTAGACTATCGAAGTCGAAGTTGGTCCAAGACAATTCAGAGATAAGGCTATGTCGTCCCATTGCCGATTAACATCACGTTTGGTTAGGCCTTCGTGAATGATTTTGCCAAAGGAATATTTTTCGGCATTTCGTTCACTAAATGTAGAAATTGCCTTTTATTTGTTATCTCCATTCTGCAAAATAACTATAATTGTCTTTTTGTTAACTAAAAATTAAGTACACATACTTTTTTTTAACACATTATCACACAGTCGTCCGCAAAATAGTCGACGACATAAATGTATCATTTCCACGGCAAACGTCGTCACAAAACGCCTCACGCAATACCGACGATCGTCGTCGAAAAATACAATCCACATTTTTTGACATTTCAGACGCCATTTGTCGATCGTCGCCGCGACAAAAGTCGTTTATTTTCAGTCGCCAATACCAAACAGTCGTGTCGCTTTTTTTTAGAGTCGTAAACGACGACGACAATAGGGGTGTTTGTCTCTTGTCGAGACAACGCTGCCCCACTTTCCAAATTTTATTATCGGGCGTATAGACCTTAAGTCTACACATTGGCGAAGTTTTAAGTTTCCCTAGTCGTTAACTGAGCTATCAGATTTCAATTAGGCTAACGTAACGATAAAGTTAGTTAGTTACATGAATAGCCAGGCCCTGGGCTATCCTGTCGGCGATAGTCTTTGAACCAAAGAATTTGTCTTACGGTATGCGTATGGTTCACGGATACTTGTTGATTGGACAATCATAGCTCTCGGTGAAAATCGAGCAATCAGTGCCCTTAGATCAGATCTGGTGGTCGGGGCGAAACGCATTTTTGGAGTAGAGGCTGACTCAAATTTAAAAATTTGATAAAGTTATTAGTTTTAACTCCAGGCAGAAATATATTTTAATTTAGCTGTTTGTTTTTTTCTGACATTTTGTTTTTGGTCGTAAGAAAGCGTTTTGTCGATATTCTGAGAATTTCCATACGGATACAAAATTCTCTTCTCAGAATCATCAGAAGTAATTTCGTTGATTCCGCACAATCCCTCACGCTTCCTTTTCCCAATGGAAAACGACATGTAAAAAAATAAATAAATAAATAGTTGGCGCAACAGGCGTGTAGACACCCTAGGCCTAGCTTCTCACAACCATTCGTTTTGTGTGAGTTTTTATTTTTGGGACGAATGGAAGGGGCCTACAATTTTATGCCGAATCCGAACGGCTGAATTGAGAAGCTTTTTGAGGGTAGTTATACTCTCGGATGTTTGTCAGACGTTCGCGAGAGGTGGCGCAGTAGAAAAAACCTTAAGATGTAATTTGTGTTTTTCCGGGGATCGACATATGTACGTTTGTTAAAAATTTCTGACTCCATATTGATGTTTGTGAATTAACTTGTGAAATAAGATATTTAGGGCTGTTTTCATTCGACAATGCATTCAAACAGATTAGACAAACTTCGTTTCCGTATGCAAATCCACTCAAGATCATGTGACCAATTTTTCAATTGACTTTGATTGACAAGTAGCCAACAAATCCTGCCCAAACTTCAATGCGTCAATTGCCTCTTATCAAACCGAATCATTTTTTGTACATTATTTAAATATTTAGACACGACTTTCTCAGAATCAAAGTAAAAGTGGAATTTAGAGTTAATTCGACGATAAATTGGTTATTGGTAAGCAATTTTTTTTTAGTTTTGACTTTTGTGTTAAAGTTGAGTCTAAATTCGGTTGTTAGTAAGGCACAATAATTTTTATTTTAATATTTTTATTAGATGTTGTTTTAAATAATATAATTATAGGTAGGTATGTAGGTAGCTCCAAAAACTTTTTATTTTCAAGAAAGCGTGTAAGAAAGTCCCCACCGGGCTTTGAGCATACGCTATTCGGATCGTCAGCAATGACTCTAATCACTATACTATACCCATATCCACCCTCTTACCAAACTGGAAATCCGAAATTGCTTATTAAAATTCTCTGTCAAACTCAAGGCTTCAATCATACGTTACGGAATTTGTTTTTATGTACTTTTAAAAGCTATCTTACCCTTATTCTATGATTAATTACAGCAATGTGTCTGAGTATTTGTTCATTGAATGTGAACTTCATGGTAATAAAGTTACGCATACGCCCCGTAGTCCTGCAATTTTTAGTTTTCAGAAAATCCGGATAAATCTAAACAATTCTAGTTCGAGGTTCTGTTGCACGAATATCTATTTGCAGTGGGAGAATATTACATATTGAAATTTAAGGATTATTCCTGAAACGGTTGGCTAATTATGAAAACCAAACTTTAAGAGCTGAATGAGAAATTAAATGTATAGCAGTGACTCATGTAGAAATTAATGCAGGCAGTTTAATGTGAATATAGGTTAGAAAAAGAGGTGATTTTCGGATCATTGCGAGAACAAAATATGAAAGTCCACAGACCGCATATTCTACAAAGTAAGAGCAGCTCAACTTTGTAAGTACATTTGTATATTTTTAAAATCACATTATTGATTAACTGGGTTAACTAGGGTAAAATGAAAAAAATAAATTGGTCGGAAAATAAGTAATCCACATTTGTATTCATTTGTTAACTACAAAATTATCGAAACCACTGCAGAGTGAAAAAATAGCCCTTTAAGTTTGGCAGCTTCAACATTCGTATTGCTTTGCAGTCAAAAACATCATTCATCGAGATTGAAATTGGTCCAACAAATGGAGTACAACCCCCAAATCTGATGACCGATTCAATGATATACTCGTAATACTAGAAAAAAATTTTCAATTCGGTGTCAGTGGGTTGCTTATAAAATAACAAATGTAGCAATGAATATACATCATGGCACGGCCCTATGATATATACAAATCCTATACATGTTCTTCAAGAAGCAGCCTTTTTAAGGTCGTTTATAAAAGTTATTTAAAATAAATCAATTTCAGAGATATGAATACATCAAACCTTTCCAATAAGTAATTATTACGTTTCTGAAGTATGAATTGATATTAGGCGCTGCATATCTATCACTACACCGCCGGTTCTCTCCTTTACAACTCTCTGCGCAGAATCCTATTATCTATCTACATTGTCAAACTGTAGGTATGGTATCTATCTCCTTGCCAGTGAAATACTCCTGCAGTATAAACAAAACAAAACTGGAAAACATCCACAAAACGTGTGAATCTCAATGGAATTTTTATTAAATTTTATTTCAAAATGTTGTCTGCTCTAAACGCAGTACGACGTAAATTTCGTTTATTTTATCAAAGACTGATACTACTTGCTCTACTGATTGTAACGGGTCTCGTCCTTACGTCGTATTTTAATTTAGAGTTTTGCTACAAACTCCTCTGGAATGGTGGTCTTAATTACATGGTATATTGGTTATTTGTTGCGACAAATTGTAACTAATGAAAATTATTGTAGTGCAATAAGTTCAGAAATAAGGACTACAGTGGGAGTCTATGCGAGGAATTGTGCACTGCGGGTAATTTCAACAACTTCCAATGTCCCCCCAATGATATGAAGACGACGATGTTTGTAGCAGTAAAGAATGCAGATGTATATGCCATCAAGGTAAATGCACACACATTTCATTCGTGTAAATTCAATAAATTGTATGTTTCCTCTAATTTATCACAGCTGGCGAAGCATATCAAAAATGATTTAAGTTGGAAGGATTCCAAGGGTAATCAGAGATATCCACGAATTAATGTTTTCCAACGAATGGTCAAAATGCACATTATATTATCGTACAATGTGTCGCTGGATGAGAGTATGGTAAGTGAGCGGTGGTGGTAACTGACCGTATAGTTTCTTCCTTTTTGAAAGTTGAACAAATTTGTCACAAGGCTAGATCCTAGGTCTGGTCAGATACGCCCAGATTGTAGCGACATTAAAAAAAAGTGCAAGATGGTCAACACGATACTCTGTTTAGTCAATCGCCCATTTGACATTTAGTTTAGAATACATGCAATCGTATGCATCTCCACTCAATTCTCAATCATGCATTTTGACATACCATCATTTGGCCTTCTAAATGCCTAGCGTTCTTTAACAGTTGAAACGCATTTAATTTAAAAGTATAAAGCTGCTGAGCCACTAACAAGTCGAATTTTGAACTTATTTACATATAACTTACAGGGTCGTTCTGATCCATTTTGTACTCTCGCAGTCTTACGTTCCACTTTTGTGTAGATTGGTAAACTCCCGCTTCAGAGGGCTGGTGTGCATTCTTTCTTATCCGTGGTAGCTGTATTAAATTTTGACCTTAAACGTTGAAATTTGGAATATAGCTGTATTAATAAAAGTGTAGAAAGTTAACTAAATCTTCTTTTAAAGTAAAAAACCCTGTAAAAAGCGATATCTTGACATGGCTGCGGTTACTTTTTGGATTAATTTCCTTAACAAGAAAGGTCTTGTTTGATTTGACTCTGATATGAATGACATCTTAATGTGTTATTAGCTTATAATCCCATTTTTGGCCCATAAGGTTTTTCTATACATATTTAGGGGTATCGTGAATAAACTCCGATGGAAATTGTTCCCTTGTCAGCAATGTAAATCAAATTGCTGAATGGGAAACATTCCAGGGAACTATTATTCGCGATAGGAGTGATTAACATAACATATCCGAATGGAGGACCTCTGACAAGTTTAATTATAACATTTTCTCTAAAGATTTCAGCTCTTCTAAGCCAAGAAATAGATTCACAGAATCCAGAGCAAATGGAAAGCTTTTGGCGGCTTTTCAAAGACAACAACTATATGATGGGAAAACTTTACGAAGAGGATTCAGTATTTCCGACCGTTTTGGGTTCATGTGGGCCATATTATGCAACGGAACAGCTTACTTCTATTCAACCGGAAACTGGGCTGAAGTATTATATGTAATTATTCAATTTCCAATAACCAGATCTGCGATATAAGTGATATTCATGATGAATTTCAGAACCATGGACTGGGCAGGACGACTCAAATTTGCGATGCAAATAATGGACTTTCTGTATCGACTGGAGTCAGTTAAACCAGAACCCTTAAGAATTTGTAAGATAGATTCGAAATTCTTTGGCATGACGGCCGACAAGAGGTATAAAAGTTTGTTTATTGGAAAACGGTGTCTTTGTTAAGAATACGAAGTTTTCCAGAATAAAGTATCAGACTGCACGATATGCCTATTCAGAAACGCAGCTAGATAGAATGCTCTCAGATGGCTCACAATGTAGTTCGGACGATGATTGTACTTACGAGCAGTGCTTAGGCAAATGCGATATGGGGCTAAAGCTCTGTACTGGCATTCAACAGAATAATAATTTGCAAATTGTCTGTTCAAAGGTAAGCGGAGACGATTTCGTAACATTACTTACATTACTTACTTACAAAATAAATTAACTAAAGCTACCTTGATGCTTCTTTCTTTTACAGATATTCAAAGGGACCCGATTTTTCCCTGGGATTTTCTACACAGCTAGAACTCCATCAACGCTCAAATCACTAATAAATCTCTGCTCAAATCCGAGTGTAATTTCAAGCAACCATTGGCCACACAGGCATATGGCGCCAACGCATGACATTAGCATTCGTGTTTATAATGAAATAAGAAGAATTTATACTGAAATAACTTTTGCTCATTAGTTTTAAGGTACTTAATATTTTAATCTTCGAAAACATACATATTTAGAAGCAATATAAACCCGATGCAAGATATACCTTGCCTATGATATAGACGTTTAGAGATTGTTTTACAAAACCAGTATTTAAAAGATGTGTGTTTCTTTTTTAACTTAATTAAATACATATCAAGCAATAAACTTAATATCATTTTAAATTAAGTCCTTTTAACATATGGAAAGCGTTTTCTTTTTTTGTTTATTAAAGTGACAAGAATGCTGACAGTACTGTAAATAAGGCCGAAGCGCTGGGTATTCTGGTTGGTAGATTATGAATCTGACATCGTATTATTGTTAATAATCGCTATCCCAGTATGGCCGACTTAAATCGTTACGGATGGAAATTTAACTAGCTTCCTCAGATATAGGGATCAGAATAGGAATTTTTTCGTGTCTCTTATTGCGCAGTTTTAGCAGACTTTAAATAAATAGACTGCCATTTCGGTTTCAGTGCACCTACCCAATTTCCTACACAAATTTTAAAATCTTCTCTCGAAAACTCACAATTTTTCTATCTGTTAAAACGTGTCCATCCACGCAAACTTATAGGTGCGAATTTTGAGTGGCCATTTACTTTAACACATTCAAACCAAGTAACTTCGCAAACAGCTTGTGCTGGCGATCAATTTATTAATAGTTTGTGAATGTGGTCACAGCTTGATTCTACTCATTCTACACACTGTCAATGACAGGCCAGATTGACGGTTCTCTACTTATTTCGGATGAAGGTGATCTGACAATTAAATTGGAGCATGTGCAAGCAAATAAGAACTGCCTACTGTAGATACCAACTAGCATCAATAGAAGCTGAAACTTTTGGTCATTCAAATGCATAATTATTGGCTTATAGTCCAATTTTACCCCTACGATAACAATGTTGTTTTACGTCAGTATATTATTTAAAAAGTTACCTACTCATACCCTCATACCCTCATTTCAAAAAAACCGCATCCGTAATCGACCAATACGTCACGGAATTATATGGATTTTACATGCGAAACGAAACACCAACAGATTCAGTCGAGTAATGTTCGTTTCCGGATGGTGTAATTCGCCCCTCGATACCCTCTTCACGAAAGAGAATGTAGTTCCTATTGGATTTGTTCAACATTTTGTTGATATTATGTTCATTATAAGACAGAAAACTTTTCGTTTACCTTTGTTTCTATAGGCGTTTATAACATTTCTACTTTATAGTTAATAAAAACATTTGTGTTACTTAAATAAGCACTTAAACAATTAAGTATGTACTAAATTTTTACACTGGTTCGATACTTTTCGTTGGAGAAGCAAATAGATTTGGCTTGCTCTGATTATCTTCGTCACTTCTCAAATTTGCAACTTTAATCTTTTTGATATATTTACGCATTTTCGTCTTTTTCGCGAGTTTCTCATTTTTTGTATCTTCGAGGCCACTCCCAGCGGACTCAGAAAATTGCTGATATGGACGCGGTTTGATCTTCTTAATGGCATCGTCTAACTTTAGCCCCCCTATGCCATGTTCCTCCTGCCATGTTCGGTACTTTGAGCAGAATTTCGCATGATCCCTCTTAAACGTTTTTGTCTTCGTCGAATGGTGCTGCAATGCGCAATGCAATTCAAGTATTAATCATAAATCAATAATATTCTATTCAACAACTTACGCGAATATCAATCAATTTGGCGCACTGCTTGTGGAAATTGTCCAAATGCCGAAGGAATATGTCGTTCGGTCGAACGTTTTCATCTAAGCTAATTTGTAAGATTTCTGTGACATAGGGCAACGATTTCTGAGCGCATCCCTGACGCAACATTGCTCCTAGAATCTGTGGGTTCATTCTAAGAGGTGGATGACAGTTAGATGGGACTCAAGATCTGTGTGTAACTTACCTAATGTTCTTGTGCCTCATTTCGGCGATTAGTTCTCTCGCCGACTCTTGTGTTTGACAGCCCAGAGCCAGTACCCCGTACGTCACGATATCAGGGTACAATCCGGCGGTTTGAATCATGGAAAGCACCTCCTTGGCACCGTCGTAGTCAAAGCGCATGCTTCGTTTTTTTATCAGAATGTTAAAAAAGTCGATGTCAGCTTTCAGGCCAATCTTCCGTATCATTGTGATAAGCTGCTTCTCAGCTGCATATGTTGGCGGGATAACTTCTAAGAACGAGGTGAACGTCTGAATGTTAGGAGTTATGCCGTACTTTTTCATCTCTTGTAAGAATCCTGAGAATCCACCCAGTAAAAGCAGTTTGTCGTGAGGAGTTGTGACTTCTTCGATGGACAGCAGGCTGCCAAGGTGAGGACGGTTTGTCAATAGATTTGGCGTTTCAAATTCAGGGCGAGATAGTTCTGTTATTTGCTTTTCAAAGGGGTTTGCAGAATCTTTACTTCTCGTGGCTGTAATTTTTGTATCGTCGGCGGATTCTGGTGATTTAGCTAAAGTTTCTGTTGCTTCCTCGGCTTGCCCACTCGCTTCTGAAACAATATTTCCCTCTGATCGTGAAGCTATTTGAAGTTGTTCAGCAGAAGTAACTGAACATACCGGATTGCTACCATCGAGTATATACCTAAGAACACCCTCCATGGTCTCCATGTCTCCAATTGAAGTGTCTCGTACGCATCGCAACATCAAATTGAACGAGTAATAGTCCGGCTTTATTCGATTCTTATGCATTCTATGCCAAGTGAGTAGAGCATGCCTAAACCCGTATCGCTTATCAGAAGCACACGCTTGCAGCAGAAAATTGAACGTATCTGTGTTCACTTGCAGCTTCTTGTCCAACATTTCATCAGCCAGCATGTAGGCAGTCTTTGTATCTCCACACCGCCCGTAGGCTTTAATCATTGCATTATAGTTTATAGCGTTGGGCTCGTATCCCTTCTCCAGCATAACCTCTCTTAGATGGTTGGCTTTTGTCAAGCCATCTGCAATAGTGGGCGCATTAGCACATGCATTAAAGAGAGAGGTGTATGTGCCACCTGTGATTTTCAAATCACGTTGTTTCATTTTGTAGAACAACTGAAATGCTTTTCTTGTATAACCAGCTTTGGCACATCCACTTAACACCAGATTGTAAATGTAGTTTTCGGGCTTAACACGGTCTTCCTTGATCATTCGGACTTCTAGAACGTCAATAGCTTCCTTTAAACGATTGTTGTTCAGGTGTTCTTTGATCATGTTCGCATATTCCTTGGTGCGTAGTTTCTTTGAGCGCCGCGTGGGATTCTGGATGTATTCATCTTCTATGACATCCCCTGGATCTGGTGGGGTGTCATCGAGAGAAGCATTGCCAAAGACATCGGGATCGGTGCTGAGAATTTCTTCTTTTAGTTTTGGGATCTTTGGCGATGTAATCTTGGTTCGTGTAATCGTTGCCGATGAATGATCCACTTGTGTTTCTTCATTCAGACGTAAATCTTTGTCGTATGATTTAACATGAAGAAAACTTACGTGATTTTTCAATGGGAATGCCGCATTTGCGAGGACTATGGTATTACGTGTAGGATATACGGAAGATAGCCTTCTCGCAAAGGTTGTAAAAAGTATGCGCGATGCCATTATTTTTATATAAACTACCAAAATTTTTATGAAATAAAAAATAAACACTCGTTTCTATCAGCGGAGCCGGTTGACAGCTGTCATCGAATATTTGAGACAGCTGACTGTTTCAGCACGTGCAGCAGGGTATTGCCAGAAGAAAATTAATTTGCTTGCATTTTGCTGAATTCGTAAATAAAGGTAGGTACCTACCAAGAATGATATAATAAAGATTACGCGGTGCGCATGTCCGCCATATTGGATCTTTATTTTGACAGACGTATGACGTCACGTGTGATGAGGTACACCATAAATGTATCGTGACTGATATGGTTCCCGAGATGAGAGTCGTTGGTAAGGAAAGTTTATTGCCGTTCCAAAAACGGTATAAACTATTTTATTACAACGTATATGTAGGTAGTAATATAAATATAAAAAGTAACTGCACTGCACCTTGTTCGCAAGTGTTATTGTCCAATAATGCATTGCCGATACTGCTGCAGGAAAGACGTACTGACAATATTTCGGTGTCATTCGGTCCAAGGGAGGACTTCATGATCATCTAGATTGTGAAGAATTCAAATTGCGAGTACGTTCATATATCCTTGGATACAATCAAGAAGTAGGTACTGTCCAATAATACAGGCACCGCAGTAGATGATACGCCCGATTTCGAAGAAAGGTGCGTTCACCCCCATGAAGATATAAATTTGATAACGGCTGAGAAAACTTGGCTGGATATATCTGTCATAAACCATACCAACTAAAGGCATGATGATAAACATTACGGCACTGGAGACAATATATAAGGAAAACAACGGGGAAGATCTATTGAAAGCAACTGATTTTATTAAAGAACACTTTGATATGGCAATTAATATCAACGCGATGATATTTTTAAGTCGATAATATTTTAGAATAGGAAAACTGAACCGATAAATTGCTGGAAATGCAATCAAAAGAAAGCACAAAGAAATTACAAATTGAAACCACAA
Organism: Cheilosia scutellata; assembly: GCA_955612985.1. NCBI lineage: Eukaryota > Metazoa > Arthropoda > Insecta > Diptera > Syrphidae > Cheilosia > Cheilosia scutellata. The sequence continues at coordinate 6,266,197 of OY015311.1, read as the reverse complement.
TGTTTTATTTTTCATAATAAAGAAGACACCGATAAAATATTTGTATGTTTATTCATATCAAACAAAACACATTACACATTATTCAAATATTTAATATTGAAAACAACACATTTTAATGATAAAAACAAAGAAACTAGAATCGCACCCGATGTTTCTTCAGCTAAAATAGACTGAGCTGTCAAATTGTTCATCACGCGTGACGTAGATGCGCAGAACGAACGAAAATTGAAACCCGGACCGCGCAATCTCTTTTTCTATAATTCTTGGGTACCTACCTAGGTAAATTATCTATTCCAACCAGTCATAAATTACATTTTTGGCAGTCGCGGTTCTAGCTGTCAAATAAGCTCATGAAGTATAGCGTTTCATAGGAAATCAAACACAAAACCGAGTTGCGCTTCAACTTTAAAATATCATTCGCAAAACGCAGTGTTTCGTAATGTTGCCGTAAACATAATCAAGTCCACACGAAAGTTCACAAATATATGAATCGTCAAATTACACTGGTCAACACCTACCTTGCTTTATTAAAAAACTGCAAAAGTAGTTGTTTCATCACCCTCAGCTTTTTTGCGGCTGTTGCTATTCGGCTGTGCGTCGGTCGTTCGGGACACGACCACGTTACGAATGTAAGTTTATATTGCGTCAAGTTTGGGTAGGTATGCGTCGTATGTGGCTTGCTTCGAATGCGGCAAGGACTTTAAACCAGTATCATTTTCGGTCATTCACCCTTACTCTGCGTGGCGTTTATATTAAACGACAAATGGCGGTTTTTGGAAATCGGTATTACATGTGGCGTTTCTAGGCGTTTTATATCGTTTAACGACAAGCCTTCCAGCCTTTTGGTAAAACATGATTTTTGCACAATTCCTTTCTTCTTCCGTGTAATGCATATTTATCCATTGGGGGCATATTATTTTACTAGGGTTGGTTGGGCAAGACCCAAATTAAAATCATTCCCTACACCCTTTTGGTAGCCACCTTCCGCAAGAAAACGCAATGTCGAAGCCAGTTTTAAAATTACTGGCACTGACAAGGAACTCCCCGCGGCAGGAAGTTTATCCTTTACTTCATTTAACAAATAGACAAAGGCTTCTTTGCTAAGTCTAAAGTACATTTTGAATCTGGGAATATGATTGGCATTATTTTCTACCTCAAGCTATTTTATATTTATATGTATGTACTTACTTTGAATCTGGTAAATCCTGATTTTTGACTTAATCCTTCTTTTTATATGTTTCCGCTCTCATTTTGTAGACTCATCTTCTTCGTCGCCTTTGCTTTCCAATGGTATGAACATTGCAATGCTATTTACATATGTTTTTTTTAGTATAGGTATATATTCACCCCTATTGTCGTCGTCGCCTGTCGCAAACGACTGGCGACGTTTGTCGTGTCGAGTCGTTTGGAATTTGGTATTGCGTAACTGAAACGGTTAATTATTTAATAAAACAAATCAAAAATGACGAAGTGACGAAGAAGAAAACCAGAAAAAAGAGCTGGTAAAGTTAAGGAAGGAAATTCGAACCAAATCCAATCCATTGGATTTGCCCGACATTAAGTGGGTGGTAGAAATAATTTAAATTGCATACATTGTGTTAATAACAATTATTTTCAGATTTTAAATGTATTTTAGACTATCGAAGTCGAAGGTGGTCCAAGTCAATTCAGAGATAAGGCTATGTCGTCCCATTGCCGATAAACATCACTTTTTGTTAGGCCCTTTGTGAACGATTTTGCCAACGGAATATTTTTCTCCATTTCTTTCACTAAATGTTGAAAGTGTCTTTTATTTGTGATTTTCATTTTAAAGAATATGTAACTATCTTTTCGTTAGTTAAATATTAAATACACAAACTTTTCTTTAACACTTGATCACGCAGTTGTTAAAACTAAGTATCAGTTGCAGCTCTTTTTATACCCCTGTGGCACATCCGCAGGGATACAAAAAACGAAACCCAGGTACTGCATCCTTCCGCTTTCTGTGTTTTTCATCATATTAATGATTTTATTGCCTTAATTAGGGTCGTCGTGTAATCACTTATTACTTGTGCGTGTAGATTTATATGGTCCAAGACAATTCAAAGATAAGGCTATGTCGTCCCATTGCCGATTAACCTCACTTTTGTTAGGACTTCGTGAATGATTTTGCCAAAGGTATATTTTTCTGCATTTCGTTCACTAAATGTAGAAATTGCCTTTTATTTGTTATCTCCATTCTGCAAAATAACTATAATTGTCTTTTTGTTAACTAAAAATTAAGTACACATACTTTTTTTAACACATTATCACACAGTCGTCCGCAAAATAGTCGACGACAGAAATGTAGCATTTCCACTACAAACGTCGTCACAAAACGCCTCACGCAATACCGATCGTCGTCAAAAATACAATACACATTTTTTGACATTTCAGACGCCATTTGTCGATCGTCGCCGCGACAAAAGTCGTTTATTTTCAGTCGCCAATACCAAACAGTCGTGTCGCTTTTTTTTAGAGTCGACGACGACAATAGGGGTGATTACCACAATTGGAAATATGTACTTTTGATTTTTGTATGTTCATTTAAAATTTAAAATACAAAACACAAATACCTACTTGCCAATTATCAGTTGTTGGTGTGGAACTCATGTGAAATGTAAAATAAATGAGAGCAGAGTCGTTTAAGGAATAGAATACCGATACTAAAACGACACTAAAGCGACTACTCGACTAAAAAAAGCCAGCTGTCGTTTAATGTAAACGCCACGTAGAATATGGGTGATTATGTTGTACCTGTACGCTTAGGACCCAACTTTTATGTTTATAAACAGTTTTTAATGAAAATATGTAGGTATATAAATTTGACTGTTTTTCTTCTTTTTCTTGCATATCTTAAGGAAAAAAAATTATTTTTACTGAATATGTCTAATCTATATACACTGCTGGTCAAAAAAATAGGTGTGAGGAGCTTTGTTGCTAGTTGATTTGTTCTTGGTGCTAAATAAGAGTTGTTTTGCCAACAAGACTTGCAACAAAATACATGTTTATTATGAAATGCTTAGTTCCGTTAGTATGACGTCAAACTTATTGCATTTACTAAGTATACAGTATTTTATTAATTTTAAAATAAATTTGTTCTCCTCGGATTGTGGGCAAGGCGACCGAATGGAAAAGAATATGGATATAGGGACATCTTGGAAAATGTCATGCTTCAATTTTCCGAGGAAAACATGCTCCTCCGATGACATTTCCAACAGGACTACGATCCAAAACATACGGCCGGTATTGTGAAAGATTGGTTTCGGGATCAAAACATCTCTGTGGTTTCACGGCCAAGTCAATCTCCAGATCTCAATCCCATTAGAAACTTGTGGGATGGACTGAAAAGAAAATTAAGGGGTCAGTTCTTCACAAATGGGAATCAACTGCGGGAGGCAGTGCAAAGAGAATGGTATTCCATTCCTCCCGAAACGTGCCAGAAATTGGTAGGATCAATGCCATGTCGACTCCAAAAAGTTTTGGAAAATAATGGAGGATACTCAGGTTACTAGAGTAAGTTCAAAAAAAAAATGTTTTAAATCTACAATTAATGATTAATTAGGAACACACCTATTTTTTTGTCCAAGTTTTTGCTATTTTTTTTTAAATTATTCGAAAAATAAACAGATAACTATTTTCCATAGTTCTTAAATAATGTAAATATATTAATATAATTGTAAAAACAAAAAACAAATTGAAAAAATATGAAAAAATTGAGTTTTATAAAAAATTTGTTCTCACACCTATTTTTTTGACCAGCAGTGTATATAAAAATGAGTTCTAAAATGTGTTCGGATACGTATAACTTGAAAACCACCGACTCTATTGAGCCCATATTTACAGATAATTACAGATAATAAGCCCAGGAGTGCACTGAAGGAATTGGTCAAAATTGGACAAAGGGGCGTGGCACCTCCCATACAAAAAAAAAAAACACTCAAAATCGTATATCTCGAAAACTGCCAAATCGATTAAGCTCAAATTTACAAATAATCTTAGGTATTGGCCCAGAAGTGCTCCTTTGGAGATTGGTCAAAATTGGGCAAAGGGCGTGGCACCGCCCATACGAAAAAAACATTCAAAATCTTTTATCTCGAAAACCACCGAATTGATTGAGTTGAAACTTACAGACAGTCCTAAATATGGGCCCAGAAGTGTTGCTGTGAAGATTCGTCAAAATTGGACAAAGGGTGTGGCACAGCCCATACAAAAAAAAAAATCAAAATATTATATCTCGAAAACCACCGAATCAATTCAGTTCGAATTTGCAGACAATCAAAGGTATTGGCCCAGGAGTGGTCATTGACCAAAATTGGACGAAGTGGGCGCGACCAAATTTGATACTTTCTTTAGAAAAAAAAAGTAAAAGTAATCAATTTGTTTTGTTTCTCAAATTGATTTCCAAATTTCAATTGTACATATCTTTTTCGTTCGTTAACTTTCTTCACTGGCTATTTCAAAGGTAAATTATTGATAGTGAAATATTTATGTGCGATTTATACAAAGTGATCATCGTTTACAGTTCGATATTTGTTACGATGCCAAGAAGAGACAATGGTAACAGTAGCCGGCGTTCTCAGAATGGCCGCTGAACCATTGTCCATTGAAGCCATCCGCCTTCATATTTTATTAAAAAAAAAAATATCAAACTAGATCTTAAAATATTTAAAATATGTAACTATTTTAGGCAGAACAACGTTTGCCGGGTCAGCTAGTTGTGATATATGTATGCTTGAAGTCATTTTGGAAAAGCTAAATCATTTTTTGTCATTTTTCTTCAAAGGCTTTTATTCTGTTATTGATTTTGAATATGTACACTTCCGTGAAATTAAAAGGAAATGCATTCAAACATATGTAGAACTAAAACGTCGTATCGTCTTTCCGGTATCTAGGGATGTCCTGTTGAGGTTGATTCCTTCTTCTCGTATTTACAATTTGTTGGGTAGAAACCTCTTGTGTGTATGATCGTTATAAGAGTTTGCTATTATTTCTAACTCGTATTTGCAATATTTTGAGTAGTCGTACGCCCTTGTCGATTTGTTGCCTGTTGTAATCTTGCCTAATATGGTGTAATAGTTAAAGCGCATTCTATTTAAATAAGCAGTTTTATTTTGTATGATATATGTTGTAATTTAGAATATACAAACCATGTAATTAATTTAATACAAATGTATAACAAATTCAAACACATTTCATAAATTTATAGAAATATTTTTTTATTCTGTTTTAGCTTATATAAACCATGCACTATTACTTACCCGACTATATGTTCACTTGTTTTATATTTCATTTGAACTGGAGAAATTTTTCTTATCTCTTGATTAAATATGTATTGTTTATACAGGGTGTCCCAGTTTAGAAGTATAATCCTTTAAGGGAAGATCCCTGAAGTTCTGCCGAACAAAAAATTGTATGGCAGGGGGGTCTATATTCATCGTATTTCCCGTTATAGCCCATCAAAGCAGGTGACCTCTAATTGGATGTACCACCTTAAACGCTATAACTTCTAAACTATTATAGCTACAAAAATACATTGTACATTTTGAAAAGACAATTTAGTAGTACATACAAGTCTTAAGTACTTCAGCTATATCTGTGCAGCTACAAAAAAGTTATGGCTCCTTAAACTCAAAATTTTGAAAATTTGTTGTTACAATTTTTACTTCAAATGCCTTTTTCTCAAAATTTTCCTGTACCAGTGCTAAATGGAAAGGGTGTAATCTATTACTCTGTAGGTTCTGTGAATCCTGGTTCTGGGAAGTTCCAATTGCACAGCTAGTCCTCGAACCTGACTAAAGGGCTTAACTCCCACAGCATGCAAAATCCCACCCTCAATTTCTGCCGCCGCCATTGCGTTTCAACGTCGTTTTTTTTTTATTTCGAGGAGCTCACGCGGTATCAACAAGGCGCTGATACGCATCAATACCCGGTTACATGATGTACTACGACTTGGGTTTTGGCGTTGGACTCCTATCTTGCCAACGAAGCGTTTCCATGGCAGAACCCGTTTAGCTAGTTAGTAAGTTTGTCGTTTATTTAGCTTATTAAAGCCATTTTTTTACAAACACTATTTCTGCGTAATCACTTGGATACATTTTCATGGAGATCAACTTGACAATGTTAACCTTTATTTTCATATTCGACAATTACATGTTAAAGATTGCTCATAATAGGCGTATTTTTTTGGGAATCTATAGCTAGCTCACTTTTACTTTTACATGAAAAACTGGTATACTCACTTTTGGTTTTACATGCAAAACTGTTATACTCACTTTTGGTTTTGTTATACTCACTTCCCAAAAAAATACGCCTAATTACGTTAGTTTCTTATTCTGACTTAATTTTGTTTGACCATTTTTGTCTGACAAAAAACGACTTTTACTACAACTTTTGTTGATCGTACTTAAAAAAGTTGCTTAACATAATTTACGTTACGTGCCCGTGTCCCGAACATAGGAAACGTCAGTTCAGTACAAAATCTGTCAAAATGAACGTGCGAATAGACACTTCGGTAGCTGAAGTACTTAAGGCTTGTATGTGCTACTAAATTGTCCTTTCAAAATGTACAAAACTATTTTTTGTTGCTATAATAGTTTAGAAGTTACAGCCGTATTAATAATAGCTGCGGAACTTCGTGTTATTCCTAACTAATGACTAACCCACTGGTTAAACCCAAATTCCTATTTATAAACTTTTTTAGAAGATAACTAAGCGTTCGTAACTTTTACATAACTAACTCACGGTGGTAGGTGTGTTACCGATTTATTAGCTTTGCAAAACATGTTTCCCGCGCAAAATGACAAATGGTGTTTCGGGTTTAATTTCGTTTGATTGATATGAATGTGGTAAAAGGGTGATAAATAATTGAATAAATTTGCAAAAATTGTGCAGCAAAATGGCTCACCCTTTTTGGATAATTTGAATATGCTAGACGAAAAAAAAAACGAAAAAAATCCTATGAGAATATTTATATATAAAACATTCAAAAATAAATATAGATTTTCAAAAGGAAATGTAAAAAAATTAATTGCATTAGTAAGAGTAAGAAAATTCTAATTGCATTAGAAGAAGAAGATGGCAGCAGAAAAGAAGGACTCATTCCTGTCAGTTTTCAATACAATTTGGAGAAGCGTTGCCATCACAAACCTACGATAATAGGAAACACGTCAATTAGTTAATGCATGGGTTATATTTCTTTATAAATAAGAAAATTTAGTCAGTGAGTTAAATTTTTAACTACCAGTTACGTAACAAGTGAGTTAGAGAATGGTTTGAGATCTATTATTAATACGGCTGATAGCGTTTTAAGTGGTAACACTTCCAAATTAGAGGTCACCTACTTTGATGGGCTATAACGGGAAACACGATGAAAATAGACCCCCCCTGCCATACAATTTTTTGTTCGGCAGAACTTCAGGATTCTTCCCTTAAAGGATTATGCTTTTTAACTGAGACAGCCTGTATTAAGCTTTTGACTATAACTAAAATATAAGGAAAGATAGTTGTTGGGATTGGTATTCTTCGTATCTATAATTTTCCTAATGTATCATCATATTACCATATTACTTCCATTCGTCCCAAAAATAGAAACTCACACAAACGAATGGTTGCGAGAAGCTAGGCCTAGGGTGTCTACCGCCTGTTGCGCCACCTATTTATTTTTTTTTTTTATCATCATATTACTTTATTAAACTAATACATGGTGTTGGATATCAGTGGAGAACACATTGGCGCAAGATTATAGGCAATACGTATTCAAGTACTTAACTTCGCACTAGTTACATGCAGATTTGAACTAAAAAGCTTTCGTTAACTTTGGCTCAATTACAGTCACTTTTCAACGTATTATAGACACTCAGCCAGGTTCCATATCGATTGAATTCGTTTTCAGTGTTCTGCATTTCGAGCGATTCGGAAACTCCGAAATTCTTTCGAAATCACAATTTCACTTTGTCTCAATTCAGAAAATTCGAAATCGAAATCGAATACAGAGAAATGTAGACCACAAAAATTCATTTCCGATTTCATTTCGAGTGAAAGTGAAATGTGGAACCTAGCAGGCTATGTACTACCTAGTTTCTACTGTACAACATGCGATGAAGAAATGTTGGTTAATGCGTTTAAAAAAAGATAAATTAGTCGAGAGTGTGGTATGTTAAAAACGCATGCTCCCAACCGATATCCCAAACGTCCCGTATCATCAAGCCGGCGCGTCCTCTGGGTAGACCCAGGATGAGATGGTTAGATGGAGTACATAATCTCTCCTCCCGCAATGCCGATAGGCTTTGATGATTTGAGCAACCTACAACCACGACCCACTTGGGATGGATATATAGGCACTTGAAAATGAATGAATAGTTAATTTGATTTTCCAATGGGCACATCAGATTTTTATTTCAGATCTCAGATTTTTCGTGGCGAATGGAACATGAAAGCAGATTGATCTGTTTTTGTAAATGGATTAGTGCGTTATTTGACAGTTCATCTTCTATGCAAACTGTTTTCATTTGTCGGTGGAAACATACGAACTTCATATGGATAATCATATCGACGAAGAATCGAAATCCACAGATGACGAGGAAGAAGAATAATATGACCAAGATGATAGCAAAGCAATTGCTCTAAAATTAAGTCCATGTCCATATTTACGTTTTTGTTCAGAATAATTGCTTTTCAAGAGGGGTTTAGTAATTTCGTTTTGAAAACAAAATTCAAATTCAAATATATTGTGAGAATTTGTGTAAATCTTGAAAAATATCGAAATCTGCAAAAAGTGATCCGAATCATAAAAAAAAAGATTGATTTTTTTGCCCAATGGAACATGAAAAGTGATCTAGATCAAAAAAAAATATTATTTTTTGTCCCAATGGAAAACCACATAAGATTGTAACAAACACGTTTAATTTTTAATTATGCTTCTACTTCCCTACATGCCAACTTACCATTTTCTAACGTGAAATTCACTTGAAAAATTTGCGCATTTACTCCTATAATATTTGCTTTTTTTTTATGTGAAAAAAGTGAGGTATTTCCATTTTTCTAAAATCCCAAAAAACCTAAAAAAATCGACAGATATTTTGGGAGAAGAATTTGTCTCCATAAAGGGATTTACATTTTAATATAATTACAATATAATAGTATGTTAATTTATTAGTAGTATGTAGGTACATACCTACATAATGTATGTAAGTAATGAAATCAATAATAACCCAGCAAACAACAAACAACAAGACATGGTATGTTGTAAACCATGAAATTATAAACAAACCTGGCGATTTGATTGAAAACGATTTGAGCAGTTTCATTTGTCAGCCGAAATCTGCATCACTCTTCGATATCTATGAACCCAACTTGGAAGTTTCTAGTCAATGGGAAAAAGTACCAATGCATTTTAAGCTGAAATCTATGCTATTCGGACCGAACCTCACGACAGACAGCTGTAACTTTGACGTGGTTAGAGACTTTGTCTACCTCGGCTCTGCTATAAACTCTAATAATGACACCACAGCAGAAATCAAACGAAGAGTTTCACTTGCCAACCACTGTTTCAACTGAAACTAAGGAGACTCTTATAAGGCCCTCATTATCCCAGTCCTGCTCTATGACGTAGAAGCATGGACGTTAACAAAGGCGGAAGATCTTCTTGGGTAATTTCGAACTCAAATTTCTTCGAGTGATTTTCGGTCTCGTTTGCGTTGACGGCTGTACAGCGACATCGATTTGGTCAGAAAAGTATGTGGCACGCGACTAAGATGGCTAGGACATGTAGAACGAATGGACACCAGCTCCGGCCCGAAGAGTCTTCGATTCCAACCCGGAAGGACAACGCAGTAAAGGAAATCCTCGCCTTAGGTGGCGCTCACAAGTGGAAGGGGACCTCAAAGAACTTAGAGTGCGCAACTGGAGGAGGTTAGTCAAAGATCAGAGTCACTGGAGAGGCGTGTTGGTTGAGTTCCAGGTCCACCCCGGACTGTAGCGCCATCTGAGTAAGTAGTATGCTATTCAGGAATGTACGAGCATAATTTTAAAATCTGGGATATACGATGCTCCCATCCATAGTAACGGACAGTCCAACAGCACAATCTGCAAAATAATAAAGTGGGTGCCAGGGCAAGCGCTGAAGGAAACGAAATATTCGACGAACTGAAAGGGACTGGAACCATGTCTTCACTGGAGCAGAACCTTTTTGTTTGTCTCTAATTTAAAAGTTAAATCGCGGAAAAAACATGTACATCTTGGCATAATATTTGGGGAACTAACCCCGATAAGCGAAAGAAGCTACAAAGCACAAAATAATCTCTAAACCAGAAAAAGAATGATATCAGAAGGCTTTTGGGTCTTTTGCCAGCTTTCCATTTACACAAGATAGGTTTGTTTGGAATCGCAGGACTTGTAATTTTTAAAAAATTGACTCTTTGCCATCCATTTCTGATTTAACTAATCAGAAAGTCCTCAAATTCATACAGAGAATTAACGACTCTGGAGCACACACGATTTTTTAGGTCGCAGTGCCTTCCGCAAATGCCGGGTCTTTTTAAACAGTAAACAGTGATAATAAAAGCAATTGTACAAACCTACGGCTCGTTTAAATATTTCTTTGGTCGCAAGCCAAAATTGCCTAGCCAATGACGTCTGTGCCATGCTTCTTTGAGTTTATTCGGCACTTAAGCAGTCAGTTGTGAGTTTTCAGTGTTTTCACCCATTCAAGTCAACTCTGGCGATTATCGTTTGCGACCGTAGATTTTTCAAGACTGTGGGTTGGTTCAAATTGCTTCTCTACACTGCTTAATTTAGAGCTTGCTGGATAAGTCACTCTTATTTCCGACTTAGATCGAACTGAAACTGACTCGAATTCAAACTTCAACTCAAAGAATTCGAATGAATTTCCGTACGATCTTCAAAATAAGGCTGACTTATCAAAACCATTCCAAACTTACAAATTGCAATATACAGCGGCGACAATACAAAAATACAAGAGTACTACATAGCAGAGAAAGTTCAACATCATAACATCGGACACATTGCATCTACAATGGTAACAGCAACTATCTGTCTATTTCGAGACCGAGAAACTTTTCTTTTTGTTCTATTCTTTTTTCTTTTCTTTTTTTTTGCATATCAAAAATCAAAGGCCAACAACAAATAAAATATATAAAAATCAGAATATAATTGAAGTATGTTTGAAAACAGAAAGAAAATAAAAATGAAATACCGTGCGTGTTGCGCGCGTCGTCGGCCAAAGTTATATGTTTAGTATACCCACTAATGGAAAATAAAAAAATACCTCTTGTGTAACTTCTGTAGTTTTGAAGTTTTTTTTATTTTGCATATTAATTAGGTCAATGAATACAGAAATAATTATTATTATTAATTGCTTGTTAATAATATGATTAATTAATTAATTTTCAAGTTTTGTTTGCAAACACATTTTCTAAATAACGGACAGGCAGAGAGACCATAACCAACTCTCTCTCGCTCTGCCTCTGTGACAACAAGAAGAGCTTGGTAGTCAGTAATTTCATTTTCATTTCCTTCTCAATATTTTTTGTTTGTTTTTGTTTTGTTTTTTTTTTTTTTTTTGTTTAAATAGATATATTATAATATTTTTGTCTACTAGAACGGTTTCTTGTCTCTCTACGTGCATACTGTGTTTGGTGCAGACGCACAGACTCTAAAAGTTATTAATTATAAGTTTCTTAAACATTTATAAGATTTGTTTGCTTTTGCATGGCTTTTGTTCAATCAAATTCATTTGTTAAGGGCTAAGTTGCAAATAGAGAATAGTTGCTATTATCTATGTATGTGTACTCGGTAATCGGTCAGAGATAAATAAGGAATTTCGCGCCGCGGCATACAACAGCCATCACAGTGGATGATGTGTGGATGTGGACCTGTTTTGAAATTTCTCTCTTTTTTTCAATAATAATGGTATCAACGGTAATTTACTGCCTTGCAAGTTGTATTTTACGTTTGATCTGTTAGGTTAAACTGAAATGAATGTGTAAATTACTAAAAAGACTTAAATGTAAAGAATACCCAGACTGTGTGTGTGTTTTTGGTGGAGGGGGCTGGCTGGCTTAGTCGGCACCGCCGTTCTCCTTCTTGATTAGCTTCTCGTCGGGCTTGTCGTCGGCGTCGTTGGAGCCGCCATCGCCACCGATGGAGCGGCGCCGCTTGCGGTTGATGCGCCACGGGCGCAATGGGAACTTTATCACCGGCAGTTGGTCCATGCCGAGCACTTTGTAGATCTGTCTAAATGCGATGAGCCGCAGGAATTGCTGGGCCGAGACAGTGAGATCTTCGCGTTGTTGTTTTGTGAGACCGTCGAGGGCGTCGCGAGGTTCTTTCTCGCAGGGGTCGAGAATGCCGGGCCCGTTTATGAGCAGACCCGTGGAGATGGCCTCCATGATGCGGCGTAGACAGTCACCTGGACTGAGGGGGAAGCCACCCGATGAAATTACCTTTTCGATGAGCAGCTCTAAGGCCCACTGGTTGATGGCCTGCCATGAGGGCACGCGCTGGCATAGGTCGCGCAGAATTCGAATGACCATGACGCAGGACTGTAGGCCGGTGGCTCTGGCCTGGAACCATTTGGCGTGGCGAAGCTCGGCGAGCGCCTGTAAGCAAGGCTCGCGTGGGAGGAAATCAGTGGCCTTTTGTGGAATATCTTGGGCGACGTCGCCACCATCCAGGGTCTCGCGCAACAGCGGCGAAGTGAGGCAAATCTTGACTGTGACTGAGTCATCCGAGACCAGAATTGCAGACTCCTCTATCGCCGTTTCAACACGGTAGTCTACTTCACCGGCATTATTGCTTGTCCATACTTCCTTCAACTTGGCTGGCAGTTCGTCGGCGACACGGTTGAGCAGCCCGAGTGTAGGTTTCTCTGAGCATAGGACGACCAGCTCGACGAGGTTATCACCTTGCAAGAGGAGGCCCTTGGCTAGGTAGCCAACACGCATGACACCCTTCAGTGTGCGCTGAACACTGCCGCCATTCTCGCTCTCCCGTTGGAATGAAAACATCTGATTGTCACGGCCATCTTTGATATTGGCACACTTCTCGTCCGTCTTCTTGTCCTTCGCGCCGTTCTCCTGAGAGCTTTCGGCGAAAGCGTCCGACACGAACTTCAGTGCCCGCTCTGTGTGCGAAACGATCCTTTGGATGGTCTGCAGCTCCTCTTCTTTTGGGTAAATTTCGGCGTGACGAGCAATTGCATGACGATCGTCGGTGCTTTCGGGCCTGCGGCCTGGCATCATGCCGAAGAATGGATGGCCTGGAGGACCGCCACCGCCTCGTCCCATAAATGGTGCGCCGCGTGGTCCTCCACCCTGGAAACCGCGCTGCATCCAATTGCCGTAGTCGAATTCATCGTCAAAGCGGCGGCGCTCATCCCAGTACATCATGCTGTCGCCTGTGTCATCGTTGCCCCCAAAGTTGCTTCCTCGTCTGCTGCCGTTGCCGTAATCTGACTGCATCATTGCCCGCTGGGCACGAGCCTCGGCTAGCCGCCTGTGGCGAAGTGTCGGCTTAAAGTCAACCACCAAATCTGGCTGCACCTTGCGTTTGTATTGGAGCCGATGTCGGCGACCCTTCATATGCATCTCCTTCGCATTGGGATCGTTAAATTTGCAATCGCAGAGTTTACAATTGAAGCTCAGAATCTTGCCTTCGTCGTCTTTCATCTCCTCGATGTACTCTACACCCACCGGCTTAATATCATCCGAAGGTACATGGTCGTCCATGTGAGAATCGGTTGAGGCGACCTTTGTGGCCGCAATCTCAACGCTGGTTGCAGCATCCTTGGAGGAATCTTTGCCGTCACCGCTTGCTGGAACGAAATTGATCTTGCTCATCTTTTTGGGGTCCTCTGATGGAATCGGCTTGCCGAGCTTCTGGTGAAGTTTCACAACTTTTTGGTGCTTAGAACCGCGCACATGAGCGGCATATGCGTCATTGCCGGTGCATGTAACGTCGCACAGCTCGCAGTGATAGCTATTACCACGGTTTTGGGTGGTTGTTGTGGCACTTGCCTGCATCTTGAGACTTGCTTCACGTTTTTTGTGTTTCTGACCCTCTAAGTGTTCGCGATAAGTCTGCGGACCTGCGCAGCTGATCTTACATACCTCACAGTAGTGGAGTTGCTGAGGGCGTGGTGGTGCTTTGGTGCGCATTTTGTGATTACTGGGGTTACTGGGACCCTGCTTCTTATACGGCTGCCAATTAGTGTTGTTGCTTGGCGGCGCCTTATTGTGTTGCTGGGCAACGTACATCGTAGCCGCACTATAAAGCGCCGCGTCATAGTTGGTGTATGTGGGTGCCACTGTAGCTGCAGCGGCTGTTGGCTTTGCCGTTGTATTGTTGAGTTTATCTTTGGCGCTGTTTGTCGCCGAGTTTGATGCTACCTTGGCGGCGGCTGCCGGTGTGGGATTACGTACTGGCGGAGCAGAGTAATGAGTCTTGGACACTGTCGGCTGTGGAGCACTACTGTAGCTGGCGGCTTGTTGATAGAACGTCTTGGACGAGTCATAGTTTTGCAAAGTTCTATTGTAGTCATACCCAAAGTTAGATCCCGCCCCAGGAGGTCCTGGATTGAATGTGGTTGCATTAGCCCCAGTCGACGGAAATGGTTGATCGTAGCCCGTCCGTTGAGCGTTATATGTTGTAGGTGCGGCCGAAGTTACTGAAAAGCCTGCTTGTGCCGTCGGATAGCCTGCCGGGGTAGTAGCAGCAGCAGCCCCATATTGAGCGCCACTGTACGGAAAGTAATTGTTGGTCGCCATTTGGAACGTTCAACCTTTCTATTGTGGTATCTGGTTACTTTTCCGCTTCGAATTGAAGTTTTGAGATCTGCAAAGAGCACACTGAATGTGGTTTTCTGCAAGAAAAATCGTAAGCGGCGGCGTCAAAGGAACACCACCATTTTAGTTGTGAGTATAATTACAAAATGTTCTGTCGGTCGAAAATGTATTCGCGTTCCGCACTAGAAATGTTTTTTCTGCAAGTGATGAGCGAAATATATGAAATATTATCACTTGATGTGAATTATTAGGTTATTTATTCGATTATTACCGTGTGTTTGCGAAAAATTGATGAAAAATTACAAGGCTCACACAGCGTACTTTTTTTTCTTTTCACAACTTTTATGACAATTCACAATGGACGATAGTTGCGATAATTTTTTAGAACATCTGAGAATATTGTAGTAGAATAGACAAAGAGACAGCAAGGTGTGTTCCATACGATTCATAATATTATTTTAGATCTCAATTAGTACCCAATTTTATCAGACATGTTAGGGGTATTCATGCAACGTCGTAAACTCGTCGTAAACTCGTCGTAAACGTCGTAAGTTTACGACGTGGTAAATGAACTGTCAAAATTTGTATGGAAAATCATTTACGACGAGATGGTAAACTTACTACGCTAATTTGTGTGGAAAACCGAGATGGTAAACTTACGACGAGGTTATTGTGACATTTCACACTTGAAGTAAAGGCGCCAAATCAGAAAAAAAATAACTTTGCATGCATTTATAATACCTACTTTTGATGCAGTTATAAATAGAAATTGCACATTTTACTATTCCAAGTGTATGATAATTAGTTAGTCCATCAAATAGTATTAAGAAAACAAGTTTTAAAAGAGATTAAATAGCGAAATTTCCAATTCCAAACAAAGGGAGTTTTCGTTCGCGGCAAAAATATTGGTATTGTAAATTTCGTTATTTAAACCCTTTTAAAACTTCTTTTCTTAATACAATTTGATGGACTAACTAATTATCCTACACTTGGAATAATAGAATGTACAATTTTCTCTTTATAATTGTATCAAAAGTGGTTTGTTCGCATTTTATCAATTCGTTCGTTCTCTCTCATGTGAAACAGCTGATTGGTTTACCACGATTTACCACAAACAGCAAATTGGGTCGTTCATAAAACTTACCATTTTACGCAAATGGTAAACTTACGACGTTGCATGAATACCCTTGTTATGATAAACTTGTTTGTCAATAGTTTGACAAAATATTTTGACTTCAGCTTTGTTGCAATTGCTGTGTTTTATTGACCGCATGTCAATTATGTAAATATTTGTTATATAACGTATTTCTTATTACCATACATTGATTATGGTAAAATTGCTAATGTCAATTCTCAACGCAAATCGACAAATTAAACAAAATAAACAATTAAATTAATGAACTCAAAACACACTTACTACGCTTTCCAGAATTTGCTAAAGCCAAATTCAATATATATTTACTCCTTTCACTCATTATAATGCACAACACTTAATTATTATTATTATTGTTATAATAATCGAATAATAATGTCAATCGAATTCAGAGAACCAAAGAGTTAGTACACACTGAGAAATATTCAATTAAAACTCATTAACAAAACAAAAGCGCTATAGGTAACTAACTAGATTAGACAAGCGATGCAATAACTGTTTATTTTTCTTCTCTTTTTTGTTTTGTTGTTTTAGAGTTTTTTGCTAAATGTGTTATAACAAAAAAAAGCGCTGGGTAACTAGATTAGATAGGTGATGCAATAACCGTTTATTTTTCTTCTCTTTCTTGTTTCGTTTTTTGAATGTTTTTCTAAATGCGTTGTAACGAAAAGAAATAAAAATATACATAAGTATATCTACGCTATTCACCTATTTGATTATTCCGTTCGGTATAAAAGACTTAAGTTGACTTAAGACCTTAGAAGAATCTTTAATGTTTCAGAGTCATCGGTCACAAAGACTTAAATGAACTTAAGACGTTAATACCAAACCACATATGCATTTTTCTAACTTATTGCCTTAAGACTAAATTATTACGATGGGAAGCAGTTGTGCTAGACTTAAGTCGTTAATACCAAACGAAAGAGAAAAAAAAATTGAGTTAAACCCCATCAAAAACCCAAAATGCGATTTTTTGACTTAAGACCTTTTTGCCTAACGTCAAAGAAATATAACACACTTACTACGCTTTCCAGAATTTGCTAAAGCCAAATTCAATATATATTTACTCCTTTCACTCATTATAATGCACAACACTTAATTATTATTATTATTGTTATAATAATCGAATAATAATGTCAATCGAATTCAGAGAACCAAAGAGTTAGTACACACTGAGAAATATTCAATTAAAACTCATTAACAAAACAAAAGCGCTATAGGTAACTAACTAGATTAGACAAGCGATGCAATAACTGTTTATTTTTCTTCTCTTTTTTGTTTTGTTGTTTTAGAGTTTTTTGCTAAATGTGTTATAACAAAAAAAAGCGCTGGGTAACTAGATTAGATAGGTGATGCAATAACCGTTTATTTTTCTTCTCTTTCTTGTTTCGTTTTTTGAATGTTTTTCTAAATGCGTTGTAACGAAAAGAAATAAAAATATACATAAGTATATCTACGCTATTCACCTATTTGATTATTCCGTTCGGTATAAAAGACTTAAGTTGACTTAAGACCTTAGAAGAATCTTTAATGTTTCAGAGTCATCGGTCACAAAGACTTAAATGAACTTAAGACGTTAATACCAAACCACATATGCATTTTTCTAACTTATTGCCTTAAGACTAAATTATTACGATGGGAAGCAGTTGTGCTAGACTTAAGTCGTTAATACCAAACGAAAGAGAAAAAAAAATTGAGTTAAACCCCATCAAAAACCCAAAATGCGATTTTTTGACTTAAGACCTTTTTGCCTAACGTCAAAGATATAACAAATAAAAAAAAAAAAAACAATTTATTATAGAGAACAAATCCCAACAGAAAAAAAAACATTCAAATACACCAAAATACTCCACCAGCCCCAAACCAATAATTTACATAGTACAAACAAGAAGAAATCTAGTACGTTTATCTGTCCAAACAGATAAAAAAAAACAGATTGTGGAAATACTAATTGCAATAACTGATTACTTGATTGGATACACAATTTTAGATTGGAAAATAATACTTAATTAAAAACTTTCGGAAAATTGGTTGTTACAAAATTGAAACACAAAGCTTACTTTAACTTGGAATAAATGCTTTAAGCCTAGTACGCCTCTGTTGTGAAACGAAATTTTCCGGTGGTCTACAATTGCACAGCGAAACGTCTGCGAAAAGACAGCGGAAAAAATTTGTGGAGAGTAGCATTAGCTGCTACACAAGTGACATAGACATTTGACAAAAGCACGAATTTGTATTTTTTAATTGAAAGCAATTATAATTCAAATTATAGAATTTTATAAAAATATAAAAAGATATCATTACAACAACAATAATATCTTGTTTATCCGCATTTATTATTTCGTCAGATGTGAAATGGGTTTTTTTTTTCATTTTCACTGATGACACTGCGCTAATGGTGGTGGGTCATCTTCCTGATATTGCAGCTCTAATTCTTCCGAATATAAAATTTAATATCGTCCACTTCTTGAGATTACAGAAAAACAACCCCGAAAAAAATGAAATGTCAAGTTTTCGCAAGCAATTAATGTCCCGGAAAATAAATTGTGTGCGAAAAGAGTGTGTCCGTTCGCATGTGAGAGTCATTAATAGGCGTATTTTTTTGGGAATCTATAGCTAGCTCACTTTTACTTTTACATGCAAAACTGGTATACTCACTTTTGGTTTTACATGCAAAACTATTATATTCACTTTTGGTTTTGTTATACCCACTTCCCAAAAAAATACGCCTAATATTTTGCATTTTGTCAAACAGTCTAATTGGAAGCCATAGGAGTAGCTCTTCCCTCTGTTTTTTTTATTATTAATTTTTTTTTTCATTTGAAGAATTTATTATTTATTTGAAGAATTTATTATTTATTGCCTATGTAATTTCGAATTTGTTTTCATATTCGCTAATTTCGAACTGGACTCAAGGTCAACATTTCAAACAAACACACTCCGTGATCTACGTCATATTGACACTTGATATTGACAGCTCTTAAATGAATTTTCTGAGCGCCAAGTTTCAATTGTATACCAAATTGTGTGGTAGTGCCTAATTGGTGCCTAATTATTAGTTATTTATTTGTTTGTTGTGTTAAATTAAAATATCTACCTTAAAACTATGGAGGAAAAAAGTTTGTACATTCATATATTTCATGGAATAAAAATTCTTATTGTTCGTTTATTTCTTACTAGAGTATTTAAAACGAAAAGAAAAGGCATTCACAGACGGCAGCCAAGAAGCACTAGCTATGGCCTGTAACAACTTGGGTGATTTCTATAACCAGCACGGAAAATATAATGAAGCAGTAAGGGAATATGAACAGGAAGCCTCGATTTACTTAAAACTAGGAAAGAATCTCGAAATGGCAAAAGCACACCGTATGGCTGGCGAAATGTTCATGCTCCTCTGTGAGTTTCAAAGTGCATTGGACCACATAAATGTCTACTTGAGTAAGATCTTCAATCCAATCGAGTCGCATTTTCATTTATTATATTTTCTTCTTAGAGGCAGTTAAAAAGCTGAAAAACAAAGTCGAAGAGCAGAGAGCGTACGCAACACTCGGCCGAGCCTACCTGTTACAGGGCCAAAGTACAACTGACTCAGCAACTGCACTGGCTCCGCTGAAGAACGCTGAGAAAGCATTCATTCGCAGTCTGCTGATTTCGAAAGAGTAAGCAGAGGTTTTTGGGTCATTTTGTTTACTTGGTTAATTTGCGTTGAAATAGAATTTCAGGTCAAATTACAAAAGTGGAGCAGTTAGACATGCAGGCGCGTCTGTATCTGAACATTGGCGTCGTCAAGGAACACATGGAGGCGTTCGAAGAATCCATATCGTACATCGAGAAAGCAATAAAGATTAGCAAGACTAATGAGATATTCGAATTGCTCCACCTGTGCTACGTGTCGATGAGCCTGCTTTATCAGTACAAGCTAAGTGACGCTACACCGGCTCTTAGGTATTGCAATCTAGCTCTGGAAGTGGCCAAGCGTTTGCCAAACAAGGTGAAGAAGATCTGCGAGACGTTGATTGCCAAGTCAGAGATTCTGATCAAGGAGGGAGACTTCTCCAGCGCCAAGCAGATACTTACAAAGGCATACAAAAAGAACACCCCAAATGAGGACGATCAGCGGACTATCGAAAAGACTCTGAGAGTTGGTAAGGCGTCCATATTTTGTATGGTTGGTTCTAAATTTCATATCTTTCAGTGGTGAAGATCTGCCGTACACAGGACGAATTAGTTACCACAAGCTCAGACAACTATGCCGGGCGGAAGAAGCTGTTTGAGACGCTCGGCGATGGCTGCTGTCAGTTGCTCAACTACCCAAAGGCTATTGAGTATTACCTGCAGATGTTGGAGTGTGCACGGCTGAATGCAGAAACCGGCAAAGAATTAATCCCGATATATGTGAGTCTCTACCAGACGTTTAAGGACGACAAACAATACGAAAAAGCCCTGGAATTCCTTTGGAAGGAGTTCGAGCTAAATCAGGAGCTGCCGACTGAAGCATTTTCGACACTCTGCGGCATAGGCGAGGTTTGCGAGTTGCAGATGCAGTCGTTTTGGACCATTCAGGATGTCTACCAGAGGGCTCTGGACTTCGCAAAAAAAGCCAGCAGCGCAAAAATGGAGAAAATTGCTTTCGCCAGGCTGAAGAGAGTTCAAATAAAGTTTAATATGAACACACTGACTGAACAGCTGGAAGAGGATGCTAGATTGAGAGGTATATTGATGCAAACGTATCCTTTTACCGCATAATGTAAGTGTTTAATTTTCCAGGAATCGATTTAGATACCATCGACGACGACAGTGATAGCGAGGGCGCACCTACCGAACACAACACCCCCGAGCTGGGTGACGATGTATGTCTGGAGGAGCTCACTGATTCGGACAGCAGTGACTTGGACGAAACAGAGAAGCCACGCAACCGTAAGCGAGGAACAACCCTAACTATCAAACGAAATAACAAGGGAGAAACTCAGCTGCATCAAGCATGCATTGCAGGCAACCTTGAACTGGTACGTCGTCTCATAGAACAGGGGCACGTTGTAAATGTCAGAGACCACGCTGGATGGTTACCCTTGCATGAGGCCTGCAATCACGGATTTCGTGACATAGTCGAGTTGTTGCTGGACAAGGGTGCGACGCCTGCCATCAATGACAAGGGCGGGACTAGCTGTGATGGAATAACACCTTTGTACGATGCCTGCGCGAACGGATTCCTCGATGTGGTTGAGCTGCTTTTAGAGCGCGGAGCGAATGCAACGGTTAAGACTGATTATGGCGACACCTGCCTTTGTGCACTCGACAAATGGAGGGAAAAATCCGACCTGACTGCTGGCAAGCACGCGCAGTACGCCTCCATTCGACACATTCTTTCGGACAGGCTAAGCAAAGCAGGGATTTGTGGTGACAGTGTCGCGCTATACAATTCCAAACGCAGTGGGAGACAGCGAAGTAGTCTGTCGCTGAATAGATCAAGAGAGAATCATGACCTATCTGCTCCTGCGCTGGAAGAGGTCGAGGATCATAACATGTCGGGCAGCGATTCACAAATCCTGAAGGAGTTCAACTCACATTCTCCTTTAAAAACGTCCAGTGCCAAGCATGAATATCGCAGCGTCATGGAGAACCTTAAGCGACCAAATCGTCTGCAATACTCTAGCCAGGAGGATGAACCTTCAGGGCAGCAGCAGACCAAGAGGTCAGCCTTTCTAGATACAGATGATGTAGGCGAAAATTGGTTAGATGACGACTTGGGCCCGGATCGAAAGAGGAGGCGATTTGTCCAAGACCGTGACCTACCACACACTTCAAAAGAGAATTTTAGCGACTCCGCTTTATCCATTGATGAACCCGATGCATTCCAGGTTCTTTTCGAATCGGGTAATCGGCAGAAGCAGGCGCAGAAGCTGAAACTTCCACGATCCACCAGCATGTGTAGCTCGGCCAGTGGTTCGTCAAGAAAGCCGAAGCAACAGACCTCTCTGTTCGACAGTGGCTTCTGTCGGTTTCGCAGTGAAAGCCCCATGTCCAGCGAAGAGTCTTCGACCATAGAACCGGATTCCACAACTCAGCCGGCAATATCACTCGTATCTCCAATTAAGATTGTGCCGGCAGCACCAATCGTGCTTTCAACTATATCTTTCAAAATTAAGGTGGAAGAAGAGCTACTGCTGGTGCCGGTGGAGCGAAAGAAGTTGAATGAGGTCAACATCCGGTGGCTAGCCGAGGAGGCCTCAAGGCGGTACTACAAGTAAGTTACGCGAATTACATTTCGTTCCGTTTTTCTTGATGAAACTTTGTTCCACAGTTTGGTTGGCCTAAAGCCCATACTTCGCCTGAAGACCGCCGATGGCTTCGCCTTTGAGGAGAACGATCCGATACAGGTAGCCGTGGAGGAGACCATGATCACGGCAACAGTTATAGAATGGAAAATCTCTCCGCTATCACAGCGATACGAGGAAATGTGCCACCAACTCCAGAAGAGTAAGTGTATCACTTCGTTTGATTCGACTGATGACAACTGACCTTATCTCCCTTACAGACGTACAGGGTGACATTCAATCGGCTCTAGAGAAGGGTCAAGTCTCCAACAGTATCATCTTCTCTGACTTTTCGCTCACTCCGGATCTGACGGAGCCCATCTTCAAGGCGGTACTGCATCAGTCCAACCTGCGCATCCTTGACTTGTCCAACAACTTTATACAAAACGAAGGCTGCAAGCAGCTGGCAAAGTCGTTGTCGACTCTCAAGCAGTTGAAGGTGCTCAGCCTTCGTGGTAATTGCATCACGAGCGAAGGCTTAGATTATCTTTCATCGTGCAACGCCAGTCTAGAGGACTTGGAGGAGTTAAATCTTAGCCAGAATCCACTCGGAAACAAGAGCATTCGCTCCCTGGACAAACTCTGCACAGGCTGCAAATCATTGCAGAAGCTTCACCTCTCCCACTGTGGCATTTCCAACTTATACGACTTCGACTTAAATTTCTATCAGTTAGTCGAGATTGATGTCAGCTTCAATGCCCTCACAGCGGAGTGCTTCCGAAAGTTGCTGACAAAATTGAACAGCAGTCGACTTCAGAGTTTGAATGTGAGCTCATGTTTAGGTTCTGATAGGAACTGTTCTGCTCGGATAATAGAGTTCTTTGAGAGTGGAACATGCGAGAAGTTCAAACGGATCGAGTTGGTTGGCTGCAACCTTGGCGATGGAGATGTGTACAGATTTGTCCAAAGTCTCGGGAAGGCGATGGAATTGGAGGTGCTCAATTTGGCGGAGAATCCTCTGCTCACTGCTGTTTCTCTGCAGTACGTATTGGATGAGCTGAACTCTCTGCGGAAGTTGATTGTAACCAATTGTCCAATGTTGATGGACTTGCGGCGGCTGGAGATGTATCCTGCATCAAAGAATCTTCCAAATTTTATGTCGCTGACACTTAAGGAGACCGAGAGTCAGAGGTTGAGGGAATTTTGGGATGGACGTTGGAATGGTCGGGGCAAGGTCAAGGCATTTGGGGAACACACGATTTGCTACATTAATGAGCAGGATTTGATGAGTTAGTGTGGACGCTATAGTGGTTTGATCACTGTAAAGTATTATTTTGTTTGGAAATATATTATTATGACTAACATTTATTATTCTTTGATTTCGAATAATTTAACTTTGCAGTGACATTGAAATGCTAATCTGTGTGGAAAAATACATTCAAAAAGACAAATATTTGGTGAACTAACACTATGATTGATATTTCACTGGGTTCAACATGGTTCAACTAACATTTAGTTATGCCATTCGCATTTTCCATTACCGCAAAAAAGTGTAAGGGTTGCGATTTATTTTCTACTACATCAGGATTGGATATTTGTGCTTCTGCAAACCGATTAGCAAGACCAAGAAAATGATCATTATAATCAGTAGTTTCTCTATTATATTTGAAACCCACCATTTAGTGTCTGCTCGTGAGCCTGAGACATTGGGTAGTATTACCGGGTTTTATGACATTCAAGCTAGCAGTACCTACCCCTATGTGGTATGGTGTATGTACGAAGACGTGTGTATGAAACTGCTTTTGAGTAATACAATGGTAATCGTTGTTATAATCTAAAGCACGCGCCAAATGTTGAGACATAATACCAAATATGACAGTTTATAGAAAAAGGTACCCTGTAAGCACGAATGCTAACAGATTAGCATTCGGTGGTTTTCGAGATATAAGATTTTGAATGTTTTTTTTTTGGTGCCACGCCCTTTGTCCAATTTTCACCAATCTCCTTCAGTGCACTCCTGGGCTAATACATACGATTATCTGTAAATATGGGCGCAATAGAGTAGGTGGTTTTCAAGTTATACGTATCCGAACACATTTTAGAACTCATTTTTATATACAATAGATTTATTTTGATAATTAGCTAGTTTTTATTTCCCCACACTTTTATGTTCAATTAATTAAAGAATTCAGACACAAAATTAAAAAATGTGATTAATGTGTAGTGTGTAGGTAGCCGCATTACAATAAATTGTCCAGGCAGATAAATGCCCGTATTTATCTCAATTATACTACCTATTATTATTCTGTTTAACCTTTAACCACAAACAAACATAATACAATCTATTAAAACATGAGTTTTAACCGGACTGCTTACTCTACATTTATATAAAACTAAAAAGTATTAAGGATTTTGTTCACTTTACTGCGTTGGGTTGGACATATATTAGGTATGTCGTATGTGAGTTGAGTTTGAGTTATCACAGTTTAAAAAATAAATCATATAGAAGCGTGTGAATATTTATTTATTTTCTGATAAATGTATTGTTTTTTTTTCCTCAAAACACGACGTTATTTATAGGGATTTAACTTCTACACCGTTGCTTCGTCTGTGTTGCTCAATATTAAATAGTGATGGAATTATAGACAACTTTAGTGTTAAAAACCGAGATAGATCCAAGCTCCGTAATGGAGTCATCAGAAATTACATTTTTGAATTTAGCAAGTGTGTAATGTGTCTGTTGCGTTCACGACAATTCAAAGACGACCAGTTCATATAAGTATTTATTACAGACTGACTTCATATACAATTGTTACTTACAACTACTTACTTAATAACTAGGAGAACAGTGTAATATAGGGTTGCCACCTCATATATATATAACACTTCCCTCTTCTAAGATCAAAGTTACACATCTAAATTAATATTGCATATAAACATTCTACTATGTACTAATTCATTTATTTAATTCATTGGCAATATTAATAAATACATGTCGATAAACTACAATTTATAATGGTTATTAGACTGAGTTCAATTCTATATGTATTCATATTTTATTCGTCTCTATTTAATAGCCTTTGTGACCTGCGAACAGGGTACTCAGATAATACCTTTCTTGTTTTTTTCTTTTTAACAACTGGTAATTCTAATACAATTTCTTCTCTTTTCCTCTTTTTCTTTTCAATAATTGGTAATTCTGTTAAAATGTCTTCTCTTTCACCTTCTTCCTCATTTTCATTTGCTAATAGTTCAGATTCAAAATCAGTATTATGATTTATTATATCAGGAAAGTTCTGATTTTGGATTGCAGTTCCGCTAGAGTAAAAGGCACTTTTTCTTTCTAACTTATGTTTTATTTGGTTACCATGAACTTGCCTAATATTACCACCTACATTAATTAAATACAAACTTTTAGTTAATTGCCTTATTACTTTAGCTGGAATCCACTTTATGGAATTGTCAAATACGTTTTTATACCAAATATCTTCATTGTTTTGAAACACTTTATTATGTTGTGCCATATTCGTACTTGTAGTACTTTTATTTCCTTTTTGTTTACTCTTTTCATTTTCCTCTTCTGTGCTTCTATCTCTATATTCCATCTTCCCTCCTCTTAGAGTTTTGTTTTCTTTCATGTTTGGCTTTTTATTTACTTGGTTGTAATTTGTTTTAGGTATAAATTGAAATAATAATTTTGACGGGCAAATATTGGTTGTAGTAGTTGGTGTATTTCTGTACTTAAATAAAAAATTATCAATTTTATACTCAATCGGTATTTTACGCAGTTTCTCATCAATCAAGAATTTCTTTAAACTACTTTTAACTGTTTGTACAGCCCTTTCTGCGATACCATTGGATTGTGGACTATACGGAGGAGTTTTAAGAATGCGTATGCTATTAGCTTTACAAAAATCGATTAGTTCCTGTGAGTTAAAAGGGGGGCCATTATCGGACACAAGTTCCTTTGGAAGACCAAAGATAGAGAAAACCCTTCTCAGTTCCCTAATTAGATCCTTAGCCCTTGTCTTGCCCATTTTAGCAACTTCTAGCCATTTTGAATACGTATCTATTATAACCAAAAAAGTCAATCCTGAGAAATGAAAAAAATCCATGTGAATTCGTTCAAAGGGATATGACGTTCTTGGCCATGTACTAAGAGCGATTGGGCTTGGCTTATTCGAAGCTTGTTGACAAACCTCACATGTTTTAACATAATCCTCTATATTGTCATCTATACGAGGCCACCAAAGGAGTCCTCTTGCGAGCGACTTCATTCTCACGATTCCAATGTGACCCTTATGTAATAGATTTAAAATTCGTTCCCTTAATGTTACTGGAATAACTATTCTATCCCTTAATAGTACACAACTATCTTGCACTGACATTTCCATTCGCCGGGCGAAGTACTTTTCCAAGTCCTTACCTATTTTTTTCGGCCAGCCGTATTGAACGGCATTATGCACCTCTTGTAATACATGATCTGCCTGCGACTCTTTTGCAATTAAAGCGAAATCTAATGGAATATCTCCAATTACATTAAAGAAATTAATGTATTCAATTTTAACGCCACTCGGTTCCTTTAAAGGAAGCCTAGACAAAGCATCGGCGTTCCCCATTTGGGATGCTTTTCTATAATTGATTTTATAATCATACTGTGATAGAATAAGTGCCCACCGATGCAGCCTAGATGATGCTACAGCGGAATTGCTTTTGTAGCCAAAAATAACTTGCAACGGCTTGTGGTCACTAAAGATCGTAAATTTTTTCCGTATATGTATTTGTGAAACCGTTTCACCGCGAAAACCACCGCTAAGGCTTCACGCTGGACCTGTGCATATCGTTTCTCCGCCTCAGACAATGTACTTGAAACAAACAAAATTGGTTTTTCTTCCCCATTAGATTCTATGTGGAACAGTACACCCCCAAGACCGTAAGAACTTGCATCACACACTATGCCCAACGGCTTGTTAGGATCATAGTGTGCCAAGAGGTTATTGTCTTGCAACCATGTCTTACTTTCCTGGAATGTATGTTCACATTCCTCTGTCCATACGAACTTTGTATCTGATTTCAACAGTTCATAAAGTGGAGCAAGTCTTGAAGAAAGATTAGGGATAAAACGCCCGTAAAAATTAAGTAACCCCAAATATGCTCTAAGAGTTTTCAAGTCACTTGGGGACGGCGCCTCCATTAAGGCACGTATTTTGTCCTTTTTTGGTCTCACACCTTCTTTATCAATTTGGTATCCCAAATACTCTACCGAACTTTCCAGAAATTTACACTTTTCCAAGCGGATTCTTACCCCAAATTCTTTAAAGCGTGACAAGACATTGAACAGGTTTTGCTTACAGTCTTCAATGTCCACTCCACCGATAATAATGTCATCTACATAAGCTTTTGTTCTAGGTAAGCCCTGCAAAATACTATCTGTTACCGCTTGGAAGACAGACGGAGCTATCTTTATGCCAAAAGGTAGCCGTGTGTACCTAAACAATCCACGCTGAGTATTAATAGTCAAATATTTTTGACATGGTTCAGCCACTGAAACTTGTTGGAATGCACCTGCTAAGTCCAGAACGCAAAACACTTCACAACTCGCTAATCCTGCTAAAATATCGTCTATTCTTGGAATAGGATAGTGTTCGGTTTCCACCAAACGATTAATAGTAGCCTTGCAATCTATACACAACCTAATCGAACCGTCTTTTTTTTCTACTACTACGACAGGTGATGCCCATTCGCTGTACCTAACCGGTATCAAAATCTTCTCGGCTACGAGTCTGTCCAGTTCCTTATCGACTTTGTCCCTCAACCCATATGGGACAGTGTATGGTTTATGAAAAATAGGCGTAGATTCGGGTTTCATAACAATCTGCGCTTTCTGTCCTTTAATAGTCTCGTGGTAATCTTTAGCAAACACTGAAGGAAATCTCTTCAAACATTCCAACCTAATGTTATTTTTATTCTGTACTGTTACACTATTCACAGAAAAAGATTTCCTCCAATCTGGAAAAAGAATACTAAGCCAATTCCTGCCTAGTAATGGGACAAAATTTTCCCGCGCATCAATCACAACCAATGGCAGCATATAAGTTTTATCATCTGTACTCATATATACCACCACATCAATAACACCAAGAACCATTACCGCTTTACCCGTTACAACCTTCAAAGTTTTATCGAAACTATTCATGCTAATATCAGAAAACAACTTTCTGTAGAGAGAAGCTGGAATAATCGACATGCAAGCACCAGAATCAATTTCCATATCAATATTTAAATTATTTATATTAATACTAATTATAAGAGGATTAGAAGGGAAAGACTTACCCTGACCCTTAATATTAGCTAATTTAAGATTTGATAATTTATTAACACATTTAGAATCCGATTCATCTACTTTTTTAATAAATTTTCTCTTATTTTTATTTGTAATATTTTTGCTTGTCCTTTTATTTGGGCAACTGCTTGCGTAGTGACCCCAGCCTTGACATTTAAAACACTGTATATTATCATCGTTGAATGTTGTTCTCTTCTGTTGTTGGTTGTTGTATTTTTTTTTGTAGTTCACATGTTGATTGTTCTGCCGTCTGTCCGACTGGAACTTGGTTTGTCCCGATGATCGAACCGCTAAAACTGTTGCGTTGCTGCTGGCTCCTTCACGCATGCCTTTTACTTCCTTAAGTGTCATTTCCATAAGCAACGCTATTTCGCAAATTTTGCTAAACGTTTGATTCAACGGCTCGTCTAAAAGCTTTCGCTGTATTCTTTCATCCCGTTGTGAGAGGATGAATTTATCGGAGAGAGCCTGGTCTAGGAATGCTCCATACTCACAGCTTTCAGCTAATGACTTTAGTTCTATTATAAAATCCGAAAGCGACTCCCCAACTTCCAGAGATCTAGAGAGGAATTTGTGTCTCTCCATCCTAACATTTTTCCTCGGCTTAAAATGTGTCTGTAGAACCGTAATGATTTCTTTGTATGTACAATCTTTCGGTACCTTTGGCGAAAGAAGAGAACGTAATATTTTATATACTTCCCCTCCCGCACAACTAATGAACAATGGCGCCTTTTTGTCTTCCTCTATATTGTTGAGGACAAATAATTGCTCCATCCTTTCGACGTACTGCTCGAAATCATCTTCTGATAAAAATGGTTCGATATTACCAAGTAGACCCAATGAGCCAGGTCTAATACCGATTTTATTGTCGGTGGCGAGCATGATATACACTTAGTTTTATTGTTCTTTGACACACGCGTATATATTTTTAATGTATGCCCAATGCACAAATGTATATTCTTTTCACAAGAATCTAAAGTTTTTGTTTTTCTTCACTAATTCACACTATCACAACTTTTTCTTTTCGCAAGATAAAAATTGTTTTTTTTTTTTTTTTTTTCTCAATTGGATAATCCCATCCTCGTGGTAATGTGTCTGTTGCGTTCAGGTAATGTGTCTGTTGCGTTCACGACAATTCAAAGACGACCAGTTCATATAAGTATTTATTACAGACTGACTTCATATACAATTGTTACTTACAACTACTTACTTAATAACTAGGAGAACAGTGTAATATAGGGTTGCCACCTCATATATATATAACAGTGTGGAGATCCACGTCCACTTGGAACTGTAGCGCCTCCTAGGTAAAATGGGGAATTCTATTATAGATTGTTGATTGCTTGCTTCCCAGCTTCACCTGGGGTAATTTTGCTGCATTCTTGGATAGTGGACTTGTTCGTTTGATAACATTTATGTATTCATAAATACATCTTATATTTTTATCAGCTATCCACACGGCAGCACCGCCGAGTTAAGTTATCCGCTTATCACATACCAGTGAAAGCTAAAGTACGTTTATTAATAAGAATTTTGAGTTAACAGATGTGTTAGTGCTAACTCGTCGCTGTTTGAAATTTAATACGGGGGTAAGAAACCTGGGAACATATATAAAAGACAAGCACACATGAATACTTTTCTTTTCTGCAACACACTAATCGGCACGTACCAGTGTGGCTTCCGGCCCGGCAGATCGACTATAGACCAAATTTTCACACTGAGGCAAATCCTGGAAAAGACCAACGAATTTCAAGTCGAAACTCACCACCTATTCATCGACTTCAAAGCCGCGTATGATAGCATACATCTTCATGAGCTCTATGTGGCGATGGCCGAATTCGGAATCCCGGCAAAACTGATTCAGCTGTGTCGCGTGACGCTGGAAAACACGCGCTGCAATGTGCAGTTTGGAAGCAGCTCCTCCGATCTATTTCAAACTTGCACCGGATTTTGGCAAGGAGACGCGCTGTCATGCGACTTCTTCAATCTCGTACTGGAGCAGATAGTGCGCAGCGCAGGTGTCAACACGGAAGGCACTATCTTCAACAGATCCGTACAGCTACTGGGCTATGCGGACGATATTAACATCATCGGTCGCTCCCAGCGTGCCGTGGTAGAAGCGTTCACGGCGATTGAAGAACAGGCGAAATCCGTTGGCCTTGAAGTAAATGAGGACAAGACTAAGTACATGCTATGAACAAACAAACAAGCATCTGTCCACCGCCTAGGACAAAACGTCACTATTGATAGCAACAACTTCGAGGTAGTTAAGGAGTTCACCTACCTCGGAGTAAACATGAACTCCACGAATGACACCCTAGTGGAGATCCGGCGAAGAATTACCCTAAGAAACCGTTGCTACTTCGGTTTGGCCAAACAATTGGGCTCAAAACTCCTAACTCGAAGGACGAAATGTGTGCTCTACAAAACCCTCATCCTGCCAGTTCTGCTTTATGGCGCCGAGTGCTGGACGATAAGCAAGAAGGGAGAGCTGATACTGGGCTCCTTCGAAAGAAAAATACTTCGGAAGATTTTTGATCCTGTGTGCGAGGAGGGCGAATGGAGGAGAAGATACAACCGCGAACTCTATGAGCTGTACCAAGATGTGGATGTAGTCCAAAAAGCCAAAACACGTCGACTACATTGGCTCGGCCACATCGAGCGAATGGACAATAATGCTCCAGCTAAGAGGATTTTCGAATCCCAGCCACCAGGTTCGAGAAGACAAGGAAGACCGAACCTCCGTTTCAAAGACCATCGCGGATGCCAGAGCGCTTGGTCTCGACACCTGGAAGCAGCGTGCCCGGGATCGTAGAGGATGGAAGGCTGCAGTGTCTCAGGCAGAGACTCTTCACGGGTCGCGAGCCCGATAAGTAAGTAAGTAGTACACATGAATACTTCCAACACTTTTTACTTTAATATATACTTGCCCCACTTTCAATGACAATATTTATATTACTCTAGCTTTTGCCGGCGGCTTTGCTCGCGTAGCCCTCTGGATTTTGTACACATCAGAGATTTTTTTACAGTCAGTTAGTTACCTCTTTTATATTTATTATATCGCGTAGGAAACATACCTAAGAAAGTACCTAAGGAGTAGTTAGTATCTCTGAAAAATATGTTTAACACCATATTGGAGAAAACAGGTGAAAGAGTAGGTATATGATAAATTTCTTAATGAAGCGCTGGCATCTCAACACAGATCATACTATAGCAGACTGAACAATTATCTACGGGAAAAAATATATTTGTTAGCTGACAAATAAACCGAAATAATGATCACCATCCTTAGACTAAGGGGAAACTCTTCCCCGTTAATTATGTATCCCACACCGCACAGTTCCGATACTGTGCAACCGGAAAGATCGTGAGTATGTGTACCACTTTCTAGCAGTATACCTACTCCACTCAGAATTCAGTTTGAATACCTATCTTAGTAGTAGGTTCCCTCGATTTGGATGATAATCATATTTAACGGGTGACAGAGACAGATTGGGACACACTACAAAATTTTGAATTGATACGATGAACGGTTCGTGAGTTATGAAAAAGGCCCCCTTAAAAGGTATCATCGCCAATTACTCGGACCCCAAACAAAATTTCCAAAATCGGTAAAATTTATTTTCCTTATTTCTCAAATAACAAACAAACTGAGTTTGAAGTCAATCGGATGAAAAATAAAAATGTTCCCACATAAACTTTGACCCCCTTTTCAAAATATCCTTCCTTATTCCTTGTATACGTCTTAAAGGGAAGCTCTGTGAAAATGTCTGCTTTCGAGAGCAAAGGGTTTGGGCTGGGTGTTGATGATCAGTGAATCATAATTTCCATTTTTATATGTGTGAAGAAGATTATCATAAACCAACGTAAACTTTCGAAAGCACACATTTTCAATAGAATGAGTGCGGAAAACTTTCCCAAGACGGTAAACACAAACTTTCACAACTTTTTGCAAATATATTTGCTATTTTCATTGAAACTGCAGTCACCGAAGATGGTGATATTTCAATACAAATATTTGCTTTGGTATCAGTTAACTCTTATCCAGAGGATACCGCACATTACTGAAGAATTCCCACACGTTCTTCAAAAATTCCTTCTCCCATAAACAAAGATGCGAATTAAATCCTTAAGTGCACCAAGCCCAAAATGGCATTAGTGATTATTATGTCATTTGCACATAATTGACGCATCAAATTGCTTTACCATTGAACCACGTTTTTTGGAATTGCTAAAGTGTTTCTTTGTCACTTTTAAAAACACAAATCCTTTTTGTCCCCTAATGGGTACAGTCCAGTAATTTGTATGGAAGTAAAACAAAGAAACCCGAAGGCGATTACGGAGCGCTTCATTTGGTGAGCAGGTCCTTGTAACCCTTGTCAGGAAAACTTTCACTTGCAATTATGATGATAAATTAATTTTCAAAAGTTCGCCCTCGCGGGCAAGATGAATGGACATCTCCACGCCCTGTTTTAATTTAAAAGCCCATTCTTTAAAATGTTTAATCGTTGGCTGCGGGGTGGTCTCGAATGAAAAGGACATGTCAAAAGTTGCGTCACGATTTTTAATTTCAAAAATATCCAAACATCCACTGTAAGATCAAGTTAAAGAACTGCCGCTGAGAATATTTTTTGAACTTGGTCGTATATTTCTAAAGTCAAACTGTCATTTCTGGCACTGTCAGAATGAAGTCGTAGCAATTGTGGCGCCCAAATGGACTGAACATTTAAAAATGTGTCCTCTAAATTCCACGAATAAATAAGTCGTGAATCGTATAAGGAAAAGGGGTCATTAAAAACAGCTTGCAACAACAACTGGTACTGTCATTATGTAAATACATGTTCATGAGTGCAAAAGGATTATCATCCTGGCACCACTTAAAAAAGGTTTATATCCATTTCATACCCTCAAGGTTCAAAGTGGCATTTGAGTTTGTTCAATACAGAACAAAATCACCCTTGCTTTAAAAGAAAAATTTGTGACAAAGATGGATATCGTTATCGTCTAATGAAGATATTTACAACAAATACTCTCGCAAGTCACTCCTTAATATCATATCGAGACGAGATCCAGTTTTTACTCTTTAAAAAGTAAATTGTGCAAATCATTTTGGCAGGCCTCCTTCTGGGAAATGTGGGCTAAATATTCAATTCCAATAGCCATATTTGCGGTTAGATATTTAAAGTTCCCTTTAATTTGCCATTGAGTAATCCCCTGCGGAATGGATACTTGCCAGTAGGTACCTATGTACCTGCTTGCAATTTAGTTGCCAAGAACTAAAAGTTAACTAGCAATGTCACGTTCATTGGCTACAATTTTAATTATTTCAATTGAACAGTACAACGAGTAGACATACAGTCAATCTGCGACCCAATTTCTTTAATTGTCTAAAATGATGAGGATTTTTGGCAAAGAGACCCAATGACTATCTCACAGAACTAGGGGTAGGGGTAGGTATATAGGATAATCGTATTGTATACAGAAAAGAACGAGGTCATTGTTAAAAGCAGTACAAAGTTTCGGGCAATTATGCTAATTTAGTACCTTGGACGAATTTAGAAGACTGGCTGAATATTTAATTCATGATAAAGTACCTGCAAGTAGTTATATTTCAATTGTTAGATCTGTCCATCAGAGAGGAGTTCATTGCTATATGAAGAGTCGGAGGACTTTTAAGGTAGATTAGCGTCTGTCGAATTTAGTACTTTTTTGTACAAATAAGGCTAGGAGACGCGAGCTCAATGCTATTATTGAGAAGACGTTAGTTAGTTATTTTATTTAACAATAAGAACATTTAACTTATGAGTAAATTATTTCAATTTAAAAGATTCCAAAAATTCCGATTAATTTATTTTCAGGAATGAGGAATATGTATAACTGGAAAAGTTGCGTAGTGTTCTACTTGAGTTCTCGTATTTTAGAAAAAGCTCAGTTTGCATAAATTAAGTTTTGTTTTTTTTAAGTTGTCTGTCGTGTGTAAGTTAACAGTGAAAAGCAAAAGAACTAAAAACGTTGTTGGGCTCATAAATGGGCTAGGTTTCTACTTTCATTTTAAAATTGACATAAATGACGTATATTGCGGGAAGTGGAACTAATGAAAAACTATTTATCATTGCAGTAGTATGGTCACACCATAAAGATAGATAGTTGGTGCAATAGAGGTTAGTACATATATAGCCACCTTAGGCCTATCTTCTCACAACCATTCATTGCGTCCACAATAATACCTGAGTTTTTCTCTTAACAGAATGAACGGCTTGAACTACGAAGTTATAAATTTAGCACAAAAAAGCTCATAAATCAGGCTTCAATATAGCGTTTTCCATTTTCGACCGATTTAAAGATTTACTCTGCTTGATTTCAACTTCAATGAGCAATTTTCAAAGTCAATTTTCGAAACCATTGGAACACAGAAATAAAAAACTTAGCATATAATTCAGGGCAATCCAAAATTAATTTTTGACATAATGTGCTGTCGCTGTGCCACGTTGACGGAGATCTGAGAATAATAGTGACAAACAATTTTGCATACAGAAGACGAAACAGACGAGGGCTTTAAATACGTACTACAACGTCGTGTGTCAACCTCATCCTCATGGGAAAAAATCATTTACGACAAAGTCTTCTGATTAACGCTTCAGAAAGACCAAGCGGACTACTTGCAAATAGTGATTCAGTTGCTTCAAGTCCTGCCACCATTTACTTCAAATGCCCTCTTCGAATTTATGAATTTGTTCCAGCTGACCGATTACTTAAGTTCATCGATTAAAGATGAGCAAATGCTACAGACTAAAAACAAAAGAGTTGAATCATCCAGTAACTGCAACTTTCTTGTGAAGCTATTACAGCACTTGAAATTCGCATGGTGGTACATAATGACCTCAACTATTTTATGCCCTTACAACCCTTCAAACACCAAGCAATGATAGTTTTTTCATCACAAACTATACAGCAAGTTATGAATATGATCGATTTTATGACACAACACTATAAAATGACTATTTCCACACCCATGTATGTTAATCAAATAAAAATGTACTAAATCACAATTTGTCAACGTAGATCCATTTTCTGGATACTTTTAGAGCCCATCTCGACTTTATGCTCGATTGTGTAAGGCACAATAAATTCTTTTGATCACAAATATATATAACAATCGCAAGTATCAATATAAGGACGAAAGAATTCACTCCTTTGTGTTCGTGGTACATCATCTCGCAAAGTGTTTCAGCATAAAAGTAAGATTGTATGGTGAGCATTATATTTTTAGTATGCTCGCACCCATTGAAAGAAGCGCCTGATGGAATCATAAAATACACACAAGAGGATATTACTTTTGCGCATAGCCATATAGTGAGAACGACGCACTATTGTAGGTATGTTTTTTAATTTCCAAGAATTGTAGG
The DNA here is from genome assembly GCA_955612985.1 of Cheilosia scutellata. NCBI lineage: Eukaryota > Metazoa > Arthropoda > Insecta > Diptera > Syrphidae > Cheilosia > Cheilosia scutellata. Next base: position 6,230,219 of record OY015311.1, on the reverse strand, counting down.
ATAGTCGGATACTTTTTGTTGATGAGTCATAAGACATTGTTACTTCGAGTACTTGCTATATAGTGTTTATAAAACTAATTCAATATGGGTTCTTTGAGTGCCTTAAAATGATCGGCTTTGTGATTTTGAAAGGTCATAAGAGATGTCAAATATGCCTTCTAAAAAATAAAGAAATAAATAGATTTAGCTACAGGTCTGTGTAGGCATACTAGGTCTAGCTTCTCACAACCATTCGTTTGTATATGAGTTTTTATTTTTTGGGACGAATTAGCCTTCTATTCTCGTATAAAGTGGGTTTTACAAAACAAAAGACAGCCTAGAAAGGTAGGCGTCAGAAGTGAGACTTAGTTAAAATGGGGATACTCACCCTAGATCACAAGTATTCTAAAACACACAGTCGATCTCTGTATTCTCTATACGACTGAACTTTTGATTTGCCATGATTTCCAACTTCCAGAAAAACTTCAGACTATTTAAGAGTATATCTCACTTCTTTATAACTTCAGTAACTAATACACACTACATTAACTACAAAAACTCGATAAATAATAACAAATGCTGCACGCAGTGTTGCCAATAACGATCGAAGTTTTTATGCCTAAATGCTAAATCCGAAAAAAATTATGCATTTTCTAAAAATATTATGCCTTTTTGGTAAAGTAGAAGTAGCAGATTTAGTAAATTAAAAATTTATTTTTACCGATTGATTATAAAAACATTTAAATTTTGCTTGGGACCCGAGTTATTGGTGAGAAAATATTTTTCGTATTTTACAAACAATTTTACGTGAATTTTAGCATTCGCGGATTTTCAAAATATTGAAAAAAATTGAAAGAAACCCTGCCGCGTTAAAAAAAAACAATTTATATTTTCGGTGAATTTTTGACGTCTTCAAAATATTATTTTAGGGTTTCAAACATAAGCAAAAGTCATTCCACTGCCGGGTAAAGAGAAAGCCATGGATGGTATTAAAGTGACTGGTATTCTATATTCATTTTCGAGCAATCCAGCAAAATATTTTATATATTTAAAGTGATTACATCAACTTAAATAGGTAAAATCGCATTAGATATTGAGTACAAAACTAGTCATTTTTTCATTCAGTGTTTTTGATAATAAAGTTGACCACTTTCAAGCTCTGTTAATTTGGAATTTCCTTTTCTCTTGACGATGAAAAAATTAAAAACCCGGACAATTAGAAAAACTATTCCGGACGCTCCCCGCATAGGCGAAAAAGAGTACATGTCCGGGAAAACCCGGACGGATGACAACGCTATCAATGCCTCAAGCATCGGATCGTGCACGTGCATCACTATGGCTGCACGAATAATGACATATCCTAGGGCTACTCTGCGACATAGCTAATTGTCATGTAAACCCTCATGAGAACTCGTCATATTCATACGAGGTAGAGCTTCGGTATTCTGCGCGTATTTTTTACCCACCCACGCCTTGTTAACCGCCCATGGCTCATTCCATCCGAGTTGTTGGTTATTGCCGGTACGCCGTCTCTTTTGGTTTCAATCTCTGATTCTGTTGCCTTTTTAATCCTTTCAATTTTTTTAATATTCTGCCATGAGCGAAATCCCCTCTCATGTTCTGTCGCTTCTCGTTCCATCGAAGTGTAGAATTACTGTCCAACGAGCCATAAGAAGTTCCACTTCAACATGTCAAACAAAAAAAAAAAAACAACATAAAACGTTTCAAACGTTTCATCGAAATTTGGAATTAATGCTCAAATCGTAAAAAGTTTAATTTCGACCTGTCGCTTATTCGTTTCATCGTAGTTCGTAGTTCGTTTAAACTACTGGCAAACTTATTCAATGTCCATTGTAAAAAAAAGAAACGATTAGACCCAATAGATTCCACAAACTACCACTACTTCGTGTGGGTTTATATTATTAACCAACATTCATAAGAGTAATAAACTACTCGAAAGCAGACAGTATTTACAATTTATTCTCAAATATGGAACAAAACATCTTTTTCGAGACATATCATTGAATACCATTCACATGCTTGCAACGGCAACGAATTGTAAACAAGATTTTATGCTCTGCAATATTTCTCACCACAGACAGAGTAGAGTGATGACCATAACAAGTTCAAAAACATATTGCAGGACATGCAAGTACTAGTGCAAAATGGCATATGATGAACAAAGCAGCTTCGTAGATACTTTTCAAGTTTATTTGACCATCAAAGTTTCAGAAACCAAGTACAAGTGCATGCACAAGTAGATAGGGAATGTCGTCGTAAAGTTTACGATAATAAAAAACTTTCCGATAATGCAGAAATTATAATTAAATTTCTGAGTTTGTCTGTGATATGCTTTGTGGGAGTCTATTTGTTTCACTCCTCTGAATAACACTATTATCACTATTTTCGTTTGATGGTCTTCATTATTGCTATCGTCCTTGTTAGCTGTGTAAAAGATATGGAAACTATGTGGAAACCATTCATTTGATTAGTTAGAAACTTGTGAGAGCGGATTTCTTGCTAAGAGAAGAGCACCAATACTTGGGAACGTAATTCAAAAGTTTTCGAAAATGACTTCACAGAAAGTAACTATAGAAAATGGAATCATATAGACACTCATTAAAAAGTCATTGTAACGTTTTTTAATACATATTCAATCCCCGCCAATCCTATTGTTATACATAGGTACATAGTAACATAAAAATCAGACTATTCTAACAATCACATAATGAGGTATAACCTCTCTGATCTCAGCTCGTTTCCGAAAATGCACCATCAGTTTTAATTTACCAACTCCCTGCCAATCACAAAAGATGTAATCAAAGCAACTTCATGACGCATGCATTAAACAGATAACACAAAAGGACATACACAAACCATATACAGCGTTACATTGTGCGTGAAATCTGTTATGTTGATATTTTCCAAGCGAACAATCCGCAACGTTGCGGTTACTTTAGCTGGACAGGACGCAGTTGTTTTTTGTGTGTCTACACACAGTCATAATTATTTTGCGAAACAAAATTAAGGCCAAACGACTTTTGGTACAAAACCATATTCTATATCTATAGACACTGCGAATTTTGTAGAGTCTGTGGGCGATTGAGCTGTTTTCAGACAAAAGGATCCTGATAGCCTGACCATACGTGGTCATCTGGTCATGTGAGCAAAATAATTCATGATTTATCTAGAAAAGTCATATACCCGGCTTTATTTATGGATTTTTGGAAAACCCTAGGCGAAATTTTATAGGAAATGGGAGAAATATTAGATGATTTGAAAATCACAGGGCAACGAATACTGTAACCTCGCTTTGGTTTATACACACATAGAGGAAAACTGAAAGGAAAATTCCTTTTTTCCAAAATTTGCTGGTGAAAATATGTGATTTATGGTACCTAGTTAGATATTATCTTTTTGACCTGTGTTAATGAGGTCGGTACAAATTTTTCCCAAAGCGGTACAATTGAAAGTAGGTAGGCATTGTCTTTGAAGTTATTCAAGTTGAAAGTAGGAAACAAACGAGTGCCACATATCTGGGACTAACATTAGATGGAAAGCTTATTTAAATAGACTATATTGCCAGAAAGTCCCTATTGCTACCTATAGGCACTCCTTCGAAAGAAATGGGTCCTCCCATTCAATAATATACACAGGTTTTGCGCAGCGCCGTGGTTAATTAGACCGATGATTAAATTTCAAGTGTCGTGGTGAGTTAATCGGCTCTGGACAGAAACTTCAATTTAAGGGCGCTACAGAACTCTCACCGTTTGATTTGTCAGAGTCTCACATGTTAAATTTAAGATTAAACAGCGAAAAACAGGCTGCATAAATAAATTGGAATTCAGGGTACACAAGTCTAAATTGGTGAAGGATTGCGACTCGGCGTAGATCAAAATAGATGGACGGAACCCCCCTTAGCTTTTATTAGGATTTTGCTAACGGCAAAATACTAGGAACCACATTATACCCCTCTGGCATTAGAAGTGAAAGCTTTTGCAATCTGTATGCGCCATGGTCACATTCTGAACAAACTGTATACCGATAGATGGAAAGATCTTCGACCTTACCAATAAACAATCACTAAACTCGAGTTTAACTAATTTCGAAACTATTTTTTTTTAATTTCGACTTATAATTTTGCCCTACCAATAACCAATTTAATCAAAGGATAAACCCTTAACACGACTTTAGTACAAATTCTAGTACAATGGAAGTCAAATCTTGTACGAATTTCTCACAATTGTCAGTTTTATTCGAGCAAAAATTATGTAGGTAGCTTGTTCGTATATTTTTTGCTGAAATCCAATAGTTTCATACAATTTCTTGGTAGGTATCAGGAATCAGGACGCAAATAAAACTACACATTCGGAAATAAATCGAGTAAAGATTTCTGACCGTATAATGAAATGCACAAAACACATTTTGTCTTTTGGGTAAACATTTCCTTTTCAAGTGTATCCTATCAATAAGGTCAAAAAGACGAAAAATGTTACTTAGGTGATCCCAGTCAATATGCATTTCGAATGATTTCAATAAGAAGCTCCACAAAACAAAAACCACAGACCAACCATAAAAACAAAAATAAAGAAAACATTTCCCTTGCTTGAAGAATAATTGTCGATTTATTTTATATTAACAAAAAATAAAGTTTCCCGATTTCATCCTTCTAACACATTTATTCAATTTTACGCATTTTTATTATTGATCAAATTAAATCATATAACTACTTATTAAAGAATTTTAAATAAATAATAAAAATATATAGGTTGGGAACTGATATTCCACCTTTGAATGACACTACTACGGTGACACTTATACTTAAATGATGAGTTAGACACGACTTTCTCAAGAATGAAAGTTACAGTCGACATAAGGGTTAGGTAACTCGAGGATAAATTGGTTATTGGTACGCAATATTTTTTAGTTTCGACTCTTGCATTAAAGTCGAGTCTAGTTTGATTGTTTTTAAGGCTCCTTGTGTACTGCAACATACTGCAAGCTAGGTTCACAAAAAGATTCAAAGAATTCCAACGAATTCTCAAAACACAAAAAATTTCGAATTACAAATTTATTACCTCAACTGAACTGACTTAATACTGCCTTTCTCTAAATTACGATATAAGTATATTAGCATTATGATGACGCATCAACTAGTTACCGGCATGAAATGTAAAAGTACGCCATGCAAATGCATTGCGGATCATCACGCCATCTTTTTTTGCTCTTGGTTATATTTCGTGTATGCATTTGGGAAGTCCTTCACAATGACAAACTTAGAAATAGTTGGTTTCGGCTGCTTTCTGTTGAAGTAAGTATTGTTCGAGAAAATATCCGGAAAGACAAAATAGGACTGTCAATTTTTAATGCTGAAAGAAGCGGATTATGCTTAAAATTTTTTATAATATTTCTACACTTTATAAGGCCGCGCTAAATAATTATTTTCGGCTAATTTTCTGACACTTATGAAAAAAAAGTTCACCAAACTCAAATCTTAAAACAGAGATTTTCACCTATTCTGCCCCTGCTTTTCTTAGGAAAACTTCCTTAATAAACAATTTTTAGTGATTTTCCCAATATCAGCCATGCTGAGTTTTATAGAGATTACCAAAATGTTTTGCATAAGTTGCCAGTTTAGGTATAGGTATACATCTCCCTATAGAGTAAATTAGCTTCTTACGTATTTCCACAACTCTGCGATTCATAGTTCTCGAGATATAAGTAAATCAGTTCCCTAAATAAAGATCTGAACACAATCTCGGATTGGTAAAAATAAAGATTGGTTATATATATTTAATAAAAATAATATAATGTACAGCTTTTAACTTTTTCATTTTTCGTTTTTTAGTAATTTACGAGGATAAAGAAAAGTGAACACTTTAATGCACTCTGGCGTATACGTAACATTTTTTAGTGCAAATGTCAATTTCGTTGAATTTTTAATTTCAGTGATTTAAACAAATTAAATAGACATCGGCCATAGCATTATGTTATGAAGTGGATTGGACATTATATTTAACTTTGGGAGCAATATGTCAGGAAAGGGCAAGAGAACAAGGCTCGAAAAGAATATTAACAATTGTTGTGGAAATGTGAGGATTTATAACAACAAAGCTCACTTTTTGGTGGGAAATAATTTTTCAATTTCTTTTTAAATGATATTACACATAAACAATACTTGTTGCAGGAATTAAAGCCCTTTCAGGCCTATTTTCTTCTAACATGTATAATTTATAGTTGGTTACAGTTACTTTTGCTCCTTGGAATGAAGGAAACTATTCTTGAGAAGAATTAAAGAAGTACGAACACAGATTTTTACTATATCATCAAAAATAATTATCAACGATATAAATCATTTTCCAAAAATACAAGCAAACCACTATAATTGTCACTGGTTTCCACTACATTCTGATCCTTCCCAAAAGGTTGAACCAGCTTTTCAAATCTACAATACCGGATCTTACAGTAATGACGACAATTTTCCGGTTCATTCCACAATATCTTTCGATAATAAAACCTTCCATGGTGAGAGGAAATTAAAGCGAATCAAGTCTGAAACGAGTTAAAGTGATTTCACATTCCACCATTAGGAATAAAACAACTTACGGGCCAGTTTCAGATGCGATAGAAAAAAAAAAACTGAACAAAAAGGAGCTTAAAATCGAAATTCAGTAACGAAAACAAACCCAACTGGACTTATCCGTACGAAAGAAACAAATTTATTTAAAAAACTTCATTTTGAAATTCAACAAAGCATGAGCACAGATAAAAAAAAAACGAAAATAAATTCGAACCTAATAATCCAAAAGATACATAGCCCTAAATTGTCCACAAAAATAAGGGATATAAAATCGAAAACATCAATTTATTGACGGTCATAAGAACCAATATAAATGACCGATGGGTCTCTTGATATCGATATTAAAGGGAAAGTAGACTCTTTCGACCTATATAATAGACATCTTTACCGGCTAAGGGATATCCATTGTTCTTTCTGTAAAGCCTTATAACGAGTGACAATATTTTCCCTTTGAGTAATATTCTGTCAAAGGATAAAATGTGATGTAATAGTTTACGTAATGAATTCGGTGTGGATATTTATGTCACCCTGACTGACAAATGAGTAAAGCCGAAATCAGATCTATTGAAGGATATATCAATTTATGCGTCCAAAGGGACACAGGTATGTCGCCAATTTCCTCATGAGGAGTCATAAAGCAACAGCAATAAACTCGTTCGAAATTTATTTGTTCTATAATAAATTGGAGCACATATTTAGAAACATAAGGATGCTAATCATGAAGATTATACGTGTGAATAAGCTGTATAAAAGCGACTTGGTTAATGCGTGTGTTTATCGCAGTCTAATGTGCTTCAACCCATATTTACCCGATCTTAGGAGGGACGCATATCATAAGAATTAATGCCGATTTTATTACCCATCAAAACTCTAGCTTAAAATAAGACAACGGAACGACAACGATAAAAGCCTTCATGACACAAATGTGTGTCATGTACACGCGACTAATGATATATTTATGGACTCAGACTTACCGGGAGCCAGGTGCCCCGAAGCTAAAGTAAATGGATGTATCATTAGGTAAATCAAGGGCAGCTTTCCATGATAAATTAGTTGCTTTGAAAACGATGATTTTATAAGGAACAATATATCAAATTAATATTTTCCGTCTGCCATTGAAGTACGGTGCGTGATGAGGGTTACTATTGCTTGTGGAACCAAATGTGTCGGTGGGTTTTATAGGGTTTTATAAGCATTATCTCGTCTTGTTACCTGAGACGGTATTTTTTCGGAACTAATAGACATTCCTATCGTTGGTCTGAAGAGAGGAACCACAATTGGCTATACCGCAGTCCGCAGGTGCCACATGGGAGCAACTCCCATGGCAATATGGAAATAGGCGGTCAAATCAATTTGCGCTGTATTCGTCTTCCTCTTCATCGAGTTTAGGTTTTCAATTCGGAAATGGGAATGCGGGTAATTCGTTCAATCAACATGTGGCATTGAGTTAAAAGTGAGGTCAGTATTCTATCTAAAGAGATGGTAGAGTCCCCAGGAAATGTTTGAAATAAAAGGAAGGTAGTGCGACGCAATTGAATTAATACGACATTGGGATACCTAGCATAGAAGTGCATACTATTTCGTTGAAGCAACATTTACTTCAGGATGGCTATTCTTTTTTTTTATGAAATCTATTCTCTAGTTGTGTTGTTCACACCTATGTCGAAGTTGTGGCCTAGTACCAAAGTTCATACACATACCTGTTTTCTCTCGATGTTAACATGCTCATCCAAAGTTATAGTTGAAGCCTAATAAAGCCTCTTTTTCCTCTTTTTAGGTTCCAGTGGGAAAGGCTTCTACTCCTTATTCATGAAACCACTTTATCTGCTGCATCCCTTGTTCATCCCTTGGTTGAAGACGTTCACACAGTACGTTGGATAGGATCTTATATGCGACATTAAGCAGGAATATGCGCCTCGATAGTTCTTGCAAGACATAGTATCGCCTTTTTTGTAGATGGGGCATATAGAGTTGATAGTCCAGTCACCAGGCATGTTTTCTTCCACCCATACTTGGTTGATGATTCGGTGCATGCTCCCTACCAAAACATAACCACCGTATTTAAAGAGCTCCGCTGGTAAACAATCAGGGGTCGAATCGTTTCTTCCGCCAACGAGCTATACGTTGACGGAATCAATCGATTTTACACGCAAAGCAAAACCAAATTCCGTCACGTATTGCTCGTTTACGGAAGAAACGATGCGGCCCCAGAGCCTGCGGCCTTGTTGTTTTTAAGCTTTTTTATAGCTAAGCCAACTTCTTCTATACTAGGTGGTGGAACTGGTTCTTTATTGACTGGACGTGGGTTCTCTTCTTGCCCTATCACTGTCTCTATATGATGCCCATTAAGCAGCTGCTGGAAATGCTGCTTAAACACATCTACTATTCCCTGTGCTTCGGTGACTAGGTTTCCTTCGCTGTCTCGAAGATCCTGCGTTCCGGTTTTGTAGCCAGCAGCCAGTTGCTTCGCTTTTTTATTAAACTTCCATATGTTATAACGATCGCATGACTCTTCGATCTCCTTGTGCTGGGAGGTTGCGTAAGCCCTCTTCTTTCTACGCAGGATCTCCTTAAGATCTTCGAATCCACGAACGCGTAGATCACAATATCCCATCAATTTGAGAGAGAGTTCGGAGTATTGTATGTATAGACTGGCCAGTAGAGGCGCGGGGATGAATCTTTGAATCTAATTCAGAAGAGGAATAGCCAATTCTGGAAGGCATGTGTACGTGAAAAGTGATCTCAAACAATTCTCCGGAATTAATCACAGCTATTAGATGTAGATTGATCTGGCTAAGAGGGCTTGGTTCTCCCTTAATGTCAGCGCTCAGTCAGACAAAACTGATGAAAATTTATCAGGGTTTTTATCAAACCTTTTCATATACTTTAAATATAGTAACAGTCGAAACGCATAAAATGACTATAAATATAGTAGCATACTCACAAGCATATTCCAAATCAAACACCGTATAAACCCAATGGTTCGTAAATTCGGGAATAATAAATTTCATTTATACAAACTTCCTCTTTCTAAACACGGACTGCTGAGCTCTCTTGCAATTATCTAAAGTTTATTACATAGCATGCAGTTCCTTCTTGATTTTCCCAAAGGACTTCAGTTTGATATACTATCTGTGTTCTGTATATAGTGGAACAATTATTTTCGCCAATAAAGCAGATGTGAATTTTCGCACGACGACGCACGTTGAGTCGTTAAAAGTAAATTATATCCGCAAAATTTTTAGCTGATACAAAAAAAAAAGAGAAACGACAACTACGTACATAGTTTATAGCTTGCACTTTTCGCCCTATAATCGGATTCAAGGAAACAAATTTCAAACACCAAAGGCAATAAGTTAATTTCCATATCATGTTCGGTGTTCGCTTTCTAGAATTATTTTATTATGATGCTTATCTCAACTTGCAGGGTCGTGAGGTGAGGCAGATGCGGGTTAACGTTCGTCCACATAATATCGCAAAGAAATAAAAATGCTTTGATCTGGAAAAAAGTATAGATGAACAAATACTCATTGAAATGCTCATTTAACGCGCAATATCCTTTTCAGCGGAAAGTTGAGAAAAATAACGTACAAAGTTGTACCTCTATTTTCCTGTGTTTTTCCAGGAACGTGTTCTAATTAAGGAAGTTTCTTTGAAACTGCACCATTTCTTGTTTTTTGTTTAAGAAAACTGGCGATACCAGACAATGGAGGTAAAAAGGAGTAAAGTTTTCTTTAGATAGATAGCTAGAAAGTTTGTTTTTTGGTTTGTATTTACCAGGAATTGATTTGTTATATTTTTACGTTTAATGAAAATGGCGAAATTATTCAAATTGCTTTCAAAGCAATTGACATAGTTTTCCAGTATTTGCAAAGAGAATAAATTCAAATGGATTTAAGTGAATGAAAAACAATTGACAAATCTGTGAATCTTAAACAAAAAGGGCAAATTCATTAGCAGAGTCACAGTAAGTGACTGACAAAAAGTAGGTAAGCTCTTCCTAAGTTACCAAAATTAGAGTAATCCTTAAAATCGTAAATAAGACAAGACGCACTGAAAATCCCCATTTTAAGAATATAGAATGCCTCCGATTAATAAGCGACAGGCAATACGGATTTCAGAGCCGTCACGTCGTTCCATTGGAGTTAATTTCCATATCATGGTCGCTTTTCTAGAATTATTTTATTATGATTCAACAACTTATTCAACTTCCAGGGTCGTGAGGTGGAGCAGATGAGCTAACGTACGTGGATAAGCTACGTAACGCACTTATGAACGCAAGCAATTGAACAACACGGCGAATACAGAGCCGTAGCCTTGGACATATCAAAGGTATTTGACTGAGTCTGGCATGGAGCCCTATTAGGCAAGTTAGCGTCTTATGGATTACCACAACAACTCTGCGGATGGATGCAAAATTTTCTTTTGGGAAGATCGATCCAAGTTGTTGCAGATGGTGTATCATCTAATTCGTTTGCTATAAATGCAGGAGTGCCCCAAGGATCTATTCTTTGCCCAACTCTATTTCCACATCAACAATTTGCTTGGATCGACAAATAATAATATCTACAGCTTTACTGATGACAGCATATCCTCCATCTCGAACAGTGGGCCTGTGAATGCGGCTGCATCACACAGTCAGGGATGTGAACAAATTAGTTCTCTAAATGATGATCTGGACAAAATCTTGAAGGGGGGAAAAGACAACTTGGTTGTATTTAATGCAAACAAGACACAGCTCATAACATTTTCTAGGAAAAATGCATCAACAGTTCCTCAGATCCAAATAGATGACCATCCAATCCATTCCAAGGACTCAATGCACCTTCTAGGAGTCACAGTCAATTCAGGAATCACATGGCAGGACCACATATCGTATATCACAAGATCGGCGTCCGCTAAGTTGAGCTTCCTATTTAGACCAAAGAGGTACTTTAGCCCCAAGCAACTTCTCCTTCTCTATAAAGCACACGTTAGACCAGGCCTGGAATATTGTTCCCATATATGGAGCTCCCATATAGTGGGCGCAGTAGCGCAGATGTTAGTGTGCTGGACTACTGTGCGAGGGATCCCAGGTTCGATCCCCGGAAAAACACAAATTACATCTTAAGGTTTTTTTCTACTGCGCCACCTCTCGCGAACGTTTGACAAACATCCGAGAGTATGACTGTCCTGAAAAAGCTTCTCAATTCAGTCGTTCGGACTCGGCATAAAATTGTAGGTCCCTTCCATTCGTTCCAAAAATAGAAACTCACACAAAACGAATGGTTGCCAGAAGCTAGGCCTTGGGTGTCTACCGCCTGTTGCGCCGCCTATTTATTTTTATTTATTTATATGGAGCTCGGCCCCAAAACATTCACTTAACCTACTTGACAGCATACAGAGACGAGCAGTTCGACTTATTGGAGACCCTACACTCACATCGAATCTACAACCGCTGGTGCTCAGAAGCCAAGTCGCTGACCTATGCTTGTTCTATAGGTACTTTCATGGCAGATGTTCCGAGGAACTCAAAGAGATTATCCCTCGAAATGCAACTTTTGGGCACCCCACAAGAGAGGCAGCTAATGTTTATAACCATACAGTACACTTGACAATCGCGAGGACATAAATATTCCAAAACTCCTTCTGTTACAGGACAAGCAAACTTTGGAACTCTCTTCCTAAGTTTAAAATAGAGTTCAAATTCATTTAAATCAGTCATTAACAGCTGATATTATAATGCTCTGTGGTACATAAAATTTCTGGCTTTTCCAGGAATCGTATTGCCTAGATAATATTCTTGTCTCTTAGGACAATGCATATCAATGTTACAAATCTTTTGGCTTCCATGACTGTCGACAAATAGCGTTTGTCACAAAAACACATCCAGGCCAATACCTAATATTGTTTGTGAATTTGAACTCAATCGATTCGGTGGTTTTCGAGATATGTATAAGATTTTGAATGTTTTTTTTGTATGGGAGGTGCCACGCCACTTTGACCAATTTTAACCAATCTTCACAGGAACACTTCTCGGCCAATATCAAAAAATTGTCTGAAAATTTGAGCTTAATCGGAGCAAAACTTGAGTTTTTTTATATCTATATTTATAGAGATTATTATAGGAAATAAAAGGAATTGTAAAAGAGGATTCATCACTTAAGCAGGGGCTAAAATTCAAAAAACCAATGAGGCAAAAAACAGCCGCAACAAGTGCAAATACCTTAAAGTACATGTTGATTTACATAAAATAAATTCTTTAAATCTTAGATAAGCAACTTAATCATTTTCGTAACTTAAATTTCCAGTTAAGAGCAAAGCGGTTGCTGGAATTAGAAATAATTTCACAGAGGCATCAGCTGTGTAACCGGTTTCCTTAATTCGATTCAACCGAAATTTGACGCAAGCCAAAGATACACTACACAATTTCAATAACACAAATTACAGAACAAAATTCAAGACCAACCCTTGGTAATGACTGCTCGAAGGAAAATACAGACGGTTTCCATAAATTTATTTAATCTTACGTTGGATCAAGTACGAGAATTGACCGAAATCAATTACGGAATGAGAAATCTTACCAAGTAGGTATGTATATCGAGTTGGTACAAAATATATCGAGTTGTATAAATAACTGATTCGGGTTATTATTGACTACAGATCTCTCAAATTACTCGAATACTAATAGTTATATTTATAATAATCTCTACAACAGCATTAAATTAATTAATAGTTAGACTATGGGAAACCGGACAACATCCCAACCCATCCGACTCATACCTAACGCACCTACATCCCTTGATTTGTCCCTTGTTAACACACCACTTACATTACTTACCAACCATTTAAATTAACACAACAAACGACTCATTTCACAAGGACCGAAGAAGATTTCACGGATGCTTTTCAAAGAGTATAATTACAAACCAAGCTGGGCCGTGTCCGTTTTCTGCAGGATTATAATATAAGTAATTTCCATTTCATGTACTCTTAGTGTGAGTGGTTTTCAATGTACACTAGTGGGTTGTATACACCCTTAATTATATCCTTTCCTTGGTTGGTACCTACGGTGATATTCATATTGGGGAGACAAAACCAAGGAAGCAATTGTATTAACCCTCAATACACCTTTAAATCACATCTGTACAATTTCTATGGGCAGTCTTGGACTTCGTCATTGATTTTCTTTTGTTGTATTCCGTAATAAGGAAATATTTCAATTCGGTGAAATATTCCATTCCAATTTATGTGAAATAAACTACTGGGGGCTAATCGATACACTTTTGGGGGGTACAAACACGTAACATCAATAGCACGTTCCAGGGGATGGATAAATATTTGTCAAGTCATGTACTTTGACGCCTGCTGTAGCTACACGGAATTGATTCCATTTTTCATATCGAGAGGCCGATTTATCAAACCTGCTGTTGCTGTATGCTGAGTAATACTGAGGGAGTTGCCCTTACTTTATGCCAAGGCAATTAGGTTCGGCAATATTATACCACCGGAATGCAACAGGTGTTTGAGTTTAATTTTTGCTTTGTAAGCAATTTTTGTATGTATTTTGTATCAAATAGTTTGAGGAATGTGTTACATCATATTTTATGGACTTTGGGGTGAATGATAACGGTACTTGTTTTTTATTTGTTTATTTATTAGTATTTCATTAACAAGCTTAGTTTACAGATTACGAATATATAATTGATTAAGTATAGAAAAGGAAAACAATGATAAAAGAAATAATAAATGAAGGGACCTATAATTTTATGCCGAGTCCGAAAGGCTGAATTTAGAAGCTTTTTCAGGACAGTTTTACTCTCGAATGTTTGGTTACTTGGCCATTAGTTTGCTAAAAATGCATCCTAGGATAGGATTCACCATATCTAGCGACTCATCATGGAGCAACGGCTTAAGTTTAACAGGCTTAATTTTGAAAAACGAGCAATAGGTTCCCCGACTTATACAAAGAAAAAAATATACATTTGCAAAAAAAGTATTTTGCATGATTTTTACCATTAATTTTCAGGTCCTGTGGTAGGAGAAGTGCGATTCTGCTTTAATTTCCGGATTTTCCTTCCACGATTTAGAATTAATGGCTTCTATCGTCGAACGTGAATTTGCGACCTAATCCATAACTATTATTTTTCGCAGGGAATGTAACATACTTCAAAAGAGCCAGCTATTATAGTAAAGCAACGACCTTCAGCTTCGAAAAACTAATATTGTGTGGCTAACTGTTTTAAAAAGGCATCACTTGCGCTTTGGAGTACACAAATCACACCACTCCATCCCTTTTGGAAACACTCAATCAACGGATATGCAACTGCTCCAAAGGTATTTTGTCTTGCATGGGAATGAGAATGAGTCTTCCTAAAACAAATCTACAAAAGACGTTTAAAAAAAAATAAAAACGACGATATGACGAAATCTTCAAGTATGTGCTCATCGTTTCCAAGCTAACAATCTTTAGACATTTGAAACTTATCGATAAAGTTCGTAGACCGCCTATCTATTGATATGTGATAGTTCGGACTTGTGACTAGTTTCCCTTGACCTCATACTAGAACAAGAGGCCTCTTATGACGTCTCGACTCTGTGTAGTTATTACACTATTTCCATTACAATTTTGTAAAAACTTGTAAAAAATGTAAGCAACTGGCATAAAAGTTATCTTGCGACACATAAAAATGTCATCAAAGCAGTGCAGAAGCAAACAATGTGCTAACTTCTTCAATTTTAATATCGTAAAAACATGGAGAAACATCCAATTGCCATTCATAATAATTCCAAGAGGGGTTTCGTTGTTTCGTTAGTTCGAAAGTGGTTGTGTACTAAAATATTTCACGAGAGAAAACGCGCATGACTCACCATGAAGCATGCGATTAACCTACACTACACCCAGTAGAGTTGTTTGCTCTATTTGTTGGGGGAATTTTATCACTTTTTGTGTGGTGTATTTCGGATTAGGTTTTGAATAGGAAGATATTCTACAGAGCAGTGAAGAAATATCATGCTTAAAGATTAGAGTATGAGGCGCACTTGTAAAAATTATTTTTCGATTCTAATGATTGTAATCTATATGAAAGTCGCCTTTCTGTCTGTGCTCGATTTCTTTCGCAATCCAATAATAATCAGATTGTAATACTTATTTCCATGCGATGCTCAGAGTGTCCTTAGTTGTTGATGTGCGAGACAATATTTAATTTTGCTTGTGAGAAATATATAGGAAGTACGTATTCCTTGTAATCTTGATTCATGTGCGAGCTCTGCAAATATTCAAAAGCGGAAGATCTCGTAACAAAATAAAAAGAGCCTCAGACTTCATTGTCATCATCATTTGCAAAAAATGGGCAAATGATGCTCAAGTCTTGGTTATATTGACGGTTGCGATCGACGTAGTAGAAGTACACTAGCTTTTGCCAGCGGCTTCGCTCGCGCAGTCCTCAGGATTTGGACACCGAGATTCCTTCACAGTCAGTTAGTTGCCTCTTTTACGAGGGGAGTTCAATATATTCTCGGTATGGGATACTCCAAAGATATGACTAAATAATTTTTGGATTTTAGTAGTTCCATTATTCAAGAGTTTTATTGTAAAATTTTATTTGGCTGTTATTATTAGTTTGCTTTTTGTCTTGTGTTGAACCTAATCGCAATGGCTGCCGTGGCCAAGATAACGAAAATTGAGCACCGAGCTGTATTGTAAGGAATTTTTGGGGCTGTGTAGGGAAGATCCGGTAAGAATTTTTAATAGAACTGTTACTGGGGGCGAAACGTGGGTTCATCATTATGACCCTGAAAGCAAACAGGAGTCTATGCAGGACAGGTCCCCCGAAGAAGTTCAAGGTCCTTCAGTCTGCTGGGAAGATGATGGCTACAGTGTTTTGGAACTCAAAGGGAATTTTGCTAATAGAGTACAAAAAAAAAGGTGAAACCATAAACGCCACATCCTACGCATCAACTTTGCATAATTTACGGGAAGAAATAAAGAAAAAAAGACGGGGGTAAACTGGCTGCTGGAGTCTTGCTTCTTCATGACAACGCTCCGGTGCATACGGCTCATGTTTCTAAGGCTGCATTGCGAGATTGATATAGTACGGACCTTGCCCCTATTGATTATTTTTTGTACCCCTCGTATATTTATATATCGTGCAGGAAACCTACCTAAGACAGTACTTAAGAAGCAATTAGTATCTCTGAAAAATATGTCTAACGCCCTATTGAAGAAAACAGTTCAAAAATTATATGATCAATATTTGTTGGTGAAGCGCTGGCATCTCAACACAGATCATAATACAGCAGACGGAGCCACTATCTGCGGGACACCACATATTCCTTAGATAGGAAATCCTTAATTATATACCACACTGCCCAGATCTTCCTATACTGTGCAACATATGCAACCGGAAAGATCGTGAGGATGTGTACCACTTTCTAGCAGTATAACCCCATTCTTACAGAATTCCGCTTGAATAAAAGGCCCCCCTTAAAAGGGGCCATTGCCAATAACTCGGGCCCCAAACAAAATTTCCAAAATCGAAAAAATTATTATCTTTATTTCTAATAATAGAGGACACAAACCGAGTTTGAAGTCGATCGGATGAAAAATAAAAATGTTCCCATACAAACTTTAACCCCCCTTTTACCCCTTTAATTGTTGAATTTCCAAAATCGGAGAAATTAGTTTTCTTTATTTCTCATAGAGAGTACACAAACCGACTTTTAAGTCAATCGGATGAAAGTTACAAATTTTCCATACAAGCTTTGACCCCCCCTTTTACCCCTTTAGGGGTTGAATTTCAAAATATCCTTTCTTATTCCTTGTATAAGAGCAAAGGGTTTAGGCTGGGCGTTGATGATCAGTGATTGGTAAACTCAAACATTTTTATATATATAGATATATTAGAATCCAGAAATATATACATAGGAACGAGATCCTTATACGAAAGCACTGTCACCGTTTAGTCACAAGTTAGATTGACAATACTCCATCCATAATAAATCATACATTTTCGATACATCAGCAGTAAAGGCTCCCTCCAAAAGTCACTTTAACACGTTGCTCTTTTAGAAACAAATTTAATTATTATATACTCTACCACAAGCAAATATTATTAGTCCCTTCAGCAAAATCGCTTTCTCGTTGAATATGCACGCAAGACATTCCCTTCGCCCATACGTCTACATTCAAATAGCAGACGTAGGCACAATGACAACACCAACGTCTTTTGAGAGTATATATTAACACCTATCATTGGGAATTATTAAGTCAGCTTAAATTTCATTGGTTACACGATATACGAAGGTACACAACTACCTTTATTCAAATACATAAATATATTTATTTGGCTTAATAACTGGCTGAGTGTTGTAAATAATTTTAAAATCTGTCTACAGTTCGGGCTTTTTCTTTTAGGTTTTTGATCGCCGTCTTACCGTTTAACATTTTTTTAAAATTATTTCTTAGAAACAGCATCACAGACAAATCCTATGTGAATTTTACATACAAAATTGAACAGGATGATCATTCTTTTCTCTTTCGTTAAGTCTAGTCCGTTGCCTGTGGGAATTACAAATTCATGGGCCATGGAATCGTAATAATAAGCATGTCCTTAAGAAAGATACAGAAAATTGTAATTTCAATCAAAATGGATTGTGTGTCTTTTATAATATTTATGCTTGGGATATTATGACGCAACCGTTTGTGATGTACCTATGTACATCGTTTTGAAAACAAAACACATTTTGTTGAAGGCTTTGGCTTCCCACCATTGTAGCATGATTATGAACCGACAAAGACTGACAGCGGATAAATATTAAACGGGTTTCAACAGTCTAAGTAAGTTATCGACGAGATGCTGGAGTTATATATTTTTAACTTTCTCGTTTCTCGTGTATGTAGTAAGAGAAAGATATTGTTTTCGTACAAAATTTCGAACTCGAGATTTTAATCAACTGTGATAATATGTATTACGTTTACGATGATATAGGGGAACTCAAAAAAGTGGGTCTCGCAATTCTGTCTGTCCGTATATTTGTCTGTCCTATAGACTGCAGGCCTTGGGTGGATTTGTTTCAAACTTCGTATTTAGAGTTTGTAGGCTCACCGCTAGAAGTAGTTTTTTTTTATGTTAGCCCTAACGGTACTTCCCATATAAATTTTTAAACAAATTAGATTTTTTCGAAACCGGCTACAACGATTTGAACCAAAATTGGAGTTAATGTAGGCATACTTAACATGACTGCATACCCAGTCTTTCGCTAAAAGGTCCAACAACGGTTCTTTTGAAAATTGGCTTTTTCTCGGAAACGGCATATACGATTTGACCAAAAACTCATTTTTAAGGTACCTACAATATTTTTATTTTTAGCTGGATAGCAAACTCAGGTTTTCTCTAAAATGAATATGCGTCCTTCGATTTCCACCCCAATAATGGTAGATACTTTAAAAAACTACTCATATCTCCAAAACGCAATTTTTGATTTGTATAAAAATGTAACTGGCAGGTTATGTTTATGCCTAAATAATACCTTCTATTCAGTTTTCAGTTAAACAGTCGAAGAAGAGTGCTTTTCGAACCCAAAATTGTAATACCTATTTCTTTGCATAATTTTACAAAAATCGCTCTCGATTTTGATCGAAATACATATTTAAAACAACATACGCATTCTAAACTCGAGCACGTGCATATTTAGTTTTACTCAAAAAATGTAAATAAAGCCGTTTTATAAATATTTCTCAAAAATGACTACCTAGATCCTGATCTGTATACGGTATATTTTTGTAAAGCCCAAAACTTGAGTGAGAATAAAAATCTAATAGAAACCGCAAATAATTTCAAATGACTCTGACATTCAGCGAGATTTGCAATAAAAGAAAGTTTCGTGCGACCCAGTCGTGCACTTTTTTTTTGATTAACACGAACATTTATCATTATCGCGCCAAATGAAAAATGGAAGAAACCCCAGCGATTCGCCAAAACCCTCGCGAAAGTAGTGCGTATATACTTTATTGAGGAATTTTATGCAAGGCGGTAAAAATTAATATTGATAAACGAGTTTCATCAGCCGTCCATTAGACGAATAACAAACTGGCAAGTGAACATCGTTACCACAGGGGATATAAGCAAAAGAAAGTGCAAAATCTGTGTTGCGTCAAAATAGGTGGAATATCACTCCAAAAGGAAGTTGGACGTACGGATTGATCGCCACCAAACTCCAAAGAGGTATAGATGGGCGCGCTGGGATAAAGCTTACGTGTATCAACATCTCGTTGTCGTTTAGTATTTAGTCGCGTACCACCAGAATATCCTGAGAATCTTGAATGACAGCAGTACGGACTAATAGTATCTATGAAGATTACAACGCATTCATAAAATAGCAGCAGATATCTCGGACACTTTACTGGGAAAGTAATCAGCGATATGATAGCGCGTCTTTCTGTAAAACGGCTTTTATTATATGAATTGAAGCAAGGTGAATGGGTATGATGCTATATATTTGTTGCCCCCACAAAAATAAATGTGTCATATGCCACCCAGGAATAATATTTTACAAAATGCAAAATAAAAGGATTGCAGTCAACCGAGCATATCCCCACACATCGAAGGACTGCCTGTTTCGATTAATTCGATTCAATTTCCGGTGTATTTTTGCATACCACAGAAAATAATACTACCATACCAATTTCATGCTGAAAGTATCTACCTATAATTTAGAGATTTTCACGGTCTAGTAAAGTAAAATTACTTCTGTGAAAATTGGACGTATCTACAAAGAAAGAAAACATTTTCTTTCAGCTTTAATAGGTCTAACATTCAGGCACACCGCAGTTTCTAATGAGCTTTTCTTCCTTTTTCTGCAATAAACACAAACCGGAGTAAAACGCTAAATGACCGAAATTAATTGGCCAACTCAAAAGAATGGGAAGTGAACTCGCAGAGCTATAGCTAAATTGTATCTTCTTTTTTGTCAGTATCTTCGTATTGTGTATTTTTCGGCTAAATTCCCAACTTTATAAATATTTTCTATTTTCTTTTTTGAACAATGTGTGATCATGTAAAGTTAAAGACACATTTAAAACATAACATAAACTTACTTTAATCACATTCAATACAGTTATTTGATACCATCTACCAACGGGAGACACGAATGACCTTTAAAAAATCAAACAGGATTCCATTAAACACACATTCACAATGTGTACCGTTTATTCGGTAAAGCAATCACACTCCTGGTATCGTCGTTCAACAAATAGTATCATCGCCATGTCGTTTGTGCTGTCAGGCTGTGTCAAGGTAACCTCACCAGGGAAACACTCAGGAGATATAAACACACACGCATATGAACGGATATCATGAAGTGCTCAGAGCTTGATGAATGTGATTTATCCATAAATCTAATAGGGATACCAAATATTTCTTCCTTCTCCCTACGAAGTCGTTTAAGGCGAATATCAACACATCGTTTAGTATTGGATTGCATATAGAGTAACCTATTTGGGGATGCTAGGGGTGGGAGGATGCTTGAGGGAAATTGATGGGTATTTACAGACTACTTAATAGTTGTTATGGATTGTAGTCTACCATGTCCAAATATGAAGAAGAATTAAATCGTTGGAATCAAATTATATTTCGATGAGGTATTCAGGTTCTTTAAGAATTTAATTACAAAATTACCCAAACTCATAATGTTATTGAATATTTTTTCAGCAGGACAAAATGCTTTCAGTGATGGAAGAAAGCATGATTAATTTGACAGCAGGTATCCCTCAAAGTTTTGGCAGACGAGGGTACATTTTTGTCCACTTTGGTCCTTCTGATTCTTGGAATTCCCTACAGCTGGCGTGTGTTTACATGAAGCGTTTATTCGTTGTTGTTAGATTTCTTGCCGCAATCACTTTAACTTTACCACAACAATGGAATCTTAGGGCTAAAGTTTATTTTCTTAGACAACAAGGTTGCGCCCTCGTGTTTTATTACCATTTACATGGAAACCGCTGTCAAAATGATGGGCAGTAATAATTTTAGTAGCCAAATAAAATGTCTGAAGAAAAGAAATTTCTACGGCAAGTGATTTTTGATTCACATAAAAACATCGTGTTAAAAATTCGCAACTTTTTATTTACAAATCTATTTAGCATAAATCCTTTCTGGAAAATTATGCCACTCAATATTTTCTGTTTCCATTTTCATCTGTTTCAACACGAACAACACACACAGTGGCATGATTAAAATAAATATGTAACTACTCTTAAATTATTTTTAAGAAATTTTTTTTTTGCCTTTATATTGCTTTCGAGTGCGCCATTTCTATACGTCAAACAAAGACAAAGTTAGGTTTAGTTATATTCATTTCCATTTGGTATCTTCCCGAATGTGGAATCAGAAATTGCAGAAGTCATTTGGGAGGAGGATCCTTGTGTTTTTTCAAGAACGATGCTGCAAAATATTTCATGTTGGCTTTGTACGTCGATGAGTTACTCATTTTTACGAATGACTTAACATTGATGAAATCTTTCAAAACTTGGATTATGTCAGCTTTCAAAATGAAGGATATGGGCACTGACAAGAGCTTCCTGGGTATTCGTTTAACCCGAGACAAAAAGGCTGGAACTATTTCCATCGGCCAGGGGAAATATATTTCCGAGATGTTGGTGAAATATAAGATGGAAGAATGTAGTGTCCACACCAATGGATGTGAATGCTAAGTTCCGGAAGCCTAAAAAGGAAGAAATGGTGGATGTGCCATATCAAGAGGTAATCGGTAGCTTGCTAGGATTACTAGATCGGAGATATTTATGCCGTAAATTTCCTGAGCAAATATAATCAATGTCCAGGAAATGAACAGTGGTTAGCTCTTAAGAGAATTCTCAAGATACCTGAAGGGTACCATCTCAAAGAAACTGTCTTACACAAGGAATCAATATGACCATATTCAAATAAAGGGTTTTTATGATGCAGACTTTGCACCCGTTACAGAAGATCGCAAATCTGTTACTGGTTTTGTATTCACGATGTCGGGGGAGAGCCATAACTTGGAACTCCAGGAAGCAACCAACTGTAGCCATGTCAACTACGGAGGCTGAATACATGGCCATATCATCAGCAGTTCAAGAATGCATGTGGTTGGATGGTTTGAAGAAGGAGATTCTATACAAGAAACACCGAAGATCATCTTGTATACCGACAAAGTGTACAAAGTGCTCTATGATTAGCCAAAAACTCATCGTTTCACACTAGGACCAAGTATATAGACGCAAAACATCATATCATTCGTGGTGTTTAAATGCTGGAATTATTGATATGGTTTTGGATTTTTAGTGCTTCAATTTTTTCTTCTGTTAATTTTTCAAAGGTCTTTTTTCTTTTGGTTTATCTAAAACAACAAAAAATATTAGAAAACACGAAAAAAAAGAAAAGAAAAAATACAAAACAAATGACATGTGTATCGAAACAAGCTAGCTGATAAATTTTATCTGGTGGAAAGCGTTAGCTAACTATCCGAAACTTTATCTGGAACCTTTAAAACTGGCCCTTAAACTTTTATATTCTATATTTCATTTAATTTATTGAAAATAAATTCATTCTCTTTTTCCTCTTCGATCAAACCAGTTGTCTTCCATTAATATACACGCGGCTTCCCTCACGATTTACTCGTAGGAGTCGACAATAACTTGGTCAATGGTCGGGCTCGGGCACCAAACAAAATTTCCAAAATTGGGGAAAGAAATTTTATTTATTACATAGCAAACTCAGTTTGAAGTCAATCGGATGAAAGAAATTACAAATAAGAATTTTCTCGTATACATCTTTATTAATCTTCCCACCACTTGGAGTTCGAACTTCCCCAAATCCCATCTCTTAGTTCTCACTTTGCTCATAGAGGGAATTAGTTTTAAAACCAAAAGCGCTAAACGCTAAAAAATACCCGAAAATACGCGCCAAAATGCCCTTCAAAATACGCGCCAAAATATGCTCCAAAGTACCCGATTAAAAAGGGCTTCCAATTCCAAATACGCCACAAAAAGCGCCCCAAAATGCGCACCAACATACGTGCCAAAATACGCCTCAAAGTAGGTGCCACGTCAAAATATGTCCCAAAATACGCATTAAATTACGCTTTAAAATATGCCTCAAAATACGCGCCGAGTTGTAGCGTATTTTGGAGCGTATTTTGACGTGCATATTGAGATTTATTTTGACGCGTATTTTCGGGCGTTTTTTGACTCGCAATTTAAAGGATATCAATTAATGATGTTGACAATTGATTTATCGAGCATACTGACTTCTGGCAAGATTTTAGAAATGAGTTTCATTCACTTTGATGGGAGTCTTGCCTATTATATCAGTGACAAGACATACATCCGTGAACGAGTATTAACGTTCAAGGAATGGTCTCTATCGGCATAGCTTTTAAAATACAGTTTAAGAGAATTACCCAACTGGTCAATGTTTTGCAAAATATAAGACTAGTTTATAAATCCATATGGACAGATTGTAGTATGTATTCCTTGAATGTCACATTATAAACAATAACATTTTTCAAATGACTGCATCAAATTCAGAATGTCAC
This sequence comes from Cheilosia scutellata, assembly GCA_955612985.1. Taxonomy (NCBI): domain Eukaryota; kingdom Metazoa; phylum Arthropoda; class Insecta; order Diptera; family Syrphidae; genus Cheilosia; species Cheilosia scutellata. The sequence continues at coordinate 6,206,107 of OY015311.1, read as the reverse complement.
TTGGGAACCATAAACTTTTTGGGTTGCCACCTCCGTAAAACTCAAAAGTATACTCGTACAAAATGCGTTTGACAGTTTGTTTTTGTACCTCCATTGGGAACTCGGTTAAAGGAATGATTTCCTAGTTTATTATGTGTTTCCCGTAAAGTGCCACCTGGATAATTTGTTATGTCTCTCAGTCTGTTTTTTTTTTGTTTTATTTGTAACCATTCCCATGCAAACAAAACTTTTCACAGGCAAGAGTGTTGTCAAAACAGAAATTTCAACCCGCATTAGCATACTTTTCGAACTTTTGATTTTCGACAAAAATAAAATTATGTGGATACAAAAAATCGCAACAAAAAGTCTTAACTTAATTAAAATTTGAATAACAAAATAAGCCTAATCACAGAAGCGCCTCGGTAAACATAAATTTATTCCAAGCCAACTTTAACACCTGAAACATGATTTTTTTTTCTTGTCAGATTTTGCGATATGAGGTTTTAAAATGGAGACTTATAATGAATTGTTTAGATTGGGCTTAAAGTTGTCGCCCGATTTCAATGTTAATGTTCTGACAATATTTTGTATTTACCCACGAGCTCATTACCTGATGCTATCAACTTTCTCGTCCTGATTGAATAAAAATTACGCCAATGACTTCACTGTTCATAAGTATATTCAGTTATTGCTTATCCGGTGTGTATACGTTTAGATACGAGTAACCGCAATAACATTCGCAAAACCAGAAATAAATAAAATGTCCTTCGGTTTTTTTTTTAATTCGATATGAAATAGATATCGGGATTTCGTGTCAGGTTCTCATTTTTGATTTTTTCTGAAATTTTTATCGCTCCGGATACCCGTGCTCAAACTCCTCGCACATGCCAATATATATACAAGAGAATTCCTAGATACCCGATTTTTTTTGATAACTTAATTTGGTCGTTTGTATTCAAGAGAAAATTCTCTTATTCAGAGTTCGTAGGAGAGGCAGATGGTTAATGTTAGTTTACATTTTTCGTGATTCCCATCCTGCCGATATTGGGATAAAAGTAAATGAATTCAGTTTAATATTTGTGTGTGTAATCGGAGAATATGGGTTGAGCGTTGAGAGATAACGTGGACAGGACTCCTCTTCGTGTGAGGCCTTCTTTCGCGTCAATATGTTTAAGTCTGCAAAAGGGTATCAAATAAAAGGAAGCAAATGTTTGGATGGCTTTTCGGCAAATTTCCGGAATGTCGAATGGTTGGATTTTGGAATATGTGGTATGCTAAATGGATAAATAAAGCTATCAATACGACAGCTTTATTTAATCATGTGAATCCCACGTTCTGAATTTTGATTTTCTTAATCATATAAGTATATTGGACGATATTGGATAAAATGCAAACATTTTTGACCTAAAATTTAGCACAACTAAAACGAAGCTAAATAAGTTATGGTAGGGAAGGATTTTCCTCGATTTGTATAGGCGACTGGAATATGCGTGATAAAGGGAAAACAAACATATCATCTAAATTGCTTGATTTATACAACTAAAAGGAAATTTTAACATGAGATGGGTGGGCTTCAATCCATTTGACATGAGCCATGACTTAGTTTCTTCTCCCATCTTCCCGATCATTCCGAATGTTCATAAGCACATAGGAAATTATAGTATTTTAGTATAATAGTATTTTTTATCTCATATCCTTTGACTCTAAAGACCTGAACTTTGAACGTTCTGGAAGTGTGTGATCTGAGGGTTCTAATTTTTTATTTATTGAGTCTAAAAATCGATACATACATATAATAAAACTGTATGTATTTTCTTTGTCAGATAAAAACTCAAAAACTACTTGACAGATTTCGATGAAACTTTTTTTTAAATGTTCCTTAAGACTGTGATACTGCTATAGGCTATGTCGTTTATAGCCTCGTCCTTAGGAGCAGTTTTTAGCCAAAATGTATTTTTTGAAGTGAAAATATATACATACACATATACCTTGTGACAAATGGATGTATATACTTTTGCTATCGTGCGACACGACAAACAAAAACAAAACCACCACACGTATACCTCGCATTCGAAAAGGTTGATTTGTTTTCGCAGTGAGTGCTGAGATCGTATGCCCGATGCCGGAAGGGGGTGGGGTGCGTGCTGCAGTATGGCGTGGTATATTAATAATCTTCATAAGAGAAGAGACGTATAATACAAAACAGGTTTCATTTCAGAATTTCATTTGATATGTGGTATGGTAAGAGTATAGGGTTGGGGTAGGTAGTTATTTGGATTCCATAGGAAGAGTCAAATAAAGGAAAGGATAGGCAATGCAGTATTATAAACAAGTGGCAAGATCATGGAGAGGGAGGGCGATGCAGAGGGTGTACATTAAATCGTTATCTACACTTATAATAAAACTGTAGGAATTTTCTTTGTCTCCTAAAAGCGCGAAACCTACTGGACAGATTTCAATAAAACACTCAAAATGTATGTAATATTAAATGGACCAAATATAAGTTTGTTTGTTTGCTAAAAGCGAGCGCCGCAAGGCGAGCACGGGTCAGCTAGTACTCAATAAAAATACAAAAATCCAAGAAAACAAATTTCGTTAAGAACAAAATGAAAATAAAAGGATCTAAACTAAAACAGGAACCACTCCAAGCTGAAGAAAAAGAAAAATTGACGGCGCAATAAATTAATTTGTGCACTTGCAGACAACAAAAAACCCTAACAAGTTTACGTTTTCAATTATTATTATTGTTATTTTTATTTTAATTTCTTTCAACTTTGTGTTGTTGTTAAGTTAAATTTTGTGTTGTGTGTGCATTTATTATTTAATTATTTTAAATTCTTAAAAATAATTTTTAAACATCAAGATTTCGTGCGTACGGACATCAACAACTACACTTTTGATTCATTTTTTTTATTTTTATCGTAAAATATTGAAAATCTTTAATTTTATTTATTAACACAAATTTAAGTTAACACTAACATATTTAAATTTTTAATTCTTAGTTTTAGTTTTATTTTGTTTTTATTAAATCAAAAATTAATTTAAGTATTTTGTTTAATGATTGAAAATTAAGCCATGTTTATTTTAATAAATAAAAGTTGAAATTTAAGTGCTTAAATAATGATGACTTAAATTTTCTTTGATAACCCATAGATGGCGTAGATCGCGGAGGTGATGCACGCGTCTAATTTAGGGTAGATACCAATATCATTTGGCCAACGTATCTACATGGATGGGGTGGGTGGCCAAGGAGTCCTTTCGCCAACATTTTGGACTCCCAATCCAGACCGGGATTTTATTTAAATTTAAAGTTCAATTTATTTGTTATTGATTTTAATATTTGTACTATGCTGTCGACATGAACCAGCCCTTTACACCAGCAAAATGTGCGACCCTTGTCTAAAAGAAAAACATGACATTTGCCAAAGGTATGAGCATCTTCTCGGATAATCAGTCCCTATAAACCCTAAAATAGTCCTAAACTGTCAGTCATTTTTGCGAAGCAATTCAATATTCTATCATTGTTGGAGCTGGAACTGAAACGATCTAAGAATTTTATCTCTCTCAACAGATTGCATATCAGTGTCACAATAGGCTTCATCACTGACCACTATCTAATGGGGAAGCATGCAGCAAGGATTAGGATTTTGGAGAAGCTTGTATGAACGAGGTGGATGAGGAGCCCATTATCCACTTTCTCTGTACTTACCCGGCTCCCTCCCATAAACAAAAACCCTACCTGGAAGCTTTAGACTATACATATAATGATCCTAACGATGCACCAAGTACATTCGAAGGCTCTTACGCTTCATCAGAAGTTCAGAACTTATTCAATGAGTAGGGGAAAATAATGTCTGCTCTATTCATGTGGTATCTTAAGGCACGTTTAAATGGACTAAGTGTTCCGGTTTTTACTGACGGCCGACGGCCATTTAAGTATAACCTAACTTTTGACGATTTTTTTGGCACGTTATTTGGGTCAGTCTTAAAATATTTGTACGCTTTTGGATGTATTTTTTAGACGCATTGTTGGGAAGGTTTTTTCAAATTGCTATGTGAATAGTTTTAGGTGCGTTTTTCTATACGTGTTTTCAAATTATTATATTAATCGTCGTAAGTAAGTGAGTATGAATTTTTTTGGGCGTTATTTCCAAATCGATGCTGGCGGTATTTCTTTGGGCGTTATTGCCTAACGCCTTATTAATGTGTTTGCTTATGCATTTTTTGAAATGATTTCTGTCACATTTTTGTACACGATGTTTGACGTATTTTTTGGTTACTTTTCGGTAACATTTTATCCCTTTTTGACTCAATTTTCGATTTGTTATTTTTTTCTGACACATTTTTTACTACTTTTTGGCTTGTTTTTTGTCACAATTTTATTGCATTTTTAGTTTTGTCTTTTCAACCATATTTGGTAAGGTTTTCACGAGTTTTTTGTGCGTTTCGGCGTTCGATTTTTTGCTCGTAATTTTACTTGTTTTTATACATTTCCAACTTACCGAATTAAATTTGTTTTCAGAACCTGTTTATATGGCTACAAAGACACAATTACCCTGCAAGGTCGGTCGACCATATTGATTTCATGAACTGAAGCGATATACAAATTGTGACAACAAATCTTAGGAGGGATTTTAAACTTTTCTTTTAGTCGATGCATATAAAATCACCAACCCAGCCTTACCATCCACGAAACCAAACCATGACTGAGTAAAAGCCCTTGGGACAAAGTTATAATTCAATTACCTAGTCCCTTTTCAGAAGACGAAATCAAACAGGTTATCGTGACTTTTCTCATAAACAAGAGTACTTTGAGGTGTAATTTTCGGAATTCATTTCAAAACTTTGCGACATTTAAAAATTCCACCCTGAAGAGCTTGTTGGTTTGAAAACAATTTATTAAACAGGATGTAAAGTTGTTTAGTTCTCACATTGCGAAGAATGTCTAAAGACGACACCAGGAACAGCAAGTTTGACAGATAAGTAATGAAGGTATTATTTAACGAGATATTTGGAAATTGTGTGTATATTTTATTTACCATAATCTACTTTCAAAAAAATACTACTTGTACTAGTAACCAAATAAAATAAAACTCAATTCCAATCTTTTGAGAAGCCAGTCGAATTGAAAACCTAGCACAGCATCGATTATACCAGTACCATGGTAGTCGAAAACTAAATTGTATATCCGCTGCATTCCAAAAGGAACCAATTTCAAGGACTAGCCATGTGCGTAAAATTACCCAAAACATCCATTTCGTTATTGGCAATTGTATCGGAATTGTTTTCACCCTATTAAAACACGAATCAACTTCTTTTCATCGAAGAATTCTTCAAAGTTCAAGGGCAAAACAGCACCTAACAGACAACAGAGGGATTCTAAACTTTGACAACAACAGATACATTCACTTGAGCGAACATTGTTTTGGAAAATAAAATTCAAACTTTACTTCCGTGTGATTCTCAACACACTTTTTGAATTGTAATTCGATTTTCAGAAAGGAATTGAATGTTGCCGAAAGCGAAAAGAAAATAAAAGAAAAATAGAAATTTGAGATAGCCAACAATGGCAAGAAAATACTTTGACGGCAGTAAAGTAGCCAAGAACGGATCCCAAAGTTGTTGGTTGTGTACTTGGGATTCCTTGAGGGCATTGAAGATTATTTTATCGATACGTCGGTCATGTTTTGTGTGAACAAAATTAATGTTATTGCTTTTATTTGAATCTTCAAGCCATGATGGCCAATGTGCCCAAATAAACTTTAACCTTTCCTGAAATTGCTAACAATTTGACAGATTTGTTATAAATTTCCCCGCATATTTGCATACATGGGCGCAGCTTTTCGAGAATTTATACCAAACCAGCTAAATATTGCTGCCTGGTCATATAATCGATTTTTGAAATTTATGATGGACTGCCTATCAGCTTTTGCCAAGAGATTAATCAAATCAAAACTTTGCCCCAGAGGGCTTCTATATGTTTAACAAATGTAATGCTTTGTAGGCGTTTGTTGAAAGTGAAGTTTATTCTATTAAGCGCTAAACACAATATGCAGAGAAGTTATTGAACGTATAGATAAAGACAAAAGTGGACACAAATGTAGTTATACAGATGCTCCTTTAGAAAAAGATCCCTGCTTCAGACTATGTGTATAAAAACAAAATAAAAATAAATAGGCGGCGCAACAGGCGGTAGACACCCAAGACCTAGCTTCTCGCAACCATTCGTTTTGTGTGAGTTTCTATTTTTGGAACGAATGGAAGGGACCTACAATTTTATGCCGAGTCCGAACGGCTGAATTGAGAAGCTTTTTCAGGACAGTCATACTCTCGGATGTTTGTCAGACGTTCGCGAGAGGTGGCGCAGTAGAAAAAACCTTAAGATGTAATTTGTGTTTTTCCGGGGATCGAACCTGGGATCCCTCGCACAGTAGTCCAGCACACTAACCACTGCGCTACTGCACCCACTGACATGTGTATAGGACGTGCTAAATATTACAAGTCAAAAACGAGCAGTTCTATGAAAAAAAGGTCGAGACTGGGTCCCACGAAAATTTTGTATTAATTGCAAGTCTGTATCAAAGCCCCTTTCGCCCGAATTGACAATAGGCGTGTTTTACAGTCTCGAAGATTCTACTTTACTTTATTTTTGCTGAGATATATGTTCAATAAAACACGCCTAATGCCAATTTACCCGATAAGAATAGATTTTTGCAACTTCCCGTCTTACCATCAATAGCAAATTTAAACACTCATTTACAATAGCCGTTTTTTATTATCAGCGTGATCTGATCCGGATCAGATCATTAAAATAAAACAAACTGGATCATTGATTGAGTTGTGGCAATACACATATAAAATCCAATACCAATTATGACAAATTTGGTATAGCCACCAGCCATCTTGCAGCCACATGGTACAATGTGACATCACAATGCGATGATTTCTCCATTGCACTTGCTCATATTTGAGTTTGACATTTCGCTTGTTGTGTCGGGGTGTTACCATATGAATACAAATCTGCATACATTTAGCATTAAATTTTTTTTTTCGGGAACTATGTTCGAATGTTATGTTCAAATATGAATCATAATTAACGGTATTGTACTGCTAATATTTCCATTTATATTTCTGAGCTATATAGCGAAACAAAACATCTCGAAAGTCGGAGTAGTACCTTATTCGAATTTAAAAAAATGCTAATTGATTTTTTGTGTTGTTAATTGCGTTTCATATTTTGGTCTGGCAACATTACTGTGTGGCTATAATTTACAGGGACATCAACATTTAGCGAATGAAATAAACAACGCCACGAAACAACAACGAGAAATAGTTGAATTAATTTTCAGATCATATTTCGTGAACTCGATGAAAAGCAGGATCACATGTTGTTGTTGTAAGTGCATGTAAATCGATGATCTATATGGATCATAGCTGATAATAAAAAACGGCTAATATGACTTTCAAGCTGTCAGCTTTTGTTTAGTCAAATGTGATATCCTCGCTTCACATTTTGCAGCCAGTTCAATGTTGTATTGATTGTGCTTTGCCTCCACCTGTACTTGAAAGCATACAATTTACAATTACAATTTATTTATTGAGTCTTAAAAAAAAATCAATACATTTGTTTTTTGTACTTATGGGTATACCAATGAAGCCGACTTATAAATGTTATGCCTGGTTAATTATATTGCAGAAAGTAGCCCCTTAGGCTTTTTAATCATTATATACATAAATACGGTACGTTTTTGCTGTATGCTTTCTCCCGACATACCCTGGGAGAACACCATTTTTAATATTTCAAAGGCATTTTTGGCAGTTTAATATCAAGCTCTTTTCTGAAAAATGTGTGGCTATGGATTATGGAATCGATGCGTCTCTTTCAAATAAAGTTGTTTCAGATTCAAGTCTGAATCTCACTACATAAATGCTGCTGTTCCGCAAGGCTCTGTTTTGAATCTTACACTTTTTCTTATTTTATTTATTTATTACTGATCTCATATATACACTCTATTCCATCCTTAAAATTAATTCTTGATGAACAGGACTGTATTGGACCCTAATCCAAGCCTCTAACAACCATTTATTTGTGTCAGATGGTATGAACGAAACTGGAACTTTTTGGCAAGTCCGAGTGACTGAATTGAGGTGCTTTTTCAGCACAATTCAACTCTCGAATGTTTGTCAGATGTTCGCAAAAGATTTATCACGGAAACATGCGCACTAAATAGTACATGCGTAACTCATCAATTTCTAACTTAAGGTCTAGTCGTTTCAAATCTGTCAAACTAACGTATTGGTTGTGGTTGGAAATCAATTGATAGTATTCGAGCTGCTCGGTAAAACGCTCTTTCAGCGATTTTCGTGATTTTTGAAGTTATAAGTTATAAGTATACATCTGACAGGAGTTCGAAAACGTTAAACGTGCTGAAAAAAGCCCTAGAACGCCTCTAAAAAGGCAAAAACAAAAAACCGCCGCCAAATCATCCCGAAAATCACGACAAAAAACGCCCCAATCGCGTTGAGCAATGATCAATGTGCTGAAGATAAAATTTTGGGTGGCTTAATTTTTTTAATATTTTCGTATCGTGAGTCGGGTTATTTTGAAATAGGTACGGCTTTGGTCAACTTATGCCGGCTCTTAGCTTCTCACATTCCAGGAATGTACTACAACTCGCAGCTGCTGACCGCGACTGAAAGGTACCATGTAAGATGTGAGTTTAAAGAATAATTGAATAAGTTGAGCTCGTTGTATTAGACAGGCGATTTTAAATCTGTGAGCTTGAGTGCCTGACCCGATTGCAATTTTTTACAAAATAGGGTTTAATTTATTTCAGAGAAATCTGTATATGTATATTGTATATATAAAACTGAAGCGGGAAAAAGAGTCTGTTTCCCTTTGCTGCTCGTAATTTTCAACCAATTTAGTTATTTTTTTTAATGTAGATAATTACGGTAATAGGCAACAAAAATTGGAAAAAACGATGTGGCACCAGCCGAACAAAAAATTCGCCCGAGAGTGTTTCTGTGAAGTTCGATTAAAATTCAAAACAAAGGGTCGTTGCAACCCTCATACAAAAAAAAGCATTGAAAACCTTCTTTTCCAAAAGTAATCAGTTAATTAAGCTGAAAGTTACACAAAATATTTGTTATAAGGTGAAAAGTGCGCATTAATCAAAAGGTTGCAGTTTTCCGATAGATGGCACTGAATATCCAATTCTTAAAATTACACTATATCTTGATATTTACGGCAGCGTTAGCATTGAAATTTGGTAAATAGACGTTTATTGCCTTCAGAAAGGATTTAATAAACTAAGGGCGGGATCGGGGAAAAGGGCGTGGCATTTACAATAAAATGAAACACAAACGTTATTTCTCAAACTCGTGGGAGCTAAAGTATTAAATTTAGTACATTGATGTGCATTGTCCTCAAAGACAATGGCCGCGTTCCATTGACCGCTAGATGACTAGCGGCATGCCAAACTCCATATAAAAAAAACTGACATTTCAGCATTTGCGCTAGATCTCTAGCACATTTTGTGAAATGTCCTTTTCTGGGAAATTTTTCAATCTAGCGCCAAATGAACTGCTAGATTGAAAAAATAACGAACTGTCAAAATAAAAGTGAAAGTGCAGAAGTCAAATATTTCCAATTTGGTGTACCTACAATGGGAATTCAAACTTCTATGTAACTAATATACATTGTATTTGCTTATTTAAATTATTGTGTACTAATAAATATGCGGCATGATGGCACAAAATACATTTTTGACTCTCATGAGGATGAAATCATACGAATTCTAATTGGTTCTCATGTCAATTTGCCGCTGCCGCTAGATCACTAGAGACAGCGTTCCTCCATTAGGGATATTATGTGCTAGATGACTAGCGGTCAAAGGAACGCGGCCAATTCCTGAGCAAAAGCAGGCAACTAGTCAAATATAAAATATTGAGCTTCAGTTGTCAAGCAAACGTCAACAATATTAACAACTTTCGGGCAGAACTTCGTCGGTTATTGTGGATTAGCGTGCCAATTATCTATCCATCAGATGCGGTCTATTTTCAAGCATCTCAACCCAAATATTGATGATGTCCATAAATCAATTTAATGATAAGTTTCGCAAAAGCCACGTCCTTGATGAGAAAACAAAACGGAATAGGTTAATCATAAATACCACTTTCATAAAGTGGCCCTTCTTTTAACGAAAACAAAACAAAATGCTGGAGGTGATAATTTGCGTCCTCCAACCCTCTGCGAATTTCGCCTACCCCTGCAAAAAGACATTAGCACTGTAATTTACTGCGGCAAATTAGCAATTCGCCTTTGGCAAGGAAGGAAAACGCGAATTAAGTAAACTCATTCAATAGGCAAAAATTCAGTCTGTGTAAGAAAATTGTACCTTTAGTTGGTCGGTCACAAATCAGTGTGGGCATTTAAAAAAAAAAATCCTTAATTATATTTGCGTGTAGGGACAGATTTTTATATCGTCATAATTTCTAATCAACAAAAAACACATAACAGATGGTAATATATTACAACTACCTTTTGATGTATGGCTTGAAATAAATACGTATTAAAAAAAAGGACTACACACAGTTTAACCTCCCACATAAATACCCAACAGCAAGGTTATCCCATATCCGCTTAAAAGCGAATTTTAAAATTATTCGTCACATGTTTACGGATAATGTCTGAAAATCCTTTGGCGAATTCCTCACAATTGAGCTCAGAAAAAATTAAAATTAACCATCAAACCCTCGTTATTACCTCTGCAGCATGAAATGAGATTCAACAAAAAAGAATACAAAAAATTGGAAAGGATACAGAACAAAAAAAATTGTGGCTATTTACTCCATGACGTGACATGAAAAAATGTAGGGTAGACAGATACCCCACCCTATCTTTATGACGGACGGAGAATTCTTTGTGTCAAAGTGATGGTGTTTCCTGTTTGCTTTGGGCCGCGTTCGTTAACACTTATCTGCAAATTTATGTCATATTCAGAGAAATCAGAGAACCAAAAATGGGACTGAGTTTAAATAAAAATATTTGAAATATTTTAAATACTCGCCAACAGAATTCGGCAATCCAAAGATTTTATGGAAAAAATGCGGTTGGAATATATTTAAAGATATAACATGGCACAGGGAAATCAATATTTTTATAGGCAAAGATTTTCCTTTTTCAATAAGTGACCTTATATGAGAGAAAGTCAAGTACCTCGTATCTCTATATTGGCAAAGTGTGTACTAAACGAGGGTAATCTGTGAAAGTTTGTGATTGGAATTTTGTGTTAAATTTTTATTTGAATTGATATTTTTATTAAAAAAAAAAAACTAAATTTCTGGTTACAATTGGATATGAGTTTATTTTGCGGCCCAATTTTTATATTTCAATATGACACTATGCGTTTTTTATTTTACCTATATAATCCTTATAGATTATTGTTGAAAACTGTAGCCATAAATTTCCTAAGAAACATCAATCGTTGAAACACCTTTTTCAGTTTTGGAATTGAAACAAAACTGTAACACTCTCAAATGGAATTAGAATAGATTGCGCTACTTGGTACCTATAGAAGTGGCAGAACTTTTTTTTTTATCGGGAAAGGGTGTAACCCCACGATTGTTTTAATTTAGTAATAAGTGCAGCTTGTGTTTCATTGATGTATATTTCTTCTTCTTCTCTAAAACTATGGCGACCATGTATAATTGATCTTATGTTGTAAAGGGCAAAATACATAAACTGCGACCGCGACGTTTCATTAGGCGAGCATAGAAGCGGATTTATTAGAAGCGGCAAAATTAGACAAGAAGTCTTTGAGACTTCAATAGTTTAGTAAACGCCTTATATCAATCTCTATTTGGATAAAATCGATAATATCGCTGATACAAAGGAATGGGGAGGCAAAAGACGATGCTCTATTAATGAGTGGTTGTACAAGCTCTTTGATAAAATATGTGAGTAGTGTCCTAAGTATGTCGGGAACATCTTAATCAGTAATTTTTACTCTAAAATATGATAGGAATATAATCGGAAAGCAAAACTTAATTGTCATCATGCCTGAAAGAGGACTTAGGCTAGTTGCTTTATTGCGGAAGTTACTATAGCTAGCAAAGCCAGCCACCAGATCATCAATTCGACAAATTCATCATGTTGCTATTGATGTAAGGGCATTTCAATAAAAGAGTACATACTTGTCAGCAAAGCCGTGCCGACCATTTATCGGATGTGCTATTCCATACATAAGCTTTCTAATTAAAAATCTGTATTTTCTATCAAAATTTCATTTTGCGTGAATTATGGGACACCCTTTATAAAGGGCCTATTATGCAGATCGCGTATCAACTATCAACCTCTCGAGAAGTGACGTCGATGCCAGCAGTCCATCAGAAACGCCATAACTGATGTAAACTGTGAGTATACACCTGTTTCAACGGAGTGACTCACTGGTTAGTGTGATTGATTGGTGAGGCAGGGGTCTGCTCTCAGGTTTAACCCTTAGAAAAACACAAATTACAATTTATTTTTTTTTTTTCGACTGCCCCGAATGTCTGACAATCATCATCAGTATAAATTGTCATGAATGAGAAAACTTCTCAATAGAGCTGTTCAGATTCGGCATAAAATTGTAGGTTCGACAATTCGTAAAAAAAAAAAAAAAGTAAAAATAAAAGCTCACAGGAAGATAGGCCTTGTGTTTAATGCGGAGTTACTACTGTTATTGTTTTAAAAAAATTAAAAAAAAAAAAAACCTGTGAAGACAACAAGATCTGAATATATGTATTGTTTTTTTTAAGGTGACACATATTAAGGCTTATTTTCGATCCTTTTTCTCAGAGCAAAAAAAAAAAGGTTGTTCTTTTAGCGGTTTTAAGGTTTTTTTGGAAGCATTTTCTTTTGTTAAATTAGCGAAGGCGGGTGAAGATACCCTTAGTCATTTGAAATGCGATTTTCAGTCCTTTTTCAAGAATTCATTTGGCTGCGGGACAAGTAAACTATGAAAATTGCTTCGAGGGGACATATTTTCAGAGCACTACAACTAATAATAGTCGTTCTTATTAGCTATGTATTGGGCGAAGACCAGCGGCGAACGCAGGAGCAAATTTCTGGAGGGGTTTTCGAAAAAAAAAATTAAATTTTCATAAATACCTTGTTTTATTGTAGTAGTAGTAGGAACTACATTCTCGTAATAGAAAAAATGAATCAAATTGTTGATTTCAATAGCCACCACTCTGATGTGGTGGTCTGACCCCCACATATATATATAAATATATAGACGCACTGCTTGCTCGATGTTTAATGAGACTTCTGGTTATGGTTGGGTGTATCTATATGAAAAGGGCAGGGGCTGATTGACGTCGATTGTTGGAACTGTCTCATACACATCAATTGTGCTTATTTTTACCTCTATGTGGTATAAATTGAAACCCTACTTCAATACGTCGCTCGTGACTCACTCGATTATCATTTACAGGTGAATATCGCAATCGCATAGAAACCATACTTCCAGTTCCTCCTTCCTACTTGAGCTATATCAACACGTTAGTGAACTATGTACTTATGCTCACGATCCCACAGAGGAAAAATATGATGATATGAAAAATTGTTTCTACGACTTCATCGACAATGCATTTGAGCAATATCCTAAGTACGACGTTTAAATCATACTCGGTGATTTCAACGCCAGATTAGGCCAGAACTTTTGCCAATAGAGTGTCCGTCAACCTATCTAGAAGGCCTATACCGCCATCGTAAAGTGCCAAAGACCAATGGTATCGATGCCAAGAGGCCAACAGATGGAGAGTGCCGGCAGCAATGAAACTCTCCTATACAAACCGGGGCAGCGGTGGATGCATTTCCACATCTATCCGACATAATTTACAACATTTCTGGGATATTGTGCTATTTTTTCCAAACTGAAAAACACAAACATTTTGTGGCATTTACAAAAAAAAAAATTCTGCCGTACCTACTTTCCGGAAACCTTAGTCGTGAATATAGAAAAAAACACTCTGCAGACTGCTAAAAGGCGAAGACGACCCAAATTCCGCTGTCAGGCAGAACGAACTATTCAACCTGGACGATGAAAAGCAATACTTCCGTCCACATGACCAAACTGCAGTAAGGATAGCGATATTTAAACTCAAGTACAACAAGGCTGCTGGAGCTGGTCTTAGCCTGCGGGCCGAACTATTTAAGGCATCCGAAGATGGAGAGCATACGCACCAATTCATCTTCAAGATTTGGTCGAAAGAAAGTATGACTGATAAATGTAACCTCAGTATTGTTTGTCATAAAATGAACTCTCCCTATTTTTTAGTACCAGACATTTCGAGGGTGGTTATAGAACACCCAAAACCCTTACCTGCGTTCGTCCTTGGCGACGACATTACATCTAAAATTGCTTACGAACTAAGCAAGCATTTCTGCTTAGGGGTCGCGCTGAACAGTAACGTAATGATTCTCAAAATTCGCAGTTACATACCTAGATGTAATGGTGATGGTGATTAATTCAGTTGATTTTTCCCCTGCATTTACAACTATGTAGTTTTACTCAGATTGATAAATATAAATGCTACTGTCTTGCAATTCAATCTTCCCTCTGGCCCTTATTATCGCACACTGTTAAATGTGGAGTGTTATTCAATTTTTATTTGATCCTTGCAGCATGACTTACTGTGGCGACGTGGCATCCTCATCGTAATTCACCATTTCTGCAAATGTAATCTTTTATGAATAAATTTACTAAAGCTGAAATAAAAAATTGCAATAAAAAAATGGTTTTCATATCCTTTTTCTATCTAATTCTATCTGCTTCCATCAAAGCTTGACAGCGATATTGACCCCGTTTGGCGAAGGATGCCATTAAAACCAAATGACTGTGATGACAACCATTTCCACTCCCTCTTTACACGTTTTAATTTATTTCACTTGAATCTGTTAAAAATATTTTAATTAAATTGGATCCAACTGAGTTTGATTCTTCTTCCATGAACATGTCTGCAATGAAAACTCACACACACATAAAACACATAGAACGATATTACGCCATCCATTAATTTCGACCCCAAAAAAATTAACTTTCCGAAGTGGTTTCCGGCTCAAGCTGTTAGTCTATAGCCAGTGTATCCGTTTTGCAAATTTGTCTCGCACCACAATTAATTTGCTTAAATGTTGGTTCAACTAAATCGCGTGCGGAAGGATATAGTAATTAACAAGCTTTATTGTGGTACACCACTTGTTTGGTTGTCGTGTTTTTTTTTCGGATTAGACAAGTGCTATTTAAGGAACATTTTATGTTCAATTGAGGTAGGCCAGAAAGTGATATCGGAAATATGGGGTATATGCTGGACCTGTTGCACCAACTAGTTTTAAGGCATGCCTTTTTATAGCAACATAAAAGTCTAATATATGTACTTTGCTCTCACACAGTACTTTCAGAAAAGCTATACCCATCTGTATAGGAAAGAAGGAAACGGGTGCGAAATAAAACTAAGCAGAATTTTCAGGCTGAGATGGCCGGCAAGTCCCAGTACTCGTCGGAGTAATAATTAGAAACTGTATCATCGGTAAAAGGAGTAATTATCTATATATTTGTGAAACATCAGAGGACGGTTCTTTGATAGCTTGGACGATCTAGTAAAAATGCTTCTATAGGCAAACAGTGGCATGTCTTCTATTAAAGGGTACCCACAATGTGTCTTCACAAAAATACTATAGTATCCTGTTGTTTGTTTGCAAAAAGAACGCCCATGACTCTCCCGCCACTTCACAATCGATTCATCACTAACCAGTTCGGATTAAATCCAGGAGTCAATAATCACATTTAATACATCCCCTCGGACAGACTGTATTAAAAAAAAAGAAATATAAAAAATAGAAATTGTAAAGAATCTGCCACAAGTTGTTCGAACTGCATTAACTGATTGCGTCGGATACAGGAAATTTCCTTCCCTTTAAATAATTCTTTAAATAAAATAGAGATAGGTACATTTTCTGTAAGTCCTTGGGAAATATCGCACAGAAACGACTACCTAGTATCCCCACAGTGACATTTCGCGTCAAAGCATTACCTGAATTGAATTCAATTTGAAGAAATTGCATTTTAATAAACTCGTACGACTTCAGACTATTCTTCCTCGTACACCAATAAAACAATATTTCCTTAGAAAATCGAAGTTCAATGCAAACCCACATGCACATGCAAACTTGCAGAACTGTAAACCATTTCCTCATATTTACTTTAGATTGAAAGTACTCAGGGCTCCGGCACATCACTTCTATCCGTCTTCTAGAAATAATTCCAATTCTGAGTTAAGATCTATTATCCTGTGTTCTTTTGAAATATATTTACTCGGGCTTACGCTGTCATTGATGAATGGGTACTACACGTGCACCAATGAGACCTCCGTCCAAGTTGGTTATTGAAAATACAGAACAGGAAGAATTTACATCTTTTGTGGGACATTTTGCGTTTTCCTCTTAAAGAGTGGAAAGCATTCAACAAGTTGTCTCTGTTCCTGTTTGCATGAAGACTTCCCTAAGATATACGCTCCAATAACGATGAATTTCATAAAACGGCTTATTAATATCGGTTACCCTTCTGCTTATTGAAAAGACCTCTCCTATTGTGTAGGTTTGATGAATTCCCAAGGATTTATGGAAAGGAAGAAGAGCACAAAAAAAAAACTGCTACGACTTCCTGGAGGGTAGCTTTATTGAAGGAAATGAACACCCAGAGCGGCATAAAAAAAGAAATCATGAACAACAAAAACTAAACAAAGTGCAATTTGCATAAAGAAAGACTTTTAATGAACTTTTCTCCTTGTTGGCGACGCAGAGAGTCGTTGCGAAAAATATATTCACCACCAGGAGCCGTGAGGTGGTAGTTTGTTCGCCGAGGGACACTTATGTGCTGGGCGTACTTTTATTCGTTGCAATCTGCATGGCTCCTGTGGTGCAGTAAATTAAAAGTTTACCAGTAGTTAGAAAGTGACATACAAAATTATACGCTTTACCAATCAAAGTAATTAGAAGTGATTACCTTGGTATGGTGTATGTCCATGAAGTGTTGTTTACCTACATCGTTGAATTGTTATAGTGACCCCATTTACTTCAACAGCTCCAAAGTAATATTGGTGACTAAATGTAGAATATATACCTTACCTGGCTAGTCTTTTATTCTATACTATGTAACCCGGTAACCTTCGTACCACTTAAAATTGGTTGCTTGTAACTATTCATCAGCGATTATGAAACCCAATCGAACTTTCAATTCCGCAGTTCATTGAAATGACAATATTGGGCACACTGTGTACAGTTTAAGTTTTATTTGGTCATTAAATGAACCCCGGGTCAATTCCTAAGAATGCCTGGAAATTTTAGCTCAATCGTTTCGGTGGTTTTCGAGATGTACGATTTTTATTTTTTTTATAGGATATGTGCCACGTTTCTTATTTTGCCCAAATGGAAACGCCTTTGGGTCAATGACAAAAATTTTCTCAAAATTTGAGCTCAATCGGTTAGGTCAGGGGTTCCCAATCTTTTTCAAACTGGGACTCCCTAGAGAGGCTGAAATATTTTTGTGACGCCCTTTTAAAAGCACAGATATGTGAATAGAAGCCGATCTTAATGAAGATTTACTAAAATTCTTTCAATAAGGACGGGTCGACGTTGAAATATTGTCGTCCCATATTTATGGTAATTTTGCTTGTTAACATATTCGCATTCATCTCTTTCAAACGCTCCGAAGCCAAGTCAGCAAACAAATGGCTTTGTCTATGTTCAATACATTAGAGCTCCTGGATTAGTTGGATCTTGCACGGGCGTAAGCCCAAGTCACGATGCAAAATTCGCTAAGTTGGAATCTGCGAAAGGCCGATTTCTTGTGGACGGCGAGGAATTCACTGGCTCGGGTTCTCCTGTACACTCTGATGGACCGCGGCAATGCTCCCAACGAATCTGGCTGGCAACCCGTACCAATTAATTTTGTAAGCCAGGCAATTAAGTGCCAGCCACGAAACAAGTCTGACTGGAAACACGGGAAACACAACGCGCTTAATCTTCGACTGCAATGTATCTATTGGATTTCGCTTCGACCTTGCTCTTGGTATTCGTAAAAAGAAACGTGACGCTTTTCCTTTGTTCGGAGTCTTACAACAGTGAAAAATTAAGATTTGCGACGTCCTTAGGATAGCGCCACGATGCCCCAGGCCATCGATGTTTTCCTTCTTAATTTTCATAATTTTCATAATTTTTAGGAAATTTCTCAAGGATACAAATTTCATAAAAAAAATAAAAAATTATTAAGTAACAATTTTGAGAAAAAAGCATTTTAAGTTAAAAAATGTAACAACAAATTTTCCAAATTTTGAGTTTAACTTTTTTGTAGCTGCGCAGATGTACCGAGATGTACCCCCCCCCCCCCCCTACCATACAATTTGTTCAGGAATCACCCCTTAAAGGATTATACTACTAACCCTGTATAGACAGGGTATTGACTGCCCTTATTGAAATGGTCAATAGCAATTAGTTGTGTGGTTTGAAATAGCTATGTAATTACAAATAAAATTGTTTGTTTCCAAATTTATATTCTCTGAAAACTAACATTCGTGTTGATCAATCACTTAATAAATTGATTTTCCCCACCAGACACTAACATAAACTTCTACTAGTCGTTTTGTAGAATAATCAAAATCTAGCGATCTACTACCTCCATTGCGATTATTAAAATGCAAAAACGACTGCATAACAAACTAAACAATTCCTATAGAGCAAAGTTGATTGCTCACTGCACACTGGGGTACATTTCACATGAATTTACTGTCACCAAAGTTTGTAGTTGTTTGCGTAGTTTTTAATCATCATGCATCCTGTAGCTTGGAGATTTGCAGTAATTTTTCTTTCTACTAAACCAATGTTGCAGCGCAAAACACAAGGACTAAGTTTGAGGACAAATGGTTTGTAGTTTACACATTGCTAAATCCTTTATAGTGAAAAAAAAGTAGGAAAGCTACAAAAGGAACCATATGCTTTATGATTTACTCACTTGGAAAATAATTTACAAATTACAAGTTTATAGCCAGCACAACCTGTGTTGACTTCGGAGCCTCAAATGACACTGCCCAGTCCATATATAAATAATGCTCCAATATAATATCCCCTTTTTAACTGTTCCATTTCAGCAGGGGCAATGCAGCATTTAAAACGTCTTAATATACTCCTCTGATAAACCCCACTTCATAATAGCACTATCTTCTCATACAGACCATTACGCCGGCATTTAAGAGTTCAACATTTGTTGCAAGTTTTAATTGGCTACATCTCCCCAGTGCTACCGAAATATGTCATATATCAGCGTCATTTTTAGAGAGCAGTCATTTATGTGACCATAAAACTTTCCCCCTCCAGTCGACTATAAGTGTATGTCGCATTTCCTAGTCTTAAAATTTTCAAGTTTACAGCCGTGCGCTGCAGCTCTTTTCTAGGCCAACATTTTATGACACATAAATTTTACCATTAAGCCCAAGTCCTTACAAACACACAAGTCCTGCACGTATAATGGATTTTGCGCCAAAATGATGGCGGAAACCCTCCCCATAGATGTGGGTGGAAGATGTATCTGTCATAAGCTTATTGATTTCCAGAGACCAGTGTACACGGTGCAGGCAGGAATATATTGGTCATTGTTAGCAGGACAGCAGCGGATATGACGGGTTGATGGTTGTTCTTGTTTTGTTAAGATGAAATCGGATGATTTGAATGATTTATGCTTGGGCTTAAGTGGATCGATGAAACTGGGGAAATGTACAACTTTATAGCCCTAAGAGGATCCGATAAGAAGGGGTTTGTAATTTTCTCTGAGTAATTGTATGTCGGGAGCATGACAGGTTTTATTTGATCGGCTTATTCTAGTTTCTATGATTGGCAATAAAATGAAATAAGGCCACTCTTTCACTTTTACTATGTCATTGCCTTCGCAGGCCCCGAAAAGGAAATGTTCAATTTTTGGTTTGGTTTGGGTTTACCTTTAAGTGTCCACTATAAATATTTCGGTAATCTTAAAAAAAAACACGAACCATTTACCTTACCTAGAATTTCTTATAAGTTCCATAGTGCCATGAAGCACTGATACTAGTGACTTGGTATATATCCTATAAAATATATTAAAAGATAAATGTTACCAAAACTTCTTTAGGGTTATTATGTAAAACCATTCGTAACTCATATCGATAAACTGCCTGGCGCCGGATGTCTGTGAATAACTCTAGCTAAAAAAAAACAATTCAACTCCAACAAAAATCTCACTTCGCTGAAGTTCCTTTCCCATATAAAGTGGAGTGGAAAAATACAGTTCAAGCGATAATAATAATCTTTCAGATAATGAAAAAAAAAAAAAAAAAAATATAATAATTTACAACCCAAGGGACAAGAAGAAAATTTGTCCGGATATCCGTTCAAGGATGTGGGCTGTATATTCAATTAGGTGTAGTAAATTATTCGACAAGATTTATCAATAGGAAGGATAAATATCTGCTATTCGTTCCCTTTATTTTTGTCATTTAGAATTAGAAGCCAATAGCTTATAAGTTATAACTTATAGCCCAGCTCACCTTCTGGAGTAACTTGGAAGCCGTGAATCATTTTCAGAGAAAGTTTTATGATAAGGTAAACTATTCGCATCATGGGGACTTCTACTGAATTAGAATATTTACAAAAACTGCTGCAATTGAGTGCGCGGACCTTGAACTCGTTGCAAAAAGTTGTAAAACTATTCGAATAATATATTCCAGGAAAAATTAAAATATTTAATTGATGGAGTTTTCCAAACTTGCATAATTATTAGAAATCGATTTATTTTTCCAAGCTTGCACTTTTAAGCTGCTTCGTTATTCATAGCGAGTTATATATATTTTCCAACACCCGAGCAGACGAAACTCCGAAGCAGAACGACTAATAGCAAAAATGCAAATAAATTTGTATAAATTGAAGCAAAATCTTAAAAGTACATTGAGACTTTGCAATTTCGAAATCAAAGAGTTATTCTAAGTTAACGAATTAAATAATTATAAATTTGTATAACTTTCGGGATTTTTGTACTTATCGAGAGAAAAGGTAGGAACCATAGAAAAGATGTGTAAGTAGGTAATTCTAAACTCAGTAATTTGGATAACTTCGAAATAAGTTGAGCAGCTAATAATTTTTGCGATTGTGTTGCGATGGTTTTTCTCTCTTACAATTAATTTGCTTCCCTTTAACTCAAAATTCGCATAATTTTCCCACAGTGTTATTTTTGGGTAAAACAGAAGGAAAACATATTTTTAAACAGCTGCTACTCTATGAGCCCATTTTCAAAAAGGAGTCATAATTTGTTTTTGCTCTAGACAAATATTTAGAATACAAATACACATATTTGCAAAATGAACCGGTGAGACTACCAGCGTTAAGATCACAGTAAATATTACACTGTTGTGGTTTTAATAAGGTCTTATACGAGTCTCTGATTTGACCGAATCTAAAAATGACATATTTGCCTGTTCACTAATGCTTCGTCACTTATTGTGGACCTATGTAGAGTTACAATGCTATTCCGAGCTTGGAGGCCAACATTCAGCATATTGTTGGTAAGACTGGACTCTGGAACCAGAATATCTTTGAATTAAAGATATTGGACTGAGAGATTGTGAGAGAAGGCCATAATGTACTATAGGTATCCAATTGTGTTCAAAATATATAATACAGATAATGAGTACAGATTTTTGATTCAAACTCAATTCCACCCGCTATTATTTCAAACAAAATTTAGATATTTGAAAAATCACACTTTTACACCCTACTATGAAAAATACTGATAATCTAAAATATTGTTAACTGTTGACTTTTGAAAGCAATCATGTATTGGAAAAACAAAAACAAAAACAAGTGTGGGTTTTTTGGGTCAGGTTCTACTCCTGGAAAAATATTCATGTACAGGGTGGTTTCTTTTTAAATCATAGGTTATTTTGACACTGGCAGCTTTTTTCCGCTCGAAATCTTCACAGAAAGTCATTATCATACTTCAGCGGAACGAAATGAGTCGCTTTACGCTTGAACAACGTTTGTAAATATTGAAAACTTATTTTCAAAGTGAGTGCTATGTAGCCCAAACAGTGCGTTTTTTGAAGAGAAGTTTTGGCCGAAATGAAGCACCCAGCGCGGCTGCTGTACCCAAGTTTGTGCAAAAAGTTAGTCAGACTGGTATGCTAGTGTACAACACCCATGTTTCCCGTCGTTGTAGCGACAGTGTGAGACTGAATTCACGAACATCAACTCGCCATCGATCTCAACACTCAACAGCTCAACATTTCACGATTCACGCACTAGCCTGAGGAGAATTCTGCACTAAGATCTCGGATTATTCGCTTACAAGGTCCAATTGGGCCTTAGCGAGCAGCTTGAATTGGACAACTTTTTTTTTCGAAAAATCATCTTTTCTGACTGTAGTGTCCTATGCTGAGAACATGATCACACAAGTCAATTACGTGCAAAGGGTAACATCTGTTGTCTCTCTATAAAAGAGCTTGATCTGCATTTCTGCAGTCAGTCAATTCTTAGATGTGGTGCTGAGCTGAGCACATCTAGTTGTTGCCGATCACCGGTCATTACACTGACGATGCGCATTTTTATCTCGGCGGCTACGTTAACAAACAAAATTGCCGCTCGGAAAACCCGCACGTTAGTGACGAGAATCAATGCATCCACAGAGAGTGACAGTTTGGGGCGGATTGTGGAGTGGTGGCATCATTGGACCATTTTTCTTCGAATATGAGACTAGGAACAACGTTTTGGTCAACGGCGGGTGTTACAGATCCATGTTAACCGACTTTTTTTTTACTGAAATTGAAGACATGGATTTGGACGACCTTTGGTCCCTGCAGGATGGCGCGCCATGCCACACAGTCCATGCCACAATCGATCCCAAATTCCCAAATCGTGTTATCAGCCATCTTGGCGATGTCAATTGGCCGCCTCGGAGCCATTATTGCATTTTTAAAAAGAAAAAGTATTGGGCCCACCCTTTGTTTTTTTCACTACATCACCTCTCGCGAACGGCTGAGAAAGCCATTCGGCATAAAATTGTAGGCTACCTTCGTCCTAAAATGTGAAACTCGGCCTTAATTCGTATATAGCCCGGTTGTACTATTTCAATACTCTTATCTAAATGTTTTTAAATTTCTTCAGAACGGAGACCTAAAAGACCTTTTACCATATCAAATACAACCATACTACCCCCTATAGGAGTAGGCCCAAATGATTAATATTCCGAAAACTATTTATGTGCATCAGCATCTACTAAACTTGTGGATTTAGGCCAGTTTTAAGAATAGCATATTTGTATGTTGAATGCGTAACAAATTTTTTTTATATACAACTGGAGTCATTTGGAATCCATAAATTATTGTCAATCCTTTGATTGCCCCAAAGTCGATATACATTTTTGAATACGGAGGTTGTTCCTGGTATAAGATTTTTCTGACAGGTTGTGTGATTTGGTCATGAGTGTATCCCAATAAATAATTTCGTAATACAAAGTTAAGTTAGGTCAAATTGACACGTGCCGCAGAAGTCTGCTGATCAAAAACAAGTGGCGCAAGACTATAAAATATCTAACGTGCCTCTTATCCTTTAGAACTTCGGCCTTGTTCATGGAATCATTTTCCATTTTCGATGTAAGTTAATATAACCCATAAATAGATTATTTATTTTCATTATTGGCATCTTTGCTGGTATTGTGGTGGAATATCAATGTATCAAAGCTGACAACCCCATATCTTCATGCCTGACAGCTGCCCTAATAGCTGAGAATGATAAATCATTGAAAATTGTTCTACATATTATGAGGAAGCGCTTCAGCGGTCACTAAACCAACTTTGTCTATAAAAGGAAATGTCATAAAGGATAATTGTTTAGCTATTTCCATTCTACATGTGCGTGCAGAATGTAGGCGTGTGTAGAATAGCCTTGGTGCTTAAAAAATAAAATCAATGGCATGAACGTAGAAGCATATTTAAAAATTATTATTTGCAGGCAAGAAGGCGTCGAAAGTGAAATTTGATTATTCATCTTATGGGTGGTTAAGGTTCGAAAAGGATCAACCCTACAAAGCTTGCTTGTTGTTCGCCTTTCTAAAATGTTGTGTTCCTTTCTGCGACTCTTACAGACACATCTTAAAAAATGCGGTAACAAAAGTAACAAAAGTTCCTTGCACACACCTAAGAATCACACTTCTACTATAGTCTTTTTCAAAATGAGGACTGTTGAGTTAAAAATCAGGTGTAGCTATAAAATGCCCTATTAGACATCATATCAACCGCATCATTTTTATTTAGCTTCGATTTGTTGCCCATAAAATTGTATTGCCCATAGAAATATTTCCCATCCAGTGGAGCGGGTACAATAACTGTTAAAATACAAAGTCTAGTATGGGGATAATGGAACATGAAGTATTTATTTCAATGTGAACACTGCAGTCCGGTCAGACTGTTTGTAATGTGTCAGTTACATTACAAATGTAATTATCTGCCAACCACAATTTAAGGTTTTCATTAAGGAAACCCAGCAATAAATGTTAATTCCTGTAAACACCGACATTCCCGCGGTGCAATTTTTATTTTTGCTCATAAAAACTTATTACAGACATTAGCTTTGGTTTGTAACGAACGACTATTAAGGATTTCGCTTCCTTTTTGCATGTATATTAGATATATGTAAATTTGGAGTATGGTTCGAGGAGTAAGCTAATATTGTGGGCTTCAATAATATTATGGAAATGTTCCTCCAGAGCCATAGCCATAGCCAGAAATTAGTTTGGTTTTCTGCCGAAGGCACGCTACTAGTTAAAGCTTTTAGTCCACATCCAAATGATTAGTGGTTCATTTTTACAACCAGCCTTCGACCTCAGGGGTGTAATAGGAAATAGTAACTTGGGGGCACAAGGGAGTTGTGAATAGTTTTCGACTTAATGAAAGTGTGTGTTTTGATTTAGTGTTCAAATGTAGGGATGAGTGATGGTAATAACTTCCTACTGGCGTGGCGGGCGGTTAGATACCCTTTATTTTATTTATATTTTTGCTAAATTGAGCGGAGTAACGAATGTGTTTTGTATACGCCGATTGAATTCCATTAAAGAAGGTACTTGGATTTAAGAATTTGGTATCTAGACTCTGTCAAAGGAAGGAAGATATACACCCCTATTGCGAAGATCAACTATCAATCGATTGACGATTGACAAAATTTATCAATTAAGAATGATATTGGTATTGCGAAATACGATTGATAAAAATATAAGCTGTTGTGAACATAACGCAAAAAAATAAAGTTATTGTGAATGAAAACTCAATTTTGACAGTTCTAAAATATTTTTAATTTTAAAAGTGCTTGTTACGACTTTCAAACAAATTATTTAAACAATATACATGATTACCAGTGTTATTTTAAAACATGTCATCAGTGGAATTACTTTTTGATAATGTTGAATGCGAGACAAATTACGCGGAATTGGCTTCTATACGGAGGAGTTTGTGAGATGCATCTAATCCTTTGGAACTGAAAAACCGAAGGTAGGAATGAAATTTGGCTTATTCTGTCATGTTGTCATAACAGTGTTTTTGAATAGAAGCTTGATCTTCTAAGAGTGTTATGCGATTCTATTGCAATGCTTCGAGGTGTTGCTTTTGTTTGAGCTGTTGTTTGTTCTGCTCTTTGGATCACATCATTTGGGGATGACTGGAGCTCGGTATTTGCGCTGCATCTGGTACGTTCTACCCGAATTCATTACCAGGCGAGAATATACGCAAGTATTCAATTCAAAGATACGAATCACAGCCTCTTCCATTATCATTAATCTGGTGACATTGATTTGGGCCACCACCATATTTCGACTTTATTTTCAACATTTTTCTTTTTTGTTTTGCATTTCAGGTCGATCCTTACCTAAACAAATGTAGAAATTTAAATTGATCATAAAGTTATTGGAAATGTTGTACAAGGTAGGTACCCTTTGCCATTTCTGCCAATCTCTCAAATTGTTCTTCGCCTGCGCACCAGTTTTGGAAATAAACTCTTTCGCGATATCAAGATTCTGCTCCATCAAATCAACCAATCTATTAAGTTGCCTTTTATTACTAACTATTTTAGCTCTTAAAAAATAACAATTAAAAACGTTGATCTTCAACAATTTTAAAAATACTTATGTACATTTCTCTTTAACAGTCGTCTTTATCAACACCGAAATTCCGATTGATTGAAAAATTGACAGCTACCAATAAAATTGTTCACGATTGACAATCACAATACCATTTTGTCAACCGACTATCGCTAATTGATGCACGTTCTCAATCGATCAACAGTTCATTGACAATTGATCGCCGCAATACCATTTCAAAAAATTGGTTGATAAGTATCAACTATTAATTGATAGTTGTTCTTCGAAATAGGGCTGATAGATTTTTTATTCTACTCCAGTGATTTTCATAACTGTCTCAAATCCCTCAATATGTGAGTGAAAATTTGCCAAATAGGATGTGAAGTTCTGAAACTATGGGATAGAATAAAGAATAAGGGCGCAGTGAACTTAACGCTCTCTATTACTATTATTGTGAAGCACTGCACCAATCTCTCAGGTCACGCCCCTAAACCCCTCATGTTTCGAGAAAAATGTTTTTCTATTAGCAAAACTTATTGGCCCATCCTAAATAGAACGAACAATCTTATTCAACCATTCGATATATTTTGCTAAAGTTAACTAAGTCTTATAGGACTTTCAAACTGTTCCAGCATTCAGTGACAAACTAAGGTCTGTTCGAGAAAAAATCCGGAAAGAGAAACTAGGCCTGACAATTTTTAATGCTGAAAGAAACTCCTTCTGTTACAGGACAAGCAAACTCTGGAACTGGCTTCCTGGGGATAAGTGCAGAAGTAACATACATCTTCAACCATCTCGGGGCGCTGTTGAAGCGTTATAGGTTCGCCTTTTCCGGGAGAAGTATTAAAAAAAAAAACGGATTATGCTTAACATTTGTTTAAACTACTATTTCTACACTTTATTAGGCCGCGCTAAATAATTATCTTCGGCTAATTTTTTGATACTTATGAAGTGTTGAACGAAGTTCAATTTAAAAAAACAAAGATTTATCGAATGTCACGGTATTAATTTATTGAAATTCTGTGTTTTATTTTTTCTTGAATATTCTAGCAAAACTCAAGCAACTCAAGCAAAAGAGAATGTCAAAAATTAGCCTATAGGATAATTTATTATCATGCTCCAGGAGCAGGATAAATTGTGACAGTTGAAAATTCGTTTTCCACTACGATAGAAAATTATCCGAAGATAATCTTATTTATCCCAGTTAACACACGGCCCAAAGATCAAATAATTTATAATTTATTTATTTATTTATAATGAGTATAAGATCATTGTTATCAAAATTTAACGGTACTGCGATATCATATTTCAGTATTGTCAGACCGCGCAAATGTTTCCGGATTTTTTCACGTACAGTTCTTAGTTGCGAGTAGGATTAACATGTCCTCTAAATTCATTTCATTCATAGACCCAACTACCACAAATTAAATATATTTTTCTAATAGAAGCCATTAAATTCCTTCAGAAGTAATCTACATGATTAAATGACAAAGGCAGGTATCCATTAGTTATTAGCACATTTATCCATTGTCATCTAAAACAGATCTATAATTGTTAAGCTGTCAGTCATAATTAATCTGAATATTCACAGCGTTTAGATAATCAATGACATTAAATAAATTACAGTTACAGACCAAAATGCGCCTTTTCCTTAAATTGATTTACCTATTGTTATCCCACACGTACATATATAAGCACATTTGCCTTGATATAATACACACATACAATATAAATCTACCTTGAGTAGCAAGAGACATTTATTCGTGACATGCGATGTCAAAGCGGAAGTGGTATCCCGAGTAATTCACGATGTCTATCCGCTTTGCCATATCACAATATTCACTTTAGTAATAATGACACAATCTACTTTTGTATATACCTAACATCTATGTAAAAGATTTTAAGAATCTTTATCCTTAATACAAAAATTATGTTTTTGCTAAAAAAAATATACGGTCGTTCATGAGAACGACAAAAGTTTCTTCCATGGTTGCAAAAACAAAGTTGCTCCTTGTCCTAAGAGATATTTCCTTTTTCATCAAAATGTTCTTCCTGGAGTTATTTATTTTCGTTTTTTTCTTCTCCCATATTTTCCTTTCCCAAGAGCACAAAAAATTAAATTTTCTGCCAGATTGTTTTTTTTTCTATGCAAAAAATTCTCCTGGTCCTGTTGTCGTGTCGTTGTTCGATAACATTCAGGAGCAAAAACATTTCACAAGTCAATGAGTTTGAAAATATTGAGGCAGAGGTAGGTATATAGCTTGTTTTTACAAATCAATATTTTAAATACAAAGAATGATGTGTTGTCTTCAGTTTAAAAGCGGCACAATGGAATTCCAATATGAGATACCTTAAAATTCCCTTAAAATAGGTAACAAAAATACAGTTTTGACTGAACTGTTCAGCGTTAGGTAATAACGCCCAAATAGATTTGTAAATAACCCAAAAAAAAAAAAAACGCATAGTGCCCAAAAATAAACAACAAGATGGAAATAAAACCCAAAAATGGAGGTCATGGTGCCCTTATGCAACCCCCTTGCTTGGGGTTACTGTCAGATTTGGAGTATTTGCGAAATTGGACATATTGAAGGTTTTTTTTGCATCAGTAAAAACTCCCACACACTCCAAAATCAAACAGAAAACCCAAGCAGGGGTGTTGCAAGTAGGCAGCATGCCCCCTCATACTTATTCCACTGCTTATGCATTTCCACTTACTATTTTGGGCTTTACTGATTGTCAGAAAAACGAACACTGGAAAGGAAATAACACCCAAAATTACGAACATTGTCGCAACAACAAAATGTAGAAGTTTTTTTAGGTCGTTATTTCCAAATTGATTTGGGCGTTATTTCGTTATTGCCTAACGCAAACTGTTCACAATAGGCGTTTTTCATTTTTAGTTTAGAGCAGAGCCTAAACTGTCACAAAAGTTTGTTTTTTTTTTAGCTTAGACACATTAGAGATCAGAAGTGCTCAAGTGTGTTTCATAAACAAATCAGAACGATCTGAGCACGTTCAGAGGACGCTCAAAATGCTCGAGCTCTATTCAGAGTTTAGCTCTGAACTAAAAAAGAAAAACGCTTAATATGTGTTAATTATGCAAACATCACTACAAAGGTGGGGAATTTGAAATTTGGAGGTTAATGTTGCTTTATCCTATTTGTACTGTGTATTACGAGTATTATACTTTTAAGACTAGTGGTCCCAAATCTGATTATAATTTAGAATTCATGATTTTTTTGACAGCTGACTGCGGCCATATTAAAAAATAATCTGCTGTCATTAGGTCTGTTCCTTTACTTTTAAATCTTACGAATTTTTACTAATTCTTACGAATTTTTACGCATTTTTACTCAATGTCGTTTTCTAACTTGAAAAATTCGTAAAAGAGAGCGGCGTCGAGAGAGCAAGATATTACCCCTCCATTGGGAATCTTAGGTGTTAGGTATTAGTTTTTACTCAACAAATTTCTTTGAGTAAGAATTGAAACAACTGTCAGTCGCCTGAAAATCGACAGTTAATTTGAAATTTGATTTGAAACGCGTGTAACGACTATTTGCATTTGTCTTTTGATTCCCTGCGATATGAGAAACAAATTGGTACGAAAATCGAATCAGAAGGCGGGAAAATAATGTAGCTTTTTTTTTCTTCTCGAATGCATGTAGTTCAGTCTGTAAAAACTCTTCCACATACTTGGATTCATACTCACATCCAATTTATGGAAAAACAAAATGCATCTGTCATTTTTCATAGTTACCTACTACAAAAGCGTTCCCTAACGTTTTCGTAAATTCTTCTCTTTGAGAGAGACTTCATCCCCACCACTGCCATTTTGACAGTCTTTTCCATTTTTACTACAAAAGTAAATTAACAGACCTATTGTCTTCTGTAATAGTCATGTCATGGAGCGAAATGCGATTCATCAACGCACTGAAATAATAAAAAAATCTCAAATTTCGAGTCCGCTTATATTACAAAGGATTTACGTTCGTTAATCGTAAGTCCTTCTGAGCTTAAGGGCAATTCGTAGGAAGGAATTCGAAGAAACTCAATTAAACGAAAATATTGCTGCGGGGGCACAAAGAGTCTCAATTTCACGTCAATAACAACGTCTAATATGGCTAGGACATGTAGAGCGGATGGAAACAAATGCTCCGGCCCGTATAGAATTTTCAAGTCTAACCCGGATGGACAACGCAGTAGAGGAAGACCTCGCCTTTAGTTACGTGCGCAAGTAGAGGGTATTAGACTCTATGCCAGACCTTTTTGATATGTGCAAGACTACAGCCCTCGAATCGACACAAATTGTTCGATATCCTGCGTCCAAAGTCGGTTACATAGCTCAATAGCTCTTTAGTGAAATTAGGGCTGCGAAACCCATACTAAATTTCCTGATTTTTTCGACATTTTATTGTTTTCTCCATTACATATCATAGTACGGAAAGTAATTTGCCGCTCAAGCATTTTCATCAATAAGGTAATAAGTGGCAACTTCAGTAATTAATCCTCCTTTCCACATTTAAGCTTAGTACGTTGCTCAAGCTAAATTTTAGATCCCATATACAAAATTCTCTCTAAAATTTAGCTAAGCCAAAAGCTAACCCATTAAGCCGAGTGGTATACGCATCTCTAGCTAAAAAAATCAAATTATTTCAGATTGCAAGTGATTCACGTATCTGTCAAAAATTAGCGCGCCCCCCAATAATGGGCCAGCATATTTTCTCAAGCAAACAGTTTGACCTAGACGAGGAATACCTTGAAAGTTAAAAATTTGAGATCAAAAATGAAAGCAGACAAAGAAAAGAGAAAGCAATATACGTCAAAATTTAGCTGGGATTTTAGCTAATGTTTGGAGAGAAAAGTTGGAGAGCAGCTAAAATTTAGTTGAAATCGAGCTGTGTACTTAGCTTTAGTGAAAGAAGACGGATCGCTAACAGCAACACCCTAAAGAAAATGCTTTTACTTTTGATTTCATGCTTTCGGAGAATCTCACTCTAGATTCGCCCAACTGGAGCCGCCAACTATCCCAAGAGTGCATCTATCGAAGGGACAAGAGAGATGTGAAATTATATCCACGAGCAAATCAACGGATCCTTAAAGAACTGGTTTGTATAATTACAACGAGACTTGAAATAATTCCAGCAACAGTACTCATAGAAGACTTTACCCTCTTGCGGAAAGACCGCTACAGTTGAAACATTTGGTGGTTTGGATGGGCTGTATCGGAATGAACTACTACGAGTACCATCTTAACCATGATAGTAAATTTTGTAGCTCGTAGAGACCTCGAGCGATAAACGTTGTGTTCATATAAATATCAAAAGAATATCTTTCATTCGAAACAAATTGCAGTGAATGGTAACATCCTTCCTAAAAACCAAATAGCATGTATATTTTATGCTGTCGGTTATTTTTGACCTCAAATAATACAAACACACTCTGGAAATCGCCCTCTTTATCGACAATCGCGTATTTTGATGGAACGTACACATAAAGGTTAAGCCCCTATAGATATATGAAAATATGAAATAAATTGATTTCGCATCATATCCTGGTTAAGTCTTAAATCCTTCCGGACCGAAAATCTGTTTTTCCATCCATGAAATCCTCGCAATAAATCCCCAATATCACGGATAAATGTCAAACATGCACGACGAATACCATATCAACAGCGAAATCCTAAGTCCAACAGTTGAGAAGGTGATACTAACACTCCACGTATTTTGACGTGAATTTATCGATTTCTTGAAGTGCAAACGTGCCCAAGTACTACAGCACGGAGTAGGCTATATTATGTTGACGAAATTTTCGACTGATGTCCATTTTCGATTAGTGTACCTTTTCTCTTTTCAAAATTGCAAACCTATTGCCGCTTGGTCACTTGTATCGCAATAAATGGAGCTCGTGTCGTGTTTGCCACAGATTTTGGTTTCTCTTATCTGGCTCGTGAATGCGGAAAACGTGCTGAATAAAATGAAGGAGACACGATAAGTGTCACTGCTTAACCATCCGATTTCATAAATTATGTTTCCTTCAAAGGTCAGTGTCGGAAATTGGATTGGCTATAAAAGCGGCTTACAGAATATCGTTCCAGAGAAGTTATTTGGGATAGGAGGGGACTCAAAATTAATTGCCTTTGGTTCGTATAGTTCCTATTTGGCAGTATCGTGAGAGCTTAATTTGAAAAGTCAATACTTTGAGAAGATACTCGTCACCTACCTCGCATTCGCTGTTCCTTTTTTCGAGGTGATTTTCGATGACTTTCTGACTTTCTGAAAATAAAGAATTTCATCAGAAATTCTTGGAATTCTGTCTTCCTTTATGTTGCTGAATGGCATGATTCTTGGAAGTCACAGATTGTTGTGGTAGTGGTCCTCTTAAGCGGGTATCATGGCGAATTGTAATTTAGTGTGTTTGCAATTGACTAGATCTGATAAGTGGTCGGTGATGTTGTGTTCATAATTGCTGGAGCAATAGACATGACTTAAGTGGGACACAGACTTTTTATTTTTGGTTTTCGTGAAGGTGGAAATGGTCGGACCTTTCATTGTTGGTGTTTTACGCTGGCACTTTAAACACCTCAGAATCCCTACTCCAGTTGTAGCTAAACTTTGTCTTCCTTTAAAAGTAAAACGGTTTTGCAAGTCACCAAAACTCGGTGAACTGAACTTTGATTTCGATCTTGGTCCTCTCCGCGGAACTAAAAGGGAGGAGCGCCGCAGTGGCGAAGGTAGAAACAATTTAACACAAGACAAAACGTTACAATCGACAGCTATAACCTTGAGGTAGTAAGGGACTTTGTCTACCTCGGTCTTGGTATAAACTCTGACGACATCTCAGTAGAAATTAAACGAAGAATAAATCTTCCAACCGCTGTTTCTTTAGGCTGAAAATACAATTGAGTAGTAGAGCCCTATCTCGAACAACTAAACAGCTTGACCATCCCAGTCCTGCTTTTTGTGAAGCTTTGACTCTATTTAAAGCGGATGAAGATATCGTCGGTTACTCTTGCGTCGACGGGTTTCGGAGGGGGAGATTCAACGACGAACTATACAAGCTCTAAAGCAACATTGACGTAGTCAAATAAATTCGCATCAGTCGTTTAAGATGGCTG
The DNA here is from genome assembly GCA_955612985.1 of Cheilosia scutellata. Classification (NCBI taxonomy): domain Eukaryota; kingdom Metazoa; phylum Arthropoda; class Insecta; order Diptera; family Syrphidae; genus Cheilosia; species Cheilosia scutellata. Next base: position 6,172,828 of record OY015311.1, on the reverse strand, counting down.
GGATATGTAGAGAGGATGGAGAAAAATTTCCCGGCCCATAAAGTCTTCGAGTCTAACTCGGATGGACAACGCACCAGTAGAAATCTACCACAATCGACTTGGAGTGGGTAACTGGATGCAGTTATAGCTTAAGACTTTATACGAGATGCCTAAGAAGAAAGAGGATGACCCAATGCGACGTTTGGGGCACCATCAGCTCCCATCGACTTATTGTATTTCAGTTACTTAGAGATGCGGAAATGGTGGGTGGTGCTACTACCCACAGCGCTATGGTTAATCGCAGATATAAATAATTGTGGTTAATAAGAATTCTCCAGACATCATTGTTAGAGTTCCTTATTTTAGTCATTATGGATTTTGCGACTTTTTTATTACTATCTGCAGGTACTCGTACTCGTACTCGTATTTCCTTATTTTGGCATTTCCTACACCTGCATCGGGTCCCCAATAAATAAAAATCCCATCTGCATGTACCTATACCTATTTCCTTTGTGCTATAATCACATCATCCGAAACATGCCAAACAAGCAGTAAAAATGGTATAAATGGTACAGTAGCATGCATTACCCTTCAACATGAAAGGACTTTTTAGCATGTTTATTGCAAATAAAAATATTACTCGCAATCAATAAACATTTTACGTCCATGCCTGGGAATAAAAGTCGCTTGGAGATAACGCTTAAGAAAACCAATTTTAAAGGATACCCCTTCGCAGTCATTGGCTATACTATACGTATAAGACATTTTAGTGTCAATAATATCAAGTGGTTCTGAAATAAATCGAAATTGGAATTTATTTTTGGGCAAGGTGCGGCGCTAAATTGGGAATACGATTTTTATTTAACTCAGCAGCCAAGGACGAATATTTTTTATGCAAGGCTTTATATTTGCGAGACAGCCTAAATTAAGAATTTCCGAATGGCGTCGGAATAAATGCCAGAGGGTTGCAAATAGTACACCCTTCAAAATAAAAGCCGTAATAATATTTACTAACGTCCATCATGGTGCAAATTTAGGTAGGCACCAATATTTTTTTAAAAAAAAAAACAACAACAATTCTCTCCCTTTGCAAGGAATGCTTTTTGAAGCGTACATACGTGTTCTGAATGTTTTATATGAAAACATCTCTGCCGGATATGTAAACATGGTCGATTACAGGCTACACAAGCTTACCAATCAGAATAATTGTATTACCTACAAGCAAATACTCGTGGTAAACATCCAGACAAGCGTTATGGAACTCACCAGACTCCACCAAGAAGGGGCGTGCAAATTTACGGACACGAAATTACCTATCTTCCTGTTACATTTTGCATCTGAACTGCATTTGTGTAATTCATAAATTGAAGGTAATCTGTGATGTCAATAGATTTTAATCAAATTACGCAAATTGAATGCTGAGACATGACTCACGTGTGCTACAGTTAAATAAATATATACAAGCGAGTATAGGTATGCTTGCGAAATACTGGCTGTACCTATAAAATAATTTACGTCAGAGCCCCATATATATGTGGCGTGCTACATACCGTGTACTAGCACCTTTAGGTTCCAAAGAAAATCACTCTTCTTTGAAGCGAAGATGCATGCTATCTTAATTTCAATTGGCACATGGGGCTCTCCTTTACCAGTAGAGAGTTCCATTTTCGTGCCGTTCCTTGCTAGTTCGTCTGCTTTACAGTTACCTGGTATATCTCTATGACCAGGGACCCAGCACAGCGTTAACGTGCACATACCTATCCGAGAGCTTATTTAAAGATTTGCGGCAGTGCCTGACCAATTTGGATCTTAATATTGGTGATTCGAGTGCTTTAATAGCTGCTTGACTGTCGGTGTAGATGACGATGTCCGAGTTCGATATCGATCTCACCTTCAGTAGTTCAGCGGCTTCGCGAATAGCCATAACTTCTGCTTGGAAGACACTACAGTTATTTGGTAGTCTAAAAGACTGGTTTAGGGAGAATGGAACTGAGAAAATCCCGGCTCCTACTCCGTCTTAGACCCATCTGTGTATAGTTGTATACTCCTAGCGTATTTTCGTCTATAACCGTATTCTCTTCCCATTACTGTCGGTTGGGAATACTGGTCTTGTATTTAATATTGAAGTCCAGGACCGTGGTTACGTAATCTGTAACTTCTGTTGCAACATTATTAGTTTTTAGAATATTGGCATGCCCTGAGTCACTGCTTCTCCATTGCTGTGATTCTCTCAGACGCAATGCCGATTTTTCCGCCATCTCCTTACCGTGTATGTCCAAGGGCAGAATGTGTAGCATGGTTTCCAGTGCTGCGGTTGAAGTTGTCCGCAGGGCACTGGCCAGGTCACACAGACACATACCGCTCTTTGCATTCTATTTAGTAGAGAGAGGTGGCTTATTTTATCTAGTGCTGGCCACCAGACAATGATTCCGTACATAAGTATCGGTCTGACTGTTGTCGGTCTGCTGTATACAGCCAGTGCATTATTTTCGGGCTGATGCCCCATCTAAGGCCCAGGATCCTTTTGCAGGAGTAAAGTGCAGTAAACGTATGTAAGGCGGCAACCCTACTCATCGCCGAGTTGGCACTCACACCAACGCATTGCTTGTGCACGATAATTTCCCCGTACTCATATCATATACTTCTCTGTACTCTTTCGTCACTCGACTCGAAACAGCAGACGCAAGCGGTCGTTAATAAAAATAAAGGATTAAGAAAATTAACATTGTCGTTTTTGTTTGTTTTTACGGAACAGATCACACGTATGTGTTCTAAGATGAAGATGCCCTAACATGCCAACATCTATACATCGGACAGCCTTAGGTTTGGTTAGGTTAGAGGGGCAGTTTTAATTGTATGCAATTTTCACCCTGAAGGCCAGAGCCATTGACGCCCATTTTGTTAACCCTTTTATAGTCCATGCAACTAACAAAACCATTTGGATCTGTTGATGAATCTTCTTAAGATGCAGTTTCCAGTTATTACCCCGACGAGCACTGGGATTTGGTTTCTTTCAAAAGATGTTAGAATCTTTGACCTTTTAGTGACAATTGCGGACCACAAGCTGCGAGTTATTGTATAACCAGAAGTATTGTTCCATCGTTCTTTAGCCAAGTTTATTGTGACATTATCGATGATGCTCTTACCTGTGTCTGTCAGATACTAGTATCAGTATGTTCATTTCAGAGCCGCATATATCTAATGTATATATCTAATGCAATATGTTTATCTAATGTAGGGATAACGATGTGATGTCCCGCACTCCCACACCTCTTAATAAGGCAAGTTAATTTTTTTCCTATAATAACCAAGTACTATTCAATCTCGTCAACACCCAAAACTACTCGAGGGTTCCCTGTAAAAGCCTTTACAGTTCTTCTGCCTCAAATGTTTGTAACCAATTGAAACTGTTGAAATTGACCGAAATTTAATTTTAAAGCAAACACAAAGTTATTTAACTATTTTTCGAATATAATTCATCCCATTCATCAAATATATTTTATTTTGTATTTAATTGGTGCAAATACATAAATTACGAGCATAGGGTCATTTCTACGGTAAAAATAACCTAAAAAATGGGATAAAAAATTATTCCCAAAGTTGTACATAAAAAAACTTCTAAATGTCAACATTAATTATGTAGGTAGATGCAAAAAGTTTGTAGAATGTTACTAAATACATTTGAATTAATGAAATCCCCAAAAAAATGTTGATATTTTTGGGTTTGCTCTTCCGTCAATATTGTCCCTTATAAAGTTCACTCAACTTTTTCCGGGTAGGTATATGGGTCATCCTTCAAAAGGGCGGAATACATTTTATTTTTTTTACTAATTAAGATATTAAGAAACAGCTACTTACCTTTGGAGTTTTAAGTCAACAGAAATAATTCCAATTATAAGTTTAGGATTACATAGGTATTTCGAGTGAAAGAGCTCAGAATTTTAATTTAGCCCAACCGGATTAAATTTTTATCTGCATAAATTTAAATTAAATAATGACTTGCTGTATTCAAGGATTACAGTCTGAAATTTATGGTAGATACTTCCTGTTATCGGTAAACAGTAACCACATGATGTAATATTATTGCATGTTTTCACTGTTACATGTATATTTTCTTATTATTAGGTTCAGTGAACTTGGAACAAACAACAGTACCGCACTCACAATATGAAATATGAAATTTTGAAATTTTGCAACCACAACGAAGGAGTGAAATCAGGTTTATCCATTAATTTTCATTTCCTTTGGACTCGGTTCAGTGACCGGCTGAATTTAGAAATACTGCTGTCTATTTATTTTCGTCGGGAAGGAAGATGAAATTATAGCTAACTTTCGACGGCGCGCGACTGCCGTGGTGTGTATTTCAAGAAAGGCTCTTGTTACTAAAACGGAATAATTTGTATCCAAGTTAATTTCATAAATTATTTTGCGAAATTAAAGTATTTGCACGAAGGATATGGCAATAAATTACTTAGCGTATTATATACATTGTATTCATTATAAATATTACACTGGAAGGATTTTCGGCGAGTTATTATTTCGGTGGTTGTGTGAGTGGGATTTAAAAAATACTTATCATTTTTATTTTTCACCTTAACTATTTTTGTGAGTTACAGTAGAAAATAATCGTAGGTATATGGATAACTATACCTTTGCAAGTTCTTAAAATTACACCCCCGAAACCTTCGTCCATGGATCAACCGACAACCACTGAGTCGACAAATCTGCAAAAAATTGCTTAAATATTCTACGTGCATAATGCCGCTATCACTAACAAGACCCGCCTTCACAAAAACGTTCCCTTTTAAGAGCGATTTCAATATTGAAATGCGAAAAACAACTCCATCTCATTTGTTACACAGGTACCTTACCTAGCTTTCAAAAGGATAACAAGTAGATACCCATATACAGAGTCACATTCCACTCAACTATGTTGATTCTATTATTGTATATAGAGAGATACAGCAACTCGTGCATAAAGATGTAAATTGCTAGAAGCAACACTATTTCATTGTAAGGTAACGTTGACAAACGCAATAAACTGCAGTTGGTTATTCGTAAAAGCAAGCAAAAGCGTTCTTCCTTTCGGTAGGTACACTTAAATGGCTCTTTGGTTGAAAAAGCTGTCAGCCGTGTTGAATTAATTTCTGTTGCACTAAACGAGAATGGATTTCTGTTGGGATGGTTTTCGTTGTAGGTATTGTTATTGTGGTGGTGGAATCTCTGCGAATATTTAAGCGATTTAAATCTCTACATGGTAATGGAAATTGACTTTAAAATCCGAACAAGGAAATCATTGAAAGCACATGAATGAAACAATTTTAACAATTTTCAGATTTTTACTGAGTAATATTGAAAATGCGGCTTGTCGATGCGCGCGGGGGCAATTTGTGTAAATGGTGACAATTTTACATGGAATACTACAGGCACGGCAATCAACATTCAGTATATTTTCTACTAAGTACATAATAAATATTATATATACTTTGGTTCGTAAAAAGCGATTCCGTTTAAATGTTCAAGTACTTTATCAGAACGAACAACAAAACAACATATATTTTAGTTCAATTTCAAACTGGAAAATTCATCCAAAGATTTCGTTGCTTCACTGGCAAGAGAAGAAATCCTATGAAGAGATATTGGACACGTTTTAAGGAAAGCTTGTAAAATTTGTCGAACTATCCACTCAACTCAGAGCAATACGGAAAATAGAACTCGCTGTTTATAACCTGAAAAAGATAATTACCAGAAGTTTTCAACTAGCGTGTCCAATGTGTAAACCGCTTCATAAAACAGCAGTCCTTTGATCGAAGCATGGACTATTCCGACGTCGTAAAGATACCGAAAATTACTTCAAGACTTCAACCCTTACATATCGAATCAAAGGACTTACTTACTTATCGGGCTTCGAACCCGTGAAGAGTCTATGCTGAGACAGAGAACCAAAAGACTATAAGATATTAATTTGTAAGTCGATAAGCGCATTCTATAGGAACTTTTGTAAAAAGTTTGAGTCGCTCAGTTCAGCCAGTAAATGTGTTGAAAAAGTGTAGACTACAGAAACCTGATTCACTTCAAAGATCCGATGATACTACCTTACTCTTCACGGTCCAAATCGGAAGCCTTTGAGCTCCTGCTTCAAACTCACTTCCTAAAACCCGTCTGTGGTTAGTGTTATCCTTGAAATGAGATTAGATAGACGATTTCTTTGGTGTTCAATTGGGTTTGAAAATTATAAATTCGGATTTTAAACTCCCACATTTAGGCAAGCTAGAAAAAATCGATGAATCAAGGGTATTAAACTGGAACAAACTGTCATCTGCATACGCAATTCATTCTCTATATTACTACGATTTCAGTCCAAAAAAATGTTCCTTCTGACATACATTCGACTATTTTCCCAAACAAAAATATACTGACAGTAATATTTTATTTTAAATCTAACAGATCATTGGCCCACTTGGTTCATGAGTTGAAAATTACAGCTAAGGAGAGGGGAGTGTTGGTTTTATTGAAACACATTTATTTTCGTGGGTGTGGTATTATTCACGAAGGATATCTGTGGGGTATGTCGTTAATTGTTTATTCTTTTGAAATTTATGTGTATAAAAAGAAATGGTAGATTTAATCAACGAACTGATTCACTGTCCTTGTAGTGTGGAATTTAATTGTTTTTTTAAATTTTTGCAACAATATTGAAATTTAAAGGGATGACATTGGACTATGTTACTGTGGGATTATACAATTTATTTCGTATAACTGCTTTTCCTTCTCGAACAATATGACTGTGAATGCATTTTCAGCACACACTCATTACGCAGTCAAAAATGCGAGAAAATATGTCCATAGTTCCAACTGAAGAGGCTTAAAATTCTTTAATTTCCAGCATAAAGTGACCGCCAAATCTTTGCTTAAGGACATGAGCTATGTATTTGCTAATGACTTATTTATTTATTATTTATGTATTTATTTTTATTTATTCACATTTATACATTTACAAAAGACTTATTGTTTTTGCTTGCAAAATCGGGTAGAAAACTTCCTTATTTTTTTTTACTTATTTAATTCGCTCTATTAGCTCTATTAGAGCATGCAACTCCCTTATATATCTTCCGGTGGAACCATAACTTCTGCATTACGAGGACCTATGTAATGAATTTCGACCTCAGAGGTCAGAGTATGTGGCTAGTTTTTTTTTGAAATGTCCCGACTATTGCTTTTTGTGTTAAAGTTTATTGTAAACCTATTTTGGTAGCCCAAGCGTAACGCCCATAGATGAAAAATTTTCTGTCATGTATACTGACTACTGAGGCTTCTGTTGGCTTTGGAACTATAAAATTGCTTTCAATAAAAACAGACTCGGATGGACAGCAAACTATTTAAATTAATTTAAGAGCCATTCTACAAACTCTGTTCGAAATTATCATAGAGGGCAACAACAAGGAAGCATCCATCCGCCGTGGCAAGCAACACCAACATAAACTTCTGCAAATGGCACAACAGTCATGCGAAACTTTTATCCCATGGCATAATATTGTATGCTGCAAAATAGCCAGCTTGCAGTATGTATACTCGTAAACGTACACGGATAAATTAGAAAATGTGTGCGAAGTAAATTTTATTCCACCACCAGTATCCTTGCTGTGCATAGGGTTTAGTTTTTTTTTCAGGAAATGTAAGGATTCTAATTATTTCTGAAGTGGCTTTAATTTTGTGACACATGAAACTGTGATGGGTTTCAGGAAATTTGTTAGTTCATTACAAGTTGGTGCTAAGTGTAAGTTGATATTTGATTTGGACTTTGGACTCTAGTCATAACTACTAATAGTTATTGTCCTTTTAGGCTATATTGTAACTAACAAATTGAGAAGCATCTCAGAGAACTACGTAGTACCTTCGGATGTTTTGAGTCCTGAAATGTTCAAATACATACTAAAGTTCTTGTGGAAAAGGATGTATGACCTGGCGATTCATTGTGGGGTGGAATTTACATTATGTTTGTGGTAAAGTTAAAAGAATGTTTCTCGATGATTGCGGATCAGGCGCTTGGTAATTTCTGTTGGAATATTGTGGTTGAATTTTATTTAATTATTACTGAGAGAATGATGTTGATGATTGATTGTATCTACTTAAAAAAATATTTAAATGCGATTTATAGATACAATGTTTTGTATTATATTCAAGTAATTACAAGGATCATGTACATTATAAGTTTTTTAAACAAATTTAAAGTAAAAAAATCTACCAACGCCATTCCGATTAAACTTTGCAGATATTCTAAAGACACAAAAACCTAGGTCCCCTTTAATTTTGAACAAACTAACCCACAGGAAAAATCGATATCCTTCAATGTTCGAAGTGATAAATAAAATGTTCGTCAAGGATAAATTGCTTCTATCAAAACACAAAACAACATTTCCACATTCAATATCCTAGTCGTAGTGGCTTATCGGTAGTAATTTAGTCGAAATTACATTATCAGGATAAATAAGAAGAAATCGATGTATACACGAGTATGTATACGGTTGAAATTTTATTTCCATGAAACAAAGTTCTTGGGTATAGCTATCACGTTTCTTGCATATTTGATATGAAATTTATTTTATTGCCGCGGGCAGAATCCTATGAATATCAGGGGAGTTTATTATTTCTATTTTTTTTTTTCATATCCTGTCTAGGATGTAAGGCAACACTAGATGTATAGAAGATTTGCACTACACCATGAAATTGATATTCCCCGAAGGAGTGCAAGGATAGTAGGTAACTTTCGTTGAACGTGTTTCGTTAAGGTATGCAAATGCAAATCCCTACTCTTGCTAGGTGTTGAAGTTGGAGTTATTAACTCCATCATATGTTGTTGAGCGGTGAGTTTGAAAAATGTACTTACTTGTAATGCTTAACACGTTTGCACTAGAAAGTTGGAATGATGGGTCGGATAAGTGAAGGTGGTAGGTACGGGGAAAACATCAGTAGAGTAGAGTTTGTTTTAAGGGCGGGCAAAATGTTGTGTGTGTCAACGGGAATTGGTGTTATTTTTTTAGACTCTTCTTGGACAGGAACAAATAAATATTTCTGACTGAAAGGAGTATCTTTGAAAAAACAATGTGATAGTATCGCTTCGATGACAGGTGAATGTTATAAAGTTTAATTTGCTTTTTATACAGTCGGATTTCTATTGAAGTATTATACGCACTTAATTAGCGGAGAAGTGTGTAATAATTCTTTTTGTGTATGAATTGCAAGAAACATTAACAAAAATGTTGGCGAAATGTGTAGATATTTACAATTTACAACACAATGCCCAAAACAATTCCTGTAACTCAGTGGAACAAGGAGGCGCACTTATTTTTTGGATAAGTAAGATCAAAATAACTTCGAGAAATTATGTAGCTATAGCTTAGGAGCGTGGGAACTTGTGTCAGCACTCTCGTGTGCCAAGGAAACAAACGCACTCCACTCTTGTCAAACAACGACTGATTTTTATTGTCTTTACTTTAGCATTAGATGTATATCATACAAGAATAGAAGCAAAACGAAATTATAAAGAAAAAGGAATTCACAAAAATACGGAGCAAAAGAAATAAGAAATAAAGAGAATGTAATTCACAAATGGGAATCTAAAAAAACTGAGGAAAGAGAATGTAAATGCAATATAAAAAAAAAGAGAAAAAGCGTACACGTCACAGCTCGGCCACTCCTGCGCTGGAGTCGTCCTCGGCTCTGTCAGTATCTTCTTCAGGATCATGACTGTCATCCGCATCATCATCGACAGCATCTAAATCGGGGGAGTGGTAACACCACGGTTTGATTTTATCAGAGGCATAAACAGAACAAAACCTCTTCTGTGTTATCTGCATCCCAGGAATATCCTCGATGAGAAAACGATCATTACCCAGAACTTTAGAAACTCGATAGGGGCCTCTATACTTGGGCTCCAATTTGCGGGATTCTCCAGTGGCGGAGGGTTCATTAGATATTACTACTAGGTCACCCTCGATATATTGTTTTGGCTCAGCGTGTCTCCTATCAAAACGTTCCTTCCATTTTTCACGACTCCCAGCGATATTTTCGACAGCTTTCATTCGTTTGTTTTGGATATCGTCTTCTATACCACACGAAACATCATCATGAATAGCGGCGACAATGCGATTTTGTATTACATCAACGAGTTTGAAGTCAAAGACGAGTTCGTTTGGACTGAAACCTGATGTCGAGTTCTTCTGCGAATTAACAGTCCACTGTAGATCACGCAAACGTTGGTCCCAATCCCTTGGCTCTTCGGTTGTGGTTCGAACAAAGGTGAGAATTATGTTGTTGGCTCTCTCAACTTGTCCATTGGCCCTTGGAGTGCGAACAGCTGTTTTAATATGCTGAATGTTGTTCTGCTCACAGTACATCTCAAATTGTTTGGAGGTAAATGCAGTCCCTCTGTCACTGATTATACGTCTTGGTAACCCAAAGTAACTGGTAACTTCATTTAAGACGTTAATAACCGGAAGCGTTTTTGTTGTTTTCACGGGTTTGACAATTAAAAATTTGCTGAATGCATCGGAGATTGCGAGTACGTGCGTGTTTCCGCGTTTACTGCGAACAAATGGCCCGAGATGGTCTATATGCATTTGACGAAATGGAATTGGTTCAATTTCACCGTAATGAAGTTGACCTTCATGTTTCCCTCCCTTCGATTTGTAGTAACAGCACTCGATGCAGGCGGCAATATACTCCTTGACGTATTTCCGAATTTTAGGAAACCAGAAATGTGTTTGTATCCGTTGAATAGTTTTTTCTAGTCCAAAATGACCCACATCGTCGTGGCAGGAACGAACAACTCTCCATCGCACAGATTTCGGAACAACAAATTGGATAGCGTTGCCATTTTTGCGATACAAACGATGATTCTGTAAAATATAATCTGCTTTAAATTGGTTTTCTTTTTCTGACTTACGCTCTCCCTGTAAAACGGCGATGATTTCACTAAGCGACGAGTCCTGTCGTTGCATCGTTAACAGCCAGTCATCTGTTGAAGAAGCAATTTTCATAATATCATATCCTGGGCTGGTTTCTTTTGGCGGCAAATCTGGCGAACGGCTGAGCGCATCTACATGAGACATTCGGCTTCCTTGACGGTGAACGGCTTCAAAATCGTAATCGAGAATCTTGATCCACCAGCGAGCGATTTTGGGAATCATCTCCTTATTTGCTTTAGCTTTGGCAATAGCGGCACAGTCGGTAACAAGTTTGAATGGTTTACCGAGCACGTATACCCGGAAACGTTCGAGTGACTCGACGATTGCAAGAACTTCGAGTTCATAGCTGTGATTCTTGCTTTCTGCCTCCGTACAGTGGCGACTATAATAGAACACCGGTTTCCAATTCTTATTATCCTGTGATTGGAGAAGCACACCAGCAAGTCCGACTGAGCTGGCATCAGTATGCACTTCGTGATACCCTGTATGATCATACAATTCAAGCACTGGTTTAGAGCACAGTAAGTCGATTAGCTGCGTGAAAGCACGTTGTTGATCTTTCCCCCACTGGAACCTTTCATCTTTTCGTAGCAACTGTGTAAGCGGCCTAGATATAAGAGAATAATGCTCCACAAATTTACGGAAAAACCCAGTTAGCCCAAGGAAACGCCGGACCTCCGTTATATTTGTTGGTGTTTTAAAATTACGTATGGCGCTTACCTTGTCATCACCAGGAGTTATTCCTGCTTCGCTAACAATGTGCCCCAAATACGTGATTTTTCGTGCCAGGAAGTTACACTTTTCGGCGCAAAGTTTCAATCCAGCTGAGTCGAGAATGCGAAGAAATTTTTCCAACCGCTTAAGCCCTTCTTCTGCGGTTTTACTCGGGATAATTACGTCGTCCAGGTATGCGAGTACTTCTCCTGGGTTAATGTTGGCGATGAGCTTGTTCATAACCGCTTGGAACATTGCTGGAGCATTGACGAGACCAAAGGGCATTCTGTTATATTCAAAATGCCCTTCCGTGGTCACAAATGCGGTGTAACGCTTTGATTCCTCCTCGATTTCAATTTGGTGATACCCCATGCGTAAATCCAGCGATGTAAAATATTTGTTCCCAGCAAGCTGTGCAAACTGCTCCTCAAGGTTAGGCATCGGATACGGAATTTTTAACGTAATGCTGTTTAATAATCGATAATCGACGCAGAGACGATGTTCTCCATTCTTCTTGTCGACCAGTACCACACCAGAAGCGTACGGTGAATCAGAGGGGCGAATAATGTTGCTTGCGAGCAAATCATTAATGATGTTTGTGACGATTGGCCTTTTAGCGAATGGCAAACGATATGGCTTAGCTTTTACAGGGGCATCGGAAGAAAGTTTAATCTGCATCTTTGCCAAGTTGCACTTTCCAAGATCGGCTAATTTGTCTGCAAAACAACTACGGTGTTTAGTTAAAAGCGATTCCAACTTACCGAGCTCGACTTCATTTAGCTGCGTATCGTATGTGGTCGTATTAATGGATACATTGTTGACTGCTTTTTCCATACGACAATCAACTCCTTCTATGATCAGACGAGCATCATGGCGGCACAGTACATCTCTACCCAAGAGGACTTTCTCGGTTATCATATTATCGTTAACGATCAGCAATTCAGATTTGAAGACATTGTCATCAAAACAGATTTCGGCTTCGATTTTGTTGGTACAAATAAATGTTCCACCCGCAAATCCATTCAATGTAACTGAGCACTTTTTGACATCAGCCAGATTGTTGGCAAAAGATTTCCGTATCAATGTATGGCTACTTCCAGGATCGATGAAAGCTGACGTTGGAACATTATTAACTTTGATGTCCTTGACGATGTCATTTTTCACATTCAATACGGTTCCTTTGATATCGTTGACGGATTCAGATTGACGCTTTTTGTGCGGGCAATTCGGCGTCTGATGAGAAGTTCGGCCGCATCCACTGCATCTCTCTTTTTGTTGTGGTTCCGGACATTTGATGGAATAGTGTCCAAACTTACCGCAATTGAAGCACTTAACATTCAGGTTTCTGTCATCATTTGGTTTCTTCAACGTCTTGGATGAATCTTCTGTGGATTTTCTCCTGGCTTTAGAGGTGTCTGCTATATTATGGAACGATTTTATTGCCACAGGTACTCTGATTTCGTTGTGCATACAGAAATTAATTATGTCGCGTAATAGTTCACTGCACATGCTATAATTATTTGAGATTTTCTTTCGCAGCTCTGGATCATTTATTCCGTTAATGATATGACGAGCGATAGCCGAGTCAGGTAAACCTCCCTTTTTCCCTAAGGCCAACATTTTATAATAAAACTCTTGCGGAGATTCGTTGTACATGCGTGTCGTACGTGCCATTTTAATATGAACATCCGCAACATTTTCCATGTACGGAAAATCTGTTAAAAATTTGGAAACAAATTGTTGCCAAGAAACGAAAATTTCGCCGAGAGAATCGACCCAATACTTAGCAGCACCCTGCATTTTTTGCTGTACTGCGAAAATCACCGTCTGGTCATCCCATCTATACGCATTCTTTAAAGACTCTACTCTTTTTATAAATTGAAATGAATCCAAAGATTCCCCTGAGGTAGGATTGAATTCCGGCAAAAGAGCAACGACATCCCTAACACTACCGTATGGATTAAACGATTGTAAATGAGACCCGTATTGCGTTTGCGAATACATAGGATCGTGAGCGGTTGTTTCACTTGTAGCGGCAATAAAAGGTAAATGTGTATTTGTGGTTGTTGGCGGCATGAAAATTTCACCGTTGCACATTTGCACTTGACTCGTATTTGTACCATAAAATGGCGGAGCATAAGTGTTGGTGCATGTCGTGGGGAACCCATACGAACGATACGACTGTGACGATGTTGCCGGTAAGTACGTTGGGCATGCTCTTACGGGATTAGCGGAACATGCTGCCGTTGTATTAAAATGCTGAGATAACGTGTTCATCTTTGATAACGGGCTGTGCATATCGGTGCTTCTAGAAGAAACTTGCTGGGCAGTAGACGATGCGTTCGTAGAAATCTGTGGAAGAGAACTCATTGCTGTATTAACGTTTTGCAATTTTAAATCAGCTACCGCCTTTTTAAGAACCCTAATTTGTTCCTCCAAATCTTTCAAAGTATCGCCTTTCTGCACAGCAACCTCCGATGGTTTTTCTGCTATAGCTCCTTCCGTTAGCGCAGCAAGTACTTCGTTAACTGTCTCCGATTTTTCCGATGTCTGGACAACTGGAACAGGAACCCTTCTTCCAGAACGCGTGCAGATACCAAATTCGTTTGAGACGTTGTCTTCGTCGTTTTCTAATTCCATTTTAAACGCTTTTGTTTGTGAGTAATCCCACTTCTGAGAATTTGTCAGCACTCTCGTGTGCCAAGGAAACAAACGCACTCCACTCTTGTCAAACAACGACTGATTTTTATTGTCTTTACTTTAGCATTAGATGTATATCATACAAGAATAGAAGCAAAACGAAATTATAAAGAAAAAGGAATTCACAAAAATACGGAGCAAAAGAAATAAGAAATAAAGAGAATGTAATTCACAAATGGGAATCTAAAAAAACTGAGGAAAGAGAATGTAAATGCAATATAAAAAAAAAGAGAAAAAGCGTACACGTCACACTTGATATATAAAGTTCTTTTTACCTAATAGTTCCAACATGGCCCCAGACTAGATATGAGAGTCAGACCAAAGGCAGTAAAATAAAGGGTGACCCATCTAGTGGTTTCTTTTTAAATTATAGGTTATTTTGCCACTGACGGTTTCCCGCTTGAACATAGTAACATAGCCCCCGCGGAATAAAATGAGTCGGATTACGCTTGAATAACGTTTGGAAATATTGAAAACTTATTTCCAAAATGAGTGCTACGTAGCCCAAACAGTGCGTTTTTGGAAAAGAAGTTTTGGCCGAAATGAAGCTCCCACTGCGCTGTACGCAAGTTTGTTGAAAAAGTTCGCGAGACTCTTAACAACACGCATGGTCCCCGTACGGGGCGCCTAGACTAGAATGTGGCTGCTGTAGCTAAGAGTGTGAGACTCAATTCACGAACATCAACTCGACATCGATCTCAACAGCTCAACATTTCACCCACTAGCCTGAGGAGAATTCTGCGCAAAGATCTTGGATTATTCACTTTCATCCGCTTCGTTATCGCTTCGCAGTTTGGGCCTAAGAGCAGCTTGAATTGGACAACGATTTTGGGTGAAAAATCTGCTTTTCTGACGAAGCGCATTTTCATCTGGGCGCTACGTTAAAAAAACAAAATTGCTTCATCTGGGGCTCGGAAAAACCGCACGTTATTGACGAGAAGCCAATGCATGCATAGAGAGTGACAGTTTGGTGCGGATTGTGGAGTGGTGGCATCATTGGACCAGTTTTCTTCGAAAATGAGGCTGGGAACAACGTTTCGGTCAACGGTGGGCGTTACAAATCCATGTTAACCCACTTTATTTTTTTTACTGAAATTGAAGACATGGATTTGGACGACCTCTGGTTCATGTAGGATTGTAGGACATGACACAATCGATCTTTTGCGCACCAAATTCCCAATTCGTGTTACCAGCCGTCTTGGCGATGTCAGTTGGCCGCCTCGGAGCTGCGATTTGACCCCTTTGGGCTTTTTTTTGTGGGCAACCGTGAAGGCCAACAATCCGGAAACGATTCAAGCACTTAAGGCCATTATCATCAAAGCAATTCGTGAGCTACAGCCCCAAACCATCAACAAGGCAAAGCTAGCTACTACAAAGCTAGCCGAGGCAGCCACTTGAACGACGTTGTATTCCATAATTAATGGGAATGTTTGCTTTTACTAGTAAAGCCATAACACATGGAAAAAAAAAAAATTGTGTTTATTTTATTGCATTTTCAAAAAGAAACTTGCCTTGTATAGGTATAAAATCATTTTTATAAAAATAGAATGCTTTGACTTTGCTTGTTTAAATTTTAGGTTTGTCTCCGCTATTTGCTCAGAAAAATATTTTAAAATATAATTTTTTTAATAATGCAAAAGACACAAGTTCGGGATCGGTACACTAATCTTACGAAATTTTTAGTTATTAGCGTGGAAACACGTTAATGTTAGTTAATATTTGTTCCATTTGACTTAACAAAATATGGAGTTAAGTCTTGGCTTCAAAGAAGATTTCTGTTTTTAGACATTTTAAATACCCACGAGATCAGGGGTGGGATTCTGTAAAAAACGAAACGAAAAAACGATCGTTGTCGTCTTACATAATCTGGCCCCAGGATTTAATAAGTTTTCGCAAATTGTGTTAAATGTATAGCTCATCTTACTCATGAGATATTGCCTCCGGTTTTGCAAATAAATAACTCAGCTATATAAAAGACGGTTACATTATAACTATGGTGTGGAAACACATAGCTCTGAAGCTCCATTGAAGATTTTCGACCTTCTTCAGTGAAAGACCGTTGTTGTAATTGTTGCTCAATAATATCTACGCATATACCTGCTCTACAAGTATAAATATCTAGTATCTCAGCTTCCAAATAATTTCATCTTTCTTAAAATTTGTTTATAAAATTCCTTTGTTAATTCAAATTAAAAAAATGCTATCAACTGAAATCCATTCTCTCAGAAAACAAAAAGCTTAAACTCGTTACACATTTTCCCGAAAACAAATCCTGCGACAAAAATTTGTATACCAAAGAGTATATGAAATCGATACCCGCATCGTGCCAGTAAGTGTTATCTACCAAATATTAACGTCCGCCTTTTCCATCAAAATGTATTGGCCTACCACTTCTGGTACTAGCAAATATATACCTACAGAAGGGCTCTCAAAGGAAAAAATTAAATCCGACATATATACTCATGTAATATCATACTCAGTTCCAACATATTGTACAAAAGCAGATATGTATCTACAACATATGTACAGTACACACTGTCCAAATAAGAATCCTCAAGGCAGACATTCTGTTACGTTAGCATCCTCTCCATAACGTGGCCAAGTTTATTGATGCTAAAGTGCGTAGAAGTCTTCTTCATTTTACTGCGAAGGAGTGATATTCATTGTGCCTCCTACTTTATTGCGTTATAAGGGGCATGATATCATCAACGAGTTTTTTCTTTGATAGTGACGTAATCGGTTTTGTCAACTCTTTCCACAGCAGTAACTCCTATTTTAGATAAAAGAAAAAAAAAAAAGGGGAATAAATTAATTGGCGTCAACTTGTGTATCCTCAGCGTCGCGCCATTGCAGGACTTAATTTATGCGAATGGAGTAATGGAAAATGTGCTTAGCCTACGAATGACAGAACGCAAATGGCGACAGCACTCCAGAAAGACAACTCGAGATGAAGTTGATTTAAAAGAAAAAAATTTGTGACCTTACTTCAAATAGTACATAAAATATGTAGGTAAGTATGTTCAAGCTTTTAGGTAAAACTTCCTATCGAGTGTCTCAATTACAATGACGACAGATAGATTATAGATATCTACCTAAGTCTGATCAAGCAGTGAAAAGTGTGGACGAATTTTGTAGTGTCATTGATTCATCTGACATATAATTCGTCTCGTCCTCATTTTTAGACACCTGCTTAAATGCGCCGGCCAATGCTTGGTTAGGCTCCATGAAATTAGGCAAAAAAAAAAAAAAAAAAAAATGAAAAAAGGCCCCAAACATTATATAGTAAGCAACGACAACGTTTTTTCATTGTTTTGGGGCCTTGTTTCATTAATAATTTGAGGAAAAATTGAATTTTTTTTTGTAATTATGCCCCAATTTAAAATCGATTCTAAATATTAAGTCCTTATTAAGAAATATCACCCCAAAAAAAAATGAAAAATTGCCCAAAAGAGTGAAAAATGGGCCCAAACTCAATGAAAAACGCGAATTACAACAAATATTCAAGAAAAAGTAAAAATCTGTTTGTAACTGCTTGTAAAATTTTAGCTTTAGAAAATTTGATGAAATAAAAGTTGAAAATTCGCGGAATATTAAATTATTAAAAGTTATTTCAAAAACTGAGTTGGCATCAGTCGTCTAAGATGGCTGGGAGATGTAGAGCGAATGGACGCCAACGCTCCGGCGTGAAGATGAAGAGTCTTCGATTCCAACCCGGAGATCCAACGCAGTAGAGGAAGACCTCGCCTTAGGTGGCGCGAACAAGTGGAAGGGGACCTCAACCAACTTGGAGTGCGCAACTGGAGGCGGTTAGCCTAAGATCGGGCTAACTGGAGAGGCGTGTTGGTTGAGGCTCGGCCCAGCTCCACCCCAGACTGTAGCGCCATCTATGTAAGTAAGTAAAATCTGACTTTAAGCTTTAGAAAATTTGAGAAAATAAAAGCTAAAAATTCGCGCGAATTAAGAAAATTCGAGTTAAGAATTCGCGTGCACTTTCGACACTAAACTGATCGATGTGTACTCACAAATTCAATTGTCAGTAAGTTATTTACTCATTGAAACCTGTAACGCCCTGCCCTTGTAGCAACGGTATAATTCGCGTTTCTTCTAGTAGATTTTTGTTTTGATACCAAAATAAAAAAATGAAAAATTATTTTCAAACAATTTCCATTAAATGAAAAATCACCCCAATAAAAAAATGCCAAAAGGCCCAAAAACAATGAAAATACCTTCAAATTTCATAATATTTTTTTTTTTTTTTGCCAATCATATCATTTTTTGGGGCAATTTTTCATAAATGTAATGAGGCCATTTTTCATTATGTAATATTTCCCCAATTTGTGGGGCTTTTTTTTTTTCTTGGGCCTTTTTTCATTGGGGCATAATTTCATGGAGCCGCTTGGTGACCCTATGCTCTCATAGAAGAGAAGCCGTACAGCGGTTACTTTATTTTGTTTTGGTATGAAATGTCACAGAAGAATCTGCTACATTTTGGTAATCTATAAATAACGTGTAGCATTTGCATTTTTTAAACCCCAATACATTAATAAATTACTAAAATCTAAATATTAGAAAACTTTCCAATTTCCATTCCAAAATTAATTGGAAAATTTGGCTCATCTATCTTTACGCAGTACATTTACTAAATTGCATATTCATGATGTGCTGTTCTTCAAAATATTCCTCGGAGGTAAAAGTTTGTTTCATTAACTTGAATGACATCTTAACTGCGTTCTGAAAAATTGGAAATTCAAACAAAGAAGCATTACGTGCGGACTGCTTGAACGATAGACGATGAACATTTACAAGAACATTGACAATTGGAGTGTCCACTGCCCTTTGTCGTTCGCTAAGTAACCTCATTCCGTATTCCAAAGAAGATTTCAATTTAATATATGCATTCGGTGTAATCCGCTGTAAGACTTTTCAGCGCACTATGCTATCAATTTTCTTTGTACACATCACCACTAGCAGTTTCTGAGCTGTTAAGGACAATGCTCCGTGAATTCTGCAAATCTGATAAAAATTCAAAGGACAAATTATGATTGTGGACAAATGTCTTCAGTTTGTTGGGAAAATTGAATTGAAAATTGAATGCGTTTTGAAGTTTGACTTTTTTTTTAACATCTGACAAAGGAGTCAATTTTAATATTTCTTGCAGTTCTTTAAAATATGTTAACGCGGATAATATTGCAATTATGACGTCAAAATTGGTCCTTTTTATTTAACAATTTCTTTTTGTTTGTTAATAAAATGTTGCAGTTTGTAAAATCTGTTTGGGATTGCTTTTTTATTTTTACAGATCTTTTAAACAAAAAACAATGTCATCCTCATCATCTTTTCACTTCCATTCACAACGAAAAATTAATTGCATTATCCGGAAACGAAAAATTAAAGTTGAAGTTGCATGACGCAGAACAAATACTATAGGTCAAAAGCGCCCTCAGATTCGCTGGTATTTTAACATAAATGTCCTTATTGCTTTTAACTCCCATAGGCAAGTCTAACTTTTATCCATCCCAGCTAAACTGAGAAGAAAGTTTCTCAATTAGATTAGAGCAGCAGGCTAGGACTAACTACAACTATGGGTGAGGTCCCCTTTAAAAAGTCAACTCCAGTTTTATGTGAGAAAGTTAAAATTAATCTTTTTTTTTTAAGATGTTAATATTTAATCGAGCAGAAGGTCGTAGGTTAACGCTTCTGTGAATTGTGATTGAATTTGTTTGGAAGTCCTTTTTCACGTCAGAATTTTACCAAGTATGAAAATAGTACTCTATACTCACTCACAATAATTAAAAACTCCAATAGATTTTTAAGCATTCACTCAATAACTGGAAATTATTTAAAATCACAATTGAACATTCGATGGATAGGTACTTGGCCCACAACAAACACAGTCCATTTGGTAATCACAATCTTGATGAAAACAATTTTCCCACATGGTCGAATGTCCTGCAATTTATTGGTGTTCGGAGAAAATTGGTAAAATGCAAATTTACTGGCGACTTTACTCCTGCAGACAATGTGCAGGTGGCCCATAGTATATTGCTGCAATTTTTCCCATTAATATTGCATACGTGTAGGTTGACTTTTGTCCTGAAACCTGATCTTACTACAGAGGGCGATTGCATGTCTGAATCTGAGACTGAGACTGAACTCCACAGGCAGTGTATGCACCAACAGTGGAATAATTGCGTAGTTGGGTATGTAAATTGGATGAATCAGCACTGAACAAGATAACCTGCTGGCAATCTGAAATCCATTGTCGTTTGTCTTCGTTGATACGGGCGGCATTATGAAGGCAATATAGGCTTCGATTTAAATGGTAAATGGTTCGATTTTCTATTTTCAGATTGCAGATGGCTTTGCTGGACGAAGAGAACTATCTAAAAATGTATGTCTATTATATACAATGAATTCTGAATAAAAACTCACTTTTTCATAAAAAAAAAGTAAAAAATGTTTTATTGGGGAGCAGGAGGAGTGCTGCCAGATATTTTCACCAGAAATCGTAATTACCAGCTTTCAAAATTTTGGAAATACGATTTTTTTGGATAAAAAAAAATAAAGAACAAAACATTAACATTTTTCGAAACATTACATTTTTAATTTATTAAATAAGAAAAAAAAAACTTGTATGTATACTACTTTAATCTAACTACAGTACATATACATACTTCAATTAAATTGATTCAAAATGCTGCTATTTATATTCAAATTGTAGCAAGAAACCTCTTGCATTCTTAGTATAATTCTTTGGTATGAAAAAATTCCTTGCAAGGTTTCTGTGGCCAACGAATTTCTTGTTTTCGTTTTATTTAGGTTAACCGCCGAAAATATACGTTCAACAGTAGCAGATGAATTTGGAAGTGATAAGACTTCAAAAATGAATTTTTGCATTAACGGAAATGCTAAATTTTCATTACCATGCTTTGTTTGTAAAACGTTTTTCCAAAAAACTGTTACATCTATCGAGGTTCGGAAAAAAGATTTTCAAAATTTAGGTTTCTTATCTCACGAAATTCGGCATCGGCTAGGCGTCTTGAATATCTTTATTTAGAATTAAATTTGGAAATCTTTTGAATAATGGATAAAAATAATCTACTTTTTTTTCAATTATGTTTAGTGGACTTACAAGGGTTAAACTTTGAAGCAATTGGTGTTTGAAGTCAAATCTTTTTAAGATTTGATAGCACTATATAGAAACCCAAGCAAGTCTGTTTGAATGTTTCAACATCGTTCCTGTTTAGTTTCAAAGAATCTTTCACATTTTTAGAAGATACATATTTGGAAAATTGCAAATGAATTTTTGTATTCGATAAACTTGAAAAATCTTGGAATTTTATGCTTTTTTAGCTCAAAAATCGTGGAATAAGTTTTAAGCCCTAAAATCGTAAAAATACGATAAATCGTGGAGGTGTATCGGAAATTGGCACCGGTGCCAATTTGCATTATTACTTAGCACATTGGCACCGGGTGCCAATTTCCGTTTTTCCACTAGGATTTCGGAAATTGGCACCTAAAAAAATGTTCTGAACTTTTTTCAACAAATATCAAAAAAATTGTTCAAGTTACCACAAACCATGTCCCATGAGTTGTATATATAAGAATAAAAACGTTGAAGATTAAAGTTTATTAATATATTATTAAAAAATGTCTAACTTCTAAAGAGAGAATTTGAACAAAGTATTTAGTTTATTATATTGGAAAATAGTGCAAATAAGTGGAGATTAATCCTGGAATAGGGAAACCGAAACTTTTTGGCTTATGCATCGTCTGCCTTTCGCAACCTAAATCAAAACCAGAAACCAGATGCAGTTGAATACAATGGCTTTTTTTTAAAAAAAGGCGAGCTCCTGCAAAGTGATAGAGATGGACTTGCTGATAAAAGAGACAATTTTATTACTGGCAAAAGGTGTAAAGGTGTAAGAATGTTGTGACTTCGATAAGTATTGATCCGTTAAGAGTGGATAATTGTTTTCAGATTTTGACCGTAGCTCGTTAGAAATCGGTATCTCGTCAATGTAGACCGTGAGTGAGCGGTATACGCGTTTGACCATGTGGTTTATGACCATGTTGTAATTGGTTTGTGATTGATATCGATACTGGACTGGTGGCGGATCCAATAGTGAATAAAAACTATTATTTAAATAGGGATGGTTTTTAAGCACATCAAAATTAATTTGCGCGCGCAAATTAATTTTGATGTGCTTAAAAATTGGGGGTGCCAATTTCCGATTTCCAGTGAGGATTCCGGAAATTGGCACCGGTGCCAATTTGCTATGTTACATAGGTAGGACATTGGCACCCGGTGCCAATTTCCGAAATTCACACTGGGAATCGGAAATTGGCACCCTAGGTGCCAATGTCCAGTAAATCATCGTGGAATCTGGCACCGCTCAGGAGCATAATAAATAAGGAGCGCAAACGTCAATCGGTCTCATCTCAGCAATTCGTGAGCAGGTTTTTCATTCATCATTCATTCAATTTCCAATGGCCCGCTTATCCATTAAGTGAGTCACGGATCTATGTTGCTCATGTGGACCTTCCATATAACTTCTAATTCTCCGCCATCGTATATAGTTATAGATCATCATGCTTGTCTTTTGCATTTGGCTTAAATTAAAAGGACCCAAAAGATTCAAGTAAGTAAGTAAAAGATTCAACTTTTATCTACAGAAATATTGAGATACGTTGTTTTTAATTGATTTCAACACCACCCACGTCTCAAATAATATCATCTTTGATGACTTGATTCAACGGTCTACTCGACATAACTAGCGACTCTGCCATAAACGGTTGACAACCTAACGAGATCTCCCTTGGACATCCCCGAGTCAAGCACGGGCTTCACCTAGGTCATTGGTTGGAAGAAAGTTGTTGACGTGTCTGTTACCTTCGGTTACCTTAGTGTCAAAGCAGGCAATGAGAGAGCTGACGAACTGGCGAGAAAGGGGTCTGCAATGGATCATGATAGAGCATACTACAGTCGATTCAGCCTCCACTCTGTAATCTCAGAGAACGTGTGGAAAATAAGATTCGTATGAAAACCAACAAGATGTGGAAGGAACTACATTTAAAGACCTGTGAAGTATCACGGTGGCTTTGGCCAGAATATGTCAGAAATCGGACCATCAAACTTCTACAGTTTGACAGGTCATCGCTGTCTAAGCTGGTAGGGGCTCTAATGTAACTAAGAAACCATACAATGAAATTAAATCTCAAAGATGACGATATATATAGAGGCTGAGAAGACGAAAAGGTCCATGAGGACACACCTTACATCCTCTATCACTGCCCGAGTCTCTGTTACTTGAGGAACTTGGAAGTCATTATACTTCCATGTCTTAAAATAACTTTCTGGTGTATAACTTTCCGACCTTTACAGGTTTTTTAAAGATATCAGATGGAGGAACAAAAAGCTAACCATCTCTAACACAAATCATTAATCCCCCTAAAAGGCATCACAATTGGTCCACAAGGAGTTAAGTGGGGTACATAGTAGGTTTCACCCTGCTCTACTTACCTAACCTACTTTCGGTTTCCGTTCATTAATGGATCGCTTTATCTATACTTGAGTGTAAAGAGATTCGAGGTTCGAAAGTTTATTTTATCGTTTTGTATATGCGAGTATCCCTAACCGAATCCTCATCAAACTTTAAAATATTTTCAAATTTGGTGATTTTTTTTACGAGCAATTGTCTGTCACTACTTCACACTTTTCGCATCACTTGGTACTTTGCATTTCAATTTATTAGCAAAATGTCGTTTTTCAATAACTAAGGCAGACTTTTAAATAGTGCTAAGGGGATGAATAAAAATACAAATAAATTTATATTGAATTCGAAATGTATCGCGTCGCGCATAAATAAATTTCCTTCTATCGGCGAAAATTCGTCCGCAAAAAGAAAGAGATAATTCCCTTACAGATGTGACTGTCATCGATTGTGCTTTCGCTTGCCCCTTACAGAGAACTAATTTTGGACAAAAGCCGACACAAAACCAAACGAGACGCCTGCCGCCACCGATGACAGGAACCACAAAACAAAAGTTAGAGCATTTATTGATTCTGTTTGTTTGGAACGTGCCGGGTGCCTGGTATCTAGTTTCAGGAATTAACGGTGCAGAAGATGTTTTATGTAATTTTTTTTGGTGCGCGAAAAAATTCACAATTTCATTGTCCTACAAGGACTATTTTTTTTTGCTACATTTTTTTTTGTTCGGGTCAATTGAAATAAATTTAATGATGCCACCGGCAAGGTAATTATTCACAAACAAAAGTATGTATTAGTTTTGCCTATTCGGAAGCCGTTGTCGACCACCTGTGATGAGATAATTTTCGATTTTGACTTTCATTGGAAAATATGACGGTTTTTAAATTAGCTTTGTGTAAATGTACATAGATTGAAATTCAATTGATTAACCAGGCGGAAAGTCGTTAGCGTTAATTTGTGGGATTATGCAGGAGTTGGTGTAATGAGATTTGTGTTTACAATTAGGTTTTTTTTTTGCTGTCTTTTAAAGCTTTTGTGATTGACTGCATTTGTTTAGGGGCGAGAGCGAATTGAATATTTATGAAGAAGCATTTTTCTTGGGGTTGAAAAATAATTATTTTCTTGCTCACGAAGTGTCGAATGATACTTTCCCGAGGAAAGAGCAAATATTTTCCTTCGCATTAATGCACTTTCTTGCATAGTGTCTACGAGTCTGTAGGATACTAATTCTAAAGATGTTTTTCAGTGAAAGGAGATGACTAAAATTGCTTTTGTAAGTTTGCACATACAATTCATTCTGAGTAACTCAGTTATGGCCCCGTTTACGGTTTTAAATGAGGTAAACAGACAAGTCATTATAGGGAGAGGTTTTAATTTGCAATTTCGCGGACTGTCAACATCAGATGTGTATAGTACTTTAGGTACTTTGTTCAGGGGAATTAAGTATAAGTGGGTATCTTATTTTCAATGGATTTAGTTACTTATGTATAATAGTTTCCTTTTTAATTGGTAAAGCAAGCAGAATAAGTAGGGTCCATTTTGACAAGACAGATTGCACAAGAGTCTTTGCGTTTCATTAAATTTATTTTTATATTGAATCTTTTATATTGTACTTAAGTTAAATTCTATATAAGTTAAGAGGTAATTTATTTAAGTTTAAGGAATAATTTATTTATTGGGTTTGATAATTATAATTATAAATTAAAATAAAATCTATATATATATAAAAATGGTGGCAAAAATGTATAATAATTCATCAATTAAGAACGGCTAGACCGATTTGGCTCAAATTTCGTTTGAGTTGTTCGTAATTGCCAGGAGAAGTTTTTTACCAAAGAAAATTTTGGGAAACCTCCTGAAAAGTCGGGAAATCGGAAAAATCGAAAATTGATTATTTGTGTGCAATTGTTCCGGGATAGCTTTTCAAATGGAAAAATATAAAATTCTTAGTGGAAAACTCGGAAAATTCCGGAAAAACGCGAAAAATTTGAATTTGTTTCGACGAAATTTTTGCATTTTCTTTGATTCTGGCAACAATTTGGTCAAGATCTCAAAATGCGTTGGCTGTTGCATCCTCTGGCATTGCTGCCACATTCTTGGAAGGCGGTCGAATCGCACATTCCGCTTTGAAGCTGCCGATGAATCTTCTCACGGTTGACAAGCCAACGTGCACAATGACCAAGAATTCGGCGACAGCGAAATTGATGCGAGAGTGCAAAATGATCATTGATGGCGCATAAACGAGCTTAGGAGGCAGTTGACCGAACGAAACGATGAAGGATTTACTAGGTGATTCGAGACGATTTGGTGGTATTGCTCTCCGGAGATTTTCGTCAAACGCTTTCCGTCATCCCGAAATCAACTATTGCCGATGAACTTAATGCATGCCTAAAATCGTCGTCTTTGTGGCGTCATGTCAAGAAGTTGAAATCGACCACGAACATGAGAGTCGCATTGCAGAACGACGCATCGGCTGCTGTATTCTCGAGCCAACTGCTGACACTTGGCAATGACCAAATTCCCGTTGATGTTTTGACTGGCTTGATACAGTTCACGGAAAATTTTTGCGAGTTCATATCGTCGAAGAAGGAACTCACCAAAGTGTTCTCCGGCATTGAACAAAATTATAAAAATCTCGATTGGATTAGTGAACGGGTAATACTAGAAGCGAAGAATAAGGACGTCGATAGCTTGAATTTCATTATTCAAAGTCAAATCGCTGGAAAACTGCATTCGTACAAATCCGTTGACAGCGTGACCGACGAGGATGAAGCGACCAACTATCAGACGGAATTTTTGAACCCGCTTGATGTGCCAAGAACTCCACCGCATAATTTACAGCTGAAGGTGGGATCGATCATAATAATGATGTTGCGGAATCTAAATCATCCGAAAATGTGCAACGATATTCGGTTGTCCGTCGAGAAACTGATGAACAATGTGATTCAAGCGACGATCATCAAGGGCAAATTCAAAGGAGAGGAAGTCCTTATCACATACGAATTCCGATTATTCCAAATGATCTTCCATTCCAATTTAAGCGCCGGATTCAGTTCCCAGTTCGATTGGCTTTTGCGATGACAATCAATAAATCGCAAGGCCAATTTTTGGAAGTCTGTGGGATTAATCCCGTATTTCCCTCTTTTCGCACGGTCAGCTGTTCGCGTGTTGGCAAACCGTCTTCGTTGTTTGTTTTTGCGCCGGAAAACAAATCGAAAAACATTGTTTATCACATCGCTCTCTACTGATTTCGATTCCATTAAAATAAATCACATTGAAATTGGAACTAGCTATCTGTGTTTTATTATCACTCTGGAGTTTATCTGAAGGCGTTAAATTGGGGCGAGACGAAGTTCGCCGGGTCCACTAGTAAACTATACAAGTTAACAATGAAGCAGTTGGTGCTTATAAAAAAAATAGAGAAAAATAAAAAGAATATGCCAAAGGTCAGACATCTAAATAAAACTTTATCAACTGACTTAGTTCGCGAAGATTTCTGATATCCAAGGGAAGAGTGTTTCTAAGGGAAGACTGCTTCATTGTAAACTAAAACTTTGGTTGAATAGAAACAAAAGAAAACTCACAACAGGGTTGATCCTGATTTTTGAATGCCCGCCTCCCGTAACAGGAAGGCGTTGCCCATGACGACCAGCAGTGAATCTAAACCATCCTTAGACCCATTCAAATACACAAACAAAATTTCATTAAAATCGGTCCAGCCGTTTAGGAGGAGCTCGGTTTCAAACACGTACAGAAGAATTATATATACATTTTTAGAGGTATAGAACTTCCGATAGGGATAACTGTCAAACTAGCTGTCATACTAGTGAAGTTTGTTTAACTTTTTCTTCACTATACTTTGGTCAATCACCATGCAAAGACTTACACCAGAATAACGTTTACAAATCGTGGAAATTTATTTTCAAAATTCGCGAATGGGCTGAAAATCAACTGGAAGTTGAAACAGATTTTTATCGTTAAATCATGTTCAGCGATTAGGCTCATTTCTGGCTTGACGGAAATGTAAACAAGCAGAATTGACATTTTTGGAATGCGCGCAATCCTCATGAGATTCTTGAGGCTCCATTAAAAAATAAATAAATAAATAGGTGGCGCAACCGGCGGTAGACACCCTAGGCCTAGCTCCTTGCAACCATTCGTTTGTGTGGGTTTCTATTTCTGGGACGAATGGAAGGGACCTACAATTTTATGCCGAGTCCGAACGGCTGAATTGATAAGCTTTTTCATGACAGTTATACTCTCGGAAGTTTGTCAGACGTTCGCGAGAGGTGGCGCAGTAGAAAAAACCTTAAGATGTAATTTTGGTTTTTCCTGAGGCTCCATTACACCCTGGAAAAATCACTGTTTGGTGCGGCTTACATACCGAAGGAGACATCGGTCCGTTTGTCTTTAAATCCGAAGCTGGTGCCAACATTACCGTGAATGGCGAACGCTACAGGCAAACGGTTCTTGATTTTTATATTCCTCATGTCATTGTAAATCATTTGAAGGAGAGTTGGTTCCAACAAGACGGCTCAACATACCATACAGCGCGTGCGACCATGACTTTGTTGAGCCAAACGTTCGGTGACCGAAAGAAATGGACTTGTGAATTGGCCAATTCGTTCGTGTGATTTGACGCCTTTGGATTACTTTTTGTGGGTGTACGTCATATCACGGGACTATGCTGATAAACCAACAACGATTGATCACTTAAGTGCGAAATTGGACCGACAGGATGGAGTTCATAAGACGCAGCCGCGGAGGTCATATGTCAGAAATTATTTTTAAACATTAAATGCCATCATTTGTGAGCTAATAAAGCCAATATTGGTCATCCCATTAAATTTTTTGTGTTTTATTTTTAGAAAAAATTCTATACCTCTAAAATAACATCCTATATAAAGATTATTAGAAAACTTTTGTTCGACCATTTTTATTTTACTACGTTAATAATTTTGTTAGTCCAAATAACTTGTAGTTGTATGCTCTAAAATTTAAGTGCACAATTTTTGGAGATAAAAATAACAAACTGGAAATGCAGTGTCTTTTATTTTTATTCAATAGCATTACTATTTTCGAAATAGATATTACATATTTACATATTTAATTGGAAAAAGTTACAAAAATTGTATGTCCCGTCTTCAAACTCAACTTTGTTATAAAGGTTCTCTGCTAATCATTCATTTACAAGCGATAGCCATTGAATTCCTTATTGCGTATATTCGTCTACAGATGAGCCTACCCAGGATACGAGAAAGAAACATATTTCCTTGCCTATAAACCCTTATTTTATTTAATTTTAAATACAATGCAAGCACAAGCAGATTAACATTTTCAAAATATCTTTCTCTTTAATTGCCAAAAATACCATCGCTCTCTGCAGTAAACATACTCAAATTCTGATGTAATCAAATGGACAGGACATGGTGTGTACCATGACTTCCACCATCCAAAGGAATATAATGAAATTCATTAAAAAACATCTCTTCTCATTTTCATTATGATCCAGCACTGACATGACTTGCATTTGTATTTTAATTTTCTTTTATTTATGAACTTATGTATGTGGCTCATAACATAAATCCCCAGTGAATGTGCAAACACAATGAAAGCAACCAAAAGTTGAATAAGTTCACAACACAACGGATTAAGTGAATTATTACAATGCAAATGTAACGATTATATGGGTTTATGCAAATGTTGTGAATTGCTTTAAAATGGGCTAAAATAATTATTGCGACACGACATGTCGTATGTGACTGTATAAAAATATGGCATGTGTTAAGGATCATAATTTATGTGATAAATGAAATGTGTCTGTTGTGATTATATTTTCTTTTTTAAATTTTATTGCACAGTAGCCGTGTGTATTTTCCATGTTTTAAATCTGATGCAAATATGTATGTCCTTTTTAAAGCGCATTTTGGATACAAGATACGACTACGAGTAGATTTAGTTACAACTTTTGTGTAGAATGGCGATAAAAATAACATTTCTGTATATAAACCGATTTAATCCAACCGACACAGGATTATACGAAATTAGCTTCCCTCTTAATAGCTGGGAATTATAGGACGAACCTATTCTTCAGTTTCCCTTTTTCTCCGTTCACCTAGTGTAACTCACGATTCAGCCATGTCGCCTCCATTCCCGAAAGGACTTTCATAATTTTCTGGTAAGAGAAATTAAAAATTTACCAAGTATGTAATTTGTTTAACCACCCATTTCGTTGTATCTGTAGCCATTCAAGCGCCAACTGCATTAGGGATAAAATGGGTCATATGAAGTATAGCAGATTACTGGCATCACTGCGGGGGAACATTATGACACGACCAGCCCACATAATTAATGTCGGCTTTTGTATGCACGCATACTCCCCCAGAGTACGCTGAAATCATTGTAGTACCCCGTTTGGAGAGCTGCCAAGGTGTCCTTTTGTTGGACGAATAATGCCAATGTTGTATGTAGGTAGCTTTAAGTGGATTTTCTTGGCGAATTTGTGGAAATTGACCTTTTAGTCAAAGAAAATGGTCATATTTTGAATTTCAATTGGACAGAATGACTATTATATATTAAGATACTTTGACATACTAATAGCATTGCCTTTAGTCCATTCATGGGGGCGATGCTTATCAAATTAAATGACAATCTCTGTTTGGATATACCTACTTAATGTGCATGTCCTGTCCTTGACAGTCTTTTATTGAAAAAGAGTTGACTCTTGGTGCAACTTTAAGGAGAAAAATACCTCCCAATGGGATAGCAATTAAAGTTGTAACGACTAATTAATGACTGTGAATAGATTTATTTTACGGAGGAAAGACAAATCCCTATATAATGCCGCAACACCAAGGATGTCGTATATATCCTAATTTGATGGGCAAATCGTCTCGACTTTTTTAGGTACATCCAGAGAACCGTTCAAGGACCAAGTTAAGCCTGTAATGTATTCACTTAAGCACTTGTTTTAAATTAAATCGGTCTAGAATTTGTACACCTACGCACTATCATGGTAGACAGGATTATTATACTTTCAGATGGAATGATGTGAATCCTGTGAAGGTAAAGATATTTCAAGAAAATTCAAAATAAACATTAAATTAGTAGTTATGAGTTCCCTACACACATTTAGGGGTTTATGAAACAAAACAGAAAATTAGTTTTCATCCCACGTTTATCAAAGTCAAAGTCACATCAATTTTAGCCCTTGGGATGGGTCAGTCCTTGACACATTTGAGACGGAAGAAGATAACCCTTAAAACGCTTTTGAATGAACGAGTTCTTGCCATTATTATGACATATGTCAAGAAGAGATGCGACTGGATCAACTGTACGATTGGTAAACATTTCACTACTCGTAAAAGTTGATACTCAAATAGGTATCAATTCATTTCTTCACGAAGTACTAAGCTGAATTTGGTACCGAGTATTAGTTAGTACTCGGTATTAGCTGGACCTTCAAAATCGGCAGTCTAACGTCGTTAGTACCTGAATTAGATCGATTTCATTACTTCAGCTCTTGCCTATTTTTGTGGAAAAAGTAAATACATAGTAGGTTTAAGTGTAATGAAGATTAGAAAATGGATTGCATTTTTGATAGGGATAATTGGTTCAACCATTTCGATGTCGACATTGAGAACGGGAATGGTGAAGAAGGGTGGCAATCGTCGATCGACCATATTATGCTACAATGGAATACCTACCTGGGACCTACCAGATATACCAGAATACCTACCAGAATGGACGATTTTCGCCGATTTCTGTTGTCCAGAACCACGTTTTTGTAGTGGACGAATTGCAGCACCCACACTCACGGTTAACATTTTTTTATATACTTTCAGTTTTCGTCGGTAATCCTTTTTATTCACGATTTTACCAGTAATTGTTAAATATTGCCTGAGCAGCAATTGCTGATCAGATCCGCAACATTGGCAGAACAGGAGATGGCCGCTGCTGCATTTTATCGCTTTGCATAGTCTCCACGGACAATCGTGTAATCTACCGCACTCATGTTAAATTGCAATAATAGAAACAGAAAAACAACCAATCATATACGCTATCATAACTATCCCATGCTGGGTGGATACCCCTATACACAACATATTTTACAATAGGAAAGCAACAAAAATATGAAAAAAAAAATACTTGCTCTTATGAAAAAAATCAGTCATCCTGCAAAATGTTTGACACCCAATGTAATGAGCATAAAAATGTCACCGTTATGACATTTCATAGTTAAAAATGGGTACTAGACCAGTTTTAGACGTATTAGTCGTTAGTACGATTGATAAATTTAGCTCCGGTACTAGCAATGTGAAGAAATACAAAAGTACTAACTTTTCGTTAGTACCGAGTATCAGAGCTAGTACCAGGTCTAGCTAGACCGGGTACTAGTAGTCATGTGAAGAAATCGGCCGAGTAACTCATTCATGTAGCTACCAAGATTTCTATTTCTTATGTGGCAGAGAACTGGGTAATCCCAAATAAAGTGTGGAGTGTCCTTTTGTACCTCCTCGTCACCGCATTCTCTACACAGGTCAACTGTGCTGATTCTCATTGCCTTAAACCTTGATATGGTATTTAAGCTTCACCATCAAGCCTTACACAGACGTTGCTTCCTACAGGTAACAACTTTTTTAAGCAGATTATTTATTCTTGATGTACATTGCGTGTGATGTGCGATTGATTGACATCAGGCTTCTCAATAAATCATAATGGCAGTTTAAGCTATAAGGCTTACAAATTTACATTCAACATTTAGTTTCTCATTTTTAAATTCTGAATATCTTCTGCAACCGTTTATATGTTAAAGCTGTTTGCAAAGCAAGCAATCCCAACCGGCTTCACTTATTTCAGCAGCCCCACAAAAAATACTAAACACTTCCACAAACAAGTAACAACTTTAAGGATTTTCCTAGAAACCTCTTAAATGCGATAGGGAAACTGTGTCGCTGTAATATCTAGGTCAACACTATCAAACGTCGATTGGCAAATATTTGAGTCAAACAGTGTTGGTTCCGCATAAACAAATAACCACGCTTTTTCTATGTCCTCCGTGAAGTATATTGAATGTACTAAATCCCTCCCCAATACTCAAGAGCGTATACTCTGCTTCAACGATTCGTATAAATCGTACTTCCGGCGTATGGACATGATATTCCTTCTTTTGCCACAAATTCAGTTGACTTCTATAAATATTTGAAAATAGACACACTTCTAATATCAGGTCATCGGAATGCCAAGTGATTTAGAGCAGCTTTCACTATCCGTATGCGTATTCTATGTAATCGGATACGGATACTCTTATTTAGTATCCTTTTGCTCAATGGAAAACATGGTTGCTGGAATATTTATTGATTTTTTTATTAGCGCTGCGGCGGAGTGTTAGTATAGGTGGGCACTGTATGAGTAAAGGATTAGTTTCAATACGCAATTGCGCTATAATCACAAGTCATTCATAACCAGTACAATGTCCATCCAAGTTGTTGGCCACGAAAACTTCACAATCCACGAATTTTCCCTTTCAAGAAACTGAATTTAATTATGTGAAAAGCGATAATTTATTCAACCAGAATGGCACTTCGTTAACTTCCAATAAAGCCATGCAGTGTCGTGCGAAAGTTCTTCTGCTTTACAAGTACCATTAGACCACCTTGCCAATTGAGTCAGCATAGTGCCAGTGAAAAGCAGTTTGGCCTCTTTGGCTGTAGTATGTCTCATCAAAAAGTCGAAAACTTTCCAAATTAAATTCCTCAATTACGGCTCAAAATAGTACTACCAAGCAAAATCTGAAATTTGTTTTGTTTTTAAAGTAGAAAGTTACGCGACAAATATCAAATTACGAGAGAGAAAATGTCCTCCTGCATAGAATTTAGTGTGTCACTGGGTGGAAATTAGAGTCCATTCGAAGTAGGTAGTGTGCCGCACGAAGCTTTATTTCCAGAGGATTGAATTTCAAGATAACAAAAGTTATTTTTTAATTTTTTCGGCATTTGTAGTAATTGTGAGCTAATGTGAGCAACACCAATGCGGCTAAATTCATAAAAAGGACGTCCACTACAATTTTATATCCATCAATCATGTCGTCTAAATTAGTCAACAAGTTCGTGCTTAGCACATGCTAACAACATACCCAGTCCGTGTTGTGGACGTGCACGAGGCGATTAACTTTCGAACCACATCAGTTAATCTATGTCACGCAAGGGGAAATATTTTTCGCATGCATCACTCGTCGAATGGATAATTTTTGCATCAAAAATTCACCGCATAGTTAGAATTTATTATATGAAAAATAAGGCTTATACAAAACATTCCAAGCCTTGAAGTTTTCTGTTTTATCGGTTTTTTTGAAACCCTTTCTCTTCCGATTCAGTGTAATAACTTTTAGTGTCGGGGCTACATTTTTCGAACTCACAATTTCGAAAATGTCCATACAATTTGTGGATGAAGAGAAATACTGTTTTATGCCTTAAAATGTTAAAAAATATTCCTTTTATTTTGTATTAGCAGTACTCGCCTGACTTTTGCCCGTGCCCAGGAATTGTATTGCTTAAATATGTTCTTTTCTATTAGGACCATTCTGATCAATGTTCTAAATTGAGTACCTCAGTGTCGAGAAATAGCGTTTGCGGTTGTTTTTTAATTGGGAAGCACCGCACCCATTTGCCCGAGATCCTGCCAATAGTTTATTAAATGCTTTCTAAAGAAAAATTTCTAGGCTAAAAATGTCATATCAAGATTTGAGTGTAATTTTGAGATTTGGGCGCTTAGCGTCATCTATTGGAAAACTTGAAAACTTTTGATCAAAGTCATTGTGTAAGTTTCAGCTCAATCGACCGACTATTTTCAATGTTTTTTGTTTGTAGGGGAGTTGCCACACCCATTAAAGTTCCAATTTTCGGTTCCGTAGTGTATCTACCTAATTCAATACGAAAAAAATTAATACGAATCCCCATGCAAATCGGATGATGTTCAGAAGAGTTATGCGCGTACAAACGACACACTTTTCATTTTTTATAGACATAGATTGATTGAAAATTATTTGAGTAATAGCCAGTTAAAGGCAGTAAGGTCAGACAAAAATACATTTCGTTCAAAATGGTCCCCAAATGAACGTATATTTCGAAATCCGTGATTCATGCGAAGCAATTGGAACTGTGTCCATCCACATTTTGATAGATTTTGCGGAGAGTCTTGTAATTGTAAATGCGTCGCACGTTTGGTGAATGGGCCGAAAGTAATCTTTGAACACAACCATAACCATCCACATGGATGGATTAAAAATGGAACGTCTCTGACTATCCAGTTCAATCAGACTTTTGGACTACAGCAGCGTATTCCAAGCAGAGGTAATGGCAGCGGCAACAGCTGCTGCTAAAGTTGATGAGCTGGCAAGAAAAGGGTCCTCCCTTGAACTAAACCAGGCCGACACCACAGTAATGATTCTGACGATTGGGAACAAAATACTAATGACGACAAATGAAAGATGGAGCAAGCTTGACTCCTGTGGAATAACCAAGAAAATGTGGCCAATCTATAACAAACAGAAAACTGAAAAAATCTTACAATAATTAAAAAAGAAATCATTGTCCTCGATGTGGGTATTATCACCGGACACAATATGCTGAAATATGATACCAAGAAAATGCGGTGATGAGGCGAGGTGCATTAGAACACTCCACACTTTCTTTGTCACTACCCAGCGCACTCCCACATAAGAAATATAATCCTTGGTAGTTAATTCTTGGAGGTTTTAGAAGAACTTTCAGACAGGTCCATTATTGTCTTTAAATTTGTAAATAAGTACATCAAGATGGTTTGCCTATCGGTAGGTTTTTCAAAGGTTTCCAATGTGTGGGAGTCATAAACCCCTACATTGATCTAAGTGTGGCATGTACAGGTTTCTCCTGTCTTGCCTACGCACTAACCTAACTTAATATGGTGTCCATTGTAGTCAAGTTAGAAGCCTGAAGATTCGTCTTTCAGATTTCGCTTTAGCAAAGCTGGCGCTCGTATGACCAAATGCGTACTCATTATTGGCATCAACACGGCACAAGTTGGAAATTTGTTCCGCCATTGGTGCTTCGTTTACTAAAAGGCATTTAGTTGTAGTATTATCAAATAGGTATTGTTTTTAAATATTTTCTTCGCGCTAAACACAGTTTACACCCAGAGCTACATTCGACATCTTTAATTGTTATATTTCGGCATTATATTCAGATTCATCCCTATTCCCTTTGGCGTTTGTTGTAAACGACTCGTATTTCACTTCGTTTTTTAGTCAGTGTGTATAACTTTTTTGAGACAAATGAATTGAAATGATGGTGAATATATAGAAAAGGAAATAAAATTGTTAACAAAAGTTAAAAAAAAATCTGAACAGCATTTAAAACGACACAAAACATGAGTCGTATACCGCAAACGCCAACGGGAATAGGGGTGATTGACTCAAAGCTGATATAGCACAGAGCAATGAAAATGTATAGGCTATTAGGCTACACAGTCCAGTCTAATTCTAGTATTAAGAGCGTTTCATATTCATTAAGATAGAACTATTATTTAAATTTTCTCCAATTTGTTCTGTCCTTGTAAAGGGTTTTAAGCAAAGTCTTGGAGCTGCAGTGTCCTTGTTTCATATAGAAGACGGAATAATTTTATTGTCCTTCTAACCTGAAAGCCATATTCTAAAAAAATTATGTTTAAATAAATATTTTACAATCCCAAATTTAGGATGTCTTGTCTATGTACAACTTCCAATGCCCAGAAAGTGTCAATAAATTCAAACTCGTAACATATCAGCTGTCTAATTTTGTTTTGTCGGTATTAATTTCACAAATAGGTAGGTACTCTGTGGGATGTGAAATTTTTGTCAGCTTCTCTTACTCTGAAGAATACTTTCAATTCTACAACAAAAGTTATAGTTCCCTTGTAACCGCACAACTTGAATACATCTTCTCTCTAAACATTTAAGGAATGCTTCAAACTGTACTAAACTTTACTACCCCAACAACTTCTAAACTCAAGGTATATTCCGATCTACTGTGTAACTTTAGATACCCCCTGAGTGATGGTCCCCGAAAAAAAAAAAAATTATTTATTTTGCAACAGTCATGCAACATGGACTACGTGGTCTTATGACGTTTAAATTTTCAATTTATTTTACCCTCATTTAGAAAATATCGCGCAATCATATTCTCCAATCCACAGTAGTATTATCCAGCTACAATAGCGGTCGATGAACAAACAAATAGGCAACCGGCGATGCTCGCATGAATGCAATACAAATTGAATATCGGTTTACAAAGCATCACGTTTTCCTTGTTGCAGATTTATTTATCGATTTGTATTGAGAGCCTGTAAGGAGCACGATTTCGACCACCATGAAAGTTTTTGTTAGAGGTAAGCGAAATTGTTTATTTTGTCCAAAGCCTTGGAAATGATGAGGGGATACCCCAATCTATAGGTGAATTGTAAAGCTTCAATGGGAGGTCATTTGGTCAGGGTTGGCTCATGTGGCGCCCTTCGCGAATTTTAATTTAGATTTTCAACTTCGCATGGCAGATATTCAGAGTGAGTATACATTTCACGAGTTAATAGCTAAGAAAAATGACGTTAATATAATTGGATATTAAAGAAAATAAAAATAAATATCTAGCTGACGCAACAGGTCCGTATAGGAACCCTAGGCCTAGCTTCTCACAACCATTCGTTTGTGTGAGTTTTATTTTTGGGACGAATGTAAGGGACCTAAAATTTTATGTCGAGTCCAAATGGCAGAATTGTGAAGCTTTATTATGACATTTATACTCTCGGATGCTTTTAGAAAAACAACGCTGCACATCGTGAAGGTTAGGTTAGGTTAGGTTGAATAGGGTGTGAGTTCATCACATTGGACTAAGCACCATATTGGACCTATCGCCATCCCTGGGGAACCTTAACGGTCAAATAACCTAAACCACTTCACCCAAACAATTAATTTACCTACAGAACCTGAAAATTGCTTCAATTTTGTTTGCGAGGCTAACCTCCTCCAAATGGTCGAAGAAGTACCTACCAAGGTATTTCCTCCTGTACCGAGCAATAGCTTGACATTCACAGAGGAGATGAGTTATATCCTCTGTGACCTGTAAGTCTTCGCAATACCTGCATATGTCTGTAACTGTTAGACCTAATCTCATGGCATTGTGCGGCAGCTCCTGACTAGTTCAGATTTGATGATGAAGGACTCTAGCGCCTTTAGCGCAGCCTGACTATCAATGTAGATAGCGATATTCTTGTTGGATATTGATCCCATATCAAGTAGATCCGCAGCTTTGAGCACGGCCGGAACCTCTGCCTGGAACACACTGCATGTATCCGGAAGTCTTAAGGACACGTGTAGGTCTATATCCCTAGAGTATATACCTGACCCTGTACCCTCCTTAGTTTTGGAGCCATCCGTATAAATCGAAATTTCATTATAATTCGAAACCTCATTCTTTTGCTAGTCCTCTCTATCTGGGAATTGTACTTTGTACGGTGTGTCGAAGTCAAACTATCATCCGTTTTATCGGGGATGTTGGAGAAAGATTCCATTAGTATGGAGCTATGTCCTACCTGTCTGGTTTTGAAGAACCCTGCGTTAGTTAGCCGAAGCGCACTATTAGGTACCTGCTTGCAGTGTTATTTGTAGGTCCAGGGGTAAAAGATACATAAACGCCTCTAGTGCAGCTGTGGGTGCGGTGCGTAAAGCACCAGTGATGGCAGTACAGGCTTTGTATCCTGGTCAACATATCCCGTATATATAACTTATTTGTGGCTTTCCACCAAACAAGAGCCCCATAGGTAGGGATGGGTCTAACCACCATGATGTATAAAGTATAACCAATGCATCATTGTTGGACTCAATCCCCACTTTTCTCCTGCTGTTCTCTTATAGACGAAGAGAGCATTATGAGCCTTTCGGACTCTTTCCTGAACGTTAAGTTTCCAATTCAATTTTTTATCTAGGATCGTACCAAGATTTCTTGCGCTATCCGAGAGGGAAAGCTCCACTCCACCAATCCTGGGTAGTTTGAAGGGTGGTATCTTGTATTTTGTCCTAAAAGTACTAGTTTTCCGGGATTACACGAAGTCCACACCCTTCCGCCCACTTTATGAGCGTGTTGAGGGCTGATTCCATGGTTTCACTCAAAGTGTTCAAGAATTTACACCGAACTAGAATCGCCACATCATCCGCATAAGCGGTTACGCTAAACCCTGCGTTGTTGAGTTCTTTAAGTATATCGTCTATGACAATAACCCAGAGAAGGGGAGATATAACCCCTCCCTGGGGAGTGCCTCTAATAACCGATTTTCTTATTGAACTGTGCCAGAGAGTGGAATTGATATTTCTGGTGGCAAGCATCGTGCAAAGCCAATTGGTGATGCTATGGTCTACGTTTATCTTCTCCAGAGCGCGTTTGGTTGCCTCTGCCCTCACGTTATGTCTAAGAAGGCAGTTAAAGCAAATTCCTTGTGGTGTAAGCTGTGTTCTATTTTACCTACCACTTCGTGTAGAGCTGTTTCTACCGATTTACCTTTTAAGTATGCGTGCTGAGCATTGCATAGATTTCCATTGCAACACTTGCTTCTTATGTGGATATCGAGAAGCCTTTCGAGTGTCTTGAGGAGAAATGACGAAAGACTAATGGGTCTATAGTCTTTCGCTGAGGTATGGCTTGGTTTACCTGTTTTGGGTATGAAAACCCATCGTACCTCTCTCCATACCGTGGGTATGTAGCCAAATTTAAGGCAATGTATAAAAATTTCCCTGATTCTACCTGTAACCATAGCCGGGGCCTTTCGCAGCATAGCTGGCAGAATACCGTCAGGGCCCGGCGCTTTGTATTGAGAGAAGGACATTATAGCCCAACGCTCTTTTTTCCAAGTGAAAAGGTGTTCAATTTCCGCTTCACATGGAAAGATGGAAGACATTTGTTGTTGAAGATAATGACAAACATGGCGCCCTATGCAAAGCACACGAGTAAGTGCGGCCCTGTAGATATTCCTATTTTCCGAAACTTAAAATCCCACATTCGATTCTAGTGGCAAACATAATTTTTTATTCAAGGAGAGAGAAAAATGGAAACACTATGTAAATACTAAAGGGTTGCCTTTAAAGATTCTAATTTAAAGTTTATCCAGCACTTTTGCTTTTCCCGTATATTTTACTTGCCTTTGTGAATACTCATCTCTTTGGGTTGAGAAAATTAAAATTCCTGTACACAACGTCATTGACCTTGTCATAAAAATATCGCTGCCTTTTAGGTTTATGTTTTGGTGCTGAAAATGTTTCTTCCAGTAAATACTACGAAGGATAATATAATGTCAAGGTCGTGAAAGGCGAGTCAAAAGATTTTGGATTTATGATTCCATTTCCATTTCCACTTTTTGTTTTTTGTTTAGTAAAAGGTGTACGGATTGAGCCTTTCGTATCA
The DNA here is from genome assembly GCA_955612985.1 of Cheilosia scutellata. NCBI lineage: Eukaryota > Metazoa > Arthropoda > Insecta > Diptera > Syrphidae > Cheilosia > Cheilosia scutellata. Next base: position 6,132,517 of record OY015311.1, on the reverse strand, counting down.
CTGAACAAAGAGAAAAGTGAAAATAGGTTCTTTCTTATTTTATGATTTATGATGAAAGTTTTTATAAAGAAAAATAATAGAAAGTGCTGGTATATGCGAAATTGTAGGTTGTCCTCACTCCCTGATGCGTCAAACCTCAGTACAAACCTTTTGGGCTACCAGGACCTGCTGCCAAACAAGTATTGGGAAACGATTTATTAGATTGAAATGACATCATCCATTTCTTTTGAGGATGATACGCACAAATGAATATGAATCCGTTTGGATAAACATTCACATGCTGTGAAAAAGAATTGATGACATGTGCTGTAGATTTTATGGTACCTATAGCCATTGTTACATAGTCCCAAGACTAGACAGGACTCAAGCACCTTCCTTCCCCAAATATTGTTATACGGGTCAATGGTCGGTTTTTATTATGGATAATAATAACGGAATTATCGTTCTGTTAGTAAAGGGTGTCCCATAATTCACGCAAAATTTGAATTTTGCGCCATTTGATGCCAATGTAAATTGTTGAGCAATATTTTAAAAATATTGAAGGTTTGTCAGCTATAGTCCGCAATTTTTGAACAAAATATGGCCGTCCTGGTGATTTAAAACCATCAACTGTGAAGAGAATAATTGGAGGGACTGGATCAATTATTGATCTTAAACACTCTGGGTGTCCTGTCACAGAAGTCGTTCAACAGAAAACATCGAAACAGTTCGGGAGAGTATTGCTGACACTGCAGGAACATCAACTCGACACCGTTATCAATAATTGGTCATTTCGAGAAGCTCTCTACAGCGAATTCTCACGAAAAACTTGAAACTTCCTGCTTACAAAGTTCAATTGACTCATTAACTGAAGACTGCTGATCATGCAGCGCGAAGAGAGTTCGTTGAATGGATTTTGGAACAACAACAAGTAGATGCTGATTTTTCGGACAAAATCATCTTCAGTGATGCAGCTCATTTTCATCTTGATGGCTTCAATCGTCAATATTGTCGCATTTGTCACGAGTAATTGTTGAGAAATAAATGCATCCACAACAGGTGACTATTTGGTGCGGATTTTGGGCTGGAGGCATTATCGGACCATTCTTCTTCGAAAATGCGGCTGTTTAGGCAGTAACAATTACAGGTTTTCGATATGGTGACTTAGGTTTTAGTGCCTAAATTACAAGATATGTATGTGACCATAAGATGTGCTTTCAACAAGACAGGTCCGCATGCCATACAGCCAGAGAAACAATTCAATTACTATGCATGAGTCATTTCATAATCTTGTAATCGGCCGTTTTTGCAATCAGAATTGTTCATCATTGGACTTTTTTATTTGGTTTTGTTTTTGAAATCAAAGGACTATGCAAACAAGCCCACGGCCACCAACGCCTTGAAAGAGGAAATTGGGAGGTGTATTAATGAAATTCAACCACATTTATGCGAAACGGTCATAGAAAATTTCAATAAAATAATACAAAGCCGTGGCGGCCATTTATCCGATGTACTATTAAATATACACTCCGCGCCACTTGAAAAGCACACCCCCTAAGGTCGGTTTTCTATCGCCCACTGCTCCCAAACCAAGCCCTAATTTTGCGCCACTTGAATAGCACACATAAACGAAAAAAACATTTTAGAGAATTCTGCTTCTTTTTAACACAAACTTTACTTAAATTTAAGCTAATTGGAGTATTTTAAATTTAAAAAAAATTGTTCAATTGTGTTTTGAGCCCCCTTTCTGCTCCAAAATTCACACATCCGGTTTGGAGGGGATGCATATACAAATTGGCCAAATAATTTAGCGAAATCGAGCTCCAAGCTAATTCGATGGCTTGGACTAGTTTAGATACAGTCAAATATTGTTGTCCCGATCCATAAACTTGACGTGTCACCCATTGCCTAACATTTTCGACGATATTCAAATCCGGTGAGTAGACCGGTCAGCTTAATAGCTCCACAATTTGGCTCTATAAATACATTTTAACAACCCAGGCTGTATGTATTGGCGTTTTATCATGTTCTTAGATCCACGGCAGATGTCCAAAAAGGTTATGAAAATATGTTAAAGCCTTATCAGTAAGACAACACACTCATTGTGGTTAACAAAAATTTTAATTTTCGGGTGCCATAATACGTAACGGCCCCCACACCATCACACCTTGAACTCTGCTATGCAGTCGGTCCAAATGATGAGTTTCTTTGCGGAGGTTATGGAAATAGTAGCTATAGGCATCGGGGCCTTCCAAAATAATTTTTTTTCGTCGGAAAAGACCACACGGTGCCACTACGAAGTCCAGGCCACAAAACATAAGGCGTTGCGCTTTTCCAACCGGGTTAAGGGGCGTCTTCTTCTTGATTTTTAGTCTTTTTATATCCATGGCATTCGAGATAATACGACGAATAGTTGTAAGCCTTGCTTGGATACCACATTTATTCCTGGTTTTTGGAAAAGAGTGGTGAGAATTTGATGCTTTTCCTAATATAAGTCGCCTTTCCGCAGTTGTAAGCACACTATGTATGCGGCCTTTCACGTTTTTATCCATAGTTAGACGCATTACTTAAAAATATGGATATAACGTGTCGGCTCCTCTCGATTTTCTTACCTAAATTGGCAATAAATAGGCGAGCGTCCTTTAAGCTTTGATTTGTCCTTTTTCCGCCTCGGTTAAGGCTTTTTCTCCACCAATTTCATTTTTTTTTGTAAATTAAATAGTCCAAATTAACAAAAAAATTCGATCAAAGAAAAATACGAGTCCACGTTTAAAAGATAACGGTCAAACTAAATGCATGTTCTATTCAAGTGGCGCAAAATTAATGCCCCACATTTTGACGGTTTGTAGTTAATAATTTTTTGTTAGTACTTAAAGCTTTAGCTTTAAATCTTCCGTTTGGTCAAATCACAAAAATTAAATTAACTTTAATTTAAAAAAAATTAAGTCTCTAGCATGCTTGGTTTGGGAGCAGTGGGCGATAGAAAACCGACCTTAGGGGGTGTGCTATTCAAGTGGCGCGGAGTGTATAACCCCAATATGTATACTTTATGAATCAATAAAAAGTTTAAGCTATTCTAATTAAAAATCTGTATTTTCTATCAAAATTATATTTTGCGTGAATTATGAGACACATTTTATTTAGGAAGCAACTAATTGAATCTTCTTATCAGATATTTTCAAAAAAGACTTGATATGTAATCATATCCAGAGGTTTTTATTCATTCAGACAAAACTGACAGGATTTGAATACCCATTCGGGTAATGCAAAGGCAAACAATGCAATGAGCTTAAGAACCAAACTAATCTCAATACAGGTATAGGCACCCAAAGGAAATTAGGCCACATGTGATCTAATTAGGCGATAAGAGATCAGACTGATTCGCAAAAGCATTCGTTTACTTACGTTGGTCATTACTGGTCATTACTGCATAACGATTTTTGCACATGTGAAAAAATTAATCTGTTCGCTAACTACTTTTCCCTAAAAACACAAAGTAAGGCTTCTTAACAGCTACTTCATTGACGAACTGAATGATCTGGAGAGCATGGATCTTGAAAATGTCCGGAGGCTCATACTCAAGTCTGGGTGGTTCTGACCGATAAATGGTCTTCATCTCCCCAGCTATACTCCCTGGACACAAAAGTTGTGCCACAAGAGCACCCACTTACCTACCCACCTAGTCCATTCCAATTGAAACGCCTCCAAACACGTTAAAAAAATCATTTTTCTCCCGTAATTTCATTTAAAGTGATTTACATAGAATTGTCTACACCTCATGGACCTGGTGGAATTTTTCCTCATGTTTGCTTTAAAACGTTTTCCATGAAATCACTTTATTACAATTTACTTTTCAAACACATATAGCTAGATGACGAAATTACCGCATCATTTTAACAACTTAACACGTCGTTAGGTAAATAACAAATGTCCCTCAGAGCATGAACAAACGCGGCATTTTATAATAAAACATTTTCTGCAAAAAACATCATGTAAATCGTCCGCGAAAGTATGATCCAAAATGTTATTTTATCCCATAAATTCGTACTACAAGTATACATCCCTTGTGAAGTATTCTTTTGGCTGAGATATGTAAATTGCTACTGTGAAAATAAAGGACTCTAAATTTGCCGCTTATACGCATCTGTGGTAAAGCTAAGGTAATCATGAATAATGTATCTGCCTCTCTATTCGTTAGTAGATGCAAGGCTACTTTGTATAAAATATACATTTTTGCCTTAAATCAGAGATACGACATTTTGTCGGCAATTTTAAACCACCATTGTGCATTCGCAATTGCTATTTAATCTATATCTACTAACTTATCGATAGATACATCTCATTCGGGTCACGCATTTAAAGCGTAAAGGGGAGCTATATATATAAAAAAAAACATAAAACTGTCCAACAAATAAATGATACCATCAAGCTATGGCACTATACCCAAGAGGATATCGATATCAAAAGAACAATATCGAATCAACGCAGAATGGATTTACGTTCATCATCCGCAGAAGCTATTCTGTTCTCTGTTGTCTTGTCCATCCCTACAGGAGTGACATAAAAAGGAACAATTTTTTTATTTCCTGCAGTTGGGATTTTTCCAATAGAAGTGGCATCATGTTTTTTTTTATAGAAAGGGCAAAGCTATGTTCCTTGTTAGAGGAACTTAAACTCTGACGGTGTTGGTTGGTTACTGAAAACCGAATCGTTGGAACAGAAATATCATATTTGTGGGAGATTTATATACATATTTTTTTAGCATAATACATATTGCATTAATTATGGTGTGTTGATACCTCAAAGGTCTATACAAAGCAGACACTTTGCGCTGTCCATACGATGGAATCAGTCAATTGGCGAAGATCAACTACTGGCGTTACTTATTGTCGAAAAGAAAAATAACAAGTATACGTAACGTGACCAACTCTTTGACAGGTGAGCGCTGTAAAATCGAGACCGAAAAACTGTATAAAAACTGTACCATATTAACAGCGAATTATATGTTTTTTTTAACTATTCAAATAACATTTCTAACATTTCTAAGACAAGTCGCACACCGAAGTGGTGTGGCAGTGGCGTGGAGGTGGCGTAGTGACCAAGTGGCAGGTGGCATAGGAGTGGTGTGCCGAGGAAATGGTGGCGAAGTGGTATGAAAATGATTTAACGCACACGGAAGAGGCAAACAACGTATGGTGCTACCTATTCATCAGTTGTTAAAAAATGTCGTCATATAATACTCGCCGAAACCAAAACACAAAATACAAAGAGGACCTTAAGTTAACTAATGAAAATATTATACAATGGTGGACATAAGTATTTTGACAAAACTAAAGTTAATTCTACTCATCATTTGAACTTACTTCATGTAAATTTTGGCATTAATGGAAAGGTCATTTAAATTCCGTTTGAATGATACAAAACTTTCCTTAACCCATTGAAAATTTAGAACCTTTGTAAAAGTCTACTTTTTTGACTTTTTTCTCCGGTCTCAAAAAAAAATGTTTTGATGTAAAAAGTTTCTTCAAACAATTCTAATAGTGACTGCAAAAAAAATTTTGAAAAATCTCTTCGCTAATATTTTTTTATTTTTTTCATGTGGAAAAACTGTATAAATGCTGTATTCTCATGTTTTCGCTGTATATGCTTTTCTGACAATTTCGCGCTGTATCGACTGACTGAAAAACTGTAGTATACAGCGAAAAACTGTACAGTTGGTCACTTTAAGTATACGCCATACGCTCATACAGAATTTATGTACTTTCATGTGGACAATATGTGGACATTGTTTAGTACATAATTTAAATTTGGTACGGCGCATATTAAGTTCTATAGAGAGAGTTTTTATGGCCTCCATATCAGAAAGGTATATTCACTTTGTCATTACATTTGTAACGCCAAGAAAGAGTCACCAAAGATTCCAATAAAGTTATTCTGAATCAGATTCAAATCCTGAATCGATTGAGCAAGTAGGTAGTTCTAGTACCTCCCATACGAAACCAATACTAAACTCATATGTGTTGTTTACATACTAACTCACACTTTTTGCATGACTTGTATGCAGTGGAGGGTATCAAATCAAAGCATTAGGTCAGGCCTGGTTGTATTTGTGTAGAATTCCAGATTTCCCAGCAGTTCTAATCACCAAACTTTTTTATCCACAATCGTCAGGGCTGCGCAGGGTTCTTCTGTATCTATGGGTGGGAAACAGAAGAGAGAAGGATTTGCAGGACGAAAGAAAAAATAAAACTCTAAATATCACCTTTGATAAAAACTAATTCCTCTAAAAACATTACATTAACCACTTGTGTGGGAAAGCTATTAAGCTTTTACTGTAAACATGAATTACATAGTTCAAAAAATACTTGCTATAATAATTGAGTGATTTTACTCTTCTCCTTTTTTTGTTTTCTTAATATTTATGCAGCCAAAAGTATGCAACGAATATTTTTAAATATAGTTTTAAAACAAAGTAAAAAATGTAAACTCTTGGTGTTGCGACTTATTATTGAAGTGAACACTGGTCGATGGTAACACTTTTACTTATATAAATTAGGTTACTGGGAAAAACATTCTTCTGTGTTATGGTGGACGTTATAGTACGTTTACACAGCGAGCGCCTAAATTCATCATTTAGGTTAAATTCAGCATTTCAGGCCATATGTTCAGCATTTCGTCATATATTTTCCAACATTTCGAAATGTTGAATGTCATCGCTGCATTTGTAAGTTTATCAAATCGAACAAATCGAATTCCGCACGTCAGTTGATGAATTTTCAGCTCGACAAAAAAAAAAAAAAAAAAAAAAAACAGCCGTCACAAATGTTGTAATTTTTAAAATAAGAACTAGCAATGGATCGTAATCGTAAAAGCTACAAAAAAAGGAAGAAGATACCGATGATTTTTAGATTCATATCACTTAAAAAATAATTCTTTAGGTACAAACAACTTCTTATTTCGAAACACAAAAAAGATCAGTAATCATTTCTGACACTAGCTGTCATTTGAAATGTTGCAGTTTCAATGGGTACGCAGAATTGGATTTTGAAATTTTGTCTGCGTAATGTTCAATTTAGGTGCAGTGTAAACGTACTACCACATCTTCATGAATTACACTTCAGTCTGCCTCTGCATATATAGAGAAACAAAATTAATGTGACTTTAAGATAGCAAACACCAACAAGTCTGGCGACGATTAATCTTTATTTGCATCTGAAAGTTAATCTGGATACGCTTGAAATTAAAAAAAAATCCAACATACTGAACACCCTAAGAGAGTATCTTGACCTGTTTTAAATTAATTCTCTGGTACTTTCGTAGGGCTTATCGGTATCCCTAGTCCCTACATCAAAAATCTTTTTTTAGTGCTATCGAATTACAATTTACCGATAGTAAAAATTCTCTGGATTCCCGCGTGAATTCATAAAGACCAACAATTGCCAAGCAAGACCTTTATTTGTTTACTTCCTGACCATTTGATTTAACCCTCCAAACACTCCAACGAAAAAATTCCTTCCCATTGAGGTAAAAAAGAGTACAATGCCTATCTCTAAAGGATTTAAGCTGGCAAGTTGAAAAGGTTAGGAATTTGTATCCCATTCAGAAAAAGAAACGTTCACAGATATGGCAAATGAACTGAGAAAAGGGTCAATCATTTAATACGTCTCAAAGGAAGGTAAGTCTTAAAGCCAAATATTCCAAAGCTTATCTGTAAGCAATTCAATTTATAAACATTTTTTATTGTTTTAGTGTTCTGCCGAAGGTAAGCACTGTCAAATCGAGAAAGGAAATGTGGAAAGATGGTTTGCCCATTTTTCAGATCAAAGATCATTGAGAACTACTGGTGTTTGCGTCTTAAATAGAAGTGTGGTAGAACTAAATAAAATCGAGAACACCAGAAGGTGCTTCAGAATTCACAACTTTGAACTACATCAACTATCCTGCGCTCCTTATCCAATTACGCAACAATTTCAATACTCTGGGTGTCTATATTTGTCTTATTTTGAATTCGATTTGATACCCTACCCCTTTCACAGAAATGACTTCAAGATGCTTGTATAGCATTTATCGATACTTCACTTCAATAAATGAATTTCCTGCTGCAATTGGCAAGCAATTTAAAAACACCAATAGTCGATTTGTCCTTAAAAGTTCTCCACAGAGTCGTATACGAGTGGATCAGACTTTATGCAGACTCTCGCAGTGAATTTTCCTTGATCTGTATTTTGCTTCTATTAAATAACAAAAGACATAAACACAAGAAAAGCCGTCACATCAAAGAAGCGTACGTCCTTTGTAAACTATACTTCATCACGACAGCTGCACACAAAAAATCTCCCTCCGGCTATTCTCTACTCATCTCCTCAGAAATAACATTCACCAGAGATAACCACTCTACAGTGGCAAGCCTTCCTAAATGATAAGGACTCAACAAATATTCTTCAATTTTTCTCATTTCTTTCTGCGTGTTAAAAAAAATTAGGGGCACACGAAATTCCTTCAGTGCCACTAAATTATAAGTACACAAAAAGAAAACCTTAAAAAAACATTTTCCCGCCATAATCGCGATTATGTGTATCGCCGGTTGAAGCTCTTCCCTTGGGGTTGGAGTTTATAAATTGCATGAGCGGCAATTATCGCACGTTCGGTTCTAACCAATTTAGTAAAGTGCTCCGTTTCATCCGGGCAATTTGTAAAGCTCGTAAAAAAGACGAAATTTTTTAAATTGGATCATAGTCATAGATGTTGTGCTTTAACTTCAATGAAACCGCCGACACTGTCCTTTTTTCTACTATACAGATAATATTTGTCGCATGATACCACCGCCTCCCAGATGTCTTTATTTGCTAAGCACTTTCGCGGTTTGTTTTTGATTACCTTTCAAGTTTTGAGTATGTAAGAGATTTGTTGATGCTATAGAACGCATTAGGTTGATGGTGATCCGAAAATAGAATGTGTATTGTGATTGTAATTTGATATATTTAAAATTGTGTTCGGAGGGTATATTTCTGGGTCATAAAATACCTTAAACACTTTGGGAGAGTGCACAGATTTTTAATTTAATTCGGAAATGTTTAAAAGAGTATAAAATATATGAATATTGTTAAACAAATGAAATAAAGTGCACGACAAACGTTCTTATTGGGAGTTTATTTGGCTGAAGTTAACAATATATGTAGTTGGTGTCCAAATAAAGATAAAACGCTTTCATGAATTACTTAGTACTACTTTATTTCCGATGTTTATTTTTACATATTTTTTAGGACTATCTTTACGACTACCAATGCGACAATTTTTCCGACCAAACCCGGTGAATGCTTAATAAGAAATGCCCACTCGTTCACATGCCGTCCATGTCTCGTATCGCCGTACTATGCCAGCCACCAAACACCCAGTCCACTCAGCGTATAGTACCAGGCCCACGCCCTTGCACACCAAGAGTACACGACTCCAATTCCGCATACCCCAGCGACGATCAGTGCAATCTTCCTCCAGTCTGCCATCGTGTTGAATTGCTTTCTACCGTTGCACAGCTACGTTTATATCTACTTCATTTAATGGGTCATTCTGATACGGGATACCTCTTGAATGTGTGGCTTATCTGAGTCATTGATGGAAATTATGTACGAGGTCGCATTGGTAGTCTGAAATGAGTTTAACGATTACTAGATGCACATATTAAATTAAAAGTACGATCATGAACTTATCTAAATATCCACATATATAGGAAATCAACTTTGTATTTAAAATTATTATTTTTTACTTAAAATGGATATATAGGAACTGTATAAACTTTTTTGACAGAAAATTAGTTTGTTTTTGTGTTTGTGCGTAAAATTTCTCCCTACTTTCCATTTAACCAACCTCGCACCTACTCCAAATCCTACAGTGATCAAAAGCAGGTGGTAAAAAAAATGTTTCCTAAAAAAAATACTTATTTATCTTTTTAGGCAATTTTAAGGTAGAAATAATTAAAATTAAATTAACGTTTAATAAAGGGTGATTTTGTTGGTCTTTGGTTTTTCAGCCTGATTTTTTTGACAGTGTACGATTCGTGACAAGTGTCAAAGTAAAAAATGCTCCGGTAGCATTATATACCATTTCACCATGAATTGGATAGACTTACCTATGCTCCCACAACATTTACAAATTTTTGAATTTTATTATCAAAAATCGTGTTCAGTAAACAAATGTGTCGGGAATTCATGGATATATTGCGAATAGAATTTGTTGTTAGCAATTCATTTCGCGTTTTGGACGTGTGAATTGGCCGCTTAGATCGTGCGATTTGACGCCGCTGGATTATTTTTCGTGAAGATAAGTGAAGTATTTTATCTACTAAACGGATAAGCCAGCAACTATTGCCGCCTTGGAAGACAACATAACTCGGGTTATTGGTGAGATACCAGTCGATATGTTGGAAAAAGTATGCCAAAATTGGACATTCCGGGTCCATCCATCGTAGTCGTGGTCAACATTTTCACAAAACAATATTCAAAAAGTAAATGGCAAGAATTGATTTATCGACTCTAATAAAAATTTCACTCAATTTTGCAAATTTTCGTTGTTTTTTTTTTTAATTTTAAAAATTAAACGCTTAAGAAATCACCTTGTAACTATGCTTTTGAGAGAGAGTCGCAAAACTTGCTGGTCTAGCAATCTAAGGCTAAGGGCTGGTTCATGTCGACAGCATAGTAAAAATTTTTAAATCGGAACAAATCATTTCAACATTAAATTTAGCCGATAGGAAATCATCTCCTCCGCGACCTACGCCATCTATGGGTTTCAAAGAAAATTTAAGCCATCATTCTTTTAAACACTTCAATTTCAAATTTTAATTATAAACATAAACATGGCTTAAATTCAGAACATTAAACAGTAAAATAAACTAAGTATTGATTTAATCAACAAAAATAAAAACTAAAACTAGGAGTTGAGAATTTTACTGTGTTTGTGTTAACTTAAATTTGTGTTACGAAAAAAATTAAAAAAAAATGTACCTTAAATTTGTTGATATTTATTTTTTTTTATTAAAACATTGAATATTAATTAATTTATAAAACAAAGAAACAAAAACACAAACTCGAATGCAAAAAAAAATTTAGAAAGTTAAACACTAGGTATAATAATATTTGCTATTGCAGCAAATAAAATTGTCCACCGTTCTATTGGCTGCTTTTTTTTTTATTTATTTTTTTTCTCTGCTTTTCCCTCTATCCGAGTTTTATTTTCGGTTGCCAGGAGAGTTTTTTTTTTATCCCTTTTCCTCTTTGTCATTTTTACTTTAGACTGTTTCTTGAAAATTATTTTATTGTGCAATTTATTATTAAGTTTTTATAAAACAAAATAAAGGCCTTTGACGCTTCGAAGAGTCAAATAATGACTATAAAATAAGAGATAAAAGATACCATTACAAAAAAAAAAAACAAACAAAATGTTAACAGTCTTTACCTTTCTTTAGATATCCCTTAGTCAATGGATAAGGATATATCGTGGAGGAAGTTTGTAATATCGGCAAGATTTTTCTTTATTTTATTCAGAGAGAATTATTATTTATTAACGATGAACGTTTTCGTGAATGTTTTTTTTATATTTTGAATGACAAATAATTTTTTTTTCTCAAAAAAAAACTAACTGAACAAATTTAGCAACAGTATAAATTCCAAAGTGCTTATTACAAAACGGACGGACGGAAAGACCAGAAACAAATCAATCGTTACAACCTATTAGTTGGAGAAATATATTTTGTTTCCGTACTAAAGTTCGAACTCGATTCTGACATTCAAATGTGCAATTCCGAAACCATGTCCCGTAAATAATATTACATATCAACCTTTTCAATGTTTCTCGATTCATGCTTAGAACTTTTCCTTTTCGTTGCTGTCGAGCCCTCGATGTGTACTCGTAGGATAAACACTTATTCACTTCAGTACACGTGATGTTGTGATATTTGTCTGTTTCTGTTCAATGCTCTGATCACAGCCAGATTCTCCAGTGGTATAAGAATATTTCTTCCTTCCAATTGACTAAATCAAACGCGTGTAGCAAAGGCATCATTAGCTGCCTTGGCCCTATTTCATAAAAACTGACAATTACGACAGGAGACAGGTGACAACTGACAATTTGTAGGACAATTGTGAAATTTCTGTTTCATAAATAATCAAACAATTTTTAAGTTTTGTTTCATTAAGAAATTGTAATGACAATGGCCGAGTTCCATTGACCAATAAACGTCTATACTGTGTTCAATTTATATTTTCAGTACAGGCCTTATGGGAAGCTCATTTTTCTCACGGCACTCAATCGCATTGCCACTGAAATAAAAACCAAGCCACTCACTTACCAAGCAATTGTTAAAGTCATTTTTGCTTATGAATGAATTTTTGTTGTAATTTTCCTCAAAGGCGCATACATCCCACCATGACCAGTCTGCCGCACAACCCACAAACCATAAAATCAAGAATGTAAATCGAACAACTTCGATGCATGGGAAATTGCTATTTTCTTTTTAAATAAGTTATTCACCTACCCTCATTATTATTTGAGAGGCTACAATTTTTTCGTCTACAAATAAATAGTATTTGTCAGAAAAAAAAATTGGAAACGTCGGCAAAAATCGAAAAAACGTCTGAAATTTAATAGAAATCATCTGAAAATAAATAGAAATCATCAGAAAATCAGATATTGGAAACGTCTGAAACAATTTTTAAAACGTCTGAAAACAAATAGTAATCATCTGAAAAAGGTGTTCCTTCTACCAATAATGGAGTAGAAGGAAAGAATAAGCACATAAAACAAAAATAAAACATAGATGAATTTTGCGAATCGGAGTTGCGGTCTTTAATTCTTTAAAATAAATGTTTTCAGACGATTTTTATATTTTTCAGACTATTACTATTTGTTTTCAGACGAAAATGTTTTAGCCTTACTTTTTAAGATATTCTTAGGTAAAACACACATGCAAGCAAAACCTATCAAGTAGTAGCGATTACTATTATCTAAAGCTGCTGATAAATTTAAGCTTCATAAACACACAATGTTGCCTTAAAAGATAAGTGCAATTTGATCCACCACAAGTTGGCAAACGCTTCCCTTACTACCTACTTATGTGCATTAAAAGTTGCCGCAAACTGGTAACTTCCTGCATCAGGTTTCCAACAACCTCAAATTAGATTACGTATCTCACGTCGGTGGAACTTTTCCACCTTCCGCATCATAAATTAGGCAGGATAAATGAATTAATTTAGCCGTGAACACAATTTAACAGGAGAACTACGAGTATACGCAGTCCTATACACATATGAAAAACGTTTAAACCTGATTCAGATTTAGCTAAAAAATAACATAAGGAACAACTGAAAGGACTTATGCAAATGTATTTCACTTCACCTACCCATTAATGATTCTATTCTATAATGATCTATTCCCTTAGAAGAAAATTTTCTAAAACCGTGGGCTACCCCCAAAAAGCTAATTCAATTTGCGAATACATAATCAACTTCCGCAAATCCTTTCAGTACACATTTTAGCAAGTTCCACTCAAAAGGACTACCTATTCCTCCTTTTCAGCTGTGTCCCGATAGACCAAAAAATTACTCTCGTACAACAAAAAAGCAAACACTGCAGACTGCCTCGGTTATGGAAATCTCTCTCAATTCATCGCCTTTAGGCAACAGTTTCCTTTTTGAGTGGCACGTGCCCATGTACATGTATACCGAACTCAATCTCAAAAATATATAACACCATTGTCAGAAATAAGGGTCCAAAGAATGAAAACAAATTTCAAAATGATTTATAACCCTCATTCAATGAGGCAGCAATTAAATCAGAAACATCCCCCTCCAGGTCGAGCGGTGGGTCGGTGATCACAATATCGTCCCGAAACCATAAGCAATCTGGTTTCTGGTTTCCAGAAAGGTAGCAGCCACCCCATTGACAATATTCATAGCCGTTTGACCTAACATTCCCGCCAGCCAGTAAAACAGGGCCAATTTAAGGCGCTAAACTCTGGACATGACATTATGGTGCTGTACTTGACATTTTGTTTGCGTTTAAGGGCCTTTGAGAAAATTACCATTAGATCAAGTCGAGTATTATGTAGAGGTGATTGTGTCGGAAGGAAATTCGAGTTATGATAAAAATGTTAAAGGTTATTATGCAAAGCACTCGTGTTTGATAATGCTAATAATTACCTCTCTCGCCGGTATTTCATGAAAATGAAAATTTGATTTATTATTTTGGGTAACAGTAAAAATATTTAAGCTCTGAAAATGAAGTCTTCGTGTTGGGTCCTTGTAAAAATGTAAAAATGCGTGGTGATTTTTTATGGGAAATTTTGAGGGGCTAAGATTGATACGACTCATTTTATTGGTAGTATTATAAGTTAAGCGAGTGTAATTTGGAACCTATAATCCCAAAAAGGAACGTCTTTCGAACTTTGCCTTTGTTATATTCTATCACGTTGCACTGGGTTTTTTGGGACCAATTCACTTACTTACCATATAGCTTCTAAGACTAAATAGCTACGCAGCAAATGTGTCTTTGAAGTTGTACTAACGTTAACTTTTCATGGTAATAACTCTGGCAATTTAAATCGCTATTCACGCTTTATCAAAGTAAACTGACCAAGGATTCAATTTGTTTGGTATATTGTACATCTGTAGGTATTCATCTGCCAATTCATTCTCCTGGAATCGAGTATAACCTGAAACAAAAGATAGTTTCAAAATATATAGTTTTTCGACCAAATTTGGAAATTTTTAAGCTCATACACAGTTAATATTTAAAGGCCCTATGCCTTTCTCAAACATTTCAAAGACATAGTTCGTTCCATTGTGACAATTTATGTTGAAACTAACAATGACGTTTACTGAAATATTTCCCTTACCATGGAAAATGTTTTTCCCAATTTAATTTTGGTCGAGTAAAGTTTTTTTTTTTTAATTTACTTTGCGACAAATTTCCTTTTCCGGGCTTTTGCTTTAATAGAAAAGATACACAATATGTTCCACTGTTAGAAAGATTTTGACAAAAAGACCAAATTAAATAACTGAGAGAGTTTTGGGATGACAATTGGCAAGCAAAGATTTTAAATTGTTTGTCCATGACCAAGCACTTTTAAGTGTTGGAAATCGACACTACTATTTAGACGAGTCATTATTATTGAATTGTTTTCTTTTTATTTGAAAAATTAAGGTAGTAACGAAATCAATTTAAATCTGCGTAAACAATCGAGTGAATTTTTAGGCAAGGCGTGCGCTCAAGTAGTGTGGCTGGCGTGGTGACCAAGTGGCATGTGACATAGGAGTTGTCAAAATTTGTCATGACGATGGAATGACAGCGTATTAGTAGGAAATTCATTTAATGCGTCCTGAAGTGGCAAACATCGTATGGTGCCACCGATTCATCAATTCTTAAAATGTCGTTAACATTTTGAATTCTTGATCGTCTGGCATGTTTTTAGTTTCCGGGTAAATAAAAATACGCAGTTGCAATGCCAAAAACTACGTCGTCAAAAGCGTCTACAATAAGGTAGATATACCTCTACAAGGTATATACCTCTACAAATCGACGTCGTCACCAGTTACTTGCTACTTGAAAATTAAACTTGTTCGAGATACGTGGCACCTTTTGAAGTGGCACCCCCTTATGAAATTAACTTCAACTACTTATCATATTGACGGGATTCCTAAAGGCATACGCGTTTAAAACAACGCATTTAATGGCGATGTGGAATACCATGACTCCTTTTATGTGGCAAGCTCATATCGGATTGTTGAAATTGAGATCTTTATGAGACTGACGTCGACGTGATATAATCAGATGACTATAAAATGGTAGAATGGGACTGTAGAATGAAAAGGTTTTTTATATAGATAAAAATAAATGCAATATTATGGAAAGTAAATATGTTTAAATTTTGGCACAGACCGTGGAGAGGAGACATCGTTGGGGGCTGAGATCTCTACTGTTCGTAGAGGAACCCTAGGCCTAGCTTCTCACAAACATCCGTTGACACGAATGGAAGGGAATTTTATGCCGGGTCCGAACGGCTGAATTGAGAAGCTCTTACAGGACAGTATATACATACTCTCGCGATGTTTGTCGGACGATCGCGAGAGGTGGTGCAGCGGAAGAAACCTAAAGATGCATTTTGTGTTTTAACGGGGATCGAATCTAGGACCAGGGATGAGAATGCTGAGCCCAAAAAAAGTAGCAAATTGCCCGAAAGAACGAAGTAGATTTACAAAAAACGAAGTAGACATTTGGCGAAATGCTCAAAATGATAAAGTTAGGTCTTCAATGGGATAATGGGATCTATAGATGGATATGTAGTGTGACAGAAGCACATAAATAATATTCTATAGTGCACTACATGACACATTTTTTCCTGATATTTATATTTGTTCCTTAACTTGAAGAATTCGTAAAAGAGAGCGGCTTCGAGAGAGGAGCAAGATATTACCCCTCCACTGAGAATCTTACTAGTTTTTACTCAACAAATTTCCTTGAATAATGTCGATTTCCCTTGGGCAAAAAAAAACACTTTTTTTAGATTCAGAGCAGTTTTTCTTCTCTAGAAATCAGCTGTCTGTCAAAATCATTTGCCATTGGGAAAAAAAAAACACTTTTTTTAAGATTCAGATCACTTTTGCGAATCTTGATTCGAGGGAGAGATTCGCACATACTTTCACCAATACCCAAACAAGTGACATTTGTCAAACTTTGAGCAACTTTTAGGTTAGTTGTTGTTAGGGGAGACTGGGGCACATTTGAACTTTGCTAATAAAACAACATTTAAGAAATATTTGAAAGTATAAAAAAAATTTAAACTTTGTATTACCGTGTTCTTTAGTTGTCAATGACTTTCGGATGTCTTTGCAGTCGTCGCCTGGAAGTAGCCGCATGAGGAGGTTTTATGCTTAAATTGCATACTTACATTTTTCTATTTATAAGAGTGTACAAATTTTATAGTGAGCTTTTATTTTTGTGTAAAATATATTTTTCAGGCACAACTCAGAAATTGCAATTTAAAAACAGCTGACTGTCAAATTACACACCAAAACAAATGCAAAAAAAAATTGATCTCATTTCATGTTCTATTGGGCAGGAAAAATCGACATAAGAATTGAAACAACTGACAGTCGCCTGAAAATTGGCAGATGATATGAAATTTGATTTGAAACGCATGTAACGACTATTTTTGCATTTGTCTTTCCTGCGATATGAGAAACAAATTGGTATGAAAATGGTATCTGAGGCGGGAAAATAATGTAGCTTTTTTCTCTTCTCAAATGCATGTAGTTCAGTTAAAAACTCTTCCACATACTACTTGGATTCATACTCACAACATGCAATTTATGGAAAATCAAAATGCTTCTGTCATTTTTCATAGTTACTACAAAAGAGTTCCCTAACGATTTCGTAAGTTTTTCTCTTTGACAGAGACTTTATCCCCACCACTGCCATTTTCACATAAGGGTAGGTAGGTATTCACTTAAATACGTAAAAGCCTCATAAACTCCGTAAACTGCAGAAACTTACCACCTCGTAAATGAACTGTCACATTTTGTATGGAGAATAGTTTACGCAGACCTCATAATTTTACACGCCGATTTAGGCTCGCGGAAAGTTACGCAAATCACAAATGTCAAATTTTGACAGACTGTCGTATGAATTGTTTGTTTGATTCCATACCGATTTAAAGCACCGCAGAAATTTATACTTTTACGAGCTGCATAAATTTACCAGATTAAGTGAATACCCTTATTCTTTCATTTTTACTGCAAAAGTAAAGGAAAAGTCCTAATATCTCGATCTCTCAATACACTCTAGTTGACTTTCTGAGATTCGAGGTATGTATTTACCATTTACCCCAAGTAGAAATGACTTAAGCGTAACGCTCGTATCTATCCTCTTTTTTAGGGGATTATCCCTTTTTTCGAAGTCAAAGAAACTATCCCCTGAAAATTTCCAAAATCCCTATTTTATCCTATAAACTCCTCTTTTCACCATAGCAGATTTCTGGTGGATTCAAACATCTGCAAGCCGAAAATAGTGAACACAACGAAATCGCTATGTTGGTGGAATTAATACATTTTCCGCGGTACTAATAATCATTTTTAGTGTCCAGGTTAACTTTTACGAAGTCACAATTGCGAAAATTTCCATATAAAATTATCCATTGTGACCGTCAAAATATTTAAGTTGAAGACTAAAAATGATTATTGGTAAGGCCCTTTGTGCTTTCAGTCTTTTCTGCGATGACCAAGCCTTGGACCAATGAAAAAACTCGATTGCAAATCAAAACGTTAAAAGCTTCTCACAGTAAAATGTAATATTCAGTAGAGTACTCAACTCATGCATTAAATTCTACAAATTTCTGAAAACGAAGCCTGAATTGCTTCGTTCAATCGCTGCAAAAGACAAATATAAGAAGAAAACCAAAAGTGGTGAAATTATTGCTATCGAAAACGATTCAGATGCGAATGACGACGACGGCGATGATGGCACGTTTAAAAATAATAATAATTTATTAAACACAATTTACATTAATTTTTGCATTGATACTATTTTTGAATTTCATAAATTTCAGTGCGAAAACAAGTTAAAAACTAATCCCTCTTTTTTAAATAGCGATATCCCTTGAAATCTCCAAATTTCGGGCATTTATCCCCTTTTCTGTCCACAAAAATATACGAGCGTTACTTAAGGGTGTAGTTCATTTTTACGTGTTCTGCCTAAAAACTGTTTTAAGGGAAGGATATAAATAGCTTTTTAAGAATTTTCTTCCTATCGTGCATTTCTAAGCAATAAAAACATTTTTTTTTTATTTTGACCACCACTAAAATCAATACATACCACCTTTTATTCAAAGTAGCGCATAGGAAACATTTTAAACAACCTTGCTTTTCGCCCGCGAAATTATATTAATCCCAATATGGTCCCAAATAGATAAATTCCTTTCCAGCAACTGTTCGATAGATTATTTTCAATTTAACCTTACAAACCATAATATGCCAAAGTTTATGATTCCTTATCGCCGAGAATACTGAAGCTACAAGGTATCCGTGCGAAAACGTGTTTCGAATGTTATATGCCAAGGAATTTATTCAGATTTCCATCTCGGTTCTGCACTAATGCAAACGAGGCAACTGACGCATTTTCATTTCTATAGGCCCGAAGTTAGGTTTCCAATAATATATTTGAACATCATGCTTCAAAGGGATGAGCATTTAATTTGAGAGCCCTCTAAGGTGCCCTAGTATCACACTTGAAATGGTATCTCAATTAAATGTCGATTGGTTGCCTGCGTACTCAGTTTAAATTAGTGCGACAAACCGCCCCGATAAATGTTTGACTATCATTGTTCCAGTGTTCGTTTCGTATGTACCTTCTGTGAGGTAGCAAATTTCAGCTCCATTTGTGGTCATTTAACCGAAAGCCCCTTTGAAAGTGTTATTTATTCGTAGACATGCAGTAACTGTGCCTATAAGGTACGGCAGGATAAAATTGTTCGGAACTGCGTGCTGCATTTAATTGGATGTTCGTGTTCGAAGGTTTTCTATTCATTTCAGTGTGACACGGTATAGACTGTTTTGTAATGCATTCTGCCAGAAAGTATGACATTTTGATATTTCTGGTTATGGATTCAAGTAGCGCCTTGTACCCGAATTTAAGGACCTTGGCACTATTTTTGAATTGCATTGTCAAGAATTTCAGTTGAGCCTTCAATTGTTGATGATATCCTGTTCTCTGATATTGCTATCAGTCAAAATGTGAAAGAACCTATAATAAATGCAAATTATGATAAAGTTAAGTTAGTCCATTAAATAAATGAAAATAAATTAAAAAAGTGATTGGCTCTTGCTCCTATAATGCGTTGGCTACGGTTGGGCTCATCAGTAGATAACCACACAGCTTGCTTAATGCTTATCGGGAATTTTGATTTTTCACCAAAAAAGGAGCTATTTTTGCCGCTGCAAATATTTACTTTGCAGTTCAGTATTATCCTGTGCAACTATACAGAATATGCCCTAATAAATCTATAGATCCACAAACATGACATATTTGCTGTCAAAGCCAATACAGAATTTTCATTAAGTCTCACTATGATTAATGGTAGCATGACATTTTAATATAAACGTTGCCTATGGGATTGCCCGCTCTCAGATCATTGCTGGTGATAATAAATCACCCGACATAGCCTTTTGTTAAGCTCGAGTGGCTTAATATGTTTACATTTTTATTCAACAAAAATCTCTGCTTATTAGCTGAAAAGCAAATTCATACCCTTGAAGGTAGGTATATACAGGAAGAGTATTTTAAAAACGAGTGTAGTCATAGATTGACGATATGTATAGGAGGGGCGTTGCCATTTGACTACTACATAAATAGTCCTGGGGGTTGCTGTATGCTAAACGTTAGTAGGAAAGTTACAAAAGGCACATAAATCTTATTTGTGCTTAGCAGAAACCACCTGTCCTATACTTTTGGCATTTTTAAGAAACAGTGTAGTTTAACATAACAAATAATTCTCAGCCAGGGGCGTAGCGAGGGGGGGGGGGGGGGGGGGGCGTGAGTCGGCAAATCAACGAGCAATTTTCAAAAATTAGGTCTTAGGTTTGGATTTTTATTAGGTATAGGTTTTAAACATGTAAATGTATAGGGTCAATATTTCAAAATATTAATATTTTGCGGTCAGGCATTTATAGGCTAAAAAACATTATTTTTTTTTTAAATATTCGAGTAAGACACGTTTCTGCAGAAGCTCTTTTAACACGTAGGTACACATACAAAAATAAAAATAAAAATCCATAGTAATGCCTAAATTTTAACATAAACACCCAAAATGTCATTACCATGGCATGTCCTAAGTTGTATCTTCATTCAACAAATGTATTTTATTTGTAAAATGTAAGCCGGTTTGCAATTTTTATTGATGAAGCCTTGAAGAAGAAAGGACAATGAGGACAGGGGCCCAGTCAATTTATTTTAAGGAAATTTAAAAAAATTACGTGGAAGGTATTTAGTGATTGTCCCCAAAAAATTGTCATTCCCGTGACAAAAATTTAATTAACGGCCGAAAACTAGGCGGCGGATTTCACATTAATAACGGGACATATTGATTGTTTTTGGAATATTTCGCAATAAGCCCATATATACATCAGAACCAGAAGTGATTTTTCTTTCATGTGGTTAAGGCGTTTCATGTTTTCGTTATCCAAAGTTGTCATTACCGTGGTTAGTGTTTTTGAATGTAATAATGTAATAATTAAATCAAATATTTTTTCCAATGCATGCCTTTTTTATGTACTTAATTAATTGTCTGCGTTTTTAGGAAAATATTCAGTAAAGTTCGGTTTTATTTTAGAGAAAAATAAAATAAAAAATGACCTTTCGATGTCATTTCCATGTCGTCATTTCCATGGTTCCCGTGGCATACACGGTAATGACAATTTGGGCACGGAAATGACATACTCAATCATATTGCAAAAAATGTTCATATATTTTCACTTTTTATTTCAAATTGATATAAAAGGTCATCTGTGCTTAACATGGCGCCTCGCAAAAGTGTAAATAAAAAAACCGAAAATGTCTCGTCGTTACCAAGATAGGATTTTGTCATTTCCATGTTAGTTCTGTCATTCCCGTGAAAAAAATTATTTAAAATTAACAAAATTTTTAAATAATTTATAAAAAATTATTTAAAATTAACAAAATTTGGTGGCCCATTGAACTTTGACAATCCGGGGCAAGTGTGTTTGTTTTTGTTCGCGGCAAAAAGTTTGGAAAACAAAATTTCGTTATTTTAAATCTTTATAAACTTGTTTTCTTAATACAGCTGATGGCTGAAATTCGCGAACTGCCGCGACCTTCAAAAGTGTTCGGACTGTTAAAATTTGCGAATATTCGTTCGTTCATAGATAATTGGTCACTCGCATGTGAATGGTCCTTTAGGTATTGGCCCTATTTAAACAAAAGCAATAAAATCTTTTATCCCGAAGGCCACCGAATCGATTGAGCTCAAGGTGATCTTAGATACTGACCCGAGATATTTCCTGTGAAAATTGGTCAAAATTGGACAATGGGGCGTGGGAACTGGCATACAAAAAACATCTTTTATAGAGTAAAATTCGATGACGTTGGATATAACTCGATAACCGCTGGGCTGATTTTCATGATTTTTATACAGTCGGCAAGTTCCTGAAATAAGTCAACACTTCAATGAAAGTCACCCACCCAAGGCTCGAACCCACGTTACGCCCCTGTTCTCAGTTTATGAGTAAAGTGGGTTAAATAGAATAAGGTTAGATATGCAAGAAAGCTCATATGGAAAGAGACGCAAGAAATTAGCACAGAAATTGCTGAGAGATATATAACTTTGGATTATTTCTATTTTAGTTATAATAAAATAGGCAATAAACAGACAGATGTATCCTGAGTCAAAGCCATCGAAAGAAACAATAATTGTGTGTTTTTGGATAAAAATTTAGGGGAGTGTATTACAGGAATATGAAATTGACAGTTTTCTCTTGAGAGCCATTTAATCTCTTTACACAAGCTGTGTTCGGGTGAACCGCCTTAAATTAATACCATTGGAGGTGGACGTTGGTTGTCGCCAGGCGTGCGTTTTGTCTTCTCTCCTTTTCTTATATGGACTGGATGTTACAGCGCGGTCTTGGCGAAGAACGTTTCGAATTGGGAGATCTTAGGATAAGTCATTTGCTCTTCGCTGATAATTTGGTCATCCTTGGGTCCTCTCAGACTGAACTTCAACGCGCACTCGATCGAAATGAGATTCCTCCGTTGTATTGCTGGTGCGACCGGTAGAGATCGCATTAGAAATACCAGAATACGTAAGGAACTCAATGCAGCAGTCCTTGCTTCGGTGGTTTGGTCATATTAAACGCATGGCCCCAACCATGATTCCACGACGTGCTATGGAATTCGTACCATCGGACAGGCGTCCTCTAGGTCCTCATGATCTTTCCGGTTGCATATGTTACACAATATTCGCATTAGGTAAAGTTTTTTGTATGGATATTATTAGTCAAGCATATTTCTCCTTAAAAATAAGCAGATTTACGTACGCCCTAAGTAATGAAAAATAGGCTGAATTGCCTAAAAATGTTTAGTTGTTTTAACCAAGAAATATTATATTTTTATACAGGGCCGGCCCCAGCCAAACTAGCGCCCTGTGCAAGATTTACAGAAAGCGCCCTTTTTTCATATTTGTACACATGCATAAGTCTTTTCCACATCACCCAGGAAGTAGACTTTCAATGCGTTTTTTTATTAATGTATCTAGTATTGGCTTTGTATGGGAGGTAACAGAACTACTTTTCCTATATGTACCATTTTTAATACCAACCTAACGACCGTAAAAAGAAGTCATCTCACAAAATTTCTTTCGACTAAGTCGATTCGTTTGGACGCTACAGAAAGGTAGACAGGCAGACGGACATGGCTGAATCGATTAAAAATTTGATCCTGATCAAATTAGGTGACTCCTTCTAGGCGTTACAAATGTAATGACAACGTGAATATACCTTTCCGGTGGAGGGAAGGTTTCGGAAGTTGAATTGGCGTCCAAAAATTAATCTTTCTATTTGCAAAACCGTTAAAAAGAAATAAAGTATTTTTTTGTGTGGTTACATTTTTAAGCAAAACAGCGGTAATATGTGATTACAAAATTAAAACTGCTTGCTGGCTTCTATTACAATATGAAGGTGAGTTTTATAAATAGTTTCCATTAAGGACTATAACTGCTAATAAAATATAAAGTCCTCCGTTCTCCTCCGTCCTCCATAGTTCTAGGAAAAATGTCCCCAAATATGAACATTCAAGTCCTAGAAAAAAATAAGCTGAACACAAATGTTGTCGAGGAATGTAATGAAGAAGGTAAGTTTCAAGGACAAAGAAATTTATGTTAAAAAAAAATGATTTTTTTATTATAGATTCTTAGGATGAAATGGTCACTGCTGGGATATTTCAATAAAACAGTTCATGGAAGCCATTTGAATATGCAGAAATATGAACAACGAAAATAATGATGCAAGCCTTAAAAAAAATAGTGAAACTGTTCGGTATATAAATAAAATATAATACTACAATAAAATAAATAATTTGTCTTTCAATTAGGATTATGATGGCTAAAAGCCATCTATAATTTAACGCACTTTAGGCTAGCAAATAAACAAACTTGCAAAAATTAAGCAATTTCTAAGGCAAAAACATTTTGTTATTACCCTAATAGTAGTTAAGGCAATTCAACACAGTTATTGGCTAAAAAAATTGGCAAAAATCACCTTAGTCTTAGGAAATATTGCCTTAGGCAAACATGGATAATTCAAGCTATATCTAAGGCAATTCTACACTGATGACAGGGTATTTGCCTAAGCAATTTAACGCAACTTGCCTTAAAACTAAGTAAGCTCAAAACGGCCTTAGGGCTTATGCAAGTTAGCACTCGATTTAGGTAAATTTTACACATGTTTTTCGTTGAGTGTAGGAAGATCTGGGCAGTGTGGAATATAATTAAGGATTTGCTAACTCAGGAATATGTGGTGTCCCGCAGATAGTGGCTCCGTCTGCTGTAGTATGATCTGTGTTGAGATGCCAGCGCTTCACCAACAAATATTGATCATATATTTTTTGAACTGCTTTCTCCAATAGGGCGTTAGACATATTTTTCAGAGATACTAATTGCTTCTTAAGTACTGTCCTAGGTAGGTTTCCTGCACAATATATAAATATAAAAAAGGCAACTAACTGACTGTGAAGGAATCTCTGTGTCCAAATCCTGAGGACTGCGCCAGCGAAGCCGCGGGCAAAAGCTAGTATTAGATAAAAATAGCATATCCACTGTTACATCAGATGGTGGGAGTTCTGTGATGTTAGCCTTAGAGTTATTTTCGTCTTAAAAATAATACCCACATAGATAAGGTACCCAAAATAGAATCGACCTTCTTTTCAAATTTGATTGATTCTATGACTGTGTACTGTGTAGTGTGTAGGCTATCCAATTCATGAATCAGACCAACTTTTGACAGATAAAAATTATTAAAAAAATATTATTATTATTGACACATATGAAAATACTGTTCAATTTATAAGGGTGTTATTTATCACCCTTAACCGCGATTTTGAAATCAAATACGAGAAACAAGGGAATGTCATAAAATGTTCCCAAAATAAATAATTCTAGCAAATAGGAACGTGTAAGCAGATTTTATATTCCACAACAAATTTGAATTATTGCAAAATCGTGCCCACATTGAAATGTTGGCTTAAATTTATAAATTGCGATTTTTTGTTTAACTTTTGCGGTTTTTTAATGACAAGCTATGGAATATGGCGCATAGTGATAAAACAAAATTAAATAATCCCCACGCTATTCTCTGATCGAAGCAGGTAAGGTATCCTTAGAAGACACATTCAATTCATCAAATTAAGTGTCAAAGGCCTTTGGTTAGATAACATCTTTCGATAAGATGTTTCGCCTGAAATTGCAACTTAAATTTAATGGCACAGACACACCCATTGCCGTATATATAATTATGGAAGCAGTTAATTATGAAGATGTATCTTTAATTAAAGGATACTTAGCTATTGCCACTTATTGCCGCCCCAAAGCTGTCTATTCTTTATGAAGTGCTAATTACTCTGTGACATTATAATTGATTTCCATTTTAGGACATCGTAAATTAAAACCAACGAGAATTACATAAATTATATGGGTGCGCACATTAAAGGAGTTGCACTACAACAATTCTATGCCAATTCGATATTAAAGAGAGGCAAAAACTTGAAGGATATGATTAGGAGGAAATAAAACCTCAAAACGAGTAACTTTCTCCTTTTCACGACACATCACGAAGAAGTATTTTAGGTAGGTATACGAAAGGAATGGGGCTTCAAAGGCTGACGCACTTCTTTAACAAATTTGTTCATACTTCGCTTCAGTGATTCGTCATCGTCAGCTATTTCTGATATTCACATGAATTAAACATGAAGCGAATTATTGAATTTTAGGGGTATCCTTGCGAGTATTCTCAAAACTAGGCAATATCTTGTGTATTAATAAATTAACTAATACATTCGTTACTGTATTAAATATTTGATGACTTCAATTGTGGAAAAATGCGTTACGAGTAGTAGTAGGTATATCCTATCGGTAAGTTCCTTCGAATTATAAATAAAACAAAATGATCATATCCAAGACGAAGCAGGATAGGGTAGATCTACTGAATTTTAATTGGTAGTTAGGTGAATTGTGAATACTATAGGTACTGTCATTCTATGGAGTATGTGATTATGGACTGATCAAATCGGTTCCCAGTTTCCTATATAGCGTTTTGTTTGCCTCACTGATCAAAATGCATTTGATGATTCTATCATCTCTATACATCTCTACATTTCTATATCTAATAATAGCGTGTGTCTGTTTGTATGTGGCCTTATACCAGAAACATGAATGTGCAAAAATGAGAATTTCGGGAAATCATGTTTAAATGTTAATTGCTCTCGTAAAATTAGAAGGTTTGGTTTCTGAAACAAATTTTAGTTTGTAAATTACTTCCACATTTTGCTTTTTAAGATGACATAGTTCTTATGTTGGTACCTTTTCTCTACCCCAACATTTGGCACATTCATCTTTCTGGCACAAAAAATAAATAAACAAAATAATCCCATTCATTTTTTTACCTTTCCTAAAGGTAAATAAAAAATTTGCGCATTAAATTCAATTACACCTACATATGTGTACGATTTATTAAACTTTAAGTTTTGTTTGAACAGCATTAAATGATAACAATATTATTCAATAATCGCTTAGTTCACATTTTCGGAATCAGAATCTTCTGAAAAGTTGGGTTCCGGTAAGGCATCACGAACCTCACTGTTGTCATTTAGATTTTTAAATTTCTCGCATACGTAGTAAGAGAAAGATATGTATTGTTTTCGTACAAAATTTCGAACTCGAGATTTTGATCAATTCTGATATTACGATGAAAGGGGAACTCAAAAAAGTGGGTCTCGCAATTCTGTCCGTCCGTATATCTGTCTGTCCCACCCCTGGGGAATCTAAACCCTTGGACGGATTGGACGGATTAGAGTTTGTGGGCTTCCCGCTAGGAGGCGATTTTTTGTTTTTATGCCATCCCTAATATTAACGGTACTTCCCATATAAACATTTTACGAAATATTAAACAATTTAGATTTTTTCAAAAACGGCTCTAACGATTTGAACCGAAATTGATATTTGAGTTAATGTAGGCATGCTAAATATGGTTGCATACCCAGTTTTTCGCTAAAATGTCCAGCAACGGCAGTTTTGAAAATTGGCTTTTTCTCGAAAACGGTAAAAACGATTTAAAAAAAAACTTATTTTGAAGGTACTATTGTCATTCTTAACTTCATAGCAAACTCAGTTTTTCTCTAAAAATACTGCGTCCTTTGATATCCACCCAAATCCCTAATAATAGTGATTTAAAAAACTGCTCATATCTCAAAAACGCCATTTTCGATTATGGAAAAAATATAACTGGCAGGTAATGCTTAAATGCGTAGTAATACTTTTTGCTCAGTTTTGAGCTAAACAGTTCAAAACAGTATTTTTTAAACCATGAATGCGTCCTTCGATTTCCACCCCAATCGCTAAAAATGGTACTTTAAAAACTGCTCATATCTCGAAAACGCCGTTTTCGATTTTGATGAAAATGTAACTGCTAGGTAATGTTTATATCCTGAAGAATGCGTTTTACTCAGTTCTTAGCTAAGCAGTTTAGTAACAGTGCTTTTCGAATCCAAAGTTGTAACATTTGTCAGCTTAATTTTACAAAAAACCGCTTCAACGATTTTGATCAAAATACATAAGACAACATAAGCATTCTAAACATGGTCACGTACTTAGTTTTTCTCAGAAAAGTCGAATATAGCCGTTTTATGAATATTTCTCAAAAATGACTAACCAATAATCAAAAATGGGAATTCGAAATTCATCTCCTTGCCTCCTTTAAGTGTCAGTTGTTCGGGGTGAAATTTTAAGGTAAGTAATAAAGTGTTCTAGTTAATACGTATGTTTATGTAGTATGTATTACTTTTTTAATTTACAAGGGTTCAGTTACTAAACCTGAGTACCTACATCTTAAATGGGCATGATTTTAAACGTAGGTACATAAAATCTGCTGAAATGACTGAGATTCTGCTAGATTCGCAATAAACGAGAAAGTTTCGTGCGACCCAGTCGTGCACATTTTTATAAAAGCGATGAAGTTTTTTTGGAATTACCATCGTTTCACACTTTTTTTTTTAAATCTTTGAGTTTCGCCTCAGCAACAGGCAGTGCCTATGAATAGGCAAGCACCGTTACTAAAACATTCAAAAAGTATACCACCGACGCGACGAAACGTTTTAAATGATGATATTGGTAACAATGAGTATGAGTGTGAGCTTTTTTCATCTATCTTACCTTTTATAACAAATAGTATTATCACTATTATGCCAGATTCACGAATGTGACACATTCGTGTTTCTGGCTTAACTTGATGGGACTGCAATCTACATTCATGTAATTGACATTATAAAATAATATGGTTTCCTTGCACATTGGGCATTCTAGGTTTTGGTTGTAGCGATCGCCTTGAAAATAATTGCTCATCCTTATTTTATTGTATGCATTCTTGACGTCAGTATTGACGTGCTATAAAGAATTTCCGCGCACTGATGGTAATGCTTAAGCCGCTGTGCAAATTCACTTCAAAATAGACACCACACTTTAGCCATTTATTCACCTTACTTCGCCCCAAGCCACGGGTATATAATCTGTGCAACCCCAGTGGGTGGCCTTTTTTTCTTTTTTTTGGCTGGTGAAATAGTAAGTGACAGTCCGTGCATCCATCGCAGAGAATAATAGGTAAAACCGCGTGCTTAATCGCTACTTTAATTTCGTTTAGTAACAATTTTTTTATCCTTTAGTGCTAAATTGAAGAAATAGAATCAATAACCAGTGTAAATTTCGCATCCAATCCTAACTCTATCACGAGAGTGACACAGCTACCAAACATCTTCAAAACTAAACATAATTTAGTTAAGAGAGCCTGGACCAGTCTTTATAAGACAAAAATCTAAATCTTTATAAATTTTATTGGAGGTAAGAGAGTTTATTATTTAACCTAATCAGTGCATATTGTGACATCTTTCCTTCGCTTTAAAATAGGCGGATTACACGTGTAATTTTTACGCATAAATTGTGACCACACAATCCCACGTGGAAAAGAACGAGGCAATTTATTTTCAACATATATATATATATTGTTTTACATTGGCCTAGTGCCTAATAATATAAAAGGAAGAATTGCCCGTTCACCCAAGCAAACCACCCAGAAGCCAGAAAAGCATTTGATTTCACCACGTGTACTTACTTGCCATAATAAGTGCTCTCACAGAGGCAATATCTGCAAACAGTACACCCCAAAAGCACCTAAGCGCATAGCCATCGCGTCCAACAGAGCACCTGCATGCGAAACACACGTCCAAAGCACGTGCAGTCGATCGCATTGCATCATACACCGGATTTTCACCCACCCCCACGTCTCCATCTGAGAGACAAGACCATCCACCAGTCTATTGCTCGCCATACCAGGAGCCAAAGAATAGGAGAACAAAAACCCCCCCGGACGTCCCAGCATCGTGATCTTAATTTAGTTTAGTGTTAAGTAAAAAGATTAGCTTATTTATTTTAGTAAGTTAATATATATGTATAGACACTAGACAGGTAATAATTAATTCATTCACACACGCATGAATTCGAGGTAAGAAGCGCCAAGTGATTTTTTTTACATTGCTCCTATCATAATTTTGATTATTCCAACAGTTCCAAAAGTGACCTTCAGAACCGATGTGCGCACAACGAATCTGCAGTCAACGTAATTAATCAAACAAGTCTTCGATCATCTACAAAGCTGCGAAATTAATTAAACATCCAGCAACAAAATAAAAAAAAAACGTAAGTCATTTGGCCATTCTAAATTACCGATTAAAAGTATATAAATATTCATGCATTTCAATATAACTATAAAAGTGAATGATAAACAAAAGAAATCCTAAGTAAAAATTTAAAAATCCTATACGTGTGCCTTCTGCACTCAGTAAGATCATACATATAAACTTGCTAAACGTACACAAATTATAATCTATGAAGTTATAATTTAACAAACGTACACAATTTACGTACGATATTCATTTACAACATTGATCTATTGAATTTGATTATACTAAGCTAAGATCACAAATTTGCATTGAAATTACCTAAATATTCGCTAACTACAACTATCTAAACATTGAATTTACTTATACCCTAAGCTTATTACCTATTAGATTAACCTATGAACATGAACATACATAATTAGATTCATACACCTACACTATCAATTGATTTACCTATTCTTATATTTATAATATTGCAATAAGCCTCGATTTCTCTAAATTTTGTTTGTGTTATCACACACTTGTATGTTGTACATTCTACATACCTATGAATGTTTCTCTTAAACTCAATTTTAAGTTCTCTTTTTAAATGAATTTCGGGCATGGATATTGACCAATGAACCCGTTAACTATACTCATACTTAATTTAATAAATGATTATAATGAATTTTGAAAATAACGAATTTCTCATTATGGATTAATTGATTTCTATTGGCGATAAAAGGGTGATAAGAGTGAGCAACTATTAATGGGTACCTAAGTGTGAGCATCTATGTAGCGTATTGTTAGGGACTATCATCACAAGAATACAGGCGCATGATAGTCAAGGAGTCTTGACTTCGGTCATGGAATAGGGTGGGCTAGCCTGAAGGTCGCGTGTCGTATCTATTTACACGATCACCTTCCTTATATGTCACCAACAGCTGACATCAACTCTTTTTCTTTTAACTCTTTTCAGTCTTTCGTTTCCTCTCTCATAAATTAAATTTTCCTATCAGTCTTGTCATCCCCTAAAGATGACAATATCTTTTCACGGTGAGCAATCAAAACAACACCTATACGATCGTGTTTTCAAACGAGCAATTTAAGAATGTGGCACGATTTTATTTTGTAGGTAGGTAAGTGGCAGAAAGATCCCCCCCAACCGACGAGCTGTCGCCGTGCGACCACCAGCGTGCCACCTCTGCTACCAGGGAAAATCAACACCCTAACTACCCCCTGCCTTACAAAATTGGCGCCCAACGTGGGGCAACGAGTGTCAGTCTTGACAAATACTCACCAGTCATAAGTTTGGAACATTCTTTCGTCCCAACGCGTATGCAACTCATTGTCAATGACGACTTTTCAAAACTAGCAGCTTTTACCACCTTTCACCTCGTTGCGATTACAGATGCGTTTGATTCTGTAATCGGCTGCAAAACCAAAACATCAAACATTTCATTTCATAAACCAAAACCCTTCATGTCAGACCTTAATTCAGGAGTACTGTAGGAGTCACATTTGTTTAGTACATTAGTACACATAATGTAGTTACACTATAGGAAAGTACATATTATAGAGTCGACATGCAAGGAAAGTTATTTTGGAAGGAAGTTAATCTACAAGTCCTTATTTAGCTAAATTTCATTATAGCGAAATTATATGTTGCGGTAGATATATGCCTTTCAGATGTTTTCCGAAATAAACACACGTATGTATGCTAATGTAATATATGCATAGCATATCTATTGCCGCCGTCTTTCTTTTTATTTTTAATTGCTACACTCACACATTACACTCATTTTTTTTTGCAAACAATTATCACCTGTACATCGCCAAACCCATTAAAACAAATTCGCCCTAACAAAAACCAAAACAAATAATTAGTTAATATTACATAATTCCTTTTACCACTCATTCGTAAACAAAATTTCCAATCATGAGTCTTAACAGAAGCAACAACAATGGAGCAATTCCTAAACGTTCATCAAACAAAGATCAAAATAATTCTGGTGTAGGTATGATCACTCGCGGAAGAAAGGGGAACTCAGCTGTTTCACTCTCGTTTAGAAACAGTGAGCCTGTACGTCATTCTCCTCAGAGAGATAACATAAATTCGCAAAGAAACTTTCAATCACACAACAATGACATACAGTCGAATAGAAGTATGAATGAAAGCTTTAACCGATTGTTGAGTCTAGGAACCACGACAGCGGTTGGTGCAGCATCATCACTGAATGTGTTGTTTACAAATGCTTCAGTTAGTTTCGTCACGACAACGACTACAACCACCACTGCTATGTCAACCGTTCCAATAATGTCAACATTCCAAAATGCATCAGCGTCAGCTGGTCTCGGTCTCGGAGAGGCAAAGTTTGATAATCGTTTACCGAGATCTCATGTAGTCCAGAGTACCGCTCGGACAGCAGAGCATACTCAACCTCTTTCGAACAGTATCCTGCACTCGCACATTAAGAGCGTAGTTGATGCAAGTTTATTAGATCTACAAAATTCTCTTTTTCGGGATCTTCCCAATCTAATTAAAGAAAATGTTGAGAGCAGCGTGAGGGACATTTTACATCACAATGCTCAGCCCATTGCAAATGGTAATCTTGCCCATAATAATGTGCAACAAGAGATTAGACACACACCTCAGTCAGAAAGTTTATCGGCCAACTCAGTTAATTTGTCTGCCAGTTCTCGATTTGCTGGACCAAGACAGAGAGAAACTGCAAGTGCTGCGCCGGTAAACAATGAATATGCAAATTCAAATAGACACTTTTCTAATAATGACGGTCATCGATTTTCGAACCGACGATTTGATTTAGATCGTTGGGGAATTAGGTATGACGACACCAATAAGGGAATGACAATTGAAGATTTCGTTTTTCGCGTAGAAATCCTCAAAAGTAACTACAATTGCCCTTGGAACGAAATCATACGTAACTTCCATCATTTACTTGCTGGATCAGCACAGGACTGGTACTGGCAGTATCTCAGAACAAATCCTAGAGGGGATTGGTCAATGTTGCGTTCAGCCTTACTGAAACAATTTAAAGGCTATGAAAATGACTTTGAAATTCTGAGACAATTAATGGATCGCCGACAAATGCCTAACGAGTCTTTCGATGAATTTTATAAATCCATCATTCACTTCAGAAGTCAACTGAGAGAGCCAATATCAGACCACGATATTATCAGGATAATACGTAATAATATAAACTCGAGATTAATGAACTTTATATACCCCATGCAAATTAACTCTATTGAACAGCTTCGAGACGAGTGTAGGCGTACCGAGAAAATGCTGCAATCTAGGTATGGCTCACACCCTCGTTTCAATACTGCAAGAGCTGTACATGAAATTCATTATTCCGAAGATACCGAAAATGAAGTTATGTCAGAGCCGTTTGCTAACATTTCGGCAGTTCAGAGCAATAATTATCGTTCAAATTTTTCGCATCCCCCTAACAAGTCCATGAGCAGTACCATAATATGTTTTAATTGCAAAAAGTCTGGACATATATTCACGGATTGTCGATCACCTGTCTATAACCTGTTCTGCTATCGTTGTGGTACAGACAATTTTACAGTATTAGACTGTCCAAAATGTAACACATCGAAGGAAAACCTGAAGACGAACGAGAACTTTTCCGGAAGTTCCCGTTCGACTCAAACCAATCCGGAGCAATAAAAACTGATGCGTCTACTAATACCGATCCATACGATGACAAAACAGATTACACAGATACAAAATTACCTTTACAAATAGCTACTCCTAGTACCTCGTCCGAAAGAGACGATAAACTACATAAAATTCCACAATACATGAAACCATACCATCAAAGGCTAGTTGAGTATAATGCTATTCGAAAACGAATTTTCAACCTAGATGAATTGGTACATAAACATAACGTTCCGTTGAAATTATTAAAGGCCCGAAAAAGAAACAGAAAAATAAAACTCTACCGAAAACTGATAAACGAATCGCTTTTTGAAGATAACTTAGATACAAGACCTTATGCAAATATTTTAATAGAAAAGAAAGAGTTTAAAGGACTGCTTGACAGTGGTGCTTCGATATCCTGCCTAGGATATGGTTGCATGCAGATTGTAGAGGAGCTTGAGGTTCCGATAGTTAAGTTCGATTGGTCAGTTAAGACAGCCGGTGGGAAAGATCAATGCATAGTGGGTCGGATAAATGTTCTGGTCGAGTGCAATGGTATTTCGGAAAAGATGGATTTCTATCTAGTTCCAAGCCTAATACAACCACTATATCTCGGCGTTGATTTTTGGTCAAAATTTAAAATCGCTCCTCAAATCATAAGTGAATTGTTTACACTTTCAAACGACTCTAACTTGCGAGAGCCTGAGAGTATCAAATCGAAACCGCCAATGCATGAGCTGACAATTGAACAAGAACGACAACTTAAGTGCGCAATCTCCGCTTTTCCATCTTGTACAACCCTTGGGTTGGGTAAAACCACTGTTGAACAACACATAATTGACACCAATGATGCTGAACCCGTCAAGCAGCGCCATTATCCGGTGTCACCCGCAATTCAAAAGTTAGTGTACGAAGAACTGGATCGCATGCTATCTCTCGGAGTTATCGAGGAAAGTCACAGCGCGTGGAGTTCGCCTATAGTCCTTATTAGGAAACCCGGGAAAAACAGGCTGTGTCTTGACTCCCGCAAAGTGAACTCGGTAACAAAGAGAGATGCATATCCATTGCCACACATTGAGGGTTTGCTAAGCCGTCTGAAGGATACACACTACATTAGTAGTGTGGATCTGAAGGACGCGTTTTGGCAAATCCCTCTGGAGGAGAAGTCGAGGGAAAAGACAGCATTCACTGTGCCAGGGAGGCCACTTTACCAGTTCACCGTCATGCCCTTTGGACTGTGTAACGCAGCCCAAAGGATGTGTCGGTTGATGGATAAGGTGGTCCCTGGTACACTTAGAGAATGCGTGTTCGTGTACCTCGACGATCTTTTAATAATCTCACCCGACTTTGAAAAACATATCTCATTATTAAAGGAGGTTGCTAAATGCTTAAGACAGGCAAATTTAACTATTAACGTCAGCAAATCCTATTTTTGTTTTAAAGAATTGCGTTATTTGGGGTACATTGTCGGCCAAGGTTATGTTAAGCCCGATCCTGATAAAGTAGCTGCGATACAAGATTTTCCCATTCCTGTAACACAGAAACAAGTGCGGAGATTCTTAGGACTCTGTGGATGGTATCGCAGATTTATCAGGAACTTCGCATCCATTGCTACACCTTTGACCGACACCCTCAAAAAGGCAAAGACGTTTTCAATGTCATCGGAAGCAGTTAGTTCATTTCAAGCCCTGAAAACAGCTTTAATTTCAGCCCCATTATTGAGTAACCCAGAATTTTCCAAGCCCTTTGTCATCCAATGTGACGCGTCTTCAGCCGGAATTGGTGGCGTTTTGTACCAAATCGACGAAGAAGAAAACGAAAAGCCGATTGCATTCTTTTCAGAAAAGCTCAACGCTTGCCAAAGAAAATACAGCGTGACGGAGCAAGAGTGTTACGCAGCAGTCCGAGCAGTTGCGAAGTTTAGGCCCTATATTGAAGGAATGTCCTTCGCGATTGTGACGGACCACGCCAGTCTGAAATGGCTTATGGGACTTAAGGACCTAAGCGGAAGGCTGGCTCGTTGGTCCCTAAAGTTACAAGGTTTCTCCTTCAATATAGAGCATCGCAAAGGATCGCAGAATACTGTGCCCGATGTGTTGTCTCGCGTACACCTTGAGCAGATCTCGCTGAACTCCAATGATCTCGTCACTATTGATTTAGATTCACCTGAGTTCAAATCAAAAGATTATCTCGATCTCTTGTCGAGAGTGTCAAATAATCAGGCTAATTTACCAGACCTTAAAATTGAGAACCAAAGAGTTTATAAGCGGATGTATCCATTAGATTTTCACTCGATCTCTGATGAACATCAGTGGAGTTTGTGGCTACCATCCAGCCTTACCCAGCTAGTAATCCAAAAAGCCCATATACCACCTAACTGTTCACATGGAGGTATTAGAAAAACAATAGATAGAATTCGACAACACTACTATTGGCCTAACATTACAATTGAGGTCAGAAACTTTATCCGCAGTTGCGAAGAGTGCAAGCAGAACAAAGCACCGAACCAAATTTTAAGACCACCTATGGGAGTAAAACAGGAGATAGATCGCCCTTTCCAAAAGATCTACGTAGATTTTCTGGGACCGTACGTCCGTTCAAAGAAAGGTAACCTATTTCTTTTCGTAGTCCTAGATGAATTTTCAAAATTTGTCTTTTTAAAGGCAATGCGGGTCGCAACCTCAAAAACAGTGATAGA
This sequence comes from Cheilosia scutellata, assembly GCA_955612985.1. NCBI lineage: Eukaryota > Metazoa > Arthropoda > Insecta > Diptera > Syrphidae > Cheilosia > Cheilosia scutellata. The sequence goes on along the minus strand of OY015311.1, from coordinate 6,096,203 downwards.
GTTTTTAGAAAGAGAAATCTTCCACAAATTTGGAGTACCAGAAACCGTTCACAGCGATAATGGGAAACAATTTGTGTCGAAAGAATTTGAAAAATTTTTAAATAAATATGGCACGTTTCATAGCAAAAACGCGGTATACTCTCCCCAAGCTAATTCTTCGGAACGAGTCAATAGATCCATATTGACGGCTATAAGATCGTATATCAACGAGGATCAACGGGAATGGGATACTTACTTATCTGAGATCCAGCAATCGCTATGTACCGCCATACACCAATCTACAGGCATGTCCCCATATTTTGTCGTGTTTGGTCACAATATGATCACACATGCAAGTCAATATAAGATTGCTAGAGCACTTAATGCTTTACAAGATAACGAGATTGATTATCTACCGACTTCTAGCCGATTACTCCTAATACGCGAAAAGGTTAAGGAGAATCTAAAGAAAGCTACATTGCGCAATGAAAAGTCGTATAACTTGAGGTGTTCGGTTAGACAATTTAAGCCAGGCGATGAAATTTATTACAGAAACTTTGTGCTTAGCAATGCCTCAAAGAAATTAAGTTCCAAATTATGCCCGAAGTTCGTTAAAGGGAGAATCGTAAAACGGATAGGTAGGTCGATGTATGAAATTGAAGATAGGCATGGCAAGTTAAAAGGCGTATACCATGCTAAGGACATACAGAAATAAATGAACAATTATGACTTAGTTCAACAGGGTCGTGGGTCGATTGTGCACTAGAGCAATTCTTTCAAGTCATTGATTTTTCATGTCTTTTGATACCCCTTGAGTGATCCAAAAAGGCATGTATTGTAGCGATCGCCTTGAAAATAATTGCTCATCCTTATTTTATTGTATGCATTCTTGACGTCAGTATTGACGTGCTATAAAGAATTTCCGCGCACTGATGGTAATGCTTAAGCCGCTGTGCAAATTCACTTCAAAATAGACACCACACTTTAGCCATTTATTCACCTTACTTCGCCCCAAGCCACGGGTATATAATCTGTGCAACCCCAGTGGGTGGCCTTTTTTTCTTTTTTTTGGCTGGTGAAATAGTAAGTGACAGTCCGTGCATCCATCGCAGAGAATAATAGGTAAAACCGCGTGCTTAATCGCTACTTTAATTTCGTTTAGTAACAATTTTTTTATCCTTTAGTGCTAAATTGAAGAAATAGAATCAATAACCAGTGTAAATTTCGCATCCAATCCTAACTCTATCACGAGAGTGACACAGCTACCAAACATCTTCAAAACTAAACATAATTTAGTTAAGAGAGCCTGGACCAGTCTTTATAAGACAAAAATCTAAATCTTTATAAATTTTATTGGAGGTAAGAGAGTTTATTATTTAACCTAATCAGTGCATATTGTGACATCTTTCCTTCGCTTTAAAATAGGCGGATTACACGTGTAATTTTTACGCATAAATTGTGACCACACAATCCCACGTGGAAAAGAACGAGGCAATTTATTTTCAACATATATATATATATTGTTTTACATTGGCCTAGTGCCTAATAATATAAAAGGAAGAATTGCCCGTTCACCCAAGCAAACCACCCAGAAGCCAGAAAAGCATTTGATTTCACCACGTGTACTTACTTGCCATAATAAGTGCTCTCACAGAGGCAATATCTGCAAACAGTACACCCCAAAAGCACCTAAGCGCATAGCCATCGCGTCCAACAGAGCACCTGCATGCGAAACACACGTCCAAAGCACGTGCAGTCGATCGCATTGCATCATACACCGGATTTTCACCCACCCCCACGTCTCCATCTGAGAGACAAGACCATCCACCAGTCTATTGCTCGCCATACCAGGAGCCAAAGAATAGGAGAACAAAAACCCCCCCGGACGTCCCAGCATCGTGATCTTAATTTAGTTTAGTGTTAAGTAAAAAGATTAGCTTATTTATTTTAGTAAGTTAATATATATGTATAGACACTAGACAGGTAATAATTAATTCATTCACACACGCATGAATTCGAGGTAAGAAGCGCCAAGTGATTTTTTTTACATTGCTCCTATCATAATTTTGTATTATTCCAACAGTTCCAAAAGTGACCTTCAGAACCGATGTGCGCACAACGAATCTGCAGTCAACGTAATTAATCAAACAAGTCTTCGATCATCTACAAAGCTGCGAAATTAATTAAACATCCAGCAACAAAATAAAAAAAAAAACGTAAGTCATTTGGCCATTCTAAATTACCGATTAAAAGTATATAAATATTCATGCATTTCAATATAACTATAAAAGTGAATGATAAACAAAAGAAATCCTAAGTAAAAATTTAAAAATCCTATACGTGTGCCTTCTGCACTCAGTAAGATCATACATATAAACTTGCTAAACGTACACAAATTATAATCTATGAAGTTATAATTTAACAAACGTACACAATTTACGTACGATATTCATTTACAACATTGATCTATTGAATTTGATTATACTAAGCTAAGATCACAAATTTGCATTGAAATTACCTAAATATTCGCTAACTACAACTATCTAAACATTGAATTTACTTATACCCTAAGCTTATTACCTATTAGATTAACCTATGAACATGAACATACATAATTAGATTCATACACCTACACTATCAATTGATTTACCTATTCTTATATTTATAATATTGCAATAAGCCTCGATTTCTCTAAATTTTGTTTGTGTTATCACACACTTGTATGTACATTCTACATACCTATGAATGTTTCTCTTAAACTCAATTTTAAGTTCTCTTTTTAAATGAATTTCGGGCATGGATATTGACCAATGAACCCGTTAACTATACTCATACTTAATTTAATAAATGATTATAATGAATTTTGAAAATAACGAATTTCTCATTATGGATTAATTGATTTCTATTGGCGATAAAAGGGTGATAAGAGTGAGCAACTATTAATGGGTACCTAAGTGTGAGCATCTATGTAGCGTATTGTTAGGGACTATCATCACAAGAATACAGGCGCATGATAGTCAAGGAGTCTTGACTTCGGTCATGGAATAGGGTGGGCTAGCCTGAAGGTCGCGTGTCGTATCTATTTACACGATCACCTTCCTTATATGTCACCAACAGCTGACATCAACTCTTTTTCTTTTAACTCTTTTCAGTCTTTCGTTTCCTCTCTCATAAATTAAATTTTCCTATCAGTCTTGTCATCCCCTAAAGATGACAATATCTTTTCACGGTGAGCAATCAAAACAACACCTATACGATCGTGTTTTCAAACGAGCAATTTAAGAATGTGGCACGATTTTATTTTGTAGGTAGGTAAGTGGCAGAAAGATCCCCCCCAACCGACGAGCTGTCGCCGTGCGACCACCAGCGTGCCACCTCTGCTACCAGGGAAAATCAACACCCTAACTACCCCCTGCCTTACATGGTATAATATAGAACACCCAAACGTTAATCAAACCAACCAATTAACTCAAAATCGGAAAATTTGCACATTCATGTTTCTGGCATAAGGGGATATGTATTATCACTTTCAAACTACCCATATAATCATTAATCAGTGCGTATTTTTCAGGCTTAACTCAAAACTCAAAACTTAATGGAGCAATATTTTGTTTTTATTTTATTGCAATCTAGTCAGATACAAAAAAAAAATACATCCAATCAAGTATTTCTCTATTTTCTATTATGTTTAGTTGTTCTTAGCTTACTTTTTTTTGAATACCTTTCGGAACGTTAAACATAATAATATTCGACGAAATTCAATTTTCACTAAAGTGCCTCATTTAGATACGAGTATAGGGGCAGTGATTGTATTTTCAAAACTTTTTCAAAATTCATATACCACTTCCGTGTAGTTTTTAATTTTACTACCAAAAGTTTTTTATAATAAGTTTCCAAATTTTTAGTGTAAATAGTTTTTACAATACCCTTTTTGAGCCACAAGCTTTTAAAATTGACGACTAAAATTCAAATGTGTGCAGAAGAAAAATGAGCCCAATGTGAAAAGCAAAATGGCAGGAATTACTGAATTGCACTGCAAATATTTAGGATAGCTCAAACTTTTTACATTACATATCGTGCCGGCCGGCAGTTACCTTCTGCTGATTCTAAACTCTCACATTTTTGCCTGTTCCCAGTTCCCACGTGTTCTTGGAATAACATTTTAGTAGCTGTCAAAACAACATCTTTCTCCTTGCATTCAATTAAAACGTGACCAATGCTGCAAATGTCCTTTTGAATAATTCAACGCTCTAATCCATTAACACTTTTGTTCTACCACGTTTTGTGAACCAGATGCAGGCAATGATTTAAAAGTTCATGCAAACTTACCGAATTTGCATTTCTCGTAGGTAAGCCTGGGGAAAAACATTTTGTTTGAGATATAAAAACACCTATACACATGTGACTTTGATCTGTCAGATGCAAAAGCTTTGATTATTCAAAGTATCCACTTTTGGGAAACACCTAAAACTTTCTAATTGATATGAATAATTCAAGAAGACTGATAGTAACCTAAGCTTCCCATATTCATAGACGGATGTGAAATGTATCCCTGCTGTCAAGGGGATACAGCTATATTTTGCTACTTGCTACTCAACCAGTGTTCGGTTGACCTGGCCCTACGATGACAGAGCAAAATGGTTGAAACGATAATTTGGGACCCTAACCTAAGGTAACTAAGGGTTTACATAATTTACACTTTGTGGCAAACATTAAATAGGATCATTAAAGCACAAATAACTAAAATAAGAGAAATAGGACGTTTGTTCTGTTTATGAGTTTTTTTTTTCAAATGGAAAAGTCCTTCCTCTGCTTTTTAAATTTATGTTTCCAAATGTTTACCATTTACCATTTTCTGGTAAACGGTAGAAAGTTTCAGTAAATAAATAAATAACCACAAAACACCAAAACCATGCGACATGTTGCTTTCTACAAACAGATTAGGCACATAAGTATTTTGTCACTCTTATGACGAGTCATTTTCAAGGTTTAGCTAGGCATCAACAAAATGTATGAGATACCATTAATTACATGCACGAAAGAGGAAAGAAAGTTGAGGCATCTGGTAAATCCCCAGAAAACAAGGATACGTTTATTTTATTTCGTAAATCTGTTGGATTATTTTCTGCTAAAGGATGCAGCTCTGCAGGATGTTGGATTGCTCCACTGAAGCAAGCCGTAGTCACATTTATTCATGTTCATTAATGTGGTTAGGGATGCTTTTGAATTGATGTTGTGTTGAATAGCAGCAGATAAAGCGGGAATCCTTTCTACCATTGATAAATGAGTATTTTATTCAATGTATTGCAGGGATCCATGGTGGCAATGGCAATAGGAACTTGAGTGCATTTAGTATCGTGGTGGTAATATTTTGCAGAGACTACCTATATAGTGAGGAGCACTATTGCGATTGTAATTATGTACATCCTTAAATACGGAAATATATCGCTCATTTACTTGAAGACTGTCATAACTCAAAAAACTCGATTTTGCAGAAAACATGTTTAAAGTTTTCAATTGACTACCGCCTTGCAGAAATCTGAAGAAATCTTATAATTTCGAAATTAACTAGTAAACTTTTATAAATTTAATATATCCATAAAGGTAAATCGACAACAACTAGTCTTTTATGGTTTTTACCTGAACGAAAATATTCCCTACTTCGAATTGTGACGTTATTGTTGCAAAAATTATATTCATAGGAGTGTCATAAGTTCGAATATGTCGTTATTATTGAGAAAAAAAACAATAGTTTTGTACTTAGTCATTTCATTTTCAAAGTCTTATAATTTGAACTTTTTGAACTTAATATAAAGGGAGTTTTTTTTAAAGGTATACAAATACAATATGGAATAAAATACTTCCAGCTAATATTAATGTCTATGATATTAGCTTTATTTAATAGCTAATAATTTTTTGCCATTACTTTTTAAATTTCGGGCGAACCGAACCATGGTTTTCAAAATAAGTTTGCACAATTTGCACTCGTTGTTCTGGAGTTCATTCATCGTAAAATGGCAAAACGTACTTACCACAAATCAACTTTCAACTGCCATTTGACAATCTGTAGAAACAGAGTTGCCAATTTAAGAACCAAAACTCTAGAAAAACACCCTTTACTTCTAGTATTTAATTAATAAAAATAATAATTCAATAACAAGAAAATATCTTCAGCGTAACTTCTTTTTTTGAGTACACTACCCTACTTGAATTGCTCTTTAGTGTATGCAGATTTGTAAAAAACTGAATTTGGTGATTCTCATTAAATTTTAAGTATTTTTACTTGTGAACGTTTCAGCTCTACCATATTTAACGGAGCAATGTCATTTGCCAGCATTTTTAAATCAAAAAAATTCTCAAAACAAAGCTATTTTACAATAAATGGATCTCCTGTTTTTTTCGCCGATCGGATTATTGAAAAAAATAATTCGGGAGTATAAATGGGACCACTTTTAAGCATTCGTTCCGTTCCCTCTCAATTAAGGAATGCACAGAGTCTCCTTTGTTTTGTGTATGGCTAACCATGCCAATTTCAATGAAAATCCTGTAGAAAAATTACTCCTGTGTTTATGAGAAAAACCCTGTTTTATCGTGTAATCATACTGTTTTATTCCCATTTGAATAAACTTGAAAAATTCTATTGATCGACGCACGGTCGAGTGTTTGCTTCCATGAATAAGACGTGAACGTGGACGTACGAAAAATTGCAAGACTAAGATCAACTTGAACATGTCGTACATCGCCTTATAGATATCATTGGATAAAAAACGAAGCCGGACACGCTGTGATTCGAAAAAGAAGTATTCTGTTCAAACTCAAGGTGGTATTGATCGAACTGAAGACAAATTAGATAACGAAACCATAGACAAAGGTATGGAGGGTCCACTTCAGCAACCTACACCCGCGACCCACTTAATGGATAAGCGGGCCATAGAAAATGAATGAATTAAAATATTTATCATTTATTTCATATTTAATTAATAGTTCCTATTCTATTCTTACATTTCGAAGAAAAAAATGCACTCCAATGAAAAAGAGTTCCTGTATACAATTTATTATGCCGGCAGAAATCATTCCGTGTGCGGTGGCCATTGTGTATTATTTCTAAAAATTTATAATTTTTATCAACAATTTCGTCTCATTTTGAGTTATTGAGATCTATTGAGAGTTTCCATCGACAAAATTATCTTCAACAACGACACATTGTCTTATAATATAAACGGCTGACTTCTAAACAGCCAGTCTTTTTTACAAAAATAACGTCATAAGAAGAAATACTTCAGTTGACGAAAGTATTTTTTTCATCAAGAACGTCACATGTTGCAGTATATGGAGTTTGATTCAAGTTAAATATTTCAACAAATCAGTCACAACACGAAATAATGCACTTTATATGAAATTTATCTACATTACAAATATCATAACATTTAAACGAATAATGTCACAACACAAAATATGCCAGTTTTTTAGAAAAGCAAACCAACTAACACACGATGACGACTGTAGCAAACTGAGATATGTCGCTCTTATGAGTAAAAAATGTTAGGATATATGAAATGAAATAACGGCATATTCTCTTCTAACGCGGAAGGTATACAGGATATTAATACGAAACTTTTACACAATAATGAAGCATCATAAAACGAATATTTCTGCATCATTAACTCAAAAATCGCGTTTTTTGAGTTATGACAGTCTTCTAGTAAATGAGCGATATACAGAAAAAGCACCGCTTCGGGATTGTATATACTGGCAAACTATTCATGGCCAGTTGATGGGAAACGGGAGCAGAAAGGTTACTTGTGAACTGTAGCTAGATTTGATTGGTTATCAGTTAATGAAAATGAACATGGAATTTTTTTCTTACATTTTAATTGTAGTTTTGATTTAATTTAAATACTAATATTCATGTCGTCTAAACAACCCCCTTTCTAGGGTCGATGAACTCAAGTTCAATCTATTACATGGCTCCGTTCCGCTGAGCTCTTAATACCATCACCATCTGCAGACTATTACCAACATTTTGCAATACAATTCCGACATTCTCCCTCAACCGTGAATCCATTGTCACTCACACAATATGATGTTGCTCCAGAAAAATGTGAACATCATGAGTGTTTCTGACAAATGGAAAAATCAATTTGCTCTACTCTGCGGATGAGGGTTAACAAAAAGTGAATGCCATCCATGATGAATGTTGAGTTCAGGGAATAAAATGATTATAACGCTCTTGCGTGTGCGTGTGGCTGTCAATTGAAATGGATAATGTTTCCGCGTGGGATTCCTTACTGGCTGGTTAATGTGACAGTCAATTGATTGATATGTGCTCTCACATCATCTGCGGTGTAAAGATTAGCTTAGAATTACGAATTATCATCGAATAAAGATCACAAAGAGGCCGGAAACATTTAGCTCTGAAGGTGAATGATGATTTATAAGGAAATAAATCATGGAAAGTATTCTTTCAAGACACAAGCAATGTCCATGATTGACGTGGATAAAGTGGCCCAAGGGTTTGCTACACATATCATCATCACCCTTAGATGAGGGTTGAGCGGATATTTCAAACACCTTGAGTAAACAAACCCTTCTCATTTCTGGAAGTGAATGAATTTCTGGATACTATCAAAAGTAATTTTAAGACCTATCCAGCATTGGGATCAAAAGTAATTTATAGCGAAACCGGCAAGTGCTTGAAATTAGTCATATGCAAGCCATATAGAGGAACTTTTTACTCGGGCGTAATTGCCTAATATAACATTACATTCAAATACCTGTGTGTATTTCTTGCTGCTATTCTGCCGGTTGGCCTGCTCACCATTTAATCGAATACAAAACATAAAAACATAAACGAAAACATTTCACTGGAATGTCCTTTAGGGTGGATGCCAAAATTGAATTACGAAAACATGATAAACGGAATTTTGTATCTTGTGGGAGTCTTTATACATAATGACGTAAGAAATTTTAATGCCCACATGCCACTGCATGGATATGTGTGGGCTAAAGGGAAAACAGCACCATGCTCTACTCTGAGTCCAGGCCTTTTGAGGTTTTTTGACTTTATAATTGGATTACATTTTTAAACACATTTCTGGCATTTGTTGAATTTATATGTATGCATATTTTAATTAGGAGATGAATAGGAACCCTGAAAGAAGCTCTGCATAGGATACTGCTGCGAGAATGAGTTCCGATAGAAATTGCTATAATCACATCATGGATGTGAGGGCTAGAATTCTATCTAAATAAGTCATTGCTTCAATTGCTGCCAATTTTCTTCTTGAAAATAAACACTTGAATATTAATGTGCACCAATTTTAATGGATGTACAGTGGATTCTTGATTATCGCAACTAATGGAAACCAGGGGCAGTTGAATGAGTGAAGTTGTTGCTAAAACCGAGTTAACAATTTTTAAACGTAAATAGTGATTAAAACCTGTAAATAAAGAATTCATAAAATAGAAAACTTAAATGCTTAAATAATACAAAAACTTTTTAATTATGTACAGTTATAATTCTGAAAACGGTATCTAAAGGGTGTCCCATAATTCAAGCAAAATGTGAATTTTGCGCCATTTAATAGTAGGTACAGTGATCGTGATGCCAACAGAAAAAATGTGCACGACTGAATCGCACGGAACTTTCTCGTTTATTGCGAATATCGCAGAATCTCAGATATTTTAAAATTTCACCGAATTGACATTTCCTTCAAAGCAAGTAGGCGATGAATTTCGAATTATATTGCCTCTGAAGTTTTGGGCTTTGCAAAAATATACCGGTTGTGATCGGGTAGTAATTTTTGAGAAATATTCATAAAACGGCTATATTCAAGTTTTCTAGAAAAACTAAGTACGTGATCATGTTTAGAATGCTTATGTTGTCTGAAATATGTATTTTGATCAAAATCGTTAGAGCGGTTATTTGTAAAATTATGCTGACAAATGTTACAACTTTGGATTCGAAAAGCACTGTTATTAAACTGTTTAGCTGAAATCTGAGTACGACATATTCTTTAGTATATAAACATTACCAAACAGTTACATTTTCATCCAAATCGAAAATACCGTTTTCGAGATATGAGCAGTTTTTAAAGTACCATTTTTAGCGATTGGGGTGGAAATCGAAGGTGGCAGTCTTTTTAGAGAAAAACTGAGTTTGCTATCAAGTTAAGAATGACAATAGTAGCTACATACATTTAAAATAAGTTTTTTTAAATTCATTTTTACCGTTTCGAGAAAAAAACAATTTTCAAAACTGCAGTTGCTGGACTTTTTAGCGAAAAACTGTGTATGCAGTCATGTTAAGCATACATGTCAAAATACGAAGTTTGAAACAAATTCGTCCAAGCGTTTAGATTCCCCAGTGGTGGGACAGACAGACATACGGACGGACAGAATTCCGAGACCCACTTTTTCGAGTAATATCAGAATTGATCAAAATCTCGAGCTCGATATCTCTTACTACGTAGACGAGAAAGTTAAAAAGATAACAATGGGACAGCTGACAGTTCGGGGTTAGTAAAAACGCATTTTAATTGTTGAGCAATATTTTAAAAATAATGAAGGTTTGACAGCTACAGTCCGCAATTTTCGAACAAACTCATCTTCAGTGATGAAGCTCATTTTCGTCTTGATCGTCAAAATTGTCGTATTTGGGGTTCAGAAAACCCAAGGTGTAATTGTTGAGAAATAAATGCATCCACATCGCGTTACGGTCTGGTGCGTATTTTGGGCTGGAGGAATTAATCGGACCGTTCTTCTTCGAAAATGCGGCTGGTCAGGCAGTGTTCATTATGGTCACATTATAACCCAGTTTTTAGTGCTTAAGTTACAATATTATGTATGTGACCAACATATTATGGTTTAAACAAGACGGTGCCACATGCCATATAGCCAGAGCAACAATTCAATTACTGCATGAATCATTTCCGAAACGTGTAATCGGCCGTTATTGCAATCAGAATTGGCCATCACGATCTTGCGATTTAACGCTATTCGACTTTTTTATTTGGGGTTTTTTGAAGTCAAAGGTCTATGTAAACAAACCCACGATCACCAATGTATTAATGAAATTCAGTCACATTTTTGCGAAACTGTCATAGAAAATTTCAATAAAAGAGTACGTTCTTGCAAGCAAAGGCGTGGCGGCCATTTATCCGATGTGTTATTCCATAAAATAACTGCCCATATACAAAATGGAGACACTTAAAGGACAAGTAAAAACGATAGGATATGATGAAATAAAAGTTGCACAATATATCTAGGTACAATTGTTGAAAAGTTGAGATTACCACGTCAGAAATGTTAAAAATTTAGTTGTTGCGGTAACCGTCGAGTTGCCTTAATCGAGAATGTACTGTATTCGGAATTCAAATTGTCTGACGCAGCTTTTAACATTTTTATTTATTTATATGTTTTATTTATTTGCAATATATACCCATACGCTATTTATCCATCAGGTTAAATACCTCTTCCATCATTTCAATCACAAGCAGTTTCCGAAAACAATTACAACATAAATCCACCCTGCTTCCAAGAATTGCCAACTCATCTACCTATTTCCTACTTTGTTCAAACACTTCCACACAGAGATCAAAAACCTCTAATACATTAATTGTATTCGTACTCACAAATCTTGTAATTCGTTAAAGCCGACGACATACTCGTAGCTACTTTCCACCGAGATATAATATCATTTAGACTGGGAAATTTATAATGAATAGCTTCAGGAAATTTCGCGAAACAAACTCAAGCACTCGCATGGCGGCAAGGGTTGGCAAGGGCAGGACAAGTCCTATTGCCAACGTCTCTCTACTAAGAATGAACACCAAAAGGCTCTACTGCTTCTCTAGACTCTTGAGAATCACTTTCAAGGAAGCTCGCCTAATACATATTTGCTGGTAGGAATACGAACATTACAGCCAGAGCCTTTAACGAAGTCTTTGAAATATCAGCCATTTGTTTTAATGAGACTACACTCAGTGATAAATTACTTCCGGTCATTTATGAGTCAGGTCGTCAGTCGGGGGCGGTATGTACTCCTATCACACCTGATTATAATAACAAAGTTATGTTACATACCAAAGTACAAGATCAATTTATTTCAGCTGACGGAAATAATTTAAGGCGCTCTGAATGTAATAGAGGTAGCATTCGGCGCCTTTCTTGACATCGGCGGGGAATTTGCCAATTATTGTCATTCGAAAAACTTTTTCTGAGATGCACCTTGGTCGCGGGCCATGAGTACATGCTTCACTCACAGATCCATTTAACTCCGATTTCTGTTCTAATAACAATTTTATAGAAGCTTGCTTTTGTCAAAACTATCTCCAACTATTAGCAATAATTTCTAAGGGAGTATAGAGTATATAGAGTATAGTATAGAGTTCCTATAACTTTGTTGGTGCATGCATTTTTGGCTTTTTGGCCACACAGAAGTGCTCGAGTGAATGAGATAGACGAAGGTGCACAAGTCTCGCCCTTCTTAGAGGGTGTGGAAAAACATCTATCAACTTGCTGGTACATACTTGTATATTTATTTCCGTGTCGCTATGTTTTCGGGGTTAAAATAAAACTATTTTATGAAAGAAGGATAGCTGCTATACCCTCATCAAACGCTCCTTTTAGGCCCTAGGACTAGATTTTTGCAATAATTTGTTGGCTTAGGTTTTTATTTTTGGTACAAATTAATGCAGGGCTTTCAATTTTATGTCGAATTCAAAATCACAAATTGCGAAGCTTTGGCCGCATTCAAGAATCTAGTCATCGTAAGTGACTTGAATTGCCTGGACTCAAATTTACCTGAACGCAAAAACTAACTTCAATTGTCGGTAGATATGTCACTTTTTGTCAATTGTATTGTTTTTTTTTTTACTCAAGGGGTTCTGACTGGTGCTGTACGTCAGGACAATCGAAATGTCAAACTGCGTTTTCCCATGCTCTCCGATAACCCAATAGAAATGTCAAAACTGATTTCGCCAGACAAATGTTGGTACAAATAGACGTCATTTTAGTAGCAAGTCGAGAAATTCTAGACTCGATTTGTCGGTGTTGCGGACATAAACGTCAACTGAGAAAACTGTTCATGTGACCAGTTCAGCCCAATGAAAACTCAGCAAAATGAAGTAAGAGAGCTGTCACTAAACCAGATTCTTGAACGCCCTCTTTTTCGCCCTCAATTCGTGTTTTTCGGGTTGAGATCTCACATTTCAAAATTGAATTTGTTGGCCATATAATAATTTTCGAATAGCTCCAGTAAGAGTGCAGTGCCCTCTTACACTCAAAAACCTCTAGAGACGTTCTGATCGCTTTGTTAAAAGAAAGAAAATTGTTATTCTGACTCGTATCTGGAGGGCTCATAGCTGAACCGAACCGAGTCATGAAATATAAAAAATGTAAAAACTAGTTTGTAAAATTTATATCATTAAACAGTTTTGAGAATAAACTTTAAAACTGTTTTTAGTATAACTAAAATATTAATTCCAGAAATTAATGGCAGTTCATTTACTCAACTTCAAAATATTTTCGAATTGTCTTTTTCTGACTTGGTTCGCTTCAGCTGTGAGCCCTCCATTCTGTCCTGTCTTCATCTAAAGAAAAATTCCTCTTTCTTCAATACTTATTTTGCGAAATAAATGTACACACAAAGAGATGAACACAAGTTATCATAAATTATTTATTTTGTGGAAAAATTAAAGCCATTCAGGTCATTATCTAGTTGAATAGTTCAGAATTATTTATGAATAATGTCAATAGCACATAATTCCAACAAAATGTTCATATTTGTCCAAATAGAATATGCCCCATAGCTTAAGGATATTATGATATAGTATATAGCGATGTGACAATTTGCCTCCTGGTGGGGATCAAACTTCCGTTGAAAACACTCCATTGGCAACGACTTCTTCCTGAATAGCTTCATTTACTCACTTTACCTCAAAATTGCCAACACGTGCTCATTATATTAGCTCTGGCGACATCAGTGACAGCTGGTGAATACAAATCGAGTGCAATGAACTGACGAAGTTTGAGATAAAATGTTATAGATACTCTGTTGTACTTCGGGTACCTACTTCTACTTGTAGTGAAGTGAAGACCGTATTTATCTCATCCCTCAGAAAAAGGAGAACTACTTAGCAAGTATCCTTGTTATCTAGAGTGTACGTTTTTCAACTTAATCTCCCAAGTCACTTTTGAAATGTAATTAAATAACTCATATTAGGTTTGGATCACAATTTCTATATATATTTAGATACTGTAACCACCCGAAACGAAAACCGCAGAAAGCTGCCTAGTTTATGACAGTTTGGTGATATTTTACAAGGAAAATCGACTTCGCATGATGTGGTGATAAAATGAATGACAAACTGTTGTGTGGTTTCGAAAAGCACGTGGCAACGTATTTATTGAGGTACTTGAACTTGTTTTAATGTACGCGCGTCAGACCATTAGAAGGGTTGAGATACACACATCCTCATACCAAAAATGTAATTTGGTAATAGCGAAGTACGAGTAGGTATTCATTTACCCTGATTGCTCCTCCAAATACGAATTGTATTTAAACGTACGACAAGTCTTTGAATTTTGTGTCACGTTTAGCTCCAGATGGCTTTCATAGTTCCCTTTATTCCGCCTATCCTCTCCTAACGAACACGCTGTCTCATACTCGTAATAATTGTCAATTAATATCTGATTAAGTGAAAATCAATGTTAAACTTTCTTAATACAGATTCTGCATAACCACCCTTCAGTCGAAGACATTTGTTTCAATTTTTCATCCCTAAAGTGCCATCCTTTTTGGCATCCTCAATCGTAAGATAACGCTTTTGGTAATATTCACGAACGTTGCTCTATTCTAGGCACGTATCTGCGAAACTCGTTATCATACCATACACGCATAGTTAACCAAAAGTTTGAAGAGCTTTCATGTGAGGCAAATGTGCCGGCGACAAAAGGATAACTATGCCTTCCAATACGATATACCGTATACCTCACAGTGACAAGAACTAAATAAGCAATTTATTTCGAAGCACAATACCGATAAAGAGGGATAACATATCCATGTTATCGATATCACGAGTTAAGTGTTATAATATAATATCGGGTCATAAATTCGGCACATATCCAAACTGTGCCTATTTGCTCCCATGGGATTGTTGATACACTTTGGCATGTCTTTCCTGGATTTGGGTCATTTGTCAGTGGTCTAGCGATAACAAGATTTTTGTTCTATGTCTTTTCGAACGGATATGAAGATTTGATGATTTTTGTGAAAATATATTTGAAAGCTGTACTTCATAGTTGTCCTTTCTGTCATGCTTTCTTAAGGGATCAGTTATATGGCAAAACAAAACAAAACTAAAATATTTTACTCAAGTATTTCAGCGGAATAATTCGACGTACATATTTGATGAAATTAAATGAGAATTTGATCCGAAAAAGTTGTACGTACGGAAAAATAAATAAATTCGAGCCAATTTTATGTTAAATTTTTAAATTTGTTTGATAAATTTGTTTGATTTTTAAATTTGTTTTATAATATGTAATTCATAAGCTACATTCAGGCGCAAATTTTGGGAAAAACTATTTAGTTTGATTGGTTTAAAAAGGCAAAACAGAATTTTGCCGTTTCTGTTTTACTTATGGCTCTAACTAATGCCTAATATGAGGTTGAAAAGGAGGCCAGTTTTTTAACACTTTCCTTGGATGGTATTAGTACTGTTTCTCCATAATAGACAACTTTTAAAATATAATCAAATATGATCCCAAAAAAAAAAAAAATTAAATAAAAGCAACATTTGTAGAAGTGATATTTTGCGTGACATAAAATTGAAAACCCAATCTTAAAAGTGATGATTTAATTTGTTTAAATTTTCTGGTTTTATTGCAATGTAAAAAGTTCATTTATATAAAACTTCGTACATTTTCATTGTCCGTCAATTGTTCTGCGGCCGTTTTAATACATATTTGAAATTTTATTTATGATTTTTTATTTATTATTTGAAATTTTATTCATGAGCTTATTCTTGCTTTTACATTTTTTTTATTGTTGATTGTTTATTATTTGAAATTTTGTGGAAAAGAATCGCAGCGCCCTACCGGGTCCAATTGTGAATCTAAACCATCGTTAGAACCATTCAAACACACACACAAAATTTCATTAAAATCGGTCCAGCCGTTTAGGAGTAGTTCGGTTACAAACACGTACAGAAGAATTATAATAGATTTGAGGAATTTTCTCGGTTTTTTATTATTCTAAAAAGTAAACAAATTTAAATATTTTAGCTGATTTTAACACTGATACTGTTTCGGATGCACCTGAATTTGACATCTTCTTGGCCGTTTTATATTATTTTGGCTTTAGGTCTTTGGTATATAAATCTATCAGAGGAACATATATACATTTTTTAGAAACAGAATCTATTGTTAGAATCTGAATTCACTTCATTCAACTTACTTACTTACCTCAACCAATACCTCTCTCCAGTTAGCACGATTTTTGGCTAACCGCCTTCCATTTATGCGTGCCACCTAAGGCGAGGTCTTCCTCTACTGCGTTGTCCCTCCGAGTTGGAAACGATTACTCTTCGGGACGGAGCATTGGTGTCCAATGTCCATTCGCCCTACATGTCCTAGCCTCTTAGTAGACTGATACGTACTTTTCTGACCAGGTCGATGTCGCTGTACAGCTCGTAGAGTTCGCTGTTAAATCTCCTCCTCCAAAGCCCGTCAACGCAAACGGGACCGAAAATCACTCGAAGATTTTGCGTTCGAAGCGACCAAGGAGATCTTCATCCGCCTTTGATAACGTCCATGATTCTGCGCCATAAAGCAGGACTGGGATGATGAGGGTCTTATATAGGGTCTCCTTGGTGTTTCTCGACAAGGCCTTACTAATCAATTGACTTCTTAGGCCAAAGTAACAGCGGTTGGCAAGTGTAATTCTTCGCTTGATTTCTGATGTGATGTCATTTTCAGAGTTAATAGCGGAGCCGAGGTAGACAAAGTCCCTAACTACCTCAAAGTTATAGCTGTCTATCGTGACGTTCTGTCCGATTCTTCGATGTTGTGTGTCCCTTCTTGTTGACAGCATATATTTTGTTTTGCTCTCATTCACCACTAAACCCATTTTTGGGCAGGGCAAAATCCTCAGCTTTCAGTCCTTCTCGCGGGCGCCTACCTGAAAATGGCTAATCAGCTTGTCTGTTTAGTGTCAGCCAAGGGTCTCACTTAGATATTGACCGTGCGCTACAACTCGTTGCAACGTACGATCAATGTATAAGCGTGAACCATAAGTTTGAGGTGGGAGACAACCCCAAACCCAAATCTAAGGTGGAACAGCAAACGCCGACGGATGCATGGCTAAAAAGGGAGTTTTAAGCCGCTAGTTTGCGAATTTCGGATACCAGGCGACCTCCGATCTCAAGATAGCCTTCCTGTGGTTATACGGGTAGACCACGGGCGACCGATTATATCCCGCTTACTCGTGGGTACAACATAGATACCATAAACAATAAACTATTAGAGAATGATGCCTCTACAACTGCATCAACAACTAGGGCTGTTAATTACGAACACCCTGTCAGCAATGACGTGACATCTGCCAATCGGGAAGAGTCACAAATAATAGATACTGAGATGAAAAGCCTAGACGAGAACTCGTCTCAACTAAGCGACTACATCTCAGAGACAAGCACTGTGTGCAATGAAAGCATGATGTCGGACGAATATACGGATGACATGGACAAAACCAAGACCACTGACAAAACAGGTCAAAAGGAGTCGGTATTTGTCATATTTACACCCTCAGAGCAGCGCCGCTTTAAACAAGCGCTAAATAAGGGCTGTACCAAAATAGAAGCGAGGGAATTCGCAAAATCAGCGGGTAGACAAAAGGACTCCGAGGTGAAGCGAACGCGATCCGAGGATAACACTCCCCCTCAATCCGATGCGAAGCGAGCTCGAGCTGGTAACACAACCACTGACAGAGCAAGTTATAGCAATATAATGAGCTATGTCAGACTGGGTGTCGTACCAGTAGATCTCGATCGCAATCCTCTCAGTAATGAGCATATGGTTCAGATACAAGAGAGGATTATGGACATCACGATTGAACTACGTGATGAGGATGTCAAACCATCTTTCCGCGGCACGACATTCAAAGCCGGATGGCTGATGTTGACCTGCGCGGACGCTACCACTGCGAAGTGGATACAAACAAATTTCGCGAAGCTAAAGGAGAAATGTGGACTGGAGGTGATGCTTGTGGAAGAGGATAACTTTCCGAAACCACATGTCATCAGGGGTTTCTTTCCACAGAGTACCGGAGTAGCCAACGAAAGAATCCTGGCAATGCTAGACGGCCAAAACAAAGGACTCAACACCAGAACATGGAGGGTCCTGCAAAGATCAGAAGAACGTGACACCGCACACCTGGTCTTTGCCATAAATGAAAGTACCATGAAGCAGCTTGCTGAGCTCAAGGGAATGGTCTCCTACCGATTCGGGCAGATCAAGCTAATCCTGAAGAGCGCTGACAAAGCAACACAGGGAAAGAAAGACGTTCACCCTGAAGACAAACCGTCAGCCACAAGGCCGAGCGAGCGTGAAAGTGAAACACCAATGCCCAGCACTAGCGCCGCCGCCACAAATGTTAAGACAGCCGTACCAAATCCAGGTACATCAGCTGAGGCTGCAAAAGACAGAGCAACCACTAGCAGAACTAGGTTCAGGCCAAAACTGTCTCATGAGGACAGGGGGGGCAACAAACGGAAAATGCCGGGCAAAAATCCGAGAAGTAGGCAAGACGGCCACTCTCCGAGAAGTAGGCAAGACGGCCACTCTCAGCAGGGGATTGTACGACGCAGAGGCGATAACAAGCCAAACAGAGTACGAAACCCTGAATACTCAAGAAGACGATGACATCTCTTCTAAACGTGCTGCAGGCAAACCTGCACCGCGCTATGGGTGCCTCGGACACCTATAGCCAACGATGTGCCGAAGGGAACATCGCTCTCGGACTAATCCAGGAGCCATGGGCAACAGAGGGTAAGATATTTGGTTTAAATAGTAAGACCAGAGAGCTCATCTTCGCCCGAGGAAATTTTAGACCAAGGGCAGCTCTTCTTGTTGCGAAAGATATAAAATTCTCTCCAATTCCAGGCTTTATCACCAGAGACCTGGTGGCGATCCTCATAGAACGCCACAACGGCCGAGAAATACAAAAACTTGTATGTGCATCGGCGTATTTTGCTGGAGACGAAGACGAAGCGCCACCAAAACCAGTACAGGAACTCGTCCAGTACTGTCGGAACCAGCAACTACAAATTATCATCGGATGCGATGCCAACGCACACAATGAAGTTTGGGGCAGCCGAGATACGAATAAAAGAGGTGAGTCCTTACTAGAATACCTGTATAGCAATAACTTAGTTGTACTAAATAAGGGCAACAAGCCCACGTTCAGAAACGTCATCAGAGAGGAAGTTTTAGATCTTACCCTTTCATCTCCTTTTGTACAAAATATTGTTGAAGACTGGCATGTGTCCGGCGAGGCATCTTTATCTGATCATATGCATATAAGATTCAAACTAAGATGCAACACCGAACATGCGCCGGTTCGATACGACAACAAACTCACAAACTGGAGAACCTATCGCGAAAATCTAGCGATCAAATGTGACATGCTTCCAGAAAAACCCGTACGCATAAGCGACGCGGAAGATGCACAATGTCAACTAAACGACATTATTATCTCATCCTTCACAAATAGCTGCAAGGTGAAACGTACTGTAGTAAAAAGGTGCGCTCCGTGGTGGAACGAAAGCCTTGAAATTCTTCGTAAAAGAGTGCGAAAACTTTTTAATAAAGCAAAACGCACCGGAGAGTGGGACCAATACCGATCCCTTCTCACCCAATACAACTTAGAGTTGCGTAGATCTAAAAGAGCCTCTTGGCGCAAGTACTGTGAAAAACTCGAAGAGCTTCCAGCAGTGGCGCGTCTTCAGAAGGCACTGTCAAAAGATCAAACTAACGGCATGGGATTGTTAGTCAAATCGGACGGCACAATCACACGCGACCGGGAAGATACGCTGATCACACTTCTTCAAGTCCACTTCCCCGGCTCCATTATCACGAGTGGGCCCCATGAACAAAACTATGAGGACTCACCCCCCAGAAATTTAAACAGAATTAACAGTTTATCCGGCAGACTTTTCACCCCGGATAAGGTTAAATGGGCCATAAACTCATTCAAACCATTCAAGGCACCAGGTACAGACGGTATCTTCCCAGCCCTTATTCAAAAGGGTATGGACTTCTTTTTATCGACCATGATTGCCTTATTTAGGTTCAGTTTCAACTGGGGCTATATACCACAATCCTGGCGGGAGGTAAACGTGGTATTTATCCCCAAACCAGGCAAACCAAGCGAACAACCTAAATCATACCGTCCAATAAGCTTGACATCGTTTTTCCTGAAAACAATGGAAAGAATAATAGACGTTCACATTAGAGAATGCTTGAAAGAGAGCACACCTCTACACCCCTGTCAATATGCCTATCAGAAAGGCAAATCCACTGAAGGCGCTCTTTTGAATATAACAACTCAAATAAAACGCGCATATCAGAACAAAGAAGTAGCGCTATGCGCCTTTCTAGACATAGAGGGTGCTTTTGACAATACTGGATATAATTCCATATCAAATGCTTTGACACACAGAAACATAGATCACCCTACTATTAAATGGATCAAAGCGATGCTTGAAAGTCGGAGAATAACTGCCTCGTCAGCACTCACTTCAGTATCAGTAACAGCCGTAAAAGGCTGCCCTCAGGGAGGAGTACTCTCACCCTTACTATGGTCCCTGGTTATCGATAACCTACTTCAAGACCTTAATAACGCAGGCTTCAACATAGTTGGATACGCCGATGACCTCGTCATCATCATTAGGGGCAAAGAACCAAACGACGTTACTACGCGCATGCAAAGTGCCCTTAAGATAGTCTTAGACTGGTGTAGGAAAGAAAATCTTTCTATTAATCCCAGCAAGGCTGTCATAGTTCCTTTTACGAAAAGAAGAAATTTAAATCTAAACCAAATTTCGATCAATGACACTGTCATTGAGTATTCCAACGAAGTCAGATATCTTGGAGTGATACTGGATAAAAGACTAAGCTGGAACTCCCACATAAACAACAAAATCCAAAAAGCAACAAAAGCTTTCTGGGCCTGCCGCAGCATGTATGGTAGAACCTGGGGGATCTCTCCAAAAATCACACACTGGATCTACACAGTCATAGTCAGACCCATTATAACATACGCCTCGATAGTATGGTGGAACAAAGCCACACAAAAAACAGCCATAAAAAAGCTTAATAAGGTACAACGGCTCGCGTGTCTGGGCGCTTCCGGAGCCATGCGTACCTGTCCCACTGCGGCTATAGAAGCCCTAATAGGACTAACACCCCTCCACATTCACATAAAAAAAGTGGCAATAAACAGCTCTGCAAGTCTGATGCAAGCGAAAGAGTTAAATATTAACGAACATCCAGAACTTATGGAACTACTTTCCGAAATTCCAGAACTTGACATGATCTGTGCGGTTACAGACCGCCTACCTAAGACACTATGCTTCAACAAACTTTTCTCCACAGAAATCACAAATAGGGAAGCATGGGTTAGCAATAACCCACCAAATTGCCAAAACGGCCTAAAGTGGTATACGGATGGTTCCAAAATGGACTCGGGGGTAGGAGCTGGTATTCACGGACCAAATCGAAATGTCTCAATACCAATGGGAAAAAGTCCCAGTGTATTTCAGGCAGAGCTCCATGCCATCAAAGAATGCGCAAACCTCATACAAAACTCAGGTATAAAAGGCGCAAACATCCATATATTCACGGACAGTCAATCAGCTATAAAAGCCCTTAGCTCACCAACTATTGACTCCAAATCAGTACTACACTGCTTCAATTCCCTCCAAACACTTAGTACCAGGAACAAAACTAGTTTATGGTGGGTCCCCGGCCATAAGGGGATTGAAGGAAACGAAAAAGCTGATGAACTAGCCAGAAAAGGCTCGGAAACCCCTTTTGTAGGACCTGAACCCTTCTGTACAATCCCCAAATCAGCTACAAATTCTGCTATAAGCAGCTGGGAACGTAGTAAAAACATTTCCTATTGGGAGAACATCCCAGGTCTTAGACAGGCCAAAAAAGCTATACAGCCTTTCAAAAACGATGCCAAAAAGTTGCTAAATCTAAGCAGGCACGATATCAAAAATTTAGTAGGTTACCTAACAGGTCACCACGGTCTGCGATATCACCTAAACAAATTGCACTTGGTCGACTCACCGGAGTGCCGACTATGTCTCGAGGAAGACGAAACAGCTGAGCATATCATATGTGAATGCCCGGCTCTCTATGGTATTAGAAGGAAATCATTTTTCAGGGAAGTAATAAGTACCGAAGAATTAAGAAAATCCTCTGCTGAATGCATCATCAGCTACATTAGGAAGGTAGAGGCGCTACTAACCTAAACATAAACCTGACAATTTTTAAGCACAATAGATCTTTTAGGTCAACGTGCATCACATCGCTCTGGCGAGTCAGTTAAAAAAAAAAAAAAAAAAAAAAAAAAAAACCCATTTTTGCCGCTTCTGCGCTGATACCTGCAAACGCACCAGTGACAGCTCGCTGTGTTCTGCCAACGATGTCGATGTCATCAGCGTATGCAAGTAGTTGCACAGACTTTTGGAAAATTGTGCCCCTGGTGTTGGCTGGCGAGTTTCGCACAATTTTCTCAAGAATGATGTTGACAAAGTCACAAAACAGCGCATCGCACCTTGCGGTTAGATTGTTCCCTACCTTTGTGGAGCAGCGAGCGTTCTCCATCGTCGTTCTGCACAATTTGACAAGTTTGGCTGGGATGCTAAAACTAGACATGGCTCTGTAGGTATAGCTCATCTCTAAAAATGCTGTCAATAGATGGTGAGTATCGATTTGGATTTCTTCGGTTTTCTCCAGGATCTGCCGTAGTGTAAATATTTGGTCGGTTGTGGACCTACCGGGCCTAAAACCGTACTGATAGGGCCCAATCAGTTCGTTGACAAATGGTTTCAGGCGTTCACACAGTACGGCAGACAGGATCTTGTAAGCGATGTTAAGGAAACTGATGCCTCTATAGTTGGCGCAGTTTAGAGTGTCTCCTTTCTTATAGATCGGTCAAACAATGCTGAGGCTCCATTCATCAGGCATACTTTCCTCTGGCCAAATTTTAGAAACGAGTTGGTGCTCTCTACCAAGTCATCTCCCTTTGCCTTAAAAAGCTCGGCCGATAAACCGTCCGGTCCTGTAGCATTGTTGGACTTCAGCTTGGATATTGCTATCCTTAGCTCATTTTGGTCTGGTGGACGGAAATCTTGGCTTTCATCGCTCAGGTTGAATGGTTCAATCTGCCTGACAGACATAATTCAAGACAGCTATAACCACGATCGATCTTTCGATGAGAATTATTCCTCTCTCGACATTCACAAAGTTATAATGTGTCTTTGTTATCGATAGACCTAGGCCTAAAGCTTCTCACTGAATACTCAAGAAGACGATGACATCTCTTCTAAACGTGCTGCAGGCAAACCTGCACCGCGCTATGGGTGCCTCGGACACCTATAGCCAACGATGTGCCGAAGGGAACATCGCTCTCGGACTAATCCAGGAGCCATGGGCAACAGAGGGTAAGATATTTGGTTTAAATAGTAAGACCAGAGAGCTCATCTTCGCCCGAGGAAATTTTAGACCAAGGGCAGCTCTTCTTGTTGCGAAAGATATAAAATTCTCTCCAATTCCAGGCTTTATCACCAGAGACCTGGTGGCGATCCTCATAGAACGCCACAACGGCCGAGAAATACAAAAACTTGTATGTGCATCGGCGTATTTTGCTGGAGACGAAGACGAAGCGCCACCAAAACCAGTACAGGAACTCGTCCAGTACTGTCGGAACCAGCAACTACAAATTA
The DNA here is from genome assembly GCA_955612985.1 of Cheilosia scutellata. NCBI lineage: Eukaryota > Metazoa > Arthropoda > Insecta > Diptera > Syrphidae > Cheilosia > Cheilosia scutellata. The sequence goes on along the minus strand of OY015311.1, from coordinate 6,072,207 downwards.
TCATCGGATGCGATGCCAACGCACACAATGAAGTTTGGGGCAGCCGAGATACGAATAAAAGAGGTGAGTCCTTACTAGAATACCTGTATAGCAATAACTTAGTTGTACTAAATAAGGGCAACAAGCCCACGTTCAGAAACGTCATCAGAGAGGAAGTTTTAGATCTTACCCTTTCATCTCCTTTTGTACAAAATATTGTTGAAGACTGGCATGTGTCCGGCGAGGCATCTTTATCTGATCATATGCATATAAGATTCAAACTAAGATGCAACACCGAACATGCGCCGGTTCGATACGACAACAAACTCACAAACTGGAGAACCTATCGCGAAAATCTAGCGATCAAATGTGACATGCTTCCAGAAAAACCCGTACGCATAAGCGACGCGGAAGATGCACAATGTCAACTAAACGACATTATTATCTCATCCTTCACAAATAGCTGCAAGGTGAAACGTACTGTAGTAAAAAGGTGCGCTCCGTGGTGGAACGAAAGCCTTGAAATTCTTCGTAAAAGAGTGCGAAAACTTTTTAATAAAGCAAAACGCACCGGAGAGTGGGACCAATACCGATCCCTTCTCACCCAATACAACTTAGAGTTGCGTAGATCTAAAAGAGCCTCTTGGCGCAAGTACTGTGAAAAACTCGAAGAGCTTCCAGCAGTGGCGCGTCTTCAGAAGGCACTGTCAAAAGATCAAACTAACGGCATGGGATTGTTAGTCAAATCGGACGGCACAATCACACGCGACCGGGAAGATACGCTGATCACACTTCTTCAAGTCCACTTCCCCGGCTCCATTATCACGAGTGGGCCCCATGAACAAAACTATGAGGACTCACCCCCCAGAAATTTAAACAGAATTAACAGTTTATCCGGCAGACTTTTCACCCCGGATAAGGTTAAATGGGCCATAAACTCATTCAAACCATTCAAGGCACCAGGTACAGACGGTATCTTCCCAGCCCTTATTCAAAAGGGTATGGACTTCTTTTTATCGACCATGATTGCCTTATTTAGGTTCAGTTTCAACTGGGGCTATATACCACAATCCTGGCGGGAGGTAAACGTGGTATTTATCCCCAAACCAGGCAAACCAAGCGAACAACCTAAATCATACCGTCCAATAAGCTTGACATCGTTTTTCCTGAAAACAATGGAAAGAATAATAGACGTTCACATTAGAGAATGCTTGAAAGAGAGCACACCTCTACACCCCTGTCAATATGCCTATCAGAAAGGCAAATCCACTGAAGGCGCTCTTTTGAATATAACAACTCAAATAAAACGCGCATATCAGAACAAAGAAGTAGCGCTATGCGCCTTTCTAGACATAGAGGGTGCTTTTGACAATACTGGATATAATTCCATATCAAATGCTTTGACACACAGAAACATAGATCACCCTACTATTAAATGGATCAAAGCGATGCTTGAAAGTCGGAGAATAACTGCCTCGTCAGCACTCACTTCAGTATCAGTAACAGCCGTAAAAGGCTGCCCTCAGGGAGGAGTACTCTCACCCTTACTATGGTCCCTGGTTATCGATAACCTACTTCAAGACCTTAATAACGCAGGCTTCAACATAGTTGGATACGCCGATGACCTCGTCATCATCATTAGGGGCAAAGAACCAAACGACGTTACTACGCGCATGCAAAGTGCCCTTAAGATAGTCTTAGACTGGTGTAGGAAAGAAAATCTTTCTATTAATCCCAGCAAGGCTGTCATAGTTCCTTTTACGAAAAGAAGAAATTTAAATCTAAACCAAATTTCGATCAATGACACTGTCATTGAGTATTCCAACGAAGTCAGATATCTTGGAGTGATACTGGATAAAAGACTAAGCTGGAACTCCCACATAAACAACAAAATCCAAAAAGCAACAAAAGCTTTCTGGGCCTGCCGCAGCATGTATGGTAGAACCTGGGGGATCTCTCCAAAAATCACACACTGGATCTACACAGTCATAGTCAGACCCATTATAACATACGCCTCGATAGTATGGTGGAACAAAGCCACACAAAAAACAGCCATAAAAAAGCTTAATAAGGTACAACGGCTCGCGTGTCTGGGCGCTTCCGGAGCCATGCGTACCTGTCCCACTGCGGCTATAGAAGCCCTAATAGGACTAACACCCCTCCACATTCACATAAAAAAAGTGGCAATAAACAGCTCTGCAAGTCTGATGCAAGCGAAAGAGTTAAATATTAACGAACATCCAGAACTTATGGAACTACTTTCCGAAATTCCAGAACTTGACATGATCTGTGCGGTTACAGACCGCCTACCTAAGACACTATGCTTCAACAAACTTTTCTCCACAGAAATCACAAATAGGGAAGCATGGGTTAGCAATAACCCACCAAATTGCCAAAACGGCCTAAAGTGGTATACGGATGGTTCCAAAATGGACTCGGGGGTAGGAGCTGGTATTCACGGACCAAATCGAAATGTCTCAATACCAATGGGAAAAAGTCCCAGTGTATTTCAGGCAGAGCTCCATGCCATCAAAGAATGCGCAAACCTCATACAAAACTCAGGTATAAAAGGCGCAAACATCCATATATTCACGGACAGTCAATCAGCTATAAAAGCCCTTAGCTCACCAACTATTGACTCCAAATCAGTACTACACTGCTTCAATTCCCTCCAAACACTTAGTACCAGGAACAAAACTAGTTTATGGTGGGTCCCCGGCCATAAGGGGATTGAAGGAAACGAAAAAGCTGATGAACTAGCCAGAAAAGGCTCGGAAACCCCTTTTGTAGGACCTGAACCCTTCTGTACAATCCCCAAATCAGCTACAAATTCTGCTATAAGCAGCTGGGAACGTAGTAAAAACATTTCCTATTGGGAGAACATCCCAGGTCTTAGACAGGCCAAAAAAGCTATACAGCCTTTCAAAAACGATGCCAAAAAGTTGCTAAATCTAAGCAGGCACGATATCAAAAATTTAGTAGGTTACCTAACAGGTCACCACGGTCTGCGATATCACCTAAACAAATTGCACTTGGTCGACTCACCGGAGTGCCGACTATGTCTCGAGGAAGACGAAACAGCTGAGCATATCATATGTGAATGCCCGGCTCTCTATGGTATTAGAAGGAAATCATTTTTCAGGGAAGTAATAAGTACCGAAGAATTAAGAAAATCCTCTGCTGAATGCATCATCAGCTACATTAGGAAGGTAGAGGCGCTACTAACCTAAACATAAACCTGACAATTTTTAAGCACAATAGATCTTTTAGGTCAACGTGCATCACATCGCTCTGGCGAGTCAGTTAAAAAAAAAAAAAAAAAAAAAAAAAAAAACCCATTTTTGCCGCTTCTGCGCTGATACCTGCAAACGCACCAGTGACAGCTCGCTGTGTTCTGCCAACGATGTCGATGTCATCAGCGTATGCAAGTAGTTGCACAGACTTTTGGAAAATTGTGCCCCTGGTGTTGGCTGGCGAGTTTCGCACAATTTTCTCAAGAATGATGTTGACAAAGTCACAAAACAGCGCATCGCACCTTGCGGTTAGATTGTTCCCTACCTTTGTGGAGCAGCGAGCGTTCTCCATCGTCGTTCTGCACAATTTGACAAGTTTGGCTGGGATGCTAAAACTAGACATGGCTCTGTAGGTATAGCTCATCTCTAAAAATGCTGTCAATAGATGGTGAGTATCGATTTGGATTTCTTCGGTTTTCTCCAGGATCTGCCGTAGTGTAAATATTTGGTCGGTTGTGGACCTACCGGGCCTAAAACCGTACTGATAGGGCCCAATCAGTTCGTTGACAAATGGTTTCAGGCGTTCACACAGTACGGCAGACAGGATCTTGTAAGCGATGTTAAGGAAACTGATGCCTCTATAGTTGGCGCAGTTTAGAGTGTCTCCTTTCTTATAGATCGGTCAAACAATGCTGAGGCTCCATTCATCAGGCATACTTTCCTCTGGCCAAATTTTAGAAACGAGTTGGTGCTCTCTACCAAGTCATCTCCCTTTGCCTTAAAAAGCTCGGCCGATAAACCGTCCGGTCCTGTAGCATTGTTGGACTTCAGCTTGGATATTGCTATCCTTAGCTCATTTTGGTCTGGTGGACGGAAATCTTGGCTTTCATCGCTCAGGTTGAATGGTTCAATCTGCCTGACAGACATAATTCAAGACAGCTATAACCACGATCGATCTTTCGATGAGAATTATTCCTCTCTCGACATTCACAAAGTTATAATGTGTCTTTGTTATCGTGGAAAACAGAAGAGACCTGCAATGTTTTAGCAGAGTTGAGAAGCTTTCTCAGGACAGTTATCCTCTTCATTGATTGTCAAACGTTTGGAAAAAATAACTTAATATATTGTATCTTTCGTTGATTGAATCTGGGTTTCTACATCAATAGGCCAACAGACTAATCACTGCGCCACATCGTGCTGTGTTCAAACTTAAATCGAAAATACAAAATACAATTTTAATCATTTTCAAAGGATCCTTTATACAATCTGACAATGAAAATCTGGAAAATCCAGAAAATAGACAATTACATACAACTCCATTTCAATTGTGAAATTTATTTGTTATCTGCAACCTATAACAGAACAGCCTTGTCACTTGACACTTGTGTTTTCTGTACATCAAATTTAAGAAGATGATCAACATATATATCCCAGAATCTCAGCAAAACATTTGTAAAGCGCCAATATTATGTAAGTGTCTAATTTTCTTGATATCATCGACTTCCATCGACGCACTATGACGCGATGTATGTAGGTATCATCCTACCTTCCGGTGAAAACACTCATGAATTTAAAATTACAAAACCCTTGACAATGCCACATGAGAGACAGCACCATCGGCATACTGTCAAGGTCAAACATTATACATAAATTTGCTGGCATGGAAGTAGGTAAACAAAAGCCGAAAAGGCAAACAAATTATTTCTTCTAATCAAAAGCTTACATCAGTTAATCCCAAAAGCCAACACCCTTATTATGCCCGCAAATTGACATAAGTCTTGAAATGTTAATCCGTACCAAATAGATACTAACATACACATAAATGGAGGTAGGTATATGCCTTTCAATGGCAAAAGGTTGTGTTATCTTGATTCCGAACCAAAAGTATCAGCTATACGGAAAAAAACGGTAGAATAGGCATTAGGGTTCTTTTCGATTTGTTTACGCCTGGAGATGTCCAGAGCCCAAATGTAGGACATTTTGCTGGAAAGCATGCGTTTTTTTTTTCCTTGGTCCCTTGGTCCCGTAGCCTGTGTGACCTATAAATAATCCACATTGTACATATACGAATCGGTAGTTTTTATCTATAGACACATTCATGTGAGGGTCCGTTTGAACGTAGATGAAATTTATCTGATGTGGTTGTAGTGGAATGAAAGAAAGAAATGAAGGATAGAGCTCAGAGTTCTATGAAATTATTGCCGATTAATTAAAGGGGAGTAGATGGCACATTATCCCATGGATCATATGGAGCTGTCTACTGATGTTTTGGTTCACACAGTTAGTTTTGATGAAAAATGATTATGTTAATTGCTTGTATGGCATCCGTCTGTTAAAACATAAAAGAGTCTGCTGGTGTTATCGACATGTGCTATGTTTCCTATGGAAGCCAGTACTTGTCCATGATTGAATCGATTTTATTACAACCCAGTTGGACTTGAAATAAGATGAAGGCATTTCGGAGTGGATGAATAGGTAACTTCTCGGTATTGTAAAGGTACCTACGAATTTCCTCTGCTGAACACTGGTCCGAAATTGCTTTTCTTAAACGTTATCAAAATAAATCAAACTCGTGCCTTCATTACACACACAATGCCAGCGGAGGGAATGAGAATAGTTTACACCCAATATGGGCACGTGAACTACATTTTCGTTTTTCTTTTCAAAGTTAAAACCAACAACCCTTTAGGGATACCGGATACCGGATACCAGATTTAAAATAACGACGTAATGGCAACAAAATCAATTTAATGCGATAGTGTAGGTACTATGGATTCGACGAATGAAATCATTTCTATGCCTTAATTCTGAGAACTGGCATCTCATAATGCCAACTTTTCTTCGAATAGGAAATTATAAATACAGAATGCCATTGCTGATACTTATCAACATTCAGACAAGAATTCTGGCGTAGGCATGTATTTCTAAGAATTTTCCTCCTTTTTTGTGAAATCGTAGTTATGTTAATAATATTGATGGCAATATGTGTATTAGTTTTCCAATAAACTACACCCATTTATTGCCAATGACAAACACATCCTATAGAAGCGAATATGTCCGTGTATCAAATTTTAACCGAAGAAACTGTTTTCGGTTCCTGCAAAAAGATGAGTAATACAAAATCTGAAAACAAAAATGATGAGGGTAGATTTATGGATTTATTATTTATTGGCCATTGCTATACCCAGTGACTAATTTTCCTGGTAATTTTTCATTTTTTGTACTTGTACTTGTAATATAAACAAAATCTTAAAAAGTAATGTGTATCTGGGACGCATAATACTTCTCCCTTGAGCTTGCGTAAAGTGGTTTGGATATTCTGCATGTATGCATTAGTATAAGTTTCCCTTAGACGTGCGCATTCTGGTTTTTTAAGCGCCAACCGCAGCTCAAAGAAGGACCAGTTCTGCTCGTGGCAGGAAAGAAGAGACGAACACCACAGGCTACTCAGGGAAAATAATAAGGAGCACGAGAAACGCGCGATCGAGGAAATAGAGAGATGTTACAGTAAAAAGAACCTGCCAAGGATACATAGCCCGAACCAAAGCCTGTAACTACGAACAAGGGAAGATCATAGAAGAATCGCTGTCGATGCTGAGGATATGGAAGAACTACTTCTGCAGACTGTTTAACGGCGATGACGAATTTGATCTCGCTGTCAGGCAGAATCAACCATTCAACCTGGACGATGAAGACCAACAACTCAGTTTACCCGACCAGAACGAAATGAAGATAGCCAGGTATTAATAAGGATTTGGGTTCAATAAAAACACACTTTCGGAATCGGATTGATTATTATTATTTATTATAGTAACGCTAAGTAGGTGCTTTAACAATCACGAATCACGTTACAATGATCATCCTCAAAAATGCTCGCTGTTAACTCGTACTCCTGCTGTCTCTCTCTTGGTCTTCAGATACCAACTTGTTGGCATCTATCGTCCAGTAGCTACTGAGGCTAGGTTATGGGTGTAAGTGTAAGCTTAAGTCCAACAAAATCGCTGGAGCTGATGTCCTAACCGCCGAGCTATTAGGTTAGGAACATGTACCAACTCATCTGTAAAATAAATTCGGCAGAAAGTATGCCCGATGAATGGAACCTCAGCATTGTTTGCCCGATCCTCAAGAAAGGAGACCCTCTAAACTGCGCTAACTACAGAGGGATTAGTCTTCTTAACATCGCCTACAAGATCCTATCTGCCGTGTTGTATGAACGCCTGAAGCCTTTCGTCAACAACCTGATTGGTCCCTCCCTTTCAGTGTGGCTTCAGGCCAAGAAAGTCAACATCGACCAAATATTTACATTGCGGCAGATCTTGTAGAAACACCAGGAACTTCAAATCGATACCCACCACATTTTCATCGATTTTAAGGCCGCTTATGACAACATTTATGGAGTCGAGCTGTATCGAGCAATGTCTAGTCTTGACACCCCTGCCAAACTCGTCTGTTTGTGCAGGATGACGATGCAGAATGCACGCTGCTCCATCAAAGGAGGTAAAGAACTCACCGAGACCTTCGATGTCAAAAAGGGATTTAGACAAGGCGATGCGCTGGCATTCTTCAACATTGTTCTTGATAGAATAGTGCAAAACTCAAATGCTGAAAGCCAAACCAGAGGCTCCCGAACCATCTTTCAAAATTCCGCCTTGAGGTGGTTAGCGACTCAGGTTGCGGATCCAAGTGGAAGCAGAAGGGGACCAAAGATGGTGCTGGCTTGAGACGCTTGTTGGTAGAGGTTCAACTCGGACTGTAGCGCCACCTTAAGTAAGTAAGAAAACGCAGCCCAGCGAAGTGAGATGAAGTAGGTAGCGCCTATTATCCGTAGATTCATTTTTATCCACGATTTTTTTTTGTTGAGTGTATATTATTTTAAATTTTATTCATGAGTTTATTCTTGCTTTTTAATTTTTTTTATTATTGTTTTTATTTTTTATTGTTGAGTATTTATTATTTGGTGGGTGCAGTAGCGCAGTGGTTAGTGTGCTGCACTACTGTGCGAGGGATCCCAGGTTCGATCCCCGGAAAAACACAAATTACATCTTAAGGTTTTTTCTACTGCCCACCTCTCGCGAACGTCTGACAAACATCCGAGAGTATGACTGTCATGAAAAAGCTTCTCAATTCAGCCGTTCGGACTCGGCATAAAATTGTAGGTCCCTTCCATTCGTCCCAAAAATAGAAACTCACACAAAACGAATGGTTGCGAGAAGCTAGGCCTAGGGTGTCTACCTGCCTGTTGCGCCAACTATTTATTTATTTATTTTTTATTTATTATTTGAAATTTTGTGGAATCGGATCGGAGCGCCACCTACCGGGTCCAATTGTGAATCTAAACCATCCATAGACCCATTCAAACAAACACACAAAATTTCATTAAAATCGGTCCAGCCGTTTAGGAGGAGTTCGGTTACAAACGAAAGTACTGAATCTTCGTTTTCGAAAATAGAAAAAGCGATTTTCTAAAGCTAATATAGGCATACGCGCTTCACTTTGGGTTTCCTATAAGATGGCAAAATAACTAACGATGTTGCATTTCATCACTTGACTCACTTTAAAAACTTGTATATCCCCTGGCATCAAAGGGAATCTCATCACTTCAATTTAATGATGCAATTCATAGCAATACTTTGAAGAGAAACGTCCTCTTCAGTGCAATACATTTGAATACCAAATACGCTCATAAATTTCAGTGAAATATCATGGCATTCGTTTGCGAGATTGTCATATTAAAGAAGCGAAACTTTAACCTTAAGGACATAGGAATGGTGTCTCTACCGCATCACGCTTCATACCAGCAGCTATGCAGAGCATGATAGTTTCGTACAAGTTCACAGACCGTAAGAGATAGCATTATTATTCTTGACATATTCCCTGGCAACTAAATGAAATCGTTCGCACTATCTACTGTCGTGATAAAGGATAAATGTCTGCAGATGAAATTTCATTCCAAGAACCATTGTCACTCTAAAAGTCGTACATGCATTTGCAGAACTCTTAATCGCATCCCTGATGACGGCGACACTTTTTTTTATCCTGTGTATTTCGATTGCAAGAACTTTGGATTTATTTCTCAGACAAATAAAAAGGGATAATTCAGTGCAATGTTTCATTGTATGTGTATCCATCAAATACGCAGGACTTTGACTAATGAACATAATTTGACCCCATTTCTTAAATTTATCCTTTTTAGGTGGATAAATTTTCAATACCTACCTAAAACTACTGTTTCCATGCCCATTTAGGAAATTGGAAAACTAAATGGTCTTACATAAACTTTCAAGCTGACCCTTTTTCTAGTCCAATAAATCAGGATAGCTCATGTTCTACTTTATTAAAGACTCTCGGAAAACTTCGGTATTCGGTGTACTCTTACGATATTAGATTCAATTTAAAGTGCGCATTTCCAACACTTGCCTTATTCCAACAAGCAGTTGCCAAGAGTTATTTGTCATCCTAAGTACTAATGTTCCACTCCTCCTGGGATGCAGTGTTGCTATCTAACCGAGATTAATGTTTCCCTGTTGTGGACAAGGAAATTGCAGACATTTTCCTTATTTTTTTAATCCCATTGAATTACTTTCCGATAAGTTATGCCACCATGAGGAGGAGATAGTTTAAAATGAATAATCTTTTACTGAGGGGTGTGCAAGTCGATGGGGAAGACGTTCAATGGCAATTAATATTGCAAGGGGATAAAAAAATTTTAAATATTTATTGCACAACACTAGAAACCAAATGGATATAAATAAAGTGGCAGAATTTCAAGTGCTACCTGCTTACTATTTGCCACCAAAGGACAGGGTCCTTAATAGTCATCGTGGGAACAATGAATCGTTGATATTAATTGGCTGCGTACTTATAAAGTTTAAGTAATGAAAACGATTAATTGAACTAGATATAGATTCATTAGTAATGGATCTTTTGGTTACCTACTCTTAATGATTCTTCGAATAATACAAGTACCCACCTAGACTCATAATCTATTACATTCGTCAAATTGAACTAATCAAACTTAATCCATTGTGTAGTAGTCACCAAAAGGATCGAAACGAAATGAAATGACTCGTAAAGGCATTGAACAGTGAATTTGATGAGTTGCCGATTTTCTTTGGAAGCACAAGGCTTCAATTACTTATTTGGATTGTAGTCGTTCTTCTATGCAAAAAAAAAAACTGTGGACCATAACAATTTCTTGTTATTACCCAGAAGTAGGCATCTTGTCGCCAACGAAAGTAATTCATTTTATTTGATTGTTCTGTCATAGTTAAGTTATAGTATTCCCTAGAAATAATTAATTTTGTTAGTGTTTGTGGTGATGATGAATGATAGTTACTACTTTTGGGGAATGCTATTAATTTACTTTTTCAAAATAATCCACTTATTGGGGTTGGTATTTTGTGTAGGTACATTACTGGGGGGCAGTTTTAATTGACTCCAGTCCTCACCTGGAAAACATCTACAGGTAACCTTGCCCTTTGCTAATTGTCCCCAGTTGTGCAGTCCAAGTGGGTTGAGGTCGCCGTCTACTCGTTCGCGGGACATAAGCCAAGGAAACTCGTTGTTCCTTCGCGTTAGACTCGAAGATGAAAAGTTTGAAGGGTGTAACATTTTTGTTTTGTACAATTTACTTCTAAAAATGCCTACGAATATTTTGTCTAACAAAAAATCTACGATACTTTTGCCAATTTCTAGATTGGTTTTTCAAAAATGCACGACTGAGTCGCAAAAAAATTTTCATATAGAATGACTTCATATATGTACGCGTTTTATATTACTGTCCCTTTGGATGTACATAACCGTAGTACGACCAATCCTCACTTACGGGTCAGTAGTCTGGTGGCCGGCTCTTAGAAAAGCCTACAACATAACCAAGCTCAACAGAGTCAAAAGAACGGCATGCATAGGCACCACAGGCGCTCTCCGGTCAACGCCGTCAGACGCCCTCACAGTCCTTCTGCGCCTATTACCCTTAGACCTTCATATCACAAACATCACAATACAAAGCCCGATCAGAATCCGAGAGTCGGGGTGCTGGTATGCGAGACCCTACGGACATAGCAATATTCTGCTTTCTTTATCATGAGAGCTAGTACCACCCTCAACGGATTACATCACCTCCAGATTACTTTTCAAAAAACAGTTTGAAGTAGAATTCCCTTCAAGATTAGACTGGCAGGACGGACGGGTGAACAGGGACCCGAACTTAACAATCTACACGGACGGTTCTAAAATGGACTAAAATGGAGTCTCTGAGCATCTCAAAATCCTTCAGGCTCCCGGACTCAGCCAGTGTGTTTCAGGCGGAAATACTTGCTATCCGTGAAGCCTGTCCCCTAATCAAACTACACACGGACATAGCTTCGAAGCAAGAGATAGACATATTCATTGACAGTCAAGCTGCGATCAAGGCTATCGCCTCAGTCAATATAACCTCAAAATTAGTACTACTAATTTGGCCGAAACTGGTGGTCTATTCTCTCTGGTTTGTTGGTCACGCAAAATACGGGCTAATAACGTATAACTCTACCAGACTTGATAGCCTAATAGCCCTCCGGGACAAGTGTCCCACCCGTGACACCCGTGACTGTCACGGGTGGGACACTATTATTCTTCTAGAAAACTCTCTGAATAACGTTCACAATAGAAAAAAAAAGTCACATAGGTTTTCATTGTAAAATAATAATATTATTTATCAAATTTTAGTCATAACCTCTATGTCAGTAACTAATAAAAAAAACTTTTTCTGTATATTTGTCACGGGTGGGACAAGCAAAATGATGTTTTGTTATTATTTAAATATTATTGATGCACTTACACAAATCAAAATACAATTTCTCGTATTTGAAGCAGAAAGATCGCGAAATTTAATTAACACTTCAGATGCGTTTTTATTTCGCACAGAGCACACAAAAGACGGTTAAGTATTTCCAACATTGGAAAAAAAACGTTGCGTTCGAAACAACTTTCGATCGTAAGCCTTTGATAACCATAAAAAAAAGCAATCTTATTTTTGTGGATTATGTTGATTCTGTGTTTTGGCTTTTGTTTTATCTTATATGTAGTTAATAATAAGTAATTATCTTCATAATTGGATACCAATGTTCAATCGTATTCCGAATAACTAAAATGGAAAAGCGTACGATAAGTTTGGCGAACCGAACCATGGTTTTCAAAATAAAATTGCACGCGTTATTCTGACTTAAATCTGTTCATTGTAAAATGGCAAAATATAATAACCACAAATCAACTTTCAACTGTCAAATTGACAATCTGTAGAAACAGTGTTGCCAGTTTAGAAACCAAACCTCTAAAAAAAACACCCTTTATACTTGCACCTATATAATAATAATACTCTACAGTCTACAATATTTACCTATCTCTTAAGCTTTATTTCTAAGCTAATAGAGGGGGCTTACAAAGGGCAGAACTGGTTTCGTATTGAAATATAAGAAGCATAACATAACAAAAAACCTTTCAGCAGTTTCTTAAATGCAAATCCTTCTACAGGCACAGTTGCAGTAATAAATCAATTGATGGAGTCCCAGTCATGAAAAGCTATTGGTGGACCATTTATTTTGGCATTTTGCAAAGTAATTTATCCCACCGTAGTGCAGATTAATAAATGACCCTTTTCTTGCAACAGCTTTCCCCTGTCCCACTGATTTATCTTATCTAGGAAGTGAGAGCCCTCGGCACCTTAGGAAGCTTCATGAGAGTAACTCAGTGACAATATTTACATTTTCTGTTTTACATGGAGGAAGATGTTTGTGCAAAACTGCACCCATCAATACATGGGTTGGAAACTCTGTTGACAACGCTTTCGCTTTGCCCGAATCACACACATACTTTTATATCGAAATTTACAATGACCTATCTTCAAAGACAATACGTCTTTTCGACAGTTTCATGTTGACCATAAATCGATGCCATCTATGTGTTCTTGTAGGGAATTTGTTTTCCGCAAAAAGGACGACATCTAAAGTAGTTTTCTTGGATGTGTAGTTTAGTTGGTATTGAGATGCTCTTCTAATTAGCACAAAACACATAGAACTAGACCGCAAACTTCCGTGCACCTACCCGATTCTCCCCGGAATTAATTCCCCTGTCTGTGAATACGTGTAAAATGTCAAAATCAATGATGTAGTGTTAATAAAACATCGATAGTTTAATCGATCAATCGATTGTTTTGAACTATCGGGACTATCGATAGTTTGGAAAAAATATCGATAGTCGTCCAGTTGATGCTTTTATGTTGTTGGGGAAAAAAAAGTTTAGAAATTCGTCAACTGAGAATTGTCCTTGAATGTCAAAAAGAACTGAGCTAAAGTTCAGTTGATTCTTGAACGTACCCACGCCACGCAATTTTGCATGACTTCAGAGAGAAAGATTCGTTTTTCACAGTCAAGGCTAATGATGTAAAAGAGTGAGACCACAAATCTCCATAAAAAAGTAATTGCAGCCGAAATTGAAATGTTAGGCTTGTTGGCTCACTCTTACACATCATTCGCCTTGACTGTGGAAAAACGGATCTTTCTTTCTAAAGTCATGCAAAATTGCGTGGCGTGGTGATGTAAATCCACCATTCCACCATCCACGTCTGGCATTTCATTCCAATACCTACAGATTTTTCATATTGTTCGTCTTTTCAGTTTCAGTTTCTCTGTATTACAAATAATAAATATGAATAGAAAAAACCAGGAGTATAAGCACTCTGGAAATACGTCCAACTTGTAATATTTTTTGACGTTAAATTTTCTCACCTTTTCGGGTGAAATGAACTTTTTTTTACAAGTTGTTTTATGTCAACATTTATTTTGAAGAAAACAATTTTGAAAAAAATAATTGTATGCCTTTTTAGAAATTTGGAAAATATTTAAATTTTTTTTTAATTTAGAAATGTTTTTTAAAAATTTTCAATTTTGTTATTTGGAAGACTTAGGGCCGGTTTGTTCATCTTTGGTTAACTCTAATCAACTGTTATTCCAGATGATAATCATAGAATCTGTTTGTTCAGTCAAATTTTAACCAGAGAATCGATGATTTGGTTAGTTAACCAGAGAAATCGATAACCAGCCAATTTTCGTCGGTTACCGGCATTTAACCAAGGAAATTCTAAAAAAAAAAAATAAGTGAACAAACGCTTTTTGATTACCACAGATATATAATCATGGGTTAAACTAAATCTATGATAACCTAACCGCAGATTTAACCAGCTTTGAACAGACCGGCCCTTATTTTATTTATTATTGATATTAATAACACTATCGATTGTTTATCGATTAAATTTATCGAAATCTCCAACAATCGATGTTTTATTAACACTACAATGATGGCAATGATTATTCCATGATATATCATGGGCCTAGGGTTATTCAAGTATGCGTGCGTTAATGGCGCTCCTTTGATTTTGTACATCACCAATATATGAAAAATCCTGGGCCCGCAGGCAGCTTGCAGGCAAAGTCCGTTTTATGGGAGGAGTCGACGGTATATTCTATGTGGTTTGAGCTTATTAGTATAACTTTTTTTTTCCTCAGATATTTATCGTTGTAATTTGACAAAGTTATACTTGCGGTTGTTACTATGGTTTTGGGGCATTGACAAATTTCTTATCCAAAAACCAAATTTATTTCTGAGGATTAACATCAATTTTCGATAGAGAGAGAGAGAGAGAGAGTTGTTTTGTGTTGTTGAAGGATTGATTAACGCTTCATCAAGATTTGACGCGAATCAAAATCCAATCAATGTCGTTACGGTAATTACAAATTATTTCGGAGAATTTGATTTTCTTTTATCCATCGTCTGTTTGAGCTCTGCGAATTATTTTATTCGACAGAGTGATTTTCAAACGTAACGATGGTAGCTCTTTTGTCGTCAGGTTTAGGAAGAAGTAATTGCTTTTTTGATATTCACTATTTAATTTTTGGTAAATAATTGTTATATCAGTCAATTTCATTATTTATTAGTTTATTATGAATTAGGGTGATTTTTGCTAATTAAATGATGTAATCAAGTGGGTTTCCGTTTAGGTACAGCTGCTGCTGATTGGTCTTTAGATAAACTATATGGAAGGTGTGTGGGTCAAAGTACGTGATGTTTTGTAAATTTTGATTAGGTGGGTATTGGATTGGTACTACCAAAATTAGAAGCTTTTTGAACATTTTGTCAATATTGACTTCAGATTTAAAGCAACGCGGATGGCATTGATATCTTGGCAAACATTTATTTAAAAAAAAAAAACAATAGTAATATGCGTTTAGTTTTTTTTTGTTTCATTCCTAAATACTTCTCGCGAGAAAGGCGAACCCATAACACTTTAATAGTGTCCCGAGATAGGTTTTACATCTATATCAACTGTTGCTAGAACTTCTCTTCTCTCGGTGTGCTATCAAGTAGGTGAAGTGAATGAGTTGATTAATGTAGATTTAGCGCCGACACGATCCTTCTCCATTGGCGTAAGTTAGGTATATACATACATATTCGATTTTCGTGTCGACTTCATGCGTATCATACAATTTTGTCTGTATATTAAAGAACCTCAAACAACCTAACTACACTATGTTTATTCCAGGGGTTCCCAATCTTTTCCATGCTGCGAATCCCTATACAGGTTATAATATTTTTGCGACGCACGCCCTTCTAAAAGCACTCAACGGAGCAAAATAGAAGCTGAGCTTACTGAAGATTCACTAAAGGGTTTTTTTTAATAAGCATGGGTCGACGTTGAAATGGAATAAAACAAGCTGTGTGCGAGGTATTAACGAAATCCTTTTTTTTTTTTTTTTTGAAAGGCTCATGTTATACCATTATTGGTATTGAATATAACACCATGTCCAAAAATGTCCGCCGCAGCTTCTCACGTTGTCACCGGTCACGGATCCGAGTGGTCCAATCTGCCGCATTGATCCGGCTAAATTTGAGCGATGGCATTAGTTATGTTGGGTTTAAGGACATTGGTCAATTGCGGTCTTTTCGCAATGAGCTGCGATTTCAGGTAACCCCACAAAAAAAAAATTTTGCGGGGTTAAATCGCTCGACCTTGGTGGCCAATTCACGTCTTCTCTGCTAGAGATAGCCATTAACCATACCATCAAATCGTTCAGGCAGAGTGACCATCGTGGCATCTGCTGTGTGACACGTAGCCACGTTTTGCTGGAGCCACATGTCATCTGCCTCCATATCGTTCAATCTGGGCCAACATAAATCGGTTAGCATCGTTCTGCAGCGCTCGCCGGTAATAGCCTTAGCAACGTCATTTTCAAGATAAGTACGGAGCAATGACGCCGTCGGTCTAAAATCAACACCAAACAGCTTTTTGTGGATGCATTCCCAGATCGGGTGGGTTGGCGTAATCGCATATACGACAATTAAGCTTGTTAACATAGCAATTCGTCCAAAAATGCGCCACGTCACTAAAGATGATTTTTCTATGGTCATTATCATTAACTTTGAGCTCCTGGGTCAGTTGGTTCTTGAATGGATATAGGCCCAAGTCCCGACGCACAATTCGCCATGTTTGCAAAATGCCGACTTCTTGTGCACGGCGAAATACAATGGCTAACATCGACCAGACCGTACATCTTTTTCAAATCGAGCTCAAAGCTGATGGAACGTCGCGTGCCTGTTCATACCGCCCCCAGGGCGTCGCGACGCACAGTTAGGGCAACCCTGCTATATTCTGTTTAATTTAAAGTAATCTACTGAGTGACTTCCTGATTTATTGTGGATTCTACTGAATCTGAAAACTCTCACTACATAAATTAAGCTCAACAAAATACAAACGTAACAAAAAAGGTACTGTTCAACAAAACAGCTTATTTCCACCTTATCACCTTTTAGTTTTTTAGAGACCCTTATTTAAATGAACAATTCTGACGATCGAAATCAGCTCTATACCAATTCAGACAACCAACCGAAAGAATGAGAGCACGCAAAATCAAAATAGAATCTCTGCAAACCAAATTCAAAGGGTAAAAGCATTTTCTTCAGTTGAGCAATCTTTCGCGAAATATAACCGGATCCAGGAAAAAAAGGATTTCCATCACCACCAAGGAAATGGGAAACTCGATGCTTAAAAGGGTTGAATACAATTCCCCTTTCGGTGACAAATCACGTAGTATAGTGGCGTCATGTCAGCTCTTGACGCTTGCATAATTGAGTGTTCGGGACATCCTTGCAAAAGCAATGCCGTTGAAATGTGTAAAAGGAATATGAGCATTTCATATTTTCAAGATAAATTGTTGAGAATTTTTTTTCAAGCGATGGACGATGATGTATCAATTGATTTATTATTTTTTAAGATGGCAGTGATTGAATATCGTAGCAATTTTGAACATCTTTTGGGAAGTAGTTGTATATATTTATAGATATCGATAAAGCGTTAAGAAGGGATATTAGTGTTGTAAAAAATGTAAAATGACGGAAAGTGACTGAGAAATAACGCCACAATGTTGAGAACTTTCTATCAGAACTTTAACTTTCTGAAAGAGAGAAATGCACTTGTCAATTGTTAATATAAAATTGTGAAATTGTGCGAGGGAAAATTGAAATTTTTTATTTAGTTCGAAAATGGTATTGAAAATGAATGTACTGACCATGTAAATGTTTTGAAAAATATTTTTTTTTGTTGCCTAAAGTTCGTATGTAGATACATTGAGTTGCAACAAGAATGGCGAGTTTGCATTAGACTTTGTTTTTGACTACTCTACTCCGAGACGAAATCTGAATTTTCAACTTAACCCCTCATTCACAATACTATAACGCTTCTAATAGATACAAAATTTCGTACGACCCAGTCTTCCAAATTCATACCACCATATTTGCTAATGAAAACGCATGTTCCGAATTACATATATGTACATCTTCTGCTTGTTATTTCACTACGACAATGGGACAGTTTTGTATACTTTTGGCCTGTATCATAATGCTCATGCATATTAAAGAGATGTCCGTATAAAAATAAATAACGATTTATAGAAGCTAGGACTTAAATCGTCAGACGCTAGAGGGCACACAGTATATGACATAAGATTCGATCAACTACAAAAAATTTAGATTTCCCAGATGAATAACTTTTAGTAAATGAAAAAACCACTCCAGTTTTGTCCGTGTCCAGGAATTGTTTTGCTCGTATTGTCTATCAGTACAATGGGCATTACTGTTCCAAATTTATGAACTTTAGCATACTCATGAGTGTCGAGAAAAAATCAAAAATTGCCCAAAACGATCTAAAATAGACGCCCCAAAATGTAGCGTCCAAAGGCGCTTTAAGAATTCACCAAAAATGCCCATAGAAACAGATGACAAAACGCTTTCAAAACATCCAAAAAGCATCACAAAAACGCCACAAATCCACCAAAAAAGAAAGACGAAGAAGTTGCGGCTAAAAAAGCGCATTGTAGAATTGTCATTTTCTTCCAAAAAAAAAAAAAATTTATATATCTTCTGAATAGGTTAGTTGATTGCGATAAAATAAAAACTAAATGCAGCTCCTTTAAGCACTATGTAAGGTCTGAGAAATCCATAAGGAATGGGCGAATAGTTTTCACGTGATGCCATAAGGCGACAAATCCCATATACAAACAAACAAACAACTTTTACACCCAAACAACTTTTAATGCCAAACAATATGACATTCATTTTTAAGATCTTATTTTGCCAAGATTAGAGCAACTCTGACGTTCTCTATCAGTATGTAATTAGACTAGCTTTTGCCCGCGGCTTCCCTCGCGCAGTCGTCAGGATATGGACACACAGATCCTTCACAGTCAGTTAGTTGCCTCTTTTATATTTATATATCGTGCAGGAAACCTGCCCAAGAAAGTAGGGACTCTTACCCTGCAACGTATGCAACCAGAAATATTGTGAGGATGTGTATCTACCACTTTCTAGCAGTATGACCCCATTCTTACAGAATTCCGCTGGATATCTTTGGAGTACGTACGCTTGAGTTAGATGAAGCGAAAAGCATATTCAACGGCGACAGAGGTTGGGACGCATTAAAGAGTAAGTTTCAAATTGATACGACGAACGGTTTCGTGAGTGAAGAAAAGGGCCCCCTTAAAAGGGGTAATCACCAATAACTCGGGCCCCAAGCAAAATTTCCAAAATCGGAAAAATGGATTATCTTTTGATCTTATAATATAATACACAAACCGAGTTTGAAGTCAATCGGATGAAAAATAAAAATGTTCCCATACAAGCTTTGACCCCCTTTTACCCCTTTAAGGGTTTAATTTCCAAAATCGGAGAAATCAGTTTTCTTTGTTTCTCATAGAGATTAAGGAAAAATAAAACTGTTCCCATACAAACTTTGACACCCCCTTTTACCCCTTTAGAGATTGAATTTCGAAAAATCCTTCCTTAGTGCTTGTATATATCATAAAATTTAAGCTGACATTTTGCACAGAGGTTCCCTTTATGATGTATAATGTATATTATAGCTTGAAAATTCAACCAAGTTCTGTCTGCAGAAGTCTTCGTGCAAAATCTAATAAAAAATAACTTGCATTATACGACTTAAATGAGACATTATCCTTATCTCCAGCTAGAATCGATTTTAATATTTTCATTTCAGTACAAACTCAGCTAAAGTCATCCTTATTAGAGTAATTATCCAAATACCATTGACGTTTGAGTGTAACCCATATTTTTAATTAACAACCGATTACTTTTTAGTATAATTTTCATTGTTTCCCTTTTCACGCATATACCTAGGCAGTCCATAAAGCCTCTGCTAATAAAACCAAAAAGCCAACCCCATTATGCAGTGCTGTGAATTTAACTAACGGACAATGTATTAGTCTTCATTGTGTAATGCCGAATAAATTCCACCAATACAATAGCAAGAGCAACCACAGGTTGTCCGGTGATTCCACAGTAGAGATAATCCTGTTTCAATGTAATAGTACCTAATCCAACGCAAATAACCCTAACCACTAATCGATTGGAAAATCGGACTTTATTACGTTGAAATTCGATGAAATGATAAAATCCCATTATTTACTGGCAATTTAACAGGTGCGAGAAATGGACAATCGACTACTGAATAAATTCGGATTTCCATTATTATTTCAAACACAAGTTGTTAGCTTTAATATCTGCATTATTATATTTCCTAAATTGCATCATAAATTGGAAGTTTCAGTAGCGCGTAGCGTCTGCATTATAAGAGGATTATCTTAATGAAGTGGTTTGAATTGAACTTGTTGTGGGTAAAATTTACCGCTTAATTAGGCACCGCATAGCCGAGAAATTTATATGCCCCACTATTCACAGCTTTCTCTTGAAAGCAAAAAGGATCTCCTTGAATACATGAAATACTGAACACACTCCAGAGACTTTATTCACTCGTCACTTCTAGGGAATGCCATTTAATGCATACCAAAGGAATATTGAATTTTGTACCCAAGCTGGATGTCAAAGTAATACCTTTTCCAAAAACCTCTTCGAAATGGAGCAACAAATCCCATGCGAACCATTTTCCATTTAATGTGCTTAAGTGAACTTACCTACTGAAAAGCATTTAATTTCGAATGAAATGTAATGATCTCAGGTGGATTCGGAAGGTGGTGCAGTATGTGAATACTTTGAATTTGTCGGTACATTATATCATTCGGAATTTAAAAGGAATCGATTTATCGCTTTTCAGGGCAATTTTGACAGTTTGTCCATCAGCCATTCATTTGTTTTTTTTATTTTTAAAGAATTCGCAGATATTAGTGATTGCTGTATTGAGAAATTAAAAGTGGATTGTATTCAATTGAGTTGTAAGGCGTTGTCAAGATATACAAAGGATAGTCGATTCAAGTCAGCCATTATTCCAGTCCTGCTCTAAAGTGAGAAAGAACTGACCCTAACGAAGGCTGCGAGAAAGATGACATTAATCGTTTTGTACGCAAAATTCTTCAAGTGATTTTTTTTTTGCTTTTGAGGAATTTCGAGAAGGACACCTGACAGCAAACCTTAAGAGGCGTACGTCTACACTACATTGACCTAGTCAGAAAAGTGCGATTCAGTCGTTTAATGGCCAGTTCACAATACAGCGAGAGAGCGAGACGAGAGCGAGATCGAGTCTAGCGCGAGTTGTCAAATAATTTCCAATCAAAGGAAATTAAGGTGTCCATCGTATCTCTATAAAAGAGAACATGTTCTCTTTTTTTGGTCCGATCTTTTTTACACTATCTTTTTTGTTACGGATCTATTTTCGTTCTCTTTTTTTTAATTTTTGTTTGATTTTCCAAAAGATTTACTGATACTAAAAAAAGGAGAATGAATATGCTTTTGTTACCATGAAAGTAAAAACTATTGTAAATAGGCTTTTGAAAAGTGAACTTTCAACAAAGGTAATCAGTTATTCAGTTTTAAAGCGGATTATTTCAAATGCTATCAAAAATCGATTGTGTATGGAAAAGAAGACTGTTCAACTCAACGAATTTTTAAGTTTTACTTGGATGAAACTTAATAAAAATTTAAATTGGAAGGATGTCGAAGATTCTATCGTTTTTCTTAATTCTTAAAAAGTAAATATGTACCTATATAACTGATAGCAAATGTTTTGATGTTTTTGCGAGTTCCAATATTTTTTTAAAGAAAACTCAAAAGAAAATAATTTTGATGAATTGCGTTCGCAAGAAAAGTAGATATTTTTTAAAGACTCAAATATAACATGCGGAATACAATCCCTGAGCAGAATCCCTCAGTTTAAGAGCAGACTTAGGCGGCATCTGGAGGCGCTTTGAGCTAGTAATGATGAAGATTATTTCAATATTTTTGAATCTTTTTATTATTGTTTTCGTTGTAGGTATTTTCTATTTTAAACTAGTCTTAGGAACATTATAATGTATTTAGTTTATAATATCCATGAACCCAATTTGCTACTTATTAATGAAATTCTATCTACTGAACTTAGTTTCATTGTTTCTCTGTTCTTGTTCTCTCCAAACGGTAACAAATTATGTATACATTATTGAAGTTTGCACAATTTTAGAAGATATTGTATCTTTCTGTGTTAAGATTATTGCAAATAAATTGAATTGAATTGAAAATTTCGAAAGAACATTCTTTCCGATTGGCCCAATGGACCCAAGAGAGAAATAGATTAAAAATTTCAACTGTTATACCATGTGAACACCAACGAACGTGACTAAGCGAAAGTGATTTACAAATTACGAATAACGTTCCCACCGAATTTTACGTATTTTATTTTGATTTCTATCATTTCCTGAAACTTTTCTTCCCAAAGTTCCAAGAGGAATAACTAGGTAGTCTTTTTCATGTCAAATTGCTCTGTCAATATGACAATATGTTGGTGGGAACATGGTATATTATTACCTCGATATATTTTTTTTATAATTTGTTTTGTTTTAATTTTATTTT
The DNA here is from genome assembly GCA_955612985.1 of Cheilosia scutellata. Taxonomy (NCBI): domain Eukaryota; kingdom Metazoa; phylum Arthropoda; class Insecta; order Diptera; family Syrphidae; genus Cheilosia; species Cheilosia scutellata. The sequence continues at coordinate 6,049,615 of OY015311.1, read as the reverse complement.
CTTAAAAAATAATGAATTCGTAGATTTATGTTAATTAAAATATTTGTTTAAAGTTTTTATGAGAGTATTTTTTTATTTTATGTGTTCTCTTTTTTGTCCTCTATTTTTTCTACGAATGTTCTCTTTTTTTATGTCTTTGGGAGCAAAATCTTCTCTTTTTATAAAGACCTCAGATGGACACCCTAAAGGAAATGCATGCAGCAACAGCAATACACAATGGTGCGAGAATCGTTGCCTCGTCTCGCGACCATTTCGGAAATTCGGAAAAATCTCGCACGAGACACCGATGACATTTACTCTCTGAGTGGGAAGCGACGCCATTTTCATAGAAATGTACCTAAGGTTGCCACTTGTATTTTTTTAAGCAAACAGGGCGGCACTTTTATCGTTTTTTGTTGTTATTATTTTGATACGGTTTGATTATTCTGAGAAATTTTTAAATAAGTCAGCGATAATGTTAGAACTTATTTTCCCATAATAATGAATGGCGGTGAAAAGGGGAATTTCATATTTCTTTAAACAAACATTGCCCCGAAAATATATATGTTTTGAGTGTGTTTCTTTTTGATTTCTTGGTTATTGGGGGTCATTTTCTTGAGCAAATTTTATTAGGATGTAAGACTGTAAGCATTTCATAGGAATTCATTGGAACCTGTTCTGGAATTGACTAAGAAGTTCAACAGAAAAAGTTGTACGTACGAAAAAATGAATAAATTAATTTTCTAGAAAATGTAGACTAGATTAAACAACACGTTTTTGATTCGAAAAAAATCTTTTTTTTATTTGAACACACACCAAGCGAAACAGAATGTAGCAAAACAAAACGTTTTGTTTTCTTGTTTCGTTTGGTGTGGAATTTACGACTTGCTTTTAGTGTTGGTCGGACTCAGACAATGAAGTTGTGCAAATCTTATTTACATTTTAAAAACAACGACATGTACATTTTGTTTCGCAAAAACAACATGTTAACTATCGCCAACGAAAAATGTTTTTCTGTTTTGCTTTGGTTTTTATGTTTTGTTTTCTTTGGTGTGTGTTGCTCTCTAAGAAAGTAGGCAATTATCGTCAACGACGCTGGTTCGAAACAGTTTTGTTGCATTCGGTGTGTGTTATGCTTGTATACAATGGCACGTATTTTCGACAACCACCACCGAAACACTTAAAAACAAAAACATGTGTTTTGTTTCATTTGCTTTGGTATGTGTTGTCTCATAAGAAACAATGTGCTCTTGTTTCACGAAACAAAAAATCACGTTTTGCTTTATCCGGTGAGTTTTCAACCATAGACAACAATTGCTTAATTTTTTTTAACTAACTTTATAATTCATAAGCAACATTTTAAGACCAAGATTGAGGTCAGTCATTAAGTTTAAGTGCTCAAAAAAAGCAACAGAATTTTTTTTGCATTTTACTGATAGTTATATAAGCGACGGACGCCTGAAAACTGCGAATTGGTTGTTTTTAGAATATTCAACATGCAAACAATAGTGCGAAAAAAGCAATAAAAGTAAAAAAAAATCGAAGTGGCAATATGGTTTTGTAGTTTCAGTGGTGGTAAGTAAGTAAGTAAGTAGTTTCAGTGGTCCCTCTATTCGTTGTCAGAAACACTCGCCGACGTACCACGTTTCATTGTGAATTGCCGGACGAGGTTAAAGCGAGAACGACGCGAGAACGATTCTCGCCTCGCTCTCGTCTAGTTATCACGCCCGCATTGTGAACGGGGCATAAGGAATAGCTGTAACTGGTATAGGGAATCGAATGGGGAGTCATCTCCTTGAATGTGACCTCAACGAACTAAGAGTACGCAACTGAAGGCAGTTAGCCAAAGACAGCTGCGTATTGAGGCCCAGATCTTCCCCGGACTGTAGCGCCAACTAAAAGTGTAAGTATTTTTAGTTGTGATTATTCGATTTTGTTTTAACCTTTTTCAATAGAGTTGAAGAAGAATATACCTAAATTCGAAATTGCATTTTTTGTGTCCGTATCCGTACTTGGAATATGTAATTTAGTAATTTATTCGTCATTATTTGAATGGTTGGCAACATTCAATAAATTCTATCCTGTAAGTCTTCATGCCGAGTACATCAATGTACAGTACATTATACATGTCTCTGTCTAAAGCGTTTTCTGATACCTATCACATAAATTCATGTGACAAACATGTATCTTTTTCTACTACCACGATGGCGATGGTGGTATATACAATTGCAGTGCAATCACTTCCACTCAAATGAACTTCTCTGTCAACTTCTCGTATCTTTTGAAATTTTAAGAGAAATGTTAACAATTCTAGAAGAAATCAATTCAAGGGCTTTGAACAGCTTCAAGTTGCAGATAAGCATTCAATTGTTATAACATGTCCTGCACGAAATCGCTTCGTAATTTTATTTTCCAAATTGTATGAAACTCAACGTCAGTGTCTTATTTTCAGCCATTACACAATCTTTTATGGTACAATTGGATATATATTCCATTCTTAGTTTGTCTTCGATATAGCAGGGGAGAGCGGAATAAATTACGGACTACCCTTTCCTTCGATATCGTATTAAAGAATAAAATTGCGATAGCTTGCACAACATTTTGATTTATATTCAGTCAAGTAAATATTACATTTTCCCACTAATAATTTCCGTGAGTTGTGTTCCTCAAAATGATGAAGAGTTCATGACCCCAATAAAATCTCAAAATTAAACCAACGCCAAGGATGCGGGTGAGTTTTATTAAAACTTGGAAAAAGCATACTCATGTCCTCAAAGACGAACAAGGATATTAAATAACTCAGAACCCTATTTTTAATGGATTATTTACAACATTGTATTCAACACATTTTAATTAGGTCATAAATTCACCCTACTGAGCTGGGATTTGTTTTCGATTGTATTGCGATACAGCGATAAATTATAATGTTGCCAATGGTTCTATTTTCAGATTTTTGTTCTGAAACGGATTTTGTCAGGTTGGTATCTAATCTAATTTCAGGTTAATATCTAATCGAAATGTATGTCAATATTGTCCTTATTAGCGTTGTGATAACAAATTCAAATTTTGAATCGGGAAGGATTATAAGGGACACCTAGCCCTTAAATTCAATATGTTTTTTTTTTATGACATCATTTATGCGGTTGTATTCAAAACATACTGATTAGTGCATTGCATTGGTCTGAAAGATATAAGAGATTCACTAATGAAAAACTAAACCTTCAAGATTTATAAATAGTAGCAACTATTTTCAATATCGAACATTATTGCATTGAATTGAATTGAATATTGCTGCTGAAAGTCTCATTCGTTGCCATTTTTTTTTAGCAGACATAGCCTAGCTATAGCTCTGCTTCTATAACAAGAAGAATTAACTAAAATTATAAAACGAGTCAACGACAATGCTAAATTTGCTCGTCATCTCAGAAAATAAAGGGTGTCCATTTTCATTAACCCCGAACTGTCAGCTGTCACTTTGATGTTAGATATCTTTTTTTCTTTTTGGCATCACTGTAATTAAATGGCGCAAAGTTCAAATTTTGCGTGAATTATGGGACACCCTTTACAATAAAAAATCTAAGCTGATACAGAAAAAAAAAGAAATTAGTGAAAGCGAATTTAACTATTTTCGAAAAAAAAAAAAAATTGTAAAAAAATATTTTTAAACACAAAATTGTAGGTACATATGTTGATGATGCCTATTTCATCAGGCCACGGAAAGCTCTGGGAATGCAATATATTATGTTGTGGTTTATAAAAATCAAAGACTAGATATATATTAGAGAAGGTTATTCAAAATGGGTTGCCGCTCATATCCGAATTTGAAAAGAGGGTTTAAAAACACACATGGATAGCATGCGATATTGTGGGCGTAGTGATTGAGTGGTTAATGTTGTGGACTACTGTGCGAGTGGGCGCAGGTTCGACTCACGGAAAATCACAAATTAGGTACATCTAAAGTCCATGGATACACAGGCCTTCCCATGAAAGTCATGTCCAGCGAGACACGATTTCAAGTGAGTAGACACGAGAATCTACCCTTCTTTTTTCAACTAACCTGAAAATCTACTTGTTTCGACTGAAACGACTTTCATGGGAAGTCATGTGCGCCCATTCAATTAAATGTTTTCAGACTTCCAGCGAAAGTCTGACAAACATCTGAAATTGTATAGGTCCCTTCCATTCGTCCCAAAAAAAATAAAATTCACACAAACGAATGGTCGTCAAAAGCTAGGCCTACATACTACATAGGTGCCTGCTGCTGCGAATCTTATATACAGTGCTGCCAAAAACATTCCGGGTTTTTTCTTGATAAAATATTTTCCTTATATTATATTTTAAAGGTAATTATAAAGGTTTCTAATAGAATTTTTCAAATTATTATTGTATTAAGTTAAAGGATTTCTCCTTGATGTTAAGGAAAATATTAATTTTATAAAAAAAAAAAATCCGGAATGTTTTTGCCATCACCGTATGTATAATTCTTCTGTTTTGTTGAAAATTAGCCAAAAGGGTAAGGAACCACACCCTTTTATCTAATTTTCAACAAAACAACAACAAAAAGAAGAATGTGAGGAACCACACCCTTTTGTCTAATTTTCAACAAAACAGAAGAATTATACATACGAAAAAAAACCTTATATCTACAAAACTACCGAACTGATTGAACTCAAATTTTGAGAAAATATTTGTTATTTGCCCAAACGTGTTTGATCAAAATTGGATAAAGGGGCGTGGTATAAAAAATATAAATTTTAAATACTATTCCTCGACACCCATGGGAGCTAAAGTTGTAAAATTGTAGACATTGATGTGCATTGTCCAAACAAACAACTAGAATTTATTTATTTATTTATAGCATGTAATTTTAAAACAACAACAAAAATCCTTTATTTCTATATTCAACTACGCGGATAAAAAAAAAATCTTTTGAATAATAAGGAAATGCTATTTGGAGTTATTAAGAAATGCATTTTCCGCCTCTTAGTGGTTCGATTTCCTTCATATGAGAGCCTTATTTGGTGAAATGAAGGTTGAGGAGAATACAATTTCTATTCTATAAAGCTGCCTGTTTAAGCTTCAAACAGAAATACGATCAAAAATTGAAATTTGGTTTTATTTGTAGACTAGCAAATGCCCGCGGCTCCGCCCGCCGGTTTCTTTTCTTTTAAATAAAACTAAGCTCTATTTTAAGCTTATAAAATATTTTATCGCATTGCCTTTTTGTAAACTATACACGTTATTATTTTAGTGAGCGCAAGTATAAAGAACTGCAGCTAACACGAGAACATGCAATATATAGCAGTCCATGTGAAAAACATGGCTGTCGGAGTTCAACTCCAGCAATGCCCGAGTAGTTCAGAAGATAGCCCCTATACCCCCGTTTTCCCTTCCCCCATCCTCTCCCAAGTAACCTATACTGATCCGGAGGATGTAGCCAGTACAATGTTGAAATAATTTTTAAAATCGGCCAAATAGTTTCAGAGTTAAACCCTATCCGTACTACCCCTTTACCCCTCCCCAGTCACCAACTTAGTCCTTACGCAACTTGTACCGAAGTCCAAGTCAATTGACATAAATAGCTATTTCACATAAATGAAAACTCGTCACAGGTATGATTTGATTATTTATACTACGCATCACAAATTACTTATAATGTACGTATGTAAATATGTAGTTTGTTTTATGCATATCCATTCCCTTTAAAAAGTTTTTCAACCCTTATAGGACGAATTTTGAAAAACGATGAATGAGTCATGTAATAATGTTTGCTTATCTATCAACATAAAAACTTTCAAGTTCATACGGCTAATAGTTCTTGAGACCCCCCTTACTCCCCGCGACTCCTTTACTCCTGAGCAATTCTCACCCACCCTACGGACGAAGTTGGCCACACATCTATAATTCAGAAAAAAATCATGAAAATCGGATGAATAGTTCTCGAGTTATGGAGAAACGAACAGACGGACGTTGCATTTTATAAGTACATAGTATGGATATGGATATGGATGGATACTTTTCAAAAGCGAATAAGACAAATTTTCAAAAGTTGCTCTTATTTCACGGCTAAACATATTTTTAGTCATTCCTAAAACTTTAAATACGTTCGTATATACAAAAGTCCCTTATCTTCTTTTTAAGTATTAGAGTAGGTCAAAGTTGAACAAATAACTTTTATATCTCACCTTACCATGGACGTATTGTTATTTTTTTTTTATATTTAAATGTTTTAGAGATATAGCATCTATTTTCACAGATATCTTTTTCTTTTACCTGCTTTGTGGTGGGATTGAATTTGTTTGAAAACTTCAATTTGAAATATTTATGTAAAAAGTCACACTTAAACTACATCAGACGAAAATAAAGTAACCCATGACATCTTAAAAGCATTATTGCAATGAAACACATAACAAGGGTTAAGCGAAATTTTTTCGACTGTCCCGAATAAATACAAAAAGGTTAAACTCCTGTCTGTGTCCTATAAGTAAAGAAAACAAACCCAAAAATGGGGATTTCATTTCGTTTCTATATCTGTTACATTGCTGAGACTCTTGAAGCAAAGATTTTCATTTTATTTACGGATGGGAGTGCTGTCCAACCTGTCATCAGCTATCCACTGCTGACAAAAAAAATAAGGAAGTGTTGGTTTGATTTGTAACGTAATGGATTGATAACATAAAAAGAGATCACGGATTGTTTCAGAGGTGGTTTTAGCAATTTATCACATAGACAGTTGAACTATCCCACTTTTAAACAGGTGTCACAAAGTCTTAAATTTATGTATTCTCCTTTCTGAGCGGGTGCTTCGAGGCGGTTATGTTGAGCACCAAAAAACGCCAGGCGTCTTTGGTTAGGATTTTTTTTAGCTGTTTTCTAGGGGTTTCTGTGTGTGTTTTGTGGCGATTTTTAAGCGTTTTTCGGTGTAGTTTTTATAAGTGATTTTAAGTGTTGTGAATTTTTAAAGTGTGTTTTGGCCGTTTTTTTGTGAGTTTTTTCGGGGAATTTTTTAAGGCGCTTTTTTGAATGTTTTTTGATCGTTTTTAGGCGTTTTTTTTATAGCGCTTGTGGGGTGAGGAAATAGGTAGTGATGGTAGTTAGAAAGTCTAAGATTGAAATAAATTTGAATACAATCCTTGAAATTCTGCTGTTTTAAAATGACTTCAAATAAACATGACAAGGATAATTCAGGGAGTAATATACCTAACGCACATTTATTGACATTCTGTGAATTCAATGCTGTATTTCGTTTCATCTGACGATGTCTCGAATATTTTGAAAAGTAGGTAAGTGAGAACGTTTTCAAGGGCTGTGCTTAAAATGTTTTTCTTTTTAATATTGTCGGGTGCAGTGTACTTCGCACAAATTTGCGTAGGTATTTAAAAGTAAACCCACATAGTCGCTTATGTATTTTGAATTCATGGTTTCAGGTTCAGATGAAACAGGTATTTATCAACAAATAAAACATTCAGGAATCACCCACAGAATATACCTACGGGCAATTTGAGTGGTACGAAGCGTGCTTGCAGATTTCAGCGGCAATCCGAACATCTTCAAGAACCAACATTTTCAAGAACTTCTGCAGTGTATAATTAATGGAAATAGCAAAAATTCAGTATCAAAATATTTTAGAAATAGTATCTACAGTTAAAATGAAAAATTCGTAGATAGTGTTAATCTTACACAACAAATAAGTTTTTTTTCAGTTGATGTCGGACGTCCCAATTGAGGAGAAACAAACTATAGCTTCAAGAAAACTTGAATGGCTAAAAAAAAATTTTCTGCGAAAATGATTCCCTAGGAAACTTGGCGAATTTGTCTCTGTCATCGGAATGTGCTAGTTATACTTTTCGACACAAATGGAATGCGGAATCAATTTCTTCAATTAGGTTAATGTGTTTCTTTTTCCTCTAGGTTTAAGTAGCAAACCTTAATCTTAGGGATTAGGAGTGGGAATGGCTTTAACTAATTAAAGGACAATTACAAAGAAGAAAATAAATAGTGAGCGCAATAAACGATACATCAACGGTCCTTGGCATAATTTCGTTGCGGTATGAGTTATATTTTTGGAACGAGTGGAAGGAATGCAGTGTCTGTCTGTCTGCAGATTTATGTATCCTCGGATTTTTTCACAATTTCGTGTTTCATTGGGACTTACTAATAATCATTTTAACCTTCACATTAAATGAAGGGTCCGCCAAATAACTTTTTTTTTTGAAAATGCTATACAAAAAAACTACTGAATATTTTCTCAAATTTCTTTTTTTTATTTGAAAGTACAATCCTTCCGGTTAATAATGGAAAATAATTTCATTCAAATGGCTGCCTCGGCTGGCCATGCAGTAGCCTACACGATCGGTCCAATTTTTAAGCACATTATCGATTGTGTGCAGCTGTATTTCACCAATGGCTTCACGAATATTGTCCTTTAAAGCGTCGATTGTCTCTGGCATGTCGGCGTAACACTTATCTTTTACGGCACCCCACAAATAATAGTCCAACGGTGTCAAATCGCAGCTCCGCGGTGGCCAAACGACATCAGCTCTGCGGCTGATAATACGATCTTCAAAAACAGGGCGCAAAACATCGAGTGTAGCTTCGGCTGTGTGGCACGTAGCGCCGTCCTGTTGAAACCAAATGTTGCCAATATCCTCCTCTTCAATTTTTGTGAACAAAAATTCGTTCAACATGGCCCGATAACGATCGCCATTGACTGTAACGGCCACTCCTTGCTCATTTTCGAAGAAAAATGGCCCAATTATGCCTCTGGACCAAAATCCGCACCAAACAGTGACTCGTTTTGGGTATATCGGCTTTTCAATGTATGCGTGCGGGTTTTCTGTGCCCCAAATGCGACAATTTTGCTTGTTTACATACGCGCCAAGATCAAAATGAGCTTCATCTGAAAAGATGATTTTTTTGGCAAAATCGGCATCTTCTCTAAGTCGATCGCAGGCCCACTTAGCGAAGCGAAAACGCATTGGATGGTCAGTTGGCTTCAACTCCTGAACCAATTGGACTTTGTATGGCGTCATACCAAGGTCTTTATGCAAATTTCGTCTCAATGATGTCTCCGAAATGTTCAATTGTTGAGAACGGCGGTGAATTGATGTTGATGGCGCTTCACGCACACTTTCTGCCACAGCAGCAATTTTCTCAGGTGTACGCACTGTTTTTGGCTTTTCACGCTTTGGTTTATCGATGAGGATGCCAGTTTCTTTCACTTTTTTCACAAGATAACGAACATACGGAGCTGACGGTGCTTCTCGTCTTCCAAAATCCGTACGCAATTTTCGCACACATTCTGCAACATTACCAATATTTCTCAGCGTTGTTCAAGTGTATACACAACCATATTCGTTCAGCGGAAGGATAAAACTAATTATCTGTCAAATCAGACATGAGCTAAGTGTTACCATTCGCGAAATAAGCACTAGTTGAAAAAAAAAACGTTAGAATTGCGGACCCTGTATTTTGAATGTCACATGTTTTATATGGAACATTTTGTTGTTGGGAGGTCCTAAAAGTTAACCTTAACACTAAAAACGATTATTAGTATAGCGCATTATGTCAAAAGAAAGCTATAAAAAAGGTACCTACGTCTTTGAATAGCGAATCTACTCCTACCTCCAGTGGTTGCAATTATATTTACGGGTTGCCTTTAATGCGTTTGAGCTGTGACCACTCCAATGTGGTAAGACGTGGTGCTACAAGTACTTTTCTATTAAACAAAAAAATAAGTTCTAAAAACTATAAGCCAACTATTGAAATATTTTTCCCCATCAAGTGAAACTTGTTACATATACAGTATACCTATACACCCTATGGCCATAAACAAGAATTCGGGTGATTACAGAAAAATCCTCTCATGTTTTAAAAGGAGATTTTTATTAAAGAGACTTTGACTTTGACAGCCATCACTTGAAAAGGTGTGTTTCCTAAAATCCTCTCAAACGAATTCCAACAGGATATTAGAGTTTTCAAGTTATTTCATTAACAGAAAAGTTTTAATATAATTTTCGTGTTAATCCTTCCAAGTGTATTATTATTCAGAGCACCACCGATGTATGCAATATGAACGAAACCTTATATCTCCACCACAAGAAGGATATAACTATAAATGTGGATTAGAGGAATTTCTTTTGGAAAAAAAAATTATTGCGCGCGTCTTCAATTAGTAAATGAAATACGTGGTTGCTGTTCATTTTATTGATTTCTTATTTTAATGTAATTAAAATTTCTTATTTCTTGAATTTTAATGTAATTAAATTAAATTTTATAAGTCGCACTCAAAACAATATTCTCATTTATATCCTTCGCAGTGGTAATTCAATTTGTTTGTTGGTTTTTTTAAATACTTTTCTTGGAACTTTAGGTGTGCATTTAATGTTCCAGAAATTGTGTTTGTTTGTCCCGTTTCTGTATCAGAAGGAGTTTTGAAAAGTTACAGTTTAACTTACATCCGTCCGGAAAATATTTTGTTCCCTCAATGTACTATTTATTTGTCCATTTCCACATACGCAGATAATTATAAACTAATTACCAACCAAGATACGGTCAGAGTTATTTCCTTCCATGTACACTCCGCGCCACTTGAATAGCACACCCCCTAAAGGTCAGTTTTCTATTGCCCACTGGTCCCAAACCAAGCATGCTAGAGACCTATTTTTTTTTGATTCTAATTGTTGTGATTTGACCAGAAGGAAGATTTAAAAATAAAGCTTTAAGTATTAACAAAAATTTGTTAACTAAAAACAGGAAAAATATGGGCCCCTAATTTTGCGCCAATTGAATAGAACATGCATTTAGTTTGACCGTTGTCTTTGGCACGTGAACTCATATTTTTCTTTGGTTGCATTTTTTTTATTAATTTAGGCTATTTAGTTAACGAAAAAATAAAATGGGCGGAGAAAAAGCCTTAACCGATGCGGAAAAATGACAAATCAAAGATTAAAAGACGCTAGCCTATTTATTGCCATATTGGCTAAGAAAATCGAGAGGAGCCGACTCGTTATATCCATATTTTTAAGTAATGAGTCCCTAACTATGGATAAAAACGTGAAAGGCCGCATACATAGTGTCCTTACAACTGCGGAAATGCGACTTATATTAGGAAAAGCATCAAATACTCACCACTCTTTTCCAAAAACCAGGAAAAAATGTGGTATCAAAGCAAGGCTTACAACTATTCGTCGTATTATTTCGAATGCCAAGGATATAAAAAGACTAAAAATCCAGAAGAAGACACCTCTCAACCCGGTTCGAAAAGCGCAAACCTTCAATTTTGTGGCCTGGACTTCGTAGTGGCACCGTGTGGTCTTTTCCGACGAAAAAAAATTATTTTGGAAGGCCCCGATGCCTATAGCTACTATTTCCATAACCTCCGCAAAGAAACTCATCATTTGGACCGACTGCATAGCAGAGTTCAAGGTGTGATGGTGTGGGGGCCGTTACGTATTATGGCACCCGAAAATTAAAATTTTTGTTAACCACAATGAATGTGTTGTCTTACTGATAAGGCTTTAATATATTTTCATAACCTTTTTGGACATCTGCCGTGGATCTAACAACATGATAAAGCGCCAATATATACAGCCTGGGTTGTTAAAACTAATTTATAGAGCCAGGTTGTGGAGCTATTAAGCTACGCGGACTACTCACCGGATTTGAGTATCATCGAAAATGTTTGGCAATGGGTGACACGTCAAGTTTATGGATCGGGACAACAATATTTGACTGTATATAAACTAGCCCAAGCCATCGAATTAGCTTGGAGCTCGATTACGCTAAATTATTTGGCCAACTTTTATATGCACCCCTTCCAAACCAGATGTGTGAATTTTGGAGCAGGAAAGTGGCTCAAAACACAATTGAACAATTTTTTTTAAATTTAAAATACTCCAATTAGCTTAAATTTAAGTAAAGTTTGTGTTAAAAAAAGAGGATTTCTCTAAAATGATTTTTTCGTTTAGGTGTTCTATTCAAGTGGCGCAAAATTAAGGGCCCACATTTTCCTGTTTTTAGTTAACAAATTTGTGTTAATTCTTAAAGCTTTATTTTTAAATCTTCCTTCTGGTCAAATCACAACAATTAAATGAACTTTAATTTAAAAAAAAAATAGGTCTCTAGCATGCTTGGTTTGTGACCAGTGGGCAATAGAAAACCGACCTTAGGGGGTGTGCTATTCAAGTGGCGCGGAGTGTATAACTGTATCCTTTAATTTGAACGATATTTTTTTACACACAACAAAGTAGAAATTTGTTTTGATGGGGGAAATAGAAATTCCTTTATGTCAAATGCAAGAGCGCTGCATCATGCTACTTTAAACAACCTTAACTTTGCCTATACAAGGAAAAAGTTAAATTAATTTCAAAACTGTTTTAAAATAATTTCCGATTTGGAAGTTCGAATTGAAAACTTTACATCGAGTTTCGGATACATTGTACAAGTAAATGTATCCGAAAGAACAAACTGGTTACTTAATCTCAATATTTTAATTATAACTGTAGGGGGTCGGAAGAATCACAATCCAACCAAACCTTGAAGTTACTATCCAAGAACTGCAGGAAGTCATGCAAATTTGATTGGAATGAAAGAAATATTTTCCATGTCAGTATGAATTATTTATCGGTGATATATTTGTTGTTTAATTTAGCAACGAGAAGAGGGTTTCACAGAGTTGGACTAGTGCCAAAATCACTGTCAATTTCTTGTGAGTAAATTGCAATTCAGTAATATTTTCATTTTCAAATTTCAAACCCATATTTGTCCCGATGACAACATCATGTGCTGGACTACTGTGCGAAGGATCCCAGGTTCGATCCCCGGAAAAACACAAATTACATTTTAAGGTTTTTTCTACTGCGCCACCTCTCGCGAACGTCTGACAAACATCCGAGAGTATGACTGTCCTGAAAAAGCTTCTCAATTAAGCCGTTCGGAATCGGCATAAAATTGTAGGACCCTTCCATTCGTTCCAAAAATAGAAACTCACACAAAACGAATGGTTGCGAGAAGCTAGGCCTTGGGTGTGTACCGCCTGTTGCGCTGCCTCTTTATTTTATTTTTATCAATTTAAAATTGCTATCCTTCCGATTGTTGAAACAATAAAAACACAATACCCGCCCAAGTCAGCCCACAATAAATAATTCTTCGCATGCATTTAAAATGGCGACTTCATTTAATATAGAACGTCGGCCCTGTCAGAGAAAATATCAGGCATATTAATTTACAATCGAATTTGTCGAAGGCTATACCTTGAAAATAAAGACAAAAGGCCAAAAGCCAACATTTAAATACGAGTAATTGAATCAACTTTGAATGTATAAATGCAAAAGTTGACATTTGTGCTGTTTTCTGTAAATTATGCCAAACATAATAAATGATTTTAACATACAATTTTCGACATCTTTAATTGCACGTTGTACGTTATGACAGTAATTGAAATTCATTTAAAAGAAATCTTGATTAAAATCTGTTACTTGCATCAAATTTTGACAATGAAAAAAAAAATGGGCCGTCAATAGTCTAGCTGTATCTACAATTTGCATTATTACTGTCATGCATTTTAATGAATGTTATGCCCGGTTAAATAGTATTACAGTTGAAAATGATGAACGCTGAATAAGAGTTTGAGTGCAAGATATTTGGCATATACATTTATTGAGCAGAGAGACACTATCCTATGATATATCCTTATGCAACGACAGGAGTATCCGTAACTAGGATGGGTCTGCAGCTGTAACTACTCCAAAAAAGTATTTAGGCCTATAGCTACTCACAACCATTCGTTTGTGTGAATTTTTATTTTTGGGACGAATGGAAGGGACCTTCAATTTTATGCCGAGTCCGAACGGCTAAATTGAGTTACATTACATTACATTAATTTTTATTGAACTTTTATTTGTATTATATACAATTTGATCTAGGACTAGTTTACAAAATGGTTATAAATAATTAATATTTTGTGTGATGGCTCAACAACAGAGGCCCAACGGTTTACAATGACTTTTTTTTTTAAATACATAATTCGATTTACATAAATTGTGATTGTTTTCTCAGATTCATACTCGTAGTATGCTTTCGATGTCAAGGTTAACCTCAGGGTGTTTAAATCCGGGTGTCGATGTCCTTGTGGTGGTAGAGAGGGTTGTTCATCTTGGTATTATCCTCGATGGTAGGTTGTCTCGGTCAAATCGTAGAAGGGTATAGTTGCCCTGTCGATGTCTCTTGGGAATAAGTCCTCGTTTAGTAGAGCTAATACATGCAGGTAACGATGCTCGGAGATGTGTTTGGTTTCTGGAATCCTTCGGACTAGAGGGTTTGGACGGATGGATGCATTCCCGAGTATTCTCTGGAAAAGTGTGACCATATACTTTTGCAGGGGGGTGATGCTGGCTTTTTCGTAGAGTTTTGAACTTCTGACGTTTTTATTTCGGATTGGATCGTAGTGAAGTCCTGTGCAGATCCTTAAGAATTTTCTCTCAAAAATTACCAGCTTTTTGGTACGTCTAGAAATAGTGTACCAAATGGGGAAACCGTGTAAGTTACTACCGGCCTTATAAGTTGTTTGTAAAGCAGCAGTTTGGTTTTTTTTTACTGAGTCCGTTCTGCTTCTTCATCAGCGGGTAGACTCGATGAAACATGAATGCAGCTTCCTGAGAACAGTGTTCGTTAAAATTGACTCCAAGAAACTTAATGTCGTTTGTAGTTGATGATAGCGCTGATCCATCAGGTAGTCTCAGCGTTAGGTAGGTAGGTAGGTAGTTGGGTGCTCTAGTGGCGGTTGCCACAGCTTCACGTAGACCATCAGTTGGGTCCATTGTGTCCAGTCACGGGAACCTTCCATTTCATACCTGTTGGAGACAAAGAATATACCGCTTTTATTGAGTCACCTAGATTTGGTATCAATCACAGGTATTCACAAGCTCTTGTATCCAGATTTCCAGCTTGTCCTAGGAGCAACCGAAGTTATATGGAGTTTGTCGAACTACTGGAACCACCCCGATTTGAGTATGAATCTCAGGAGTTCCTTTAGATCGACATCCACCAGGTCCTCTAGTTCATCGAAGAACAAGCTGTTGAGAATCCTCTGTCTACTGTTTTTAAGGGCTCATTCGCAAAGCAGATGACGAACAGATTCTATTTCTTCAACGTCTCTGCAGCTTCTGCAAAAGTCATTATGCAGTATGCCCAGCCTTTCCGCGTGTACCCCTATCGCACAGTGTCCAGTAATGACCCCCGTGAGTATGCGGATATCTTTGCGGCTAAGTCCGATCATGAATTTGGATCTATTTTTGCTCACTTCTGGCCATAATTCTTTTGCATGCCTGCAGGTATTGAGATTGGTCCAGCGTAGATTTGTTCTACTCAAGGATTCAATGTCAATCTTCCTAGCAAGCGTGCTTAGCGGAGTTTTTACAGATTTTAGGGCTATTGATGCATGCATCTTCGACCCGTTCCTTGCAGTCTCGTCCGCCTCTTCATTTCCCGGAATGTCCATATGCCCCGGTATCCAGCATAGGGTCACCGTGTTGGCTTGCGACAGTTCGTCCAGGTATTTCTTGCAATGACTTACTGCCCTCGACTTCACCACGACTGACTCCATGGCTTTTATGGCCGCTTGGCTATCAGAGTATATAGTGACTTGTTTGTCGGCGATGTGTCGTCTCATTAGGTCCTTTGCCGCTAGGGTTATAGCAGCAATTTCCGCTTGAAACACACTACAGTCATCGTTGATTCGGAATGATTCTCGCAGGTTTAGTGGTTCGCTGAAGATACCCGCGCCCGTACCAACATCCATCTTAGAACCATCGGTATAGAGGGCTATCTCCCCTTCTTCTGTAACTGCATTATGCTCCCATTCACTTCAACTCTTCGTGCTGCTATGGCTGAAGACATCGAGCTGCTGTATGTGGCGGAGTCGTCGGCTAAAAGGCAGCTGTTGGTTGTGTTTACGAGCTCAGGCTGGTCGGAAGTGAAAATGTTGAAAAGTAGTGGACCCAATTTTGACCCTTGGGCTACACCGGCTCTGATGCTTTTTATTGCTGTCTTCTATTTGTACAAAAAAAGGACCTGGAGTGAAGAAAGCTAAAAATTATTTTAATAAGGGGTATAGGAAAACTTAGCTGTTTAAGTTTATTAGTAAGTCCTTGAATCCACACAGAATCGAATGCCTACTCCACATCTAGAAATCTTGCGACTGTGACTTGGTGGTTGTTGAGAGCCTTGTGACATCATGGTGGAACTTCATTAACTGGTGCAATGTAGAATGTTTTTCCCGAAAAACAAATTGAATGTCCGGTATGATGTTGAGTTGGTTACAATCATCTTTCACTCTCCGCAGGATGAGTTCCTCGAGTATTTTGCTCATACTACAAAAAAGCGATATCGGGCTATATCCTCTGATGTTGTTGTGGTCGCCTTTCTTCGGAATGGCTATTATTTTACTGCGTTGAGTTATTTTAAATTGTTTTTAAGGTAGAGGTAATATTTTGTCTCATCTTTTGAGTGGTAGGTATTCGCTGCATTTGTTTGCTATGCCATAGAGAATTTTCAATAAAACTGCGGGTAGGAATAAGGGATGGTCATGCGAAATCCTTTTGCTTTACACTCACAAGTACCCACCATTTATGATATACAGGAATTATACCGCTTACGCTATTATATTCTGTATAGATAGTCAATTCCAGTTAGTGGTGGAAAACACTTCAAAGCGACAAATCTATATATATAAAAATAAGTTGTATTGTGTTTGTCGCCAATGTTCTCTGTAATGCGTGAACCGATTTTGATTCTGGAAATTTTCCATGAAAGGTGACATTAATACCATGGTTTGTAAATATAAACGGTCTTTGTAGGTGTATTGGTTCATGAGTTATAGGGGCGTGGCACCTCCCATACAAAAAATGCATTCAAAATCTTTTATTTCGAAAACCACCGAATCGAATGAAATTTACATATAACCATAGGTATTGGACCAGGAGTATTCCTGTGAAGATTGGTCAAAATTGGACAAAGGGGCGTGGCACCGTCAATACAAAACAGCTTATATCTCGAAAACCACCCAAATATTAGGTTTTGGCCCAGTAGTATTCCTGTGATGATTGGTGAAAATTGGAAAAAGGGGCGTGGCACCTCCCATACAAAAAAAAAACTTTTATCTCGAAAACCACCAAATCGATTGAGTTGAAATTTACATACCATCTTAGGTCTTGGCGTTCCTGTGAAGATTGGGCAAATTGGACAAAGGGGTGTGGCGCCTCACATACAAAAAAAAAAAAAACTAAATATTATTAGGTACCTAACTTCAATATTATTTACCTACCGTGTGCCACATACATTTTATGGAGAAAATACAAATAAGTATATTTTTTTTTAGTTTTCTATTCTCTATTCTGTCAATCATGGGAACCAAAATTTGTAAAATGATGTGTACTACAGAGCATTACAATAAAAACTGTTTATCACTGATTTAAATGAATTTGAAATTGATTTAATTTTTTTATTTCGCACTACGCAGTGTGCAGGGGTTTCGCTAGTTATCTATAAACGATAACAGAAAGTGAATTTGAAAATAGATTCTGAGACAAAAAAGAAACGAAACAAAAGCAAACAATGTATAAAAAATCTAAATTTAAAAAAAAATGTCAAACATTTTCGAGGACTATTTTTGTTTACGAAATAGCTACAATTGCCAGCATATCTCGGCAACACTTTATAATATGAAATGAACTAAGCAGAGCCAACTAAAACGAGGCAGGAGGCACTACATAACTCGATCTTCTGTTCCGCGCTTCGACATCAATAGACGTTTTATTAACTCATCTAGTAAGTAGTATTAATTTATATTTAAATAATAAACAACAATAAATGAATTACCGAATTAGATTGTAAAAAAAAAACCCTAGACGCTCAATATTATTGTGAAATATATTGCACAATATTATTGGCTGGGCGTCCCAGACGGTGCAATATTTTTCCCAATAATTTAGTTGACTGCTGATATTTGTGTAGACAACATGTTTTTTACAGACATTTTCACTCGCGGAGATGTTTCTTTATCGACACTTGAAACATAAATGAACAAATATGGTGCAATATTACCCACAGACGATACAATTTTTCTAAATTGCGCAATAAATATCAAAAGCATTTTGATTTTCTACAATATATTGCACCTACAGACGAACAATAATATTGTGCAATATCAAATATTGCACAATAATATTGAGCGTCTAGGGGCCGCTTAAGTCTAGAATTTTATTTTGGATCCATCAAATTTGTCGAAATTTTTGGATGAATTTCATGCACCTTCCGACAATTACTCGTAAATAGAACTTATGGGAATCGGCAAAAGTTTTATGTGGTCACATTCCCTGCTATTTCCTTAATAGTGAAAATGGAATTTACGGTCGTATGTATGGAAAAATCTGTTTTTTTTTTTTTGCAATATTTACTTATTAAAATAGTCGAAAATCTAAAAAAATTACAAAAGCACAATATTTTAAAGAAAACGTCTACAAAATATTTAAATTATATTGGTGTTGAAATAGAGCAGGCATTTCTTATTTCGCTTTTTTTCACATTTCTTGTTTCCAAGATTTAGTGTCTTCGACAATTTGTTTCCGACATTTCGAATTTGATAGTTTCTTGCTTCGGTGGAAAGTAGCCAACCCGAAATTGTACACAATGTATTATTTAAAATAAATAAACTGCATATTTATTATTTGTCAGAGAACGAAAGCATTTTAATTTAGCCATTTAAAATCGCCAAATGTTTTGTGCCAAACGTTTGAAATTTGGGATTTAACTCCGTTTCAAAGAAATGAAAAAAAAATTGGCATTGTGTCAGTCCGTATAATCGGCAGTATCTCAACTATGGTTAATATTAATTAAATGACATTCCGTATTCCATTTCTATCATGACCTCATTATAATAAATCTCATAAATCCAACTTTACTTTTGGTATATCGCACATAATATAGAAAAATTATTTGATGTTAAATTGAAAAATATTAGTGTGTGGAATTATAAAATATGTATTGGCAAAACTAATCGACGGAACACAAAAAACAGTCGACAACTGAATTTCAAAAATAATTTTTATTTTGTGAAATGTCGACATTTTATTTTAACAAAAATATGCACATATTTTCTATATAATAAGTTGAGTATAAAAATAAAAAATCCGATCGGTGCAGTTATGGAATCTTGCGTTAATATGGGCTGGGCAGTATATCAACAATTTTGCCGGTTAGCCCCAACGAAGATAAAAGTTGTAAACTTCCAAATTAGGTTTAAATTTTGACCAAATTAAATTGACTAAATTTAAATGTGGCCAAAAAAAATTCAGTATGCATAAAATGGAAAACGTTTTTTGAAAGTACTATTAGATTTCTGGGACACATGATAGGCGAGTGAGGAAGCTGTCAGAGCATTTGTCAGAGCCATGAAACTGTCCCAGTCTTTCGTCTTATACAGAATTAGCTATTCGGGGATTGCTAGGCAGCTGTTTATTCTTTGTAAGAAAGAAACATCATATGAGTTTGGGACTATGGAGAAGCTACCTTTTCAGACTCTCAATACTAGGCTTTTTAGCAAATAGGTGCTGAAGCTATGCAACCCGAAAAGGGACAACATATGGATGCTACGTTCAATTTTGAAATGTTTGCTGAAGCTATGGCTTGATATACCCTGGTGCATCAAGGAGCATTGATACATCAGTGCAGCCAGGATGAAAGTTATTCTTGGACAGTATTCATGTGAAGAGTCTCTGCCTGAGACACTGCAGCCTTCCATCCTCTACGATCCCGGGCACGCTGCTTCCAGTTATCGAGTCCAAGTGCTCTGGCATCCGCGATGACTTGGTCTTTGAAACGGAGGTTGGGTCTCCCTTGTCTTCTCGAACCTGGGGGCTGGGATTCGAAGATCCTCTTAGCTGGAGCATTATTGTTCATTCGCTCGATGTGGCCGAGCCAATGTAGTCGACGTGTTTTGGTTTTTTGGACTACATCCACATCTTGGTACAGTTCATAGAGTTCGCGGTTGTATCTTCTCCTGCATTCGCCCTCCTCGCACACAGGACCAAAAATTCGCCTAAGTATTTTTCTTTCGAAGGAGCCCAGTATCAGCTCTCTCTTCTTGCTTATCGTCCAGCACTCGGCGCCATAAAGCAGAACTGGCAGGATAAGGGTTTTGTAGAGCACACATTTCGTCCTTCGAGTTAGGAGTTAAGAACTACTTGTAGGGGTCAGTAACGAAGAAGGGAAAATATGCTAAATGCTCAGCAGGAGAAGAAGAGAAAAGCTGTCAGGAGGTTCAAGCAACATGATCTAGTGGATATCCCAATAAAATTAGTATAATTACATTTTGAAATTGAAGTCGAAAGGTATAGGTTGTATGTTCGTCACTCATTCAGTTATGCTGATATCCCTAACCTTTCCCAAACCGCAATGTAAACATCTAAATGTATCCCATAATGCGTCAGTTTCGAATACACATCCAATAAATCATGGGAAGGTGTCAAGTTATCGACAACCAAAAACGAGTATTTCCATTTGTGTATTGTATTGTTGGGTATATTTACCTCTCGAAATTTATTGACTTTTCTTATTTAAATCGTAGGATTATTCTGCTTGGTCAGGATCTCAGTCATATATCAAGAACTTTAATATATCCACTTAGGGAGTGTTTTTCCCTTCAGAAGTAAATGCCCACAAATATTGTCTGTCTGATCAAATGCTGGTTACATCTTGTCTATAATGACAAGGGTACGAGTGTTATTTGTGCGTTGGAAGTGAATTAGGAAATTTCTCTGAGAGATTTCCTGAAATAATATACCACACAGAGGTTACACTTTCGTATATGTATGTAACTTATTCTCTACCTCAGTTTTAAGCTTACTGGCCATTTGACTACATACAGTCCAATTTGGTGCCTTCAATCGATTTAACACAGCTATAAGCAACAAGCTATGTCATGCTTGTTATGTGAATTGTAATCCCCTTCGAACTCACTAAGCCACTTAATTCAACACGGATGACCAGGAGGCCCACTGGCAAAAAGGTCATTTAATTCCCAAAAAACTTCAGCACAAACGAACTACGGGTCTTTATTGACTTTTGCGCCAAACGACAGCTAGACTCAATCGAACCTTGTATTGCAGATTCTTTGCCTCTCTGCGGGTGAATTTCGATGTCACGCATGGAATGCTTAATTTCATCCTGCAGATCAGCCTAATTGGTTTTACTGCGAAAGAACGCAACCTGATTGGAAACGATGTGGGTTATATTGAGTGTAACTATGTGGAATTTGGTAAGGAAATGGCAAGGTTTACAAGGGAACGTGAATACTGCAAACAATGTGGGAGTTGAGGCCTAAGGGCCAACGTGCCCTTTATACCTACATTGATCCCGTATATAGGCTTCAAAGATATAGACGATGTTGAAATGGTGTTCGACTTCATTAAATTATCCCCCACACGCATTCCACCATTTTCGTGTCAAGGTATGCTAATCCTCCCTCTAAGGGGTTGCTACTCGGATTTATTATGAATAACATTCCATACGTTAACATCCAAGAAAATATTCATGGCAAGCAGTACATATACCTTCTATGTACTTCCACTTAAATGACTCGAATGTTTACGTTAATGGAGTTCCAACGAGAATTTAATATTTGACACCTGATTGGTGTACAGGGACACTGAAACATTTTCACACACTTCACCTTGGGGTTTAATTTGTAAAGTTTATTAATTAATCTTTGTATTTCTGAGTGGTATGCTTGGTCCTTGGTCACCTATTTCTAGTTATTTAGTCCAGTAGTCTGATTAAGACGGGTTTTGAATTTTCTATAGCAAGTGGCATGGCAAAAACTTTTCATCAATGAAGAAAGAAATCAATTTGTCTGGGTTGAGAGATATGATATATATTTGAAATGTGCAGCAGTGCGATACGGTTTTAACTTTTTTTTTTTTTAATTAAATCCGGACCCAGTGAACACTTTGTTACAGGAAGGATATTCAGATATTATCTGCATTAAACGCAAACCAAATATCCGGTTCATTGGCTTAAAGCTTCGAGTCATAAATTATAAAAGCAACAAAAAATTTAAAAGTTGGGTAATGGCCAGAGGGCGGAAATTGATTTTTTATTAAATAATTATCTGCTTAGAACAACGTGGGGTTTAACAATATTATTTTTTTTTAGCAGCCAATGGTGGATGGGGTTAATGATTTTGTGAAATATTTCGCACGCATACATTTATTATCTTTCAAGCTGCATATTTGTTTTGGGGTTACATCGACACCTATTATAACGTAATCAAAATTACATTCGACATTGTACAGGCCTAGAATTATATTTTGTGTTACAGTGTCCTTCCCGTTCATATATTCGGTGTCAGGAAAAACTACCCAAATATTCAGACACTCCGTCAAGGAGATTCATGAGAAGAAATATGCGTAGGTATTCAAACATCATTAAAGATGCAGAATAGAAAATAACGCATCTGGAATAATAGAAAACATTTTTTGTGCAAAATTTCCATAGATTATATGACCTTAATACCAACTTCTGATAACCGTTCTAGTGCTCGTTTTTATATTGGGGACGAATCCAAGTGGCGCACAATTTTAGTGCAAATTGTTCTGAAATGCAGCAACCGGCTAACCGGTACCGGCTACCCGGGTCGTTGGGAATACATACATTGTTATGCGTTCACACCTGCAAACCGAAATCGTCCATATTCCCAACGACCGGGTAGCCGGTACCGGTTAGCCGGCTGTCGGGTAGGTATGTGTGAAATGGGCCTTAGCCTAACCACTATCAAATATCCAAGATTGTATGTTTAATTTGAATGAATGTAGAGTTGTAAAGTGTTCCTTTGTTGATTGGAAGGTTACAAGTACAAATCTGCGCCAAAATTACGAAAACCAGCAGAAAAAATCGAACTAGCTTGTGGGCGCAGTAGCGCAGTGGTAAGTGGGATCCCAGGTTCGATCCCCGGAAAACACACAAATTACATCTTAAAGTTTTTTCGACTGCGCCACTTCTCGCGAACGTTTGACAAACATCCGAGAGTATAACTGTCATTAAAAAGCTTCTCAATTCAGCCGTTCGGACTTGGCATAATATTGTAGGTCCCTTCCATTCGTCCCAAAAATAGAAACGCACACAAAACGAATGGTTGCGAGAAGCTATACTCTAAGAAAAAATCGAGTAATTTTACTATCATTAAGCGAGGAATCTACTTGCCTACCATAATTGCAGTATTTTTACGCACGTAGCAATTTTAAATATTTAATGCGTAAATCTTAAATCTTTGGTGTGTAAATTCAAAAATAGATTTTAAGTATAAATGCGTATTTCTAAACTTAAGATGTTCAAATTAAATGTACATTTACATAATTAATGTTTAAAATCCAACAGAATTTCAGAAAGAAATGTTTAAATCAACATAAAATGTGTAAATTCAAACCTTTTATGTTCAAATTTGTAGCAAAACTCGACATATAATGTGTAAACTCCAACAAAATTGTGTATGAGGACGCTTAAAATTATACTTTTTTGTGTAATTTGCTTTAAAGTGCTTAAAAATGGTATAGAGATCCAATATTTAATGTGTACAATTACACAAAATTGTACATGGATCAGAAAGACTATTCAAATCAAGTAAAAGTGTTATCATCGGCCTGGCCGATCCTTTGATACCCTCCACTGCAGTGAACCTATCTAAATGAAATAAAACAATCCAAAAATGTTTAAGATATTTATTAAAAATATTTATAATATTTATTATTTATATTAAAAACGCCAAAAAGACTTCAGAAACCGTACAAAACGATGCGATGGAACTTGGGACCGCAAGAGGTTCAACTGCTTCAGTCAAAGGTCTGATCATGTATGAACTCGCAAATGAATCGTCACAATCGAATTGCAAATTTTCACACATAAAATGTGTAACTTTTATCTGATGGGTGTAAATATAAGCATTGGTTGTTGGTCTTCAAACACTGTGTGTGTAAATTTCATAAGGTGTTTATATTTAAACAAAATTTGTTTATTTTTAAACATTTTGAGAGTAATGTTTACACAATAATAGAATATTATTGAACAATAGTTGTTGAAAGGTACACAAAATGTGCATATTTGCAACAAATGTTTGTGTTTAAATATTTTTTTTTTTACCTATTATCGTGTGTATAAAAACGCAAGTTGCCTATTTTTACATTAAAAATTACATACACTTTCATAGTAATTTTATACGGATTTTTTAGAATGTAGGCCTAGGCCAACCTCCTGTTGCGCCACCTATTTTTTTTTTTTTATAGCTTGTGCCAAAAGCTACAAATAATGTTCACGCTGTGCAATGCATCAGTATAAGGTTATTTAAAAGCCTTTAGGGTTTTAAAAGTGAAATTTCAATAAATAGTTGAAATAGAGGGATGTTCACCTTAGATGAGAAATTTGAAAACACTTGAAACGAGGACCCCTTTATGTACCGCTCTTACATAGCTTATTCCATTCGAGTAAGGCGTCGATTATATAGTTATGAGTAAGGTCCCAGTTATAGCTATCAGAAAAGGCAACCGAAAAAAAAAAGTTTTGCTTTTTTGGAGCATTTAAACTTAGTGGCGGAACTCAAACTTGGTCTTAAAATGTTGGTTTTGAATTATAAAGTTAGTTCGTCAAAAAGAATTAAGCAAATTGAATTTCTAGAATTTTTTTCATTACGTAAAATCGTTTTGTTCAACTTCTCAATGAATTCCATAACATGTTCCACTGAATTTCTATGAAATGCTGGGGTTAAATGCTTCAGTTTTATTCCGTTTCGTGATTTCATGGATGGGCTTTTCTCATGGCTATAAATAGTTTCTTTCTATGAGTCTATATATTTGCCTGCTATACTTCACTATGAGCGCTATCTGCCCCCATTTCTTGCCAATATTTAATTTTTCAAAATCGAAGTTCAGAATTGCGGCCCAACTTCAACAAGCCATAAAAAGTTTCACTGTCGCTTTTTCGTTTCATTGAATTTCGATTCACAATTAAAAGTTTCACTCTTAAAATAGTATTTAATTGGGAATGAATGCATCAAGAATGCTTGCCCAATGAATAATTTTATCGGTAGCAACTAAATTGATAACTTATGGGTGGGGATAGTTTAAGTGATTCTTCAATTCAGTATTTCTAAAATTTGGTGTTGGTTGATGAACGACGAGCTTGCAGTTTTTGATTCTTTAGACAAGCAAAACCATTAAGGAGAATTTTAAGACCTTGCCCATGCCTTTGAGCTTTGACTTTGACTTATACGGACGGCCGGGCGGCGGCGCCTTGCAATGGATTTTGTGAGCACTCCAGCATCGCAATTTTTATTTGCAAATTTTTGGCCACTTTTTCATTTCGCAGTATCTAAAAGAAAAAGTAAAACTAAGGCTCTCAGTCGTCCAAAGCAAGTAGGTTATGTTAAGTTAGTGGGTTGGCAAGACAGGAGAAACCTGTATATATGCCACACTTAGTTCAATGTATAGATCCGTTGTGATGCTCTAGGGGTTTATGACTCACACACTCTGGAAACCTATGAAAAGCCTACGGATTGGTAAACCAACCCGTTTTATTTACAAATTTAAGTAGGTCATTAATGGAAATGGACCTGTCTGAAAGTTCTTCTAAATCCTCGAAAAATTAGCTACCATGGATTCTATTTCTTACGTGGCAGAACGCTGGGCAGTGGCATAGAAAGTGTAGGGTGTACTCATGCACCTCCTCATCACCGCATTCTCTGCACAGGTTATCTGTGCTGATTCCCATTTTTTTATGGTATTTCAGCATGTGTCAGGTGATAATACGCATAGTCGGGACAATGATTTGTAAGATTTTTTCCGTTTTCTGTTTGTTATAGATTGGCCACATTTTCCTGGTTATGTCACAGGAGTTGAGCTTGCTCTATCTTTCATTTGTAGCCATTACCCGCCAAGAACCCGTAGCCATTCGCGACAGCGACTTACAAGCTTTGATTTGAACTCAACGGCGGAGATCGCTTTTATTGCCGCTTGACTGTCAATGAAAAAGGTAATACATATCTGCATGAGGTATTGCCATCATTGCAACCTGTTTAGCAGCTGTTGTCACTGCAGGTACCTCAGCTTGGAATACGCTGCTGTAGTCAGGAAGTCTGATTGAACTGGATAGTCGGAGTAGAAACTTGCGCCAACGCCGACCTCCATCTTTGACTCATCCGTATAGACAGGTATGGTTTATTCGACGGATATCGGTTGATCTTCATACCATTCGTCCCTGCTGGTAAAACATGTGGTAAATAGTACTGTGAAATCTAGCCGGGGAGTAGTGTGGTCCCTGCATATATTATTCCCCGTGTATTTTTCCCGAATTTGTACATGACCCGTCAGGCTGTGTTTCCAGCTTTTGAACTGGCCTAGCCGAGGGGCTCTGTTTACAGTAGATTCCTGTACAAAAAGATATAGGGGCTTAAGATAGGTGAGATTGAAGTTAAACAAGTATATTTAAGGAATTAATATTTACTAGGAAAAGTTATAAATAATATAATAATTTTTAAAGGTAAATGTCTGGAATTATGGCTAAGCACCATTCAGTCTTTTCAAATGCAATGTTGAAGTTCTTTTAAATTATCTTTGCTGGAGTAAGTCATTTCTTTGAAATCCTTCTAATATTTTTTCCACTTAACTTCAGCTTTATCCCTAAACTCAGGTGTGTAAGTAAAACTTGATGTCAAGCTTTAAGTCTAGTGAATTATTCTCCCACTCAGATAATTTTTCTTTTCTAACAAATGAATTCTTTAATTTCGCTGTCCTTTAACATAAACTATGAGTTAAAAAGCCTTTTAAAGACATTAATTTTATTGTTTATAGCCTTTTAACACGTAGGTCCGCATTAAAAACGAAGTAGGTACATGCACGCATCATACCTTTAAATATAGCTAGTTGGATTCAACAGGCTACTTCATGAGACGAAACCAATTAAATTTATGTTGGTCATATCCTGTATACATTTGCATCCTTTCAGTAATTATACACAAAATAGAGGTACATAGTAACATAGTCGACTGTCCGACAACATAATTAGAAGGAAGCTCAAGGAAATCACGACCACATGGAAAATATAATTTCTCCCACTTCCTTTATGTGTTACTTTATCGTTTATTTTGAACCCTGGTGGACGTGACTCTAAGAAATCCTTTTAGTTTGCATGTTTGACATAAATAAACATCAGTATGTATTCGGTCAACAGTCTGGCGCCGGATAATGACACTAAAGTCTACATCTAGTTGTATTCAAAAGTAGGTCAGAACTGAATAAATTTTTCATAGTGACTGAGTTTATTTGCTTGTTTTGTTTATCCTTGACGCTTAATGGACCACAGCACAGAGCAGACGACAAAGGCAGCATCCCAGTACAAATTAAGATAGATTTGGGAAATCTACTGATGTCCCTTTGGTTGGTATATGTAGTGATGCATTTGCTTTGTATGGTAAAATGAGTATGTACGTTCAGTTGGAGTTTGGTAAAGTAATCCCATAACTGTTGCATTTATTTGAATTAAGTTTCTTCTGCCCAACCAAACCTAAGGTTAGTAATGTTTTATATGATGAGAACTATCCTGACATTGGAAAGGTTTATTGCCTTTTGTCATGACCCCTCGTACCTCTTGATCTAGAACCAGGGGCGGATCCAGGAATTCTGCTTGGGTATGGTCACGTTGGCCGAGGCCAGTCAACCAAAAAAAAATATTTTTTAAAAATAGATATGCATAACATTTGCATATCCCTTCCAAACCGGATGTGTGAATTTTGGAGCAGAAAGGTGGCTCAAAATACAATTGAACAATTTTTTTTAATCTAAAAAACTCCAATTACCTAAAATTTAAGTAATGTTTGTGTTAAAAAGAAGCAGAATTCTCTAAAATGTTTTTTTCGTTTAAGTGTTCTATTCGAGTGGCGCAAAATTAAGACCCCATATTTTTTGTTAATACTTAAAGATTTAGTTTTAAATCTTCCTGCTGGTCAAATCACAACAATTAAATTAACTTAACTGCTAGGTTCCACATTTCACTTTCACTCGAAATTAAATCGGAAATGAATTTTTGTGTTCTACATTTCACAGTATTCGATATTGATTTCAAAATGTTCGTTATTGAAACAAAGTGAAATTGTGATTTCGAAAAAATTTCGGAGTTTCCGAATCGCTCGAAATGCAGAACACTGAAAACGAATTCACTCGATTTGCAATTTCGATTTCACTCGATTTCTGGAACCTAGCTGTAAATTTAAAAAAAAATTAAGTCTATTTTTTTTCTATATTTTCGGTTTAATTTCCGATGCGCATCTATTTACCTAAGTAAAAAGTGGATTGCATTCAGATGATGACACTAGATAAATGAGATCATTGAATGAGATTTTTCAAAAGTATAGTCTTTTAAGTTGACTAGATTTGTTTGGACAGATTACCAGGAATGCGGCTGACATGATTGTTATGTGTATGCAGTTATCATTCTGGATATTCACTTATTCAACAAATTATTTTGAATTTGAATGAAAATTCCGAAAGTCGATTCTCCGTATGTATTCCTCTTTCGGAAGGCTTTTAATTATTTTTCCAGAAAGTGAAACTGCACTGATCGATGAGCACTTGGCCACCAATTAATACCACTAAGAGGTTGACAACCATAATGCGTTTTGTTGTTGCTTACAAAGTTTACCGATCTCTCACTCTTTCTTTCAAATTAAAATATGTAAATCAATTTTAGGGCACATTTCGAATATGTAATTAAATAATTTAAAATTTAACGACTGAATAGAGAATTCGATTGCAAAATCTGAAATCGGAGAGAAGAATCTGAAGAGCCCAATTGAAAACGCTATAAAAAAACTGCTCTCGTTAAATATGTACATTAAATGCAGGTTTCCAATACAAACAAAAAATGGACTGCGCTAAACTTGGGTTTACTGCTGTTTTTTGAAAAATCTACTGCACAAATGAAATTCTCAAGTCCGAAAAGCCACGTAAGCAAAATCACGGACTCGCTTTCATCGGTTCACTTGAGGATCAATTAATTTGGAGAAGAGTATATATATTTCAGAGAATCGTGTTTGTGGGGATTACAAAAAAGAATCTAATCTTAATATTAACATTATAACTTTATTAACTTTTTTTAATTTGTACACTTCATTTCAAATGCACATACGTTCCTGAATTCATAATTTAAACGTGAAATGAAACATTTAAGCCTTGGACGATTCAGATGAGATCTGTGATGTCTAACGCTCGTATCTTTTTCATACGTATTAGGTATACGTATTAGGTAAAAAAAATTTGCCGAAGGCCTTCGATGCTCTGGCTATCCAGCTGCCTTATAATTTTAATAGGTAAAAACCAAATTTAAAAAAACGCATTAGGTAAATCGATTTGGAAAAACAAAATTTTTCACAGTATAAAGTTTATTCAATAAAAAAGTGATCAAAGACAGAAAATTAAGTCTTATAATATCGGCGTTACCACCAATAAAAAGTACCTACCTATACCACTTTTTCTGAACAAAAAAAAAACACTTTTACTTCTTCGAAAATTCATACTTTTAACCTAGTTTTACGTTTAATACATTTTTAACTCTAGTTTTGGGGAATTTTTATTCTTTAATGTCGATTTCCACTGAGCTTTTAACGTTTTGCTCTCAGTTCTCAGATTTGTCCTGCCCCAAATGGAACATGAAATGAGGTTACTTTTTTTTTGGATTTGTGTTGGTGTGTTATTTCACAGTCAGCTATTTCTTTTATTGCAATTTGTGTTTACAAATCTCTTGTTTTGATATTGGTGAAACTATGTGGAAATCTTGCTCTCAAATCGAGATTCGCAAAAGTGATCTGAAAACGAATTAACAGACAGCTGATTTCTAGAGCAGAAAAACTGATCTGACTCTGTAAAATTTCTTGCTCAATAGAAATCGACATTAGTTTTCGTTGGTAAACTCGAGCTGACAGCAAATTTATTAACTCATAGCTGTAGTTCCTTTCAGTTGTTTAATCTTTTTTTCTCTGGAGTTTTGGGTATGGTCATGACCCCCATGACCATACCCCTGGATCCGCCACTGTCTATAACTTACATATCAGTCTATGGTATTGCCATAAAAATGTAAGCATTGATTTCCCTTTTCCCATATTATCACAACTACTCTTTGCCCCCAAAACAACACTTTCGAATGTGTTTCAGAATGGCAACCAATAAATTACGATATGAATAGAAATTCCCGTTCTTACTACAAGGGTTGGAAGAAATGACAAACTCTCATAAAACATGTACACGAGTGCTTAACATGAAATCCTTACGTAAACATATTTTCCCGGAGGAAAATTTCCGTTGGAGACATAGACACCATGAATACCCTATAGGTACCTACACACGGTGTGGTGCTGAAAGTGGTACAAACATTCTCAAAAATTTCACATTTTTCTTGGTATTACAAATGAACGCTGGCTTTTTCTCCAGCAAGATGAGTCACTGTACTATAACCCTAACGTTAATGTTAAAGTGGGTACCAATTTAATATTTTTTGATGTTCTGTTTGAGAGAACAACAACTTTCTTACAATAATTATTAGTCATCAAGTTCAAGTCATCAATTTCGCTTAGCTGATTCATTTATTCTGACATTTCCGTTAATAATGACAGCCATCATTCTTTTTAGATATTCTTCGAATATAATTTCAATTGCTTATGCAGAAGAAGATCCTTGTACACATTTGTTAATGTATACTGAAAAATATCCTTAGCTATATATATTTTTATTTCGTGAGTACCCGCAAATGTAACAGGCACAAAGCTCATTACCCTCTATTCAGAATGTTACAAATTCAATTTAAGTAGTATTTCACTTCGAATGCGTATACCTTACCAAGAAATTTCTCTTTCAATTTCAAGCACACGCACGTGAAGGACTCTAGTCAGAATGGGAAAATTCTTTGTGCACGTTCCGTGTTGCACTTCAGTTTAATTCAGAAGCACATCAATCGAGTTGGAAAATTGAATGAAAAACCTTTTTTAATAGATGCACTGCACAGCACATACTGCTTGTAGTAAGCTTATCAGTAAGAGACCGCATGAATAAAATCCAAATACCTACTCTTCGTGTGTGTAGCCACTTGAATTGTTGCTTTTTTGAGTGAAACGTTAATGGGCGAACCATTATTTTTAATGGTTTGCATTAGGTCCTTAGAAACGTATCAAACAACTGACCTGCAAATAAAGAAATGCATTCATCATCATAGTTGACATGTAGAATTATTGATTGTATTTCTAACAGTAAGAAATTCACGCATATAGGCAACCATCCATCTCAAGCACACTTTGTCCTGTAATTATTTATCGCTTAACTTGGGTAGGACCGACACAGAAAAAAAGAGACATTTTCACAAATTTGGGATATCGTAGGATATCAATAGAAAATCGATTAAGATTATTAGCTAAAACTGTCCTTTTATACACTTCCTGCTTTCGAATACTAGCAAATGTAAATATATGCAAAATATGTACATATATGAAAGGAAAATCTATTACTGACGCCTGAGGATCACGAAAACTGTACATAAAGGTTTAGCTAATATTATATTTAAAGCAATAACTTTTTGGGTTTATTTTATAGTTCAATTCCTCCTTGCTGTTGCCTATCTTCAATTCTCATCATTCTTTTATATGATTTTTCTTCAACTCCATTTAATCCTGAAAAGAGATATATTCAGTTACATCCCAAGGAAGACAAAATGTAATGAATTGAAACGAATTAAAACAAATGGGAGTAGATGCGGCAGGAGACACACAAAAGAGAAGGCCGTACTATATTTTAAGACAAAACTCATTTTGAATAGAGCGCTTTTCATTGTGAATTTGACTTCCTATTTTGCTGATTGTAAGGAAACGTATAATTTAAATAAATTGTAACATTTTATTTGTCAAATGGAGTAATCAATACAAGTCCTAAACCCAAATGCCGAGCAGGGATTAAACTAGAGTTTCATATAATCACATTATTTATGTAGTAAACTCTACAGAAAATCGGAATTACCTGGCTTGAATTGAAGTTTATTTAGACGAAGATCTACATATGTAAAAATAAACCAACAGTACTACTAAATTCGCAAGGCCTTGCTTCTTTCAATGTATTTGTAATTTCGTAGATTTGTTGAATGATGATAGAGAACAACAAAGCTGAAAAAGTAGGTCACACAATTCTGTCTGTACGTTTATGTCTTTGGAGATATATTGCATGAACGGTTCTAGAAGATACTTATAGAATTTGTGTGGTAACAAAATGTTTCTTCATTTTTGGAATGTACCGAATATATATACGCATATATAGTGATAAAGATATAGGTTTAAAAATGTAGGAGAGATGTTGGTGGATGTGGGGCTCTTAACACCTAACTTCTTTCGCTACCATTTTGAAAAAAAAGGAACATTGCAGGTTTGGTCATTGTCAATAATTGTGAACTTTTGCATACTTTTAGGCAATAAAGAGTCTGCTTTATTGAACACTAGCTGACCAGTGGCAGCTGCTGGCAGTGGTCGCCTTGCTTCGCTCTCCTGGCACTTAGCAAGCAAATAAGGAGTAGATTCATTTTCGTCGATTCAATGAAAACTATGAATTGGAACACAATATAATGTATGATGTGTTTCTACAACTCCCACTGCAACTACCCCAAATCAGAGCAGCAATTTGAAACATTCGGTATTAAATTTGGTCGCCTTTGAAATTTTCGTATTTTTATACCCGGTACCACACTGTGGTGAGGGTATATTCACTTTGTCATTCCATTTGTAACGCCCATAAGGAGGCGTTGTAGGTATGACAAACTATATATATTATTGATCAGCATCACTTTCTTAGTCGATCTAACGATGTCCGTCTGTCTGTCCGTCTGTCTGTCTGTCTGTCTGTCCGCACGATTACGGCCGTAATTTAAGAGCTATCGACTTGAAATTTGGTATGTAAGCTTTTATCCACCAAACTGAGGCTAAGTTCGAAGATGAGCAAGATCGGATGAAAACTACTACTACCTCCCATACAAAAATATCAGATTTATATAGCTTTTTATGTTAAAAATTAAATTTAAATAGCTACAGTAAAGATAGCAAGTTTAAACTTTGCACATATTGTTTTAATATATTTAAAAATTTTTGACAAAAAATGAGCTTGGTCGAATAAAAAGTACCCACACCTCCCATACAAATATGTATATAATTTTTTAATACTAAAATTTTTTTTTTTATTTTACAATAATATAGTACCGGGTATTTGAGCTTCGGCATAGTCGAAGATAATTGTCTTACTGGTTTCTAAATGAGTCTGTCGATTGCGATAAAATAAAAACTGAATTTTGTCCTATTAAGTACTGAGCTATGCCTCAAAAATCCATACTGATATGATGAGTTGTTTTAAAGTAATCCCATAAGGCGTTAATGCCCACAAAAAGAGGACACCTTCAAAAATTTCAATTGACAAATTGAAATATTGAGTTTTTTTAGTCGTAAAATTCTGAGCAGGGCATATTTCCAAAATTATATTTACGAAAAAAATTGCTTATTACAATTTCGACTTTAAGTCTATTCCGTTCTTCAGTCTATTGGCTCGTTATCAAAGAAAATATTCACTCAACATTAGCATTATGTGCAGGAATTGAAAAAACAAACTGTGCAATATATGTAGGTATGAATAGTTCACTATGTAGTGTAATTTAATATTGTAAATTTTTTTTAAGTTTCTACCCATTTTTCGTGAATAGGTATACATTAAAAAGTTATTACCTATTGTTTTGTTCTTGCTCTACAAATATTTTTAGGTTACAAAATTGGTCAAACAATTTATTTTCGTTTAAATTATTGGGAATCAAACTCATCCAGAGATTCTCCCCATCTCTTAAGCCATTTTAAACAACTTGAATAAACCTCTAATACATTTTTTCCACAGATTTTAACTAAAAATTTTTGATTTGAAAATTTCTGATTTAGTGTTGAAAAAAAGTGTTGTTAGAGTTTTGCGTTGTCGAAAAATTCCGTAAACTGGGAAATCCCAAAGAGAGGACAAATTGCAAATTTTTTTTAAAAAGATACCGGACATTATTTTTTTTAGATATAAAGAGGAAATATGGTCAGCCTATATTAATGCCACATACAAATAGACAAACAAAATGTGTTTTACTTAAGGATACGATTTTGTCTACTTCACTTGATTATGCTGAGATAGATGTCCAATAAAACAAATCTTGCGACTGACATATCTACAATTTTAAATATTTTGTATGTAGTATACTAATCAAAGCTAAATTTTGTCATCGTGAGAGAAACAATTTGAGCTGAAAGTTCAGTTCCTAGTATCCACTAGGAAGATTAAAATATTTTTTTCCACAACTTCGGCGGGAACTGGTAATGCACCACACTGGCTACTGCATTCGACTTTGACCGGCGTTCCCATACAATTAATGTCTAAGGTTGAACCCACACCAAATAAAGCAGAAACAAACAAAGCAAAAACGACTGTTGCTAACCCACACCAGATAAGGCAAAACAAAAACGTTTTTTTGACTTGCCTAATTTGGTGTGGGTTATTGACAGTCATCCATACCAACTGCACTTAAGATTACTTCAGACTTGGTCGACGATATGGCTATTGTGGAAGCAAAATAATTTGTGCTAAGAATGAATTTCGATGCATTTGATAAATATATTGCGATTATCGGCCGATTTTTAATTAAAAATACAAATTTTTCGACGTCACGCATATTAAAATGCTGCACTTCACAGAAACTGATTGAATGAAACATAAATACCGATAGTCGTCGCTCGCATGCTTCATGTGTTTTATTTGGTTTTGTCTGTTTGACTAATTTGGTGTGGGCGCTCTCATTTGATTACATATGTTTCTCGCCTAAACATGCCTTAACTGTTTGATAGGCTTTTTGCCTAACTCGATTGTTTTGCTTAAAATGCTTTATTGCTTATTTCGGTGTACGTTACTCCATAAGCACACGTGTAATGTTTGACGTTAGGCAGTGGAACAAAACGTTTTTGATTTATTGTTTTGTTTTGCCTTATTCGGTGTGGGCGCGCGTATTTAAACGTGTGTATTTAAATTGCAAAAACACGCAGAAAATCAGTTTTGTTTGTTTAAGGCGTTTTGTTCCATCCGGTGTGGAAGCTGCCTAAAAGAGTTTTGTGCTGATTTTTTGAGTTTTATATCCTATTCACACCAAGCCGAAAACTGGGTTTTCTCGAAAACAGTCGAAAACTTCATCGAAAACAGAAGTTTTCCCATACATATTGCAGTTTTCAAAACGAGTTGTTTGAGGTCGTTTTCCATGAAAAGGCCACGAAAACGAGTACAATCGTTGGGTTGTTGAAGCAGACACACCTTTTGCAACATTCAGCGAGCTCAGCAAAACTGCTGACAGGATAGCTCTCTCTCTCTCAGTGCTGTCGTTTCTTCTATTTTTTTGTTTACAAATGTGGAATCTCTTGTTATCTTTGCACCATAAAGAGCAAATTATTCAGTTTTTTCTATAATTTTAGAACGGCAGCACTACCTGCCACAACTATATGGTATTTGCAGATGTTTTGATTTTGATTGTTGCTTATGTTAATTATTTTATGCATTTAAGCATAAGTTATCGATTATCAAGTAGCTTAAATAATTTTGTTTGTATATTATGTCAATACGAGCGAAGTTTAGTAACTAAAATAAAACTCCAGTCGGCACCAAAATTTCATAGCTAATTTCACAGCTATTTGAAACGTCAAACGAAAACCAGTTGGTGTTCGGTGTGAATGCATCCACGAGTTTTATAATCTTTTTTGACGAAAACTCGGTTTTCGGCTTGGTGTGAATAGGGTATTAATCTGCAGGCATTAAAAATGGTATCAGTAGATACCTAAAAGATATAATTACCTTTAAAATAAGTTTGGATTACTCATTAACGCACAGTCCAAACAATCGTTTTAGGTATCCAAATGTATGTAGTCAGGAAAAGTTTCTTGGCTCCGACTACGGTCGGATTAACCGGAGCGACTAGCCGAGGGCAGACGGGGGTTCTACTGTATTCAAATTTCGCTACCATAAAAAAGATGTTCCACATACGCCACCGATTTTATATACGAGTATTTCAGCGAAAGTTTTTAAACTTCAAATGCGACATCTTCATTGAGTTTCTTATTCTAGTTTTCTTTATATGCGAAAACTTCACTGAATAATAAAGGACCTCTTATTGACAAAATGTCTTTCTTTATATTTAATGGATTATAAAAAAAAGTTTCTATTTCTAGTTTATCGATGCCGTTGTAATAAAAAATTTCACTAATCGAAAATTCGATTTTGACATCTCATACTCATCCACAGATGTATTTTACGTCTAAAATAGAACGTTGTCATAAAAATTGAAATGAGTCATAAAGAAGATAATTAATCACGTTTGTCAAATTAATAAAATAAAACAATGCTATATTGAATTATTAGGATGTTGTCACCATTCTTAGGGTCTGGTTGGGTTAAAAACGGTTCCACATAATGTGTTAAGACCATCTTCCAACTCAAAACCAAATCTGACTACAAAGCTAAATGTATTTCTCTAAATAAATATGCATCCAGTTCGTCATAGATTTACTGGAGCAAACATCGACCATATTGTGGTATCATTATACAAAAATAAATACCAGGACATTATAAAAACCGAATACGTCTATATGTCTAACCAAAAAACTTTGAACCGAAACTTACTAATACAAAATAACTTTTGCTTTCATATTTAATAAAATTCTGTAATAACTACGATATAACTTTCTCCATCTGAAACACAAACCGCCAATAAATATTGCCAACAGTGCATACATCGAAAGATCAAAAAGTTTGGGAACATTTTGAAGGCCAACTATTTGTATTACAGCCCTAGTGAACAATATCCTATCGTGATTTGCATAGAAATTATAAACCAAATTGGCGCCACAGATGTGTGGACAGATAATAGACGACATCTATTGGAATACAAATAACAAAGAAGGACCGAAGAAAAAAGGATTTCTCTCATTTGATCCCATTAAGTGCCATCGATTTTCAAATCAATTTAACATTCCACAAATGTCCTTAGAAACAGAACTAAAGAGTTTCGCGTGTCACTTCCTCTCTTTTAATTTATATCCAGTTCTAGTGGAAACGTTTTATCACGTCCTATTAACTTTTCGGGAGATCTCTACTTATGCATGCGACGCGACGGAAAGAAGGTGAACGTTATCTCATGTGAGGTAAATGCAGTTTACATATGCACCATTTATGCTGTAAATTGTGCATAAAGTAAAAATCAATGGAGCAACTTCTATTCGATCACGTGTGTTGGTGCCTTCGTGCTCTAGAACGAGGTTGAAGGTATGTCACATGTCTTTGTGAAATTTGTGAAATCAAGCTGAATATTTCGAACAACGCGAGATTGATAAGACTTTTTATAGTTCTGTGTGTGTGAAAGATATGTGTAGATGCAGATATTTAATGTAAGCGAGTTTTAAAACTAGTCAATGTTTTTATTTGAGTACGATACGATTTTGGCTTTCGTTAGGACAACATTATCGTCTGAGGGAAGCACATGCTATAAGGCTGTGTTTTTAAGTCAGACAGTTGTGGTAGAGAACTTGTGAAATAGTTTACCAACCTTCTTAATTTGAGAGAATAGACCGCGGTTGGTCTATTCTCTGAAAGCACTTTTTATATCGATTTTTTATGAAGAAACAAAGGGTGATTTTTTAAGCGTTTGCTTTTAAAATTAAGAAAAAAAAAAAAAAAAAAAAAATAAATAAACAACGAAAATTTGAAAAATTTAGTGAAATTTTTATTAGGGTTGATAAATCATTTCTTGTCATTTACTTTTTGAATATTATTTCGTGTAAATGTTGACCGCGACTATACGCTTCAATGTCTTTGGCATACTTTTTACAACATATCGACTGGTATCTCACCAATAAAACGAGTTATGTTGCCTTCCAAGGCGGCAATAGTTGCTGGCTTATCCGTATAGACGAGTGACTTTACATATCCCCACAAAAAATAGTCCAGCGGCCTGAGATCGCACGATCTAGGCGGGCAGTCCAAAACGTGACATGAATTGCTCACCAAATTTGCCTCGAAATAATATGTCCGTGGATTCGCGTGCTGTGTGTCACGCCGCCGTCCTGTTAA
Source organism: Cheilosia scutellata (assembly GCA_955612985.1). Classification (NCBI taxonomy): domain Eukaryota; kingdom Metazoa; phylum Arthropoda; class Insecta; order Diptera; family Syrphidae; genus Cheilosia; species Cheilosia scutellata. The sequence goes on along the minus strand of OY015311.1, from coordinate 6,011,396 downwards.
AACTGCATGTTGACCAAATCCAGCTCTTCGATTTTGGGAAAACAAAAGTCCGAAATCATCGAACACCATTGACCGTAACGTTGTTGCCATCATCATCTTTGAAGACATACGACCCTATGATGCCACTGGCCCATAAACCATACCGAACGATACATTTTTGTGGATGCATTGGCAATTCTTGCAATGCTTCTGGTTGCTCAGCTTTAGCAGACTAGGTTAGGTTAGGTTAGGTTTAAGGGCTTGCGGGGATTTCTCCGCGCCACACTCAGGTCAATACTGACCCATTGTGATGCCCGTAGAGTAAAGAGGTTGTCCCTTACCCATTATAACCATGTATTCAAATTACTTACTATGCTGCTACATACAAACCATCTTGTTGATTTGATGAAGTTCATTATCTTGTCTATTGATGTGCTGGAAAGCTCGTCTAGGTCGTTGAAGAAGTGACTCCCTAGGAATTTATACCTGGTGCGTTGGAGACCTGGGCAGTGACAGAAAGTGGGTTGTATCCTCAAGAGCTCCCTCATTACCGCAGCCTCTGCAAAGTTCTTCTTCCGTTAAGCCCATTTTCTTCATATGGTTCCGCAGACTGTTGCGCCCGATTATGATACCTACGAGGGTGGACAGGGATTTCCTATCCTTCCGCATTATCTTCTCGGTTTTGGATTCGTTGAAGGACGGCCATATAGCATTCTTGCGGTATTACAAGTGTTTAAGGTGGCCCATCTTGCCCATCTTGCGTTCAGCAGACTATACCTATACGGCAATTTTGATTATTAACTTAGTTCAGTAGGACGATTGCAATCGACCATAAAATGGAGGAAGTGTTTTAACTCATTTTTTACTGAGCACGTTTTTTGATAATAAAATTCAATAATTTGCAAACGTTGGTCGAGCGTAAGTCTCTATCCAATGGTGAAATGGCAATGTTAATTGAGCATTTTTTACTTTGACATGTGTCACGCGAATCACGCATGAACTGCCAAAAAAATCAGGCTGAAAAACCAAAACCGCAAAAAAATCAACCATTAGAATGCATCGAAATAAATAAGAAGCAAGCTAGATTTAATCTATCTATCTATCGATCTATCGTTCCCACTGTTAGAAGTGGCTTAATCTCTTACTAATTTACACTAATAACCATGAAAAAGGACTTACAGTAGACGCTCGATATAGTGAACTAATAAAAACCAGGCCTGTTCACTATATCGAAATTGTTCACTATTCCGAGCGGGAGTTAGCTTAAATGTTCAAATAAGCTAATTTGATATAAATAAACACATACCAACATTTTGATTACAAAACACTAAAATAACAAAAAAAAATTGTATTAATCTAAAAATACTGAGATGAAGATATTTTTTTTCAGGAACACAGAAATAAATATCATTTTTTCCATAATTCAATTTTTAAAAAATAATTTGTCACATTCATTAAGTGTCTTCTTCGCCATCGTCGAAGACTAACCGCCACCTGTAGGAGCTGACTACATCAGTCAACTTCATTTCGACGCTCTAAACATCTCGTCAGAGGCAATATACTGTTAATCTGTTTCGGTCACCATTCGCCTTTGCTTTCCCTGAAGGAGAAACTCTAACCCTTTTTTTTGGTACCAAGCAGTATGGTGGTTTGCTTCAATCAAGCTCTTTTGGTCAACACCCAGTCTTTGCCAAATTCTAAATTCAGACATGTTTAACCAACTGAGTTGACTGTTTCAGCCATCACGGTAAAGGCACCAAGTGACAAAGAACAGAAACTGGAACAGAAACAGAATCCCATACATTTGCAACAGATACAGAATTAGGAACAGAACATTTTTTTTCAGCAACATAATTTAGCGACAGAAAAATTGCTGTAGAAATTAAATTTATAGCGGGAGGGAGGTTTTTTTATTTGCAAAGAATAGACGCAGCCATCTTTTTCTGGATCTGTTTCAGTTTTGTGTAGCTGAGCGAGCAACGTAAACAGAACCAGAATTTACAACAGAACGAAAAAACTTTCTTTTCTGTTTCATTTTCTGTTCGTGTTTCTGTTCCACCACTTGGTGCCTTAAGATGTACGGATACGGAGATACCTTTCTTTAAAAGAAATTCGTAAGTAGCAATAGAGTTCCCACCTGGAATGTCCGGCCCATAATTTTTCTGGCCACTTCCTGTGTCCTGTTTTTGTGACAGTCTAGGTGGCTAACCCAACCTTCATAACTAAAATATCAAATAAACACACAAATGAACGCATTGCTAAACTGGAACATTTTTCTTTGACTTTTGCGAAAAAAATCTGAGTTCACTATATCGAGATTTTCATAGTTCACTATTTATAGTAGTCTGTGTAAAATTTTGGTGGTTCACTATATTGGATAGTTCACTATACAGATGGTTCACTATACCGAGCGTCTACTGTATATCTTTAAAGGCTATATGCGCTAACATTTGACAGTCAAAAACAACATTCCTGTGACAAATATAAAAAGCGCCATTAAGGCAATATTGCGCACACATCTCAAGAGTTGCAAATCGATACTAACCTCCTTCGTACACATAAATCATTTGGGGAAGTTTCCTCAAAACATCTCGCATTCAAATATTGGTATCACGGCCCAATTTTTATACAATATGAATAAAAGATTAGTCTGAATATCTTTCATTCGATTAGAAGGTATACTCTCCATTTTTAACTGAGTAAACAACGGCAAATACGTCACAACTTATAACACGTTACAAATTCAAATATTTTTTTATTCCAAAAATATTAAAAAACTGTCAATCAGAAATGACAAATTGACAAATCGACATTCAAAAAATCCTGAAGTCAGGAAATGAATAATCATTTGCCAAGACAACGGTGGCGTATACGCATCATTTTTCATACAAAAACTTTCCACATCACCAAATACACTGTTTGTTATTCATTTTTTTTTTCAACAGGACGTGTTTCCGTTACGGTATTTGTAAATTTTTAATGGTTTCATCCATTAAATCCTCGTAAACACTGAAAGGTAATTCGATTGTATTCGGCCAGGAATATTATTTCCAGGGTACGCTCACTATAATCGGTAAAGTGTTTTAATAGGAAAACTTTTTTATTACGTCAGGGAGTCTTTCTGAAATAAGTTTTCCAGATACAATTTGTAAATGATTATGTTTTGTTGAAAACAATCAGTTTCGACTTGTTCCACAGTCGGTAATAATTTATTTTATGTTTTATTGCGTTTTCTCTTAAGGGTCATGGTCAGCTGGGAGTTGAGTGAAAACTTTAAATTCATTCTTTTATGACCAATCATTTTCTTTGGAAATTCACATCAAAAAAGATTTATTGGCTTGAAAAAAAAATGGGTTAAAACTCCCACATCCCCATATCCCAAATGTAATTACATGAAAGCATAAGCCATTGAGTTGCATATTTTTTTTGTGTTTTTCCAGTAAGTAATAAGATAAGGAAGTGTCTGCATTTTCTGTCTAAGATGACAGACTTGGTTTTTATAATAACTAAAAACTGAAACTAATAATTACTCTTGTGGGTCATTTAATCAGCCCTATCGAGGTATCCGATCGGAACGGAATTTTTTCCGCTACGCATACTCCGTCGGAGACTGAAATTACATTCGATTTATCAATACTTCACTGCAAATCGTAGTAAACAAATTCCGCAACCAATTCCTGTCGGAGCATATCGGAAGAAAATTCGTACAAAACTGTCAAAAATATCGGTAAAAACGCACTTGATCGCACTGAAATGCCAGTGTGCCTTGCATATTTGTCGAAAAGAAGTTCCGAAAAGCTGTTCGGAAGAATACCTCAAACAAACAAAAATCCTCCGATTCGTATTCGTATGAAATCGGAGAATTTTCCGATCGGATACCTCGATAGGGCTGAATGTTTTACTGATGAGGAAAGTAGCGAAGTTTCCAATAAACTAAATCTAGTCAATAAGGAGATAAATCACCTGGGATTACCTCCCAAATATTTATATTTTGCAGATACCAACTGCCTTATTTTTCAAGTATTTTAAAAGTCTCCAAGACTGAGCGGTTTTTCACATAATGTATTAGTCTGTTCCCCTAAGGAGGTAAATTGTCTAGTCAAATTGCTTGAACAATAATTTACAAAATTTAAAGTTTTGAAAGTGAGAGCACGACGTTACAGTCAGTTCATTTATTTCAGTTGACAACAGTTTTCCAAAAATTTAAAAAAGAATTTCAGAGCATTCTTTCGTTAACTGGCGTAGACGGCAATCTAGACTAACATGGATTTGTTTGGGTTTTAAGAAGTCGAATTTGAAGGATTATTACGATCATACTACACGGCCCCGTGGGAGCAGAGTATCTCGCCCAAATTATTTTGAAACCCGCTCGACCATGAAGATTTCAGAATTCGATTACGGCTTACCGAAACGGCAGAAAACGCCTGTGGAAGGAACATTTTATTCACTTTTTTCCTAAACATTCCTACCACGAAGGGGGCTGTCACCTTGCCGTTGCGTCCTTTTCTGGACGTTTGCGTTGTGGAGACTTAAGTTGTAATGTTTCAACATGCTATCGGTGGCTTTAGTTGACAGTAGGGTCACCCATGACAGACAGGCTGTTTTGATGAACAACGAACTAAGAACTATCCAAAAACTCTTAATTAGAGTGCTCAATAAGCCTGGAGAGCTTATCTATTTCCTACTTCTATCCGCAAATCACCCTTCTCACTATTTCTTATCCTATACCCCTTTCCCTGATGGATTGGATAAAGGTGTCATACGACCCGTGCCGAAAGTCAGCTTGGTTGGGGCCCAGTTTAAAGAATAGCTCAGCCACAAACGGAGTATCTGATTGCCTGCTCCAGTTCCTCTGTTAGAATTCTTTTTGGATTTGTGCTGCTTCAGTTTTTTCTTTCGTTAATTTATCAAAGGTTTTTTTTTAGACTTAAAACAACAAAAAATATAAGAAAACACGAAACAAACAAATGACATGTGTATCGAAATAAATTTAGTGTCTGATAAATTTTTCCGCAAGTTAGTTTATCAGAAACAGAAAAAAATTATCAGTAGTTTTATCTGGTGGAAACCGTTATGTGTCGGCTAACACATATCCGAAAGTTTATCCCGAACCATTGAAACTGGCCCTTAATGTCGTAATTTTCTACTAGTGAAGTGATGCGGCTAATCGGAATATCATCATCGTTATCTTTTTTGTTTTATAGATTTTCGTCTTTCCTATTCGTTATGTTGATAATGACATCCCACTATGTACTGCATTCCGGATTCTCTATAGATTTCGCCCTTAATGTTGCACCCTTAAGGGACCGCAAATAACAAAATAATATCGTTTAACCTAGTGTTTTTGTTTGTACTGCAACATTTGTGACAATGAACATCATATGACATAAACACTAATCAAGACTAACCCTGATATGATTTATTAGCACAGGGTAATTACTATAGCGAGGGTCAAAGTAATAAAAATAAGTAACAAACCAAAATAGGACTGAATTTTAGGATTCTCTAAAAATAAAAATTAATTTCCATAGCAAGGACAAGAATTTACAACGTTGTCATAAACTTTATATTTTGCTTTTGTACTTTTTTTTTGAGGATCCAAAGAATGTTCGTCCACATTGTATTAACAGCGGTTTTTGTTCTTTTTTGGTTGATGGAAAAAACGAGCTTACGTAGGTCTAGGTATATACAATCAGCGATGCCAACTCAAAAATGTGATTCAGAGCCAGTAATGTGTTTTCAGGACTAGTTCAGGGCCAGACCAAACAACTTTATAATATATCTACACAGTTTTTACGTTTTTGACGTACAAAATACTGAAACAAAATTTTAGTTTTAAATTATTGAATACATTTTCACAGAAAAAAAGTTTTATAGCAATAGTTAAATGAGTATTGCTTGAAAATATAAATTAAACACAGTTTTTAGAACTTTAGAGGAATTTAATATTAGATCGAATGAAACAGTGCTATCGTATTTCTGAATTGGGCTAGGTTTGGCATCGCTGTATACAATATACATAATTATTAGTGAATCAAACTTTATTTCAAACAATATTTGTAACCTCAATGAAAATGAAAGTAAAGATTACATAATAATAATTATAATTGTTAGTGATATCCCTAAGTTGACGTCTTTCCCTGGTTGTGGAGTTAAGGGAATGTATAGCATTGCTCACTGCTCATTAAAGCCATTTGTTTCTATCTTTGAAACCTAAGAATGTTAGTGGCGTTGGTACCGCCAAGATCACAATAGTCGTCGGAGAAAGAATTTCTTTGGTAAGTTTGTCTGATATAAGCAATATAAGGGTAAGTACAGTGAAACTGGGCGATGGCTTCTTCCTCCTTCTCCAGAAATAGCTGTTGGCAGAAAATCACTCGAAGATATTTCAATTCTTTTATCTGCTTCTGCTTAAGTCCGTATTGTTGCTGCACTGAATTGCCTTCTGGAACTAAGAGACAGTGTCAAAGTGTACCCAGATGGAAAAGCTGAAAATCTTCTTTTCCAAAATAAAATATGTTTTTTCAAGATTTTTTCCAAAATATAGAAAAAACTAACTAGATTGTAAAATTTTAAAGTGCTTAAAAATTATTTTTTTTAGTTAAGTACAAAAATGTCAAAAGTCTCATAAAAAGTTAGATTTTCCAATAAAACAAGACCCAATCTATTGTGTTTCCAAAGGCAGATATACGTCCTTGTTCCGGCACTTTGTTCACAAATAAAATTTTGATAAGAACTGTTTTAACGTTTTATATAATTTTATTAAATTTTCCGTAGACATGAGACTTCGTTGTGGCGGTTTTCCAAATACATAATAGGAAACGTCAATGGGAATACAAAATATTACTCTTCTAAAGTCCGCATAATCTTTAAAAATAGTCAAAGCAAGACATTTTGTGAGGTGACTTTTTTTACCGTCGACGGGTCGTTGGTATTGAAAATGGGCTATATCGGTCGAGTAGTTTTGATACATTCCATATTATACAAAACTAATAGTAAACCCAGGCAGAGACTCTTCACGGGTCGGGAGCCCGATAAGTAAGTAATAGTAAACCCATATGTGTTCTGTATACGTACTAACTAACTTGCATGACCTGTATGCAGTGGAAGGTATAAAAGCATAGGGCATTTAAAAAATGTCAAATACATTTTCTAAGGCGGCTCTCACATTGAGACAACAAGCAATAAGCAACAAAGCAACTAACAACAGTTAATAAGTAATACGCAACTTTATTTTAACCTATTCTCACACTGAAGCAAAAGTATTGCAAGAAATTTGCAGCTACATAAAGGATATTTTTTTCACTATTTCCGCGAACTTTGTTTTAAAAAACTGGACCAACAAAACTGGATCTAGCAACGTGACACTAATGACAAATATTGCTACTATGAAGCAATCCATATTTTGCTTTTTAACATGCACTGTCTATCGCCACGTCAGCGATAAAAATATTGCCATAATCAGAAACATTTTTAGTTTGACCGATATTGAGTTGCTATGATGTGAGACCTCTAATTTAACTCAAAGTAAAATAATTGTGAGCGATAATATTGCGTGTTTCGTATTGCCAAAAGCTTATTGATTATTGCCATAATGCGAGAGCCGGCTAAAGAATCAATATTTTTTATATTTCTACCAACGGAGGTGCACTTCGTCCACAATTTTTGAGTCTACCTTTATAAAAGATTATCAAAATGATCAGGTGAATTGAATGACAGATTATTATGTAAGCCTCATACTTAGGACCAATCTTATTCTTAACTTCCTTGAGCCAATTTATCACATGCCACAAATACTTTCCAGTGCATAACAGAAGTCGTGCATGAGTTTTTTATTCACTAACAATAATATGGAATAGAAAAACACTTTCTTTCATAGAAAATGTTATTTTAAATTTTTTAACAAAAATCTTGAAATTTGATGAATTTAAGGTAAAAAGTATTGCACATATTTTAAAGCCTAAAAATCTTGAAAAAAAGATATATCTTGTAATCTGGCATCGCTGGACAGTGATTGAATTTTTTGAAGTAGTATAGTCAGTAGAACTGACTTGTATCGAAGTATACAAACTCCATAGAAATATTCTAGTACCGTTCTGTCCGATTCGCGAATGTTATGTCCTTGATCGAAAATTACCTGACGGAAAAAATGTATATACATATTACACTTTAAATTTAAATTTATGTTATACTATACACTGCAGAAAATTCCAAGCAAAAGAAAATAAGAAACAAAGTCGAAAGGGGACTCTTTTCATAAAGTTTACTGACCAATTCTGTTGACAGTTTATTCACCAAGTGTCAAAAAATAACTCCAGGACAATATATAATGCAATTGCAATCTCTATATTATAATAAAATTGCTTGCCTGTTTGTATGTGGCTGGCATTTGACGCCTTATGACAACAAATTGAAACTGCTCACTCAATCTGAATGGTTTTCTAAGATATAACACAAAAGTGAATGAAACAACATCTAATTATTATTTCATCCTATTCGGCGGGCTCATTAAGAAGAAAAAAAAAAAAACAAATTTAATGACAAAGGCGAAAAAATGTAAAACCTAAATGCTTCCAATTGCTGCGAGACAAGGTGAGCACGGGTCAGCTGGTAGAGCAGAGTTGGTACCCTCCGACAGCAGGGCACCTCCGACAGTTATCATTATTTCTGCGTTTAGATCTTTAAAAATTCTGTAGAAAATTGTGAACGCGCCTTTAGTCACGCAAAACACGTGAGAAAAAGTTCAACAGTCATGCAGTAAGCTTCGCCAAAATAGGACGCACATTCAATTAAGATTTTTGTAGATTTAAGGATATCTTTCAAAAACATCTTTTATGTATATAATACTAAGTTTAGATTATTTGTTTTTTTTTTATAAATTTGGAATATTGTTTCTTGTTAAATTATTAAAAATAAATCAGTAAAAAAAGATACAGTGGGGCTCCTCCGACAGATTGAAATGGGACACTTCCGGCAATGCTTAAGCCCACCTATCCTTCGGCCACATGAATATGCCAAAGGAAGAGCATTTTTAATATTTAGTTAAGCAGGCTTAACTGTTCGAAAAAGGATGTTTTCTTTAAATGTGATCTCATGTTTAGTTTTTTATGTATTAAATTTCTTGTTTTTTATTTTAATAAACTATTTCCTATTTTTTATTAGATAAACAATAATTTTTTTTATATAAATACTAAAATAATAATAATAATTTACAAAAAACTATTTTTATTCATGTTGGAAGGGTACTAGGTAATATATAATTTGACCTTAATTTTACAAATTTTAATAATTTAACATAATAATATGCGAAATTTCATTAATTACAGCTACTGTCGAAGGTGCCTCATGTCCGTGTTAGGGTACCTTTGACATTTTCTCACCGAATGTGAAAAATATGAAGATAGTTATTTGCAAAAACTGCTGTGAAACTTATTCCCGTTCTAATATTGCTGATCGTTTGTACCTACTCCGTGCCAAACTCAAATAAATACTGACCCATTGTGATGCCCGTCGGGGGAGAGGTTGTCCCATGCCCACTATAACTATGTCTATAAATGCTGTAATCAATAAATGCTATAAATGCTGATCGTTTGTGAAAAGCATTATTATTTCACAAAAACTCGTACCCCTTTATTGGCCTCATATCGTCTCACAGCTTTGCTACGCATCATTCCACACGGCAATGTTTAAAGCACCATAGCCAACCTACATCTACTGTAATTGCGTGGCTATATTCACCCCAAGGAGAAAGCAAATAATATCCTACAATGCCATCAACATTTTAACGAGGAAAATTCATATAAAAGCAGAGGCAGGATAATCAGTTCCGTATGTTGCGTGCCGGGATAGTCCGATATAGACTATGTGACAGTTTAACTATTCCCGACTTGGCCCATGAAGTGGACAGACACAGACGTACGTTCCATTATTCGAATAGCAAAGACGCAAACGTGCCCCAAGGGTAAAACCGACATGGGATGAAAAATCAATTTTACCATCTGTCACGATGTGAGAGTAGTTAAGCTTGTATGGGTGGACATTTGGACAGGAAGAGACTTTTCGATTCGATAGAGAACAGTTGCTATCCGTTGAGTATGATAAAGGATAGTGATACGTTTTGATTTATTTTTTTTTTTTGTGAGATCCGTTCTATTTAACAAATCACAATTCATATGTGTGTCTATGTTTTTTATTGGTACTTTGCCAGGTCATCGTAATGCGTGCCAATAGTTTGTGTCGACCTCGAAAATGTTGAGTGCTGGGTATAGACGAATTTCAATTAGAAAAGCAAATGAGAGTAAACAAAATGATTTCCAATTGCATTGTTTACTTTTGCGACCAGAACAAATAATAAACTATTTTGATAAATATTTTCATTGTACATACCTACACCCATATTTATATAGTACAGGGCATGCCGGTGTTAGCAAATATCATATTTGAAGTTTACTCATTTGACGTTGCGACACTCAAGGCACTCTTATGGGTGGTTGGCTACATTGACAACATTTCAAACAGGTTGTTCGCAATAGTTGTTGACCTAAACATTCAGCCATCCATAAGCACTTCTAATTTTCCACACTCTTGGTCTCAGAATGCTACCGGCGGGGACAATAGCCTATATATCACCCCTTGGCTGCCCATTAAAGCACGTTTAAGCACATTCAACACAAAGTGGTTTCGTTTGGTTTCACTAGACGGAAGCAAAACTCATCTACACTACCGGCGGCGCCTAGTTAGGAGTGTAATAGGTTTGTCCATTCATTACGCCATTAGTGGGTGGCTAGAGGCTTAGCCTGCTGAAAATGGCAACCTCGGAATACCTTCAATCGGGTTGGTTTTATTTACCCGCTTTAAGGTTGTAATTATTCTTATTCACCATACTGGAGATAAAGACGTGCCCAAATGTTTTACTGCTAAAGCAGTTAAAGAGATGGACTATATATCTCGATTAGAATTTCGCCTGGGAATGAGATCTTTAATTAGCATTTCATGTGTGAGCTCTATAGGACTACATCCATTAGAAAACTGCGTGTAGTGCTAGTTGTTAGAGGGTATCGTCAGTAGGCACGCCCTTACAACGCAATAAGTTCATTAGGACATACGTCAAACGCAAGTCGTGTATTATTCATAGCCGTAGTGTGCATGTTTATATGGTTTGGGAAATGAAGACTCAAGAAAAATATTATAATACTCTGGAGACCAACGAGAAGAGTAACCTTTTCTATATTCGTATATTTTAGTAACGTTTATCCAACGATGCTACATACCCATTAGTGGTATGCGTGAGTCTTTGACAAGATAAAATGTGGTCTGTTGAGTTATTAACAAAGGACGAGAAGTTTGTTGACCTTATGCAATTAGAATCAGAATTAATTAGAATATTTTATTCCCACTAACGTTGCGAGATACATAATTTATTATGCCTTGCATGTTACTTTAGGGAACTGCACGCCTTAAAGGCGTAACATTGCAAGTCATTGCCTCTTTGTTTATCTTTGACTGATGATCGCTAATTGTTGCTAAACTAATATTACTGAAGTTAGTTACAAAAAATGTGGTGAATATTCAAAAAAAAAAAAAAAAATTTAAGTCCAAAATATTGATCTTGACATCAGCGTTAGTTAACACGATATAAGTGCATTTTGTAAAATAGAGTAAAGAAAATAGTAGTAAAGAAATTTTCATTAAGAAAAGGGCCAAAAATGTATAATGCACTTTACTACTATCAGGAGTAGTTAGTTATACCTAATGCCCATCTAGATCCAGAGATGCACACGACAAACTTAAAACATTTAAGATCGGTACAAGTGCATTAAATGGTAGAAACGATAAGGAAAGCAAATTTAGTATTGATTTGGATTTAAGGGTAATGGCAGGTTGAATGAAGTAACGCCCCTTAAAGTCATCGCCAATAACTCGGATCCCATGTAAAATGTCTTCTTTATTTCTAATATAGAGTATAAATATATTTCTAATATGGAGTATAAAAATCGAGTTTGAAGTCGATGGGATGAAAAATAAAAATGTTCCCGTACAAACTTGTAAAGGTGTCATTTACCCCTTTAAAGGGTGAATTTCGAAATATTCTTACTTTTTCCTTGTATATGTAGGTACATTATAAAGGCAAACTGTGCAAAATTTCAGCTTTCTAGAGCAAATGGTTTGGGCTGGGGTGATGAATCCGTGGGTGAATGAATCGTAATTTCCATTTATATTTATGAGAAGAAGGAGAAGACGGGTCTAACAATCAAGAATGGACTACGGCCCAACCCAGCAAGCACCTCGGTGATAACCGATCTCGATATAGATGAGAACTATGCACATATCGGTTAATGACAAAAAATCTCTTCTGATTGGTGTTGTTTTTTACTCATTGGATCTACGAGTTCCAGTCAATTCAGCCTGCGTATTTCTTTTATGAGAAAGCCCATTCTTCTCTAACGTATAGGAGGACTGCGTACTGGTTTGGTCCTTGGTTAGTCAAAGTGTTTACAAATTTGAAGTAATTTCAGTCCATGTGAGGTTTTGTTTTTAAGTTGTCAATGTCTCGCGTGTTAATATATCAGCATTCTCGTCACTATAACAGTAATGGAGGCACCATTCCTCGCAGTTTTTTAATTTTTAAAAATGTCACCTTTACAAGTTTGTTTCCTTGTCTTATATCCTCGTTTTATTTAAATATTGCTCTCGGGAAAGGCGAACATATAACTTTTGAGTAACGTCCCTTAGATAATGATATCAAAAGATTCGGTGGTGTTTTGTCAACTTTGGCGTTTACCATCGACATGAATAATTTTTCAGCGCATCCAAAAAGTTATATGGCTTCAGCTTTCCTTTATTTATACGAGTTTGTTGTAGGTGATAACGACCGACGCTAGAATTGTTGGGTTCTTCCAAAATCTGAACAATCCATTTGAACAATTCCTGATCAAACGTTAAAATATTACACCCGCTAAGATCTTAAGGACACTTAGAAGACTTAAGCTCGTACAGTTGGCGCAGTTTAGAGTACACTATGGTGCTCCATATTATACTAAGGTTCGATTCGTCAGACGTTTTTCCATTTTACCAATTTCAAGATTTCTCGGTATATGCTCTTTACCAGGTTTACACTATCAAAGAAGCGAAATATGAAAAGCTTAGCCGACGGGCAATTTGTTCCATCCAACGGCATCGTTATGTCTCAGTATGTCCTCAATTCGTGTTGGCCAGATGATCGGATGTCATGACTATTAACAGCTTTATTAAACTAATATTTTTACCTGTCTGACCTTCTAACCATTTTCAGAAGTTCTCTGTTCAAACCCCTAGAATTGACTGTTAATCTACTGTCAAAGTCCTATGCATGCGCATATCTGCAAGGGGCAAATCACGTATGACCTGTCACTCCGAATTGCCCCCAAGTGGAGTAATGGGATGCTCTATGCATTTTTAACTAATAACCTCTGAATGCGTATATTGTCTCAAATGATACATTGTTCGATCAAATTAAAGCCCCACTCCGTACTCCATATTAAAGTTCCATATAATTTTCCAGTCCATGTCAAGTCCAGTACCATAACTCAAATCCCTTCACTATTTTCATTCTACAGTTCTTTTTAAACTCGTCCACTTTTTGTCTCTTCTATATCCTTCCAGAAGAGTAAATGCACCTGGTTTCATGATAATTGCTGTGCTCTGTTTTCAAATAGCTTCATCCTGGCATTTTAATTCTGCGTGGCGTAGATGAATGGCTGTAATTTACTCTGCTTTTTTAGAAGCAGTTTCGTCGGGCAAATGTCCATCCAGCTTTGGATGGAGTAGTTAACTTCTGCATACCTATCTCGTTTTTTTCTTCACCTTACTCGATGCTCATCGTCATCCTCTGTTCTTCTATCATGAATATACCACTGCTGCACTGAATAATGTTCATTTTTTGATCTGACATGAGACAACTATCCCTCAACATGGACTATTAGTCTGTCCAAAGACACCAACAATGACAAATCGTTAGCTTATAAGGTACTTTGGGATGTAGCAACTAAATGACCGTCAGCTTGGCATCCACAGCATCTGTGTTGATGTTATGAAATAGCTCAGCGACAAATGACGGTACTTAGTTCATCCTTCAGGTGAACTTGAAATTGTTCAACTAAGTGCTTTATAGGAGCATCATAAACCCTTACCCCTTTGCCATTAAGAACCTTTTCCTCAAGGACTAAACAATAAATGGAAGTAGGAAGATATCGCTTATCGTACTCCCCATAAAACCGTTTGTTGTTTATTGGAGACCGCAATAAGGAAGTGCTACAGTTTTCATAGTTTGTTGTGCAAAAGTTCAATCAGACTCTCTCTGGGGATATCATTTTTTTTCTTAAAATTTGTATTAGCCCACCAGCAATTTATGTGGTTTATGGCAGCTACATTGAACCCTTTATCCTATATATTTCGCCCTATAGGTATGTTTGTGCTTTTTTTATTCGAACCGCAACCCTCGTCATTTGTGAACTCCCACGCTCTCATTCAAGTGTGTGTTTTTATAACAAATTCGAAATGCTGATTCAAAATAGATTTCCGCAAACAAATCCTCGCGCGTCATAAATTAAATAGAAATTTACATTTTAATGACTGTTTGTCTATAGAGGCTATTATAGACACAATATGCGTTTAAGGATGGCGGTGCCTTTGGAATACATTATAAGCCATATGTAAGTGGTTAAAGATCACAAAGAGGGTGACAACTTTCCAATGTAAGGATTAATTTATATTCTGTAGAGAGTTTTGTAAGACAATGTGTGAAATTAGTCGAGCAAGTAACGCAATTAGTCGTGTTTATCTGACAATGACTTTGTTGAGTATTATAATATTGAACAGAGATGGAAGAATAAATTTAATATTGTTTTTTGAATGAAATATAAACACATACCGCATACATGCACCTTGTGCTCACTTAGCTTGGTTAAGGAGTCCGTAAAAATGATTTCTTTATGCCCTACGAAACCTGGAACAGTAATAAAATGTTTCTTCTTTTCGAAAGACAAATATAGTGCATACAACTCTTCATGGCCTGGCCTGGCTGGCCGAAAAACGTAGGCAATGCAAAACTACATCTCCTCTAGATTTTATTGCCATCCCTTCTTTCGAATAGAACATCACCAACCAGGGCGCGTTAAAGATCTCCATTGTCCTTGAATGGAATTCGGGGTTATTTTTGAAGAAATAAGGTTTGATGATACCAAAAGTGTACAAACCGTAATAAAGGCTGGAGTTTCCTGGTCTGTATGATGATCCTACTCAATACTTTGTTTATTACCAAATCCACCAAAGAAGGTGAGCTTCACCCTGAACCAGTGTTGTTAGGTCTCTCTCTTCATCTTTCCCACGAAACGTGGTCATTTTTCCCTTTTCACCGAACTCAAATTCCCACGAAATTCTCAGGATGCATTAAAATGAAAAAAAAAAAAAAAAACAAATAATAAATTTTAACTCATTTTTATTATATTAAAAGAAAATCACAATGGCCGCGTAGATGACTAGCGGTATGCCAAACTCCATATAAAAAAACTGACATTTCAGCTGTAGCACATATTGTGAAATATCCTTTTCTGGGAAATGTTTCAATCTAGCGCAAAATTAACTAAATAAATAAATAAATAGTTCATGCAACAAGTCCGTATAGGCACCCTATAGTTTGTGTGAGTTTTTATTTTTGGGGCTAATGGAAGGGACCTACCATTTTATGCCGACTCCGAACGGCTGAATTGAGAAGCTTTAAGAAGTAATAAAAATGCAAACTGGTTCCATTCAAATGTCACTCTGCCGGTGGCGCTAGAGGTCTAGTTACATACGCTGTCGCTGCGCCGTCAGATTGTTTTTGTACTAGAACTTTTTTGTTAAGAGGCTGTTTACATGAGCTCTTTTTATTTCTTCTGATAATTGTTGTGAATTTTGAATTAGTTTTGATGAAATTTCACAAAAATTTGATTTTAAAACTTTTTTTTGTCAGATTCCTGAAATTCCCACGATTGTGGTGCTTTTTCCCTTTATCACACGGAAGGCTTTTCTGACATCGAAATTCCCACAAAAAGAGATAAATCCCACGATATAACAACACTGCCCTGAACGCAATTTTATTACAAATTCATCTATAAGCTGCGCGAATTAACGAGTGATTAGTAACTCAATACATGATGACTTGTCAAACTATGCTCACTTACTTAGTGGGCCTCTAACCCGAAAAGAATTTCTGCCTTCCACCATCTTCGATCTAGGGCAAGATTGTATAGACCCGAGTTTCCCAAAGTGTGTTCCGCGAACCACTTGGTGCTCTGCCATGAAAATCCAAGTGCTCCGCGGAAAGATGGGAAAAAATATGAAAATTCCATCAGACTAGCTAGTTTTGTGCTTCTGATACTTTTTCATTTTGTTCGCAGCAATGTAATTTGTGTATTGATTACATAGTACAATAATGAGCAAAAATAAATCATGTACCTACTCCAGAACTTCAGAACTATCAAAATGGAAACGAATCAATGGCTTGGATAGCGTAAAAATTTGGTTGTTGTACGAAGCTTGTTTTTGTTTTCGTAAAGTTTCTAAGAAGACCGGAAGTTTTGAGAAGTGTGAAAGAAAGTAGATTGGACGCAAAACTTTTCCAAAGAAAGATTTACCGGACAAGTAGAGCCAATCCATTTTTGAAGTCCATAAAAATTAGGAATATTTTTGCACCTAAACTCCATCAAGAAGTCACAGACAGGGCTGTTAGGCGCTGTGTCGTGGAACTAAAAATACTCGTAGATGTATATTCCACAAGAAAACACATTATGTCAACAATAACCTAAGCCGGAATTTCGAAAAACTCCACTTACAAAAACTTTTAGAAAAGATTTCTTTGGAGTGTCAAATCCAAGTTAAATTTACATAAATTTAAATCCGATGGAAAAGTGTATGTAAGGCGTCATCCAAACAAAGACTTGGAACTTCCAAAGTACACGCTTCAGACCATAAAACATGGAGGAGAGAAAGTAATGGTCTGCCTTGTATTCTCTTGGTTCGGTGTTGGTCAATTAGTTTTATTAGGGAAAACCCGTGATTGACCCGAGCAAAGTACCGACCTGAACCCAACTGAAAACGTGTTGCCCAACATCGAAAGAGCATTAAAGGCCAAAGAATTTCAGCGTTCTGAAATTCCAAAGTCAAAAAAATTTGAAAATATTTTATGAATGTATCAATCCGAAGCAGCGGTTCCCAAGGCTTATTCTTTTTCGGATCCCCACAATAGGCTGACAATATTAACATTAGACGGGGACGAACATATTAAGTTGTTTATTGATAACATGCTTTTAGTTTTGTCATCGTTTGCTTTACGACCAAGCAATTTCGCATTTTCTTCAAACGTCATGAAAGATTACGACCCACTTGAAGCAGCTAGACGCATTTGTTAAAGATAGACTTTTCCTAATTTATACCTGCCTTCCACACCACATGATTCAAAACGAGACTAAAGAAGTCACATTGCGGTTAATTTCTTTGCAAAAATCCCGTGTATGTTTTAGAATACATAACTCGGAAGAGTTACCTCCAAATTGCATATTGCACTCCGTGTTATAAGTTTATCCGGAATTCCGAATTATATCACTACATTAAAAGAAGGCTCCCTGGGTAGTAGTTAAATGGACCGGAAAATTTATAAGTGCTACAGGATTTGGATTTTGGAATCTCCTTTAAAAATGCTAAATAGATAAAAAATTATATCTATATACATATATAAAAAATTGTTGCAAGTGTGTTGTGACTTTATAACTCACGAACGGTCAAACCGAATTCGATTAAATTGTTAGGGTTAGGGATTGAGTTAAAATGTACATACAATGTTAGGTATCGGCCCAGGAGTATTCCTGTGAAGATTGGTCAAAATTGGACAAAGGGGCGTGGCACCTCCCATACAAAAAAAAAACATTCAAAATCTTATATCTCGAAAACCGCCGAATCGATTGAGTTTAAATTTACAGACAATCTTAAGTATTGGCCCGGGAATGTTCCTGTAAAGATTGGTCAAATTCCATACAAAAAAAAACATTGCAAACTCTGTTCTTCGACAGTCGAGCCAAAGTCTGTTAAATGTTGTGTACTAGAGAGCATTACAATAAAAACTGTTTATCACTATTTTAAATGAATTTGAAATTGATTTAATTTTTTTTCTTTTGCACTACGAAGTATGCAGGGGGTTCGCTAGTAATTTTATATAATGATCTCACTTAATGAAAAATCTATATAAACGCAGCATCTACTTATAAGTAGTGCATTATTTGACATGGAATTCAACACACCAGACAAGATTCCGTCTTGACTCCATTGGATATTATTATGCTTTGAACGTCTCTCTGATAATATACTGCAAACGAGTAAAACGTGTGTCAAGCAACTGAAATCAGTTTATTGCTTAATAACTCGCGGCTTGTAGTCAGGCACGTATCATCTACCCTACCCTCGTCGATAGAGGGGTTTCCTCTGTAAGTTACTCAAGTATATATGGGGTAACACCCACAATCGTTTCCTTTGCAGTTTAGTAATAAATGTTTGTAACGACATAAATTAACCACAGGCTCATTTAAAAGTTCACCCTTCCCTACTGGGGAATTTCTGGTAAAATTTCAATTATTAATATGTGGTCATGTAAAAGGATCCCATTAGTGGTGGCAAACTACTTCCGGTTCCGATGAATCTACTTAACTAGAACCATGAACCAGCCTATCATCGTTTTTCGAAGTTTTGCAAAACGTTTACGGTTGATGGTTTGTTTAACTAATGCGGTCAGTATGGAATGTCCACAAAAATAAGTCTGGAGCGGTCAAATCAGGCGATCTTGCTGGCCAGTGCAAATCGCCAAAACGGGAGATTAGGCGCCCGGGAAATGCATCCTTCAGCATATCGGTTGTGGCACGTGCAGTGTGTGCCGTTGCACCGTCCTGTTGGAACCACATGTTTTCCAATCCCAATTCATCAAGTTGCGGCAAAAAGAACTCGTTGATCATTGCTCTGTAGCGCTCACCATTCACAATAACCGTTTGGCCCGCGACTTCTTCGCTTCCATGACATCTTCGGCTACAGCAGCAATATTCTCTGCAGAACGGCTACTCCGGGGTCTGCCACGCCTGGCAGCATCTCGTGTTGTGCCAGTCTCTTCGAGGCGAGCGGCTAAACGTCGCAGTGTTTCACCAGTAGGCGTTGGACGGCTAGGAAATCTGCGACGAAATTCACGTTGTGCCAAAGTCACCGACCGATTATTGCTCAAATAAATAGTCACCAATATTCCGCGTTCTGGAGCAGTGTAG
Organism: Cheilosia scutellata; assembly: GCA_955612985.1. Taxonomy (NCBI): domain Eukaryota; kingdom Metazoa; phylum Arthropoda; class Insecta; order Diptera; family Syrphidae; genus Cheilosia; species Cheilosia scutellata. The sequence goes on along the minus strand of OY015311.1, from coordinate 5,992,101 downwards.
CGTAACATTGTTTATTAACGTGTATTTCGCATGTGTTTACTACACAAATGTCAAAACAGAACTGACATTAGGGGCCAATCGCAAAATTTATAGCATTTTCTGATAGGAGGATTACTTTTGCGCCACCTATCCTTCGGACCGTTGCGTTGCTATGCTGGCTGATACTCCGCTGTTGGGCCTTATTTTAGTCGCTGGTAGAGTAGAATTTGAGGTAAGCTGTAACCGCTTTTCTCGCAATGTTGTCGCTTCTGCCGTGCGTCCTTTTTGATTTTTCCCATAGAGTTGTGGATCCACAAGATATTTGTTTAAAACAGTCTTACTTCTATTTTGCCTTCTTGCAATTTCTCGGCTTGAGAATCCTAACTCATTGAAATCATCTATTTTTCCTCTTTCTGTCGCTGCCAAAGTCTTTCCGGAACCAAGTGTTTTTAAACTAACTAATGAGGCGATTCGGCCACAGATATCTTGATTTGTGTTCGGCCGTCCAGTTCAAATTTACACTGCGAAGATTGGTCAAAATTGGACAAAGGGGCGTGGCACCGCCTATACAAAGAAAAAAAAAAATCAATCGAAATCGTATATCTCGAAAACCACCAAATCGATTGAGTTCAAATGTAAAGACAATCTTAGCTATTGGCCAAGGAATGCCAATGCCCTTCTGTTTTTGTTTTTTTGTATTGCTGTATGCTCATTCTCATTTTTCGCATATTACAAAAGAACATTATTATCTAGGACCTATAAGCAATTCATGTGCACGGGCAAAGCCGGACGGGTAGAGCTAGTTTTATATTTGACTTTCAAACTCTTATTTCAACATTAAAATCAGCTAAAGCGGATACATTTTTTTTTGTTTTCATTTTCTCTGTAAACATAAAAGTCTAAATCGCGTAATTTTCTATTTTTAGTGCTACTGCAGGGATTCGACCCCACAAGCTATACGAGGTTAGGTGGGTACCCGCACTCTGCGGATATATGGTTAATAATTTATGAGTTCAGAAGTTTCTAAAAATTTTACATTCTGCTATGTTGAGAACAATGAACATTCAAAAATATTCTCATCCATCAAACAGTTGCATACACTTACACAGTCTCGGCGAATACCTTTTTTGGTTATAGTTGCATTGGGGACGTGATTGGTTGAGCACAGACACATTTTTTATGTGTGATTGCATGGAGAAGATGACATTACGGTCGATTGTGGTAGTTGTGGAACAAAATTGCAAAATGCAAATCCAAGTGTCAGATGTTCATTGACACATTGACTGGCTGATAAAAGTGTCGTTTGAAATATTGTTCAGTTATCCATGTCGTGTTTTAAGATTGTTTTCATCAGTATGATTCTGTATGTTTTGGTTATACATATCAGCTTTTTAAAATTAAATTTAAATCTAATCAGAGTATATATTTTTAACTTTAAACTGAAATAGTGAAGTAGTGCCAGCTTACTTTAAAATTTCGCCTAAAGGTAGATTATTTTGCTATATGTTTATGGAATAGAAAAGGCAGTATAAGCGAAGGAAAATTTGAACGATATGAATATGCAGTAGGTTTTGTCATGAATTTTAAGGTCTATTTCCTTAAATCAAATTCAACTTAAAGTTTAAAAAATAAGATAACAATAAATGTTCATCTATCTATTACATTAAAACCTACAGCTCCGATTTAGTATACGTTCAATTTTGGTGGAAAACTTATAAAATGTGCCAGGGTCGTTAGCTTATTGTTATTATCCAATATCCACATAAGTAGGTAGGTATGTCAAAACATTAAATTGGTAGATGGAAGGTATCTACCTAAATTCAATTGATATGATTCCTATAGATACCATATTGGCAAAAAATTCAATTAGGATTTTTAAAGTATAGATTAGATATCCTTATTAGGTTCTTCAGTTAGAACTTTACTTTTACTTACTGCCAGCAAGTTACCGTCATGATTACTTATGGCCAATAAGTGTATTGGGAGTCGGAGGTGATACACCATAAGACCATTATTTTGTTACCCACATTCAATGTAGGTTAGTAGATTTAATCCGAGACAAGAGGCAATGACAATCTTAATAATTGAGCATTTTGTATGTACCTACTTATAAGCTTATAAGGTTATGCTTTTTTGGGTTCGGGTACATTTGACTTGAATCCAATATACTTACAGAGGAGAAGGCGAAAAAGTCAGGAAAATAAAATTCGGAAATAATAATGATTTCTGGTCAGAGGTTCGCTTCCCCCAAAAGGCTTTAAATAATGGCGGTACATTTTCGGATACAACCTTTTATAATTAGAACCCACACTTTTACTTTGAACATATTTTTTGGTAAGTGCATATTATTTTTCCATCAAATCTAAACTCTACTCCATAGTCTGCCTACACGGTTCCGGGTATATGCTTTCTTCAAGTCTACAAAACATGTAAAGGGTTTACCATTAAGCGTTTCCTACATCTTTAAATTTGAATAAAACAAACTGTAAGTGAGATATTATTGAATTTTTTTATTTATTTAGAAGGCCCATGTATGCCATTATTTATGGAATATAACATAATTTAAATGTCCGCCGCTGCTTCGCTGGGTGACACGCATCGGAAACGCCCAATTTTCCATGACTCTGGCGCATAAAACGGCTGAATTTGACCAATGGCATTGATTATGTTGCCTGTCAAGGCATTAGTATGGTTTGTGGTTTATTGGCATAGACCCGTGACTTAAAGAATCCCCACAAGAAGAAGTTTAGCAGGGTTACATCATACGATCTCCGTGACCAATTCACATTGAATCCGCGTGAGATAACCATTTTTTGGAGATCCCTCTTGAAAAATGTCCATTGTGGCACGTAGCGTCGTCCTGTTGAAACATGTCGTCGGCGTCCATATCATCCAATTGGGGGCCAAAAGAAATTGGTTTTCATAGACTGATAGCGGTCGCCGTTGACGTTCTCAGAGAAGTATGGACCAATGATGCCACCAGTCTAAAATCCACACCAAACAGTGACGTTCTCACTGCATTGCATATTGGTGGATCTCTTGTTATCGTTCCAAATTCGAAAAATGTTCCTTGTTGACGAACCCATTCATCCAGAAATGTGCCGAACGAAAAATCCAACTGCTCGAGAGCCCAGTCAGCAACCAAACGGCCGGCGTTGTCTGGGTCAGTTCAATCTTGTATACGGGTGTAGGCCCAAGTTATGACGCAAATTCGCGCAGTTTTTGACTGCGAAAGGCCGAGTTTTTGTGCTTGGCGCGGAATTGACTGCCTTGGATTCCCAGGCCCTACGACCTAAGTTCCACTAAATATCTAGTGGGATTTAGTTCATATGTTTGGGAGATAGTTCGTGGTTCATTATGAATAAATTCCCAATGAATTAAGTTCCAATTTGAGAAAAGTGGGAGATAGTTCATTTAACTTGTTTCGACGAAAAAAATAATTCTTACATACACCCAACCTTGCACTTAACCCAAATCCATATACATATTCCACTTTGCCTAATGGGAGATCAAATGGGAGATCAATTTCCATAGGCATAGTGGTATATGTATGCAACCCCACTGCTTGGAGTCACTGTTGGATTGGGAGGTTGGGAGTAAGTTCATTTGGGACTTAGTTCATAAAGAGCAAAGTCTCACTATTGGGTATTAATTCATTCTTATATTGGGACTTTGTACATTCTTAGTTGGGTCTTAGTTCCCAAAAATCATGGGAGTTAGTTCATATGAACTAAATACAAAATTTGCTGGGACTTAGTTCGTTTTGGTTAGTGGGAGTTAGTTCCAGTTGGGACTTAGTTCGTAAGGCTGGATTCCCCTGCACACTCTTACGGACAGCGGCGATATTTTCGGCAAATATAACGTTTCGTTGACGTGTGGATGTAGGCAGATTGTTCACTGAACCGGTCGACTTGAATTTATCCCCCACGTTGCGAATACTACTCTTGGATGAGCGATAATGGCCACCGTAAAATGCTCGAACCGAAGACGCCTTCATAAAACATTTTTTATCATTTGCACATGTTGTTGAACGCTATAAGTCTCCATGTCGATTTGGCAAGGCAGACTAAATAAATGACAGCCCATTTGACAGATGTAGCTTCAACAATATTGCCGGAATCACCTGGTAAAGGACGGAAATCTCTATTGAAAAAAAAAAACACTTTATAAATGGATGTAAATGTTTCACTTTGAGAGTTAATAACGCTTCTCTGAAAATTTTCGTATGAAAACAGCTCGGCTCAATGCTCATCCTCCAACCCTGACTAGAGCACAGGTCAAAAACGCATTATACCAGCACCTTGCTAGAAGACGCAGTTCTATTGTCACAGCAGTCACAGCCACACCTATCAGCTTCTCTCCGCATACATTTCCTGCAAAAGCTATAGCTGCTGTTGAAAGCAACCGCCATTCTCCCACTAAATTTAACCTTTCGCGCAAATAACTCCCGTATCTCATTGCATTATAGCCACTTCCTTGTTCCTTATAACCAGACATACTTAAGAAGCATCTGATTCAATATTTTCAGCTGCTTGGGTTGTTCTGTGGCGATAATGACAGTGAATATGAGTATATTACCTATAGTCAATGAATTCTCGACCTTCCCCTATAAAAATTACGTTGTAGTATTCTGCCTATAATGACGCGGATGTATTTTTGTTGTTTCACTTCCACTTGAGCTTAAATAAATTAAGTGATATTTTCTTCCTAATAAAGCTCTAACTTCTAAGAAAGCAGTAAAGTACATGTCATAAGAAATAATTTCAATTCAGCTCTTCAGAAGCAGCATAGATACAATTTTACATCCCCACTCACTTACAAAAAAAAAAAAATGCATTGAATAGAAGTTAAGTATCAAAATATATTTATTGTAATTTCTCACAATTATTTGTAGCACTACAACAGATACTTACTCAATTGCACAAGCGCAAAAATACCAAAACCATTCTTCAATTTTAAACACTAATTAAAACACATTAAGTATAAAAGTTCGATGGTAATATTTTTATTATAATTAGGTAATTTTTTTTCTGATTTAACCAGTTATCTAATGCATTGTAACACTTTAAATGAATATGCTCTTTAGAAAGCTTTAATAATGGTGGTGAATTATTATCTCATTGCAATCAAATATATGTGTTTTAACAAATCAACTGTTTTTTTTTACATAAAAATACAAAATTTATATTTTCAATGTGGCGTAAAATTTAGTTTCAAACAAATTAAATAATTTAATAATGAATTAATGCAGGCCGTGACTGAATGTTTATTTTAAATAGTAATTTTCATTTAAAGCTTAGATAGTGAATCCCTATCTGATAGGTTCTTACAGCTAATTTATTTATAACTTTTCTTGTATATTTATTTATTAAATTTATACACATTTTAATGCAAAAATAATTTTTATATCATCTACATAACATTCTTTTAATGTAACTTCTACTACAAATCACATTTCACTTATTTCCGTCTGTCTTCTTAGGTATATTTTATTTCTTTTTACATAAATTTATTCAACATTTTGTAATTTCGATATTTACAATGAAAATGTACAAGATTTAACAATAAATAGAAGAAAAAAAAATTCTCGCTTTGGTGAAGTTGGTTGGATTTATTATTAAGAGTAGAATAAGTGTAGACTCGTAAACGTATATATACAAAAACAGTACAAAATATTATTCCAGAATAATATATTGCAAGGATGACAACAACTTAATTAATTAAACCAAAAAGTTAATCAACAATAAGAATAAAGTATATAATCATGTCTTATGGGAAGTGAATGCACGTTCTAATTATTCCGAGGATTTGCCATCAGCGAAAATACCCTCCGAGAAAAAAAAAATAAAAGGGATTACGAAGAGGATTCTCCGCTATAATTGTCATTTGAGATCTGTGGTAAGCAAATTGCAAATGAACTACCCTCATCCAAGGGAATTAATTTAGCGGCGCGGAAAACGACAAAGGATCCGCTTTCAGAATCACAAAGCAAACTTTAACGCCTAACGAGGATTGTTTGTAATATCGATTTTTTTATTACTCGGTGTGGGTATGTTCTTTCCATTCGAGTAAAAAAATATTGGGCGGTATGATGATAGGATCTCATGGCATGGCGGTTGGTTGAACGCTTGTCTAAGTGGTTAATTTCTGTGGCTGTGTTTATTGCTCTGGGGTATCTGTTTCGTGTAAAATGTGTCACAATAGAATTTGAAATTTAGGGGATAGGGAATTTCAATTAAATGCGATCGATAGCAATTTGTTGTTTACCAAACAACAGGAAACCATGTTAGCAAATTGGGAATCAGGTCTTTGATGTTAGAAATGTTGACGCTTCTGACTTCTAATCGCAGGTATTTGAAATTTACACAGGCGACAATTCGATGGCATCTACCATCTACCATGGTGGAAATATTTACCGAAAGTTAAGGTCAGATGAGAATTGTTTCGCTTGGAGGAGTCAGGCATAAAACTTCTTGCAACAAATCCATTGTTTATGATGAAAACTTTTCCCTCTAACTTTCAAAATGGTGAACGCATTTTTTATTGCCATCCCTCGGTATAGCTTTTAATAATATTTAAGAAAGATAAGTCTTTACTAGCTACTGTAGGGAAAACGCTACAGAGACGCTGAACGGAAACACCATTCCAGCTTATAATTTCAGACCAAATGATGCTGCCGTCTTATTTTCATTATTCACAAATGTAAATACAGTGAGTGTCAAAAGTAAGTGAACACAATGTTATTTTAAGTTTTCTTTAGGGTCTTGAAACAGGTTTAAAAAAACTAACAATCTTGATAATTGATAACAAAATGTATTTCATTTCGACAGTATAAGCAATTTTATAGATATTTAAAAAAAAATGTTTCCAAAGACAAACGAAATTAGCATTGGTGTTCACTTACTTTTGATGCTCACTGTATGTCAAATCGTACCTAGAGCGAGCGCTAAAGGAGTGCATAGCGCGAGCAGTCTTTTTAGCTTGCGGATAGAGTAATTTTATTTTCATTTTATTTCTATTTAAGCACCATCTTGGAGAAGGAGAAAGAAAGACTATAGAGGTTTTGTGCTGTGGAGTGGATATGTTTCTCCTTAATAACTTGGCACCATAATAACTTGACTTATATTGCTAATAATATCTGCGTTTGTTTATAGTTCCAACAATTTTATTCAGAATGTCAAATATGTAAAATTCAAAGTTCATTTTTAACCACGTACACTCAGAGAAAAATCGCAAGCTAAAATCGAGTATGATCAGGCTTGATTTTAGATTTTTTTTATTCTTCCGTGCTAAATCTTTATATGAAACCCATTGTTCTTGAAATAAGCCAAAAACAATCTTAAAAGATTAAATTGAAATACAAATAAAGGATATAAACAATCTCATTTAAAGTAAGAACGACATTCTTAAAATAATCGCGAAACAGCCACAGGATTGAAGTTAGATGAAAGAAAATTTTTTTGTCTTGTTTTAAGAATTTTCGAGCTTAATTTAAATTGACAATGGTCCAAAACGTAGCCTTTGTATTCTTAAAATAAGAACGAACACTCTTAAAATAATTCCGAAACAGGATTGAGTAAGATTTTTAACCTTACCAACTAAAAATCTAAAAAGACGATTTTTTGGTCTTGTCTTAAGAATTTTCGAGCATAATTTATTTTAACAATGGTCCAAAACGTAGCCTTTGTATTCTTAAAGTAAGAACAAAAATTCTTAAAATAATCCCGAAACAGGATAGAAGAAGATTTTTAGTCTTGAAAAAACGATCTCAAAATAAGATTTTTGTACTTGGAATACGATTTTCCGAGTTTAATATACTTTCGTCAACGAATAGGCTTGAAATGACACTGATATTCTTGATTTTGGCTCGATTTTTTTCTGAATGTACATACATTTAAAAAACTGTTTACTTGTCGAATATATAAGAGTCATACTCTGCAGGTTATTTTTTATATCGCATTCTACTAAAGTATACATAGTTAAAAATTACCATATTGACTATCATTGACATCGTGTAACTTTTAACCAAATATTTCTAAAATGAGTTACATTCCTCCTCTGGTACATTTTTCCCAAAAAATTGATTTGGTATAACGTAGGTATATTGATTTAAATTTTCAAAACCGCCAAGTCATTATTATTCATCATCCGAATCTACATCATCAATCTAATTTGAATCCCCGTGCCCTATAATTTCGAAAACAATGTCGCGTACTTGCACCACACTGGGTGTACACTGTACAATTTATTGATTCGATTAGAGTTTGATGATAAATTTTATGATTCGCCAATCAATTGATTTGATTTTGCTTCATTTTGTTTAACCAACACACTTTTGTAATAAATATTGAAACAATTTTCAAATAGAATACCATCAACACAATGGAGAGTAAATTCTCATTCGTCGTTAGCACTTAATAGATTCTTCCATTAGTGACGCCATGCCATCCCCTGCCCACCTGCCTCAGTTAAGCAAAAGCCATTAACTGAAAGCGACAAACTAATATCGACAATGCCCGTTGGGGAAAGTTTTTTCGGCGTTTCGTCAGGGACTAACAAAAACGACACCACCTTCGATGGTGATTATATTAAAGTCTCTCGATCCGCATCAGAGAGTAGCCGAATTGTTGTGCGTCAGCACACGGGCCCTATCTCAAAAACCCGACGTCATTTGGCCGTTCTTCGTATCCCAATCACAGTTTAATGAGGTGTTCGACGTCAGTACGGTGGTGGTTGTGCTCATGCCACAACGCTGGATATCCCTGGCGGGATAATAAACGCACGGCCCAGGGGAGGGTGCCCTGCTTCGTTTGATTTTGACAGTGCCCGATGCGCCCGTCGTTAGCCGGACGTTATTCAGAGTCGATCCGTTCCGCGTCATACTGCGCTGAGTGCCATGGCGAGAGAACCTTCCAGACGAGCGGATAGTTCCGTCGCCATTCGAGATCGAGCTCTCGTAGTGGATCAGATCGGGCTGGTCGCGGCTCAGACGGCGCTTGAAGAAGATCAGCAGGAAAATCCGTTTGAACTTCTCGCCGAATATCACATAGATGATAAAGTTGGCGCTGCTGTTGATCGTCACCAGCAGATTCGATATCTTTGTCAGATAGTCGTCGATGATGCCATAAAATGCTTCAAGGATATTCGTATACAGAGCGAGAAAGTTCAGCAGGAAGAACACTACCACAACACAGAGCAGCATTGTGGCGAGACCTATCTCGCGCTTTTCGGTGCGACTCAGGCGCTGTCGCTCGCGATTCGCCAGCTTGATCTGCCGATAGATCAAGCAGTTCAGTACGGCTAGATTGAGGAACGGTATAAAATAATTGAATACTAGGTAGCACCAATGTATGTAGATATTGATGTAGTCGGGGTCCTGCCTGAGCTTCGACGCTCGGACACAAAATATCACATCGCTGCCGTCGCTGGGTGTATACGTCACAACGATCACCTCCCAAAAACGCGGCAGGTTATACAGCACCGCAAACACTATGCAGGCTATGAAGTAGATCTTCGCTCGGCCGTAGGTACACAGCGCTCGTGCTTTCAACGGATGGCACACGGCCACGTAACGCTCCAGTGTTACCGTGAAAGTCATGTACACACTGGCCGTTTGTGCGGCCATTGCAATCGGGAATACAGAAGGCGAAATATTCGGATAGATGTAGTTGTAGTAGTAGAAGAGGTACCCCGTATAGGGATATATTGAAGGGATGCCAAATAGCAGCATCGAAGTTATAATTAGGACGGTATCACACCGCGCCAGTCCTATCAGAAGGTAGTTAATGCTAGAACGCATTTGAGGTCGCGACAGAATCACCATCGACAGAATATTTCCCAGAATACCCAGGATGCCGACTACATTGAGGATGACACCGCACACCCAGAACTCTAGCTGGGTGAGGTCCGATGTGGGGTTATACACGTGATCGCAAGTGTGTCCCAGATCGTCGCCTCCCTGCCCGCTATAGATGTCATCGAAGTTGCCCGACCCCATGTACTGGGAGTCGTTGTTCGACCCGCCACCCCTCGAGTAGTAGCCATTGTCAAATGTCAGATTGAGAAATTTTGCTGCAATTATAGCAGGTGTTGTGCTTGTTGTCGTTGCGGTAGCCTCCGTTACAGAGTCCACATATTCCACGATAAACCTACCAGCGTCACCGAATTGAGTCTCAGCACTTTGGTAAAAATTACTCGTTATATTGAAGTCAATCATCGGTTCAGTGCTTGCAACGTGAATGAGTTTGCGTCACGTTTGTCACTGCGGGCTCTAGAAAATGAAAATATAAATATACGTATCCTGGATCCTTGAAATTGGCCTTAAGGTTCGAGTTTACAATATACAATGACCTATTCTATTCAGTAAGTTACACAAACTTAGGGGCTGCTCCTCGCAGTAGGTTTTCATTTTGCATTTGATCCTCTTGAACAGCTTAGACAGAGGGACAATGTGCATAAGAGTTGCTCTAATGGATGGTGATTGTTTGGCGGTGGGTGGTCGATGGGTGTTCTTCTGGTTGCGTGCTCTTCCTCAGTGGGAGGATGTTTAATGTGTTTCCGCTGCTTTGCTGAGCGTACTATCTGCTGCTAGCTAGAACGTCATTTGCATACCAGATATGCACACGAATATTGTCAGCGCCGTCTGCGTGCGCTCTCATGATAAGTTGCAATTTATGGTTGGGGTGTACACTTGGCCTCTAGTTTCATTGGGTGTGTATCTCTGGTGAGGGTGGATGTTGTTGTGGTCCTCGGCGAAAATCTTGTATTTGTTGTCTTCGTGGCTGTTAAGTTTTGTTGTATGGTGCTGCAAGAGAAAATAAAATACGAGGTTATTGCCACGGAAATGATTATGTATATTATTATGAGATGTGGTTGTGCTTTAATGATTTTCTCTGCGAGATAATAAGGTCATGGAAAACAAAATCAGACAATTTGTATAGGTTACATGGGGTACTAAATTTGTAATGAAAAATCCTAAACACTTCCCTTGCAAAAACATCCAATATTCCTGCATAAACTAAGTAGCTCTTTGTAGGTACTTAGACTATAGAAACTACAAGAAGCTCCTCTTAATATTGGAGCTTCCCAGAGTCTACCTTTGGTTCGTATATCGTAAGCAAAATGTGCCCTCCAAAGTTTTGTGAATTTGTCTTAAAATTTATTGGAACAGTCTTAAAAAAAATTTAATTTTCAGCGCTGTTTATGATAAAAAGGGATTTGCATTAGAGTTGGGCAATTTAGTTCATTTGAGTGATCGATCAATTTAGTTTGAATCACGCTACTGAACTAGTTCGCTCATTTTAGTTCAATTTAGTTCATAATAGTAAAATTCACAGAAAATACAAAAAAGAAATTTTGCCATGGAAAATATAAAAAAAGATATAAGTGAGTGAGCTGAGGTGTTCTCTCATAACATGATTGGCTTCATATTGACATATTGACACATATGACATACTCATACATAAAGAAGAAATCATGGTTAAGTTACGTTAAGTACACACAATTTTCAGATCTCACAATATTGTCAGATATATCAGTGAAAAATATGTCCCAAATGTTTTACAACCGTCTGGCAATAGGAGCGAAGTCGAAGTTACAATAATTCGATGGACAATATTTCCGAAGATATTGATACGAACAACTGTAGAAAATGGAATTTGAATTTCAATTGGAATTAGAAAAATCGAAAAAAATATCGTACAGGAAGAAAGTACAGAGTGAATGGGGTTGTTGGATGCGCAGAGTATAAACTACCCAAAGAAGACCTTTTGTAAGAGCTCACCGACGTGATTCACATTCAAAAGCCACCTCGACAAATACAGAAAAAAAGTTGGGTCAAGCTGCCAATGAAACCGATCGATTTCCTGGATGCTCGCGCATACTGGCGTCCTGATGTGTGGAGTCACCAAAGCTAAAATTCCATCAAATTGTGTTGAGTCTATTCGCAAAAAATTGCGATCCGTCTCCTCAGCTTGGAATTTGTAGTAGAATCCTTCCTGCTCACAACGGGCCACCCACTCCTTCGTCCAAACACTACGTCTTCTAACACGTAGAGCTAAAATAGTTGCAAGTGCAATATTTTGTTCCATTATCCGTATCCGTACTGCAAAAACCAAGGAATAAAAAATTGAATTTGTCTGATAATGTCTGACAACGGATAGACCAATTTTTCATATTCAAATATCTGACAACCGTGAGTGAACACACAAAATTTTCAACCTGACAACGTTGTCAGAAAAGTCTGTCTGATTATTGTCTATGTCAGTGTCACACTTTCATCTGACATAGAAATTGTAAGACTTTGGACAAAATCTTACAACCATGTGAACGGACAATTTTGTATTGTACGATAGTTGGTTATTGTAAGCCCATTGTCAGAGGATTGACAGATCTGACAATATTGTAAGATCTGACAATCGTGTGTACTTAGCTTTAGTTTATTCCGTTTGTATGAAAATCATTGCGCGGTAGATACTAATAATTATTTTTAGTGTCCAAGCTAAATTTTACGAAGTCCAGAAAATTTCCATATAAAATTACCTATTCTGACCGTCAAAATATAATTTAAAATAATAACTTGAAGGTTAAAATTGATTATTGGTAAGGCCCATTGAAAATAAAAACCGCGAACTAAATGAACTAGTGAACTAAATGTGTGAACTTAGTTCACTAGTTCACTATACTGAACTAGTTCATTGAACTAGTTCGTTCGCGAACTACACAAGCCTAATTTGCATAGCTACACCAACAGTCACAGTGAACTTTTTAGAGCTATTTTTAATGGCTTGCGATGCGACACATAATCACAATAACATGAATCGATGCAGCGTTACCAGATACATTGGTAAATTGGATTCTGTATTTTATAAACCATCTTATATAAAATTCTTCTGTACGTGTGTTGTAATCGAATTCCTCCTAAAGGACTTGACCGATTTTGATGAAATTTTGTGTGTGTGTTTGAGCGGATCCAAGGATGGTTTAGATTTACATTTGGTAAAAAAGGGCGTGGCACCTTCCGTATAAAATATACACTTTAAATGCTATTGCTCGACACCCATGGGAGCTTAAGTTGTAAAATATTAGATATTGATGTGCATTGTCCAAACAAACAACCCCGCGAGGTATTGTTATTTAAATCACTATATCTGAACATTGCCTGATTGAAGCATTTTACAAAACCTGGCGGGATTGGACAAAATGGCGTGAGACCTCTCATGACAACAAAAACACATTTCAAACGCTTTTCTTCTACAGACATGGGAAAAAATATATCTAGACAATACAATTCGTGGGCACACGTCTGAGGAAATATCGGTCGAAGCACACGGAATACAGAATCAGAACAGAACAATTGACGGACTATGAAAATGTACGAGGAGGCAAAACAACGTTTGCCGGGCCCGCTAGCTTAGAAAGTATAATATCCAGATTTGTTTTTAGCATTTCATAATTTCAATAATTACATTTTATTAGTTTATTACCTACCTACGAATTATATTAAAAAATCGTATTTTTCGTTTGTAGGTACACATTTTGTAGTAACGGTTGTTTGCAGTCAACTGACAATACATTTTTATCCACCTTTGAAAAAATATTGCTAAAGATGTTTTAAATAAATTTCTTGCAACTTCTGCGGATGAAGTTGTACCTGTTGTGTCATAGTTGCTGTTTATCTGTTCCTCGCTTCACTCTAAAATGAGTTCTTAAAAGCAGAGTGGCAAAAAAGGATACTGATATGGTAGACAGGGCCGAATCGGGTATTGCCATACCGTAAAAATATCAGAACCAAAGTCTAGCCAAAGCCAAAGTCTAACTAAATGCTTCAAACATTTTGAAAAAGCTAAACTAAAGCAAAGCAGATGTCCTATGATTAAGGAACGCCATCTGCGGCAAAAAGGTTTCGGGTTGCCGGCAGACTAGAATGAATAAAGTCAAATGAACGTCGTTATCCAGATGTTACCAAGCCAATTCCCACCATGCAGAATTTAATACACACACTAATATTAAAGCAAGCCTTGGACTGCTACGTAACCACTAAGGTAAATGGTATCCACTGCAGAAGCTCCTTTATATACTCTGTTGGCTGACTTTTACCGTTTACGGCTGCGCGAAATAAGGCCCCAAAAATAAAAATCAAAGTAAGTGCTAACTGCCCTGCCACTCGAAAGATAAACGAATCCAAAGCAACCCAGACTAAATCATAAAATATTGTTTTCTATCCTCTGGCCTCTATGCAGATTGCTAGAGAATATTCTTGATGGAAATAAGCTTCCAGAATGATGGCCGCTGAATATTTGATATTGCATTCATTTTTATTAAGAATATTAAACCAGAGTTAACCAGAAAAAAAAAACTATGAACATTTTACTTATTGGATCCCCTATTGTCAACTATTAGTAAAACACAACCCGTACTCCGGAAATACTCTGTTCTGTCCTCCTCCTGGTCTTTCGTGTTCCAGGAAACCACCATTTTCATTCAACATTCCTTTAATATTACTCGAAATGAATATTTATGGCGACGGCTGCACATAACCACTGCAAACAGCACTAATGTTGTTAGCTACTCTTATTTATTCCACATTTTTGAGAATGTAAACTAAAAAAAATCAACCTATGTATTGGAATACAGCTCCAGATTAAAACTGCTCCTCGCTCTGACGAGATGAATAATAGTGAAATTCACAGAATTCCTTTCCATCGGCAAACAGTGCGACCTTTTCAAATAAAAGTGGTTCTATCCTGAAAGAGATAACCCAAATTTCCCTTCCTTCTAAATGGAACAACTGGTAGGAGCTGGTATTTACGGACCAAATCGAAATGTCTCAATACCAATGGGAAAAAGTCCCAGTGTATTTCAGGCAGAGCTCCATGCCATCAAAGAATGCGCAAACCTCATACAAAACTCAGGTATAAAAGGCGCAAACATCCATATATTCACGGACAGTCAATCAGCTATAAAAGCCCTTAGCAAATCAGTACTACACTGCTTCAATTCCCTCCAAACACTTAGTACCAGGAACAAAACCAGTTTATGGTGGGTCCCCGGCCATAAGGGGATTGAAGGAAACGAAAAAGCTGATGAACTAGTCAAAAAAGGCTCGGAAACCCTTTGTGGCGGTAACAATCGTAGCATCAAACTATCATCGCTGTTTGGCAACCCTGACCTCTCATGCACAAAAAAAGAGAAAACTGTCATCAACACAACCTGCAGTCAGCGGCTTTTGCAACGAGTTGAGTTTGCCTTCGACTGTCGCCGCGCGCAAAATCAAAATCAAAATCATATTGGAATCAAAATTCCAATACACTTAATTATTTCTTTATACCTACATACCTTTTTCTTTAGTTAAGATTTTTAATATTAAATGTAAATTACCTAAAGGCAGTAGTTTCATTTCATTTCTTCTCTGAAATACTACATTGGTGACCCCGAGACGTACAACACTCGTAACCATCGAAATATATACCTATTCGTGAATTACAGTAAATGCGCAGCGGTTAAAAGAAAAAAAAAACTATTCTCCATCTCCATAGTGGAAAATTTTTTCTACCCTGAAATTTTACCGCTTTTCGTATCAACGGTGACTTGTTCCAAACGGGACCTTTTTTTTTCTTTTTGTTCTTAACGCTGTCGAAGCCACATCACGTTTTTAGCGACGAGACACAATGCTGGACGATAACGACATTGCTGGAAGTGCTTCAGTAAATAAAACCGAAGATTCAAACGAACCAGCAATCAGTAACGTGAATCGAGTTTCCGTAAAAGTGCCACCGTTCTGGGAAGAAAATCCTAAAATTTGGTTTGCCCAAGTTGAGGCACAGTTTGCGAACTCCGGAGTTAACTCAGACACTTCAAGATTCCACACAGTGGTTGCGGCAGTAGAAACCAGAATATTAGCGCAAGTTACAGATGCTATCCTTAATCCTCCAGACTCCGGAAAATACGCTAATTTCAAGAAAGTACTTCTGGAAAGGTTTGGCGCTTCTGAACAGCAAAATATTCGACGGTTGCTTTCTGACATAGAACTAGGCGACAAAAAACCATCACAACTGCTACAAGAAATGAAGCACCTAGGAGGAGGTCACTTGACAGATGAGTTCTTACACAATCTTTGGTTAAATCGGCTGCCAACCCACGCTCAAGCAATCTTGCAAGCTTCAACGGCGGATTTGAAGGGAAAAGCGGTTCTTGCCGACAAAATTTTAGAAGTCAGCGACCACTACCAAGTAGACATGGCAACTAATGGTACTCCGCATACTCCTACCACTTCACTGGAGAACCGAGTTGAACAGATTGATCGCCAACTCAAACAACTTCTTCGAATAGAGCGCCGATCTTTCTCCCGAAATCAATACCGTAAACGCGACCGAACACCATCTCAAAACCGCAAGCCTAACCGTACAACGGAGCCCAGTAACGGATCTTATTGCTGGTACCACACGAAATTTGGGAACGAGTCTCGTAAGTGCCGTTCTCCATGCTCTTTCCCAACGCCAAAAAACCACTAAGCCAACTGTCCCAATTACCAGACGAATCGGGCAGTAGTGGCTTACAAATCGCACGTCTGTTCGTTCAAGATAAAAAATCCACCAATAAATTCCTAATCGATTCTGGCGCCGATGTGTCAGTGATTCCACCACAACGATCTGTCGCATTTAAGTCTCCTCACTCCACTAAATTATATGCAGCCAACGGAAGCGAAATCAAAACGTTTGGTAGCCAGCAACTCACGCTCGACCTCGGATTACGCAGATCATTCACTTGGAATTTTATTGTTGCACAAGTTCAAAGTCCAATCATAGGAATTGACTTCCTTACACACTTCAATATTTTAATTGATGTACGCAGAGGCAAGCTCATAGATGGTAAAACACACTTGGAGACGTCGGGGGATCCATCTAGATCAGGTAGAGTTCAAATTCATACTTTCAATGTAAATGATACGTTCGCATCTATTTTAGGCGAATTCAAGGATATCACGAATTTCAATGCATTGAAGAGACCGACAGCCATAGAAGTAACTCACCACATAGTCACTCACGGTCCGCCAATCTTCGCTCGCCCCCGCAGACTTCCACCCGACAAACTTGAAGCTGCTCGATCCGAATTCCGTGATCTAATGGAAAACGGAATTTGCCAACCATCCAAAAGCGCTTGGGCGAGCCCACTGCATATGGTGAGAAAGTCCAATGGGGAGTGGCGTTGCTGTGGTGATTATCGGGCACTCAATGCACGAACTCTACCTGATCGCTACCCCATACCATTTCTTCGTGATTTCTGCCATATACTACATGGAAAGAAGTTTTTTTCAACGATTGACCTGCGTCGTGCGTATCACCAGATTCGCATAGAAGATTCCGACATCCCGAAGTCTGCAATTACGACGCCCTTCGGGTTGTTTGAATTCAAATTCATGACCTTCGGACTCAGGAATGCGTCACAAACTTTCCAGAGACACATCAACATGGTACTTCAAGACGAAACCGACTGCTGTTTTGCATACCTGGACGATATTTGCATAGCCTCTGAGGACATCGAGCAACATATTCGAGATTTACGTAGAGTCTTCCTTAGATTACGCGAAAACAATTTGACGATCAACGTCGCTAAATGCATCTTTGGCCAGAAGGAAGTTAACTTTTTGGGACATTTGGTGAACGACAAAGGCATCCGGCCAACAGATAGTAAGGTTGAAGTCATCAAAAATTTCAAGAAGCCAGAAACTGCGAAGGACTTAAAAAAGTTTTTGGGAATAATAAACTTTTACAAAACATTTATACCTCATGCTGTAAAAAACCAAATGCTGCTGCAAAAACTTATCATAGGCAACAAGAAGAACGATACCACACCGCTCACATGGGATGACACGACTACAACCGCATTTTTGAGTTGCAAACAAGATTTAGTGAATGCAACGCTTTTGCACCATCCTGCATCGAACGCCGACCTAATTCTTTCCACAGATGCATCCGATTTTTCAGTAGGTGCTGTGTTACATCAAATGGTAGACAACGATTTGCAGCCACTCGGTTTCTATTCAAAAAAAACTGACAAACCCACAATTAAACTACAGCACTTATGATCGGGAATTGACTGCAATCTACCAATCTCTAAAATTCTTCAAACATCTCTTGGAGGGAAGACGTTTTGTGATTTTAACGGATCATAAACCCATAACATTCGCTTTTCAACAAAATCTCGACAAAGCATCCCCTCGACAACAGCGACAACTTGACTTCATCGGCCAGTTCTGCACTGACATTCGTCACATTGCTGGGCAGGACAACAACGTTGCAGACTGGTTATCCCGAATACAACAAATTTCGTCAACGGAAATAAACTTCGTAGAGATGGCCAGAGAACAACTGGAGGATGCAGATCTTAAAGAATATTTGGAGCCAGGTAACAAACAAACTGCTCTCAATATTAAACTGTTTCCTTTTCCAGACTCCAAAACATCTTTGTATTGTGACACATCTCAAGACAATATTCGTCCATTCGTCCCAGCCTCGTTTAGAACCAGAATTATTGAGAAACTTCACACAATTTCGCATCCGAGTGCAAAGTCAACAATAAAGCTGATTAAGGATAGGTTTGTTTGGCCCCATATGTCAGAGACCATCACGAAATTCGTCAAACACTGTCTACCTTGTCAAAGATCGAAAGTTCAGCGCCACAACAAAACTGCGTACGGACTCTACGACGATCCAGCGCAACGTTTCGAGCACGTCAACATCGATCTTATCGGACCATTACCACCTTCACGAGGCAACAGATATTGTCTGACAATGGTGGATCGATTTTCCCGGTGGGCTGAAGCAATACCTGTACCCGACATCACAGCCGAAACCGTAGCACGGGAATTCATCGCCAACTGGATTTCTCGCTTTGGAGTACCTAGAAGAATTTCAAGTGACCAGGGACGGCAATTTGTATCGAATATCTTCACGGAGCTAACAAAGTACTTGGGAATTACGCACCTTAAGACCAAGGTATATAGAAATACATGGTATGATATTGCGCATGTTTGTTTGCATCTCTTTCTACAAAGTGACGTCAGCAGACGACAAAATATAGGCAACAGATAATTATTTATTTAATTTGTTTACTAATCTTTTACACTCTAAACAGCACACAAAACATTATTGTTATTAAAAATGAAACTTGGACACAGAAAACTACCCGTATTTCAATATATTTTCACAGAAACGTTAAAATCGTTGTCGTCAAGTGACGTACATGCGCAGAAAAAACGAAAAATTAATCGCGGAATATCATACCTTGTAGTTCTATATACCTTGCCTTAAGACGACTCCCTATCATCCTCAGTCCAACGGGATGATTGAACGTTGGCACAGGACGCTTAAGGCAGCAATCAAATGCTATTCGAGCGAGAACTGGTGCGATTTCCTTCCACTTATTCTCTTGGGTATTCGATCGACAGTGAAAAGCGGAACCAATTTCACTCCAGCTGAGATGATCTATGGAGGACAACTGAAATTACCCGGTGAGTTCTTCCATCCAGCCAAAGTGGTACCCACAGAATCAGAGTTTTTAAAGCAACTTAAGAGGTCAATGACAAAGCTAAGTCCCATCCCAGTGACACACAAGGATAAGTCAAAAGTCTTCGTTCATCCAGATTTAAAGAGTTGCAGCCATGTCTTCGTACGATGCGACAAGGTCAAACGCCCCCTGCAAGCACCCTACGATGGCCCATTTCAGGTTGTGGACAAGAACGACAAATTTTACAAAGTGAACGTGAATGGAAAAGCTAAAAACATTTCGTTGGACAGACTAAAGCCCGCATTCATCATAGATCATCCAGAGCAGACCACTTCAGTTACAATTCAGCGACCAACTACAACACGATCCGGCCGTAGAGTAACCATACCTATCAGATACCATTAATGCAACGACTAGAGGGGGAGTACTGTGGCGGTAACAATCGTAGCATCAAACTATCATCGCTGTTTGGCAACCCTGACCTCTCATGCACAAAAAAAGAGAAAACTGTCATCAACACAACCTGCAGTCAGCGGCTTTTGCAACGAGTTGAGTTTGCCTTCGACTGTCGCCGCGCGCACATCAAAATTCCAATACACTTAATTATTTCTTTATACCTACATACCTTTTTCTTTAGTTAAGATTTTTAATATTAAATGTAAATTACCTAAAGGCAGTAGTTTCATTTCATTTCTTCTCTGAAATACTACACCCTTCTGTACAATCCCCAAATCAGCTACAAATTCTGCTATAAACAGCTGGGAACGTAACAAAAACATTTCCTATTGGGAGAACATCCCAGGTCTTAGACAGGCCAAAAAAGCTATACAGCCTTTCAAAAATGATGCCAAGAAGTTGATAAATCTAAGCAGGCACGATATCAAAAATCTAGTAGGTTACCTAACAGGTCACCACGGTCTGCGATATCACCTAAACAAATTGCACTTGGTCGACTCACCGGAGTGCCGACTATGTCTCGAGGAAGACGAAACAGCTGAGCATATCATATGTGAATGCCCGCCTCTCTATGGTATTAGAAGGAAATCATTTTTCAGGGAAGTAATAAGTACCGAAGAATTAAGAAAATCCTCTGCTGAATGCATCATCAGCTACATTAGGAAGGTAGAGGCGCTACTAACCTAAACATAAACCTGACAATTTTTAAGCACAATAGATCTTTTAGGTCAACGTGCATCACATCGCTCTATTGCAAGTCAGTTAAAAAAAAAAATGGAACAACTGCAATTTCCCAACTCATATGTAGTTAATCCCCCCAGCAAGTCAGAAACTACGGTAGACCTCACTGTGCAGCATCTCATTTTACAATGGCTCTTCATAGACAGCTTTTCGGGAACGGCATATAATATCTGAATAAAAAATGTGATTTCCGAGAGAAGTTGGGAGAATGTATTTCCCTTTATTGGTTATGAAGAAAAAAAAAATATATATCAACTCGAAGCCATTCTTCCGGCAGAAGCAGAAGAGTATATTGTGAACCCTGTAACGCCAGCATACTCAAAATGAACAAAAAGGTTTTTCAAGGTCTTCGAAAGGGAACCCAAACAACAATGCATTTCATCTTATCCGCAAATCTGAAAAAAAAGAAATAATCGATTAAAATTGCAGCCATACCAAGCACAGTGAGAACCCTCATAGGCAGCGCTGTGGCTTTGCAATTAAAACTATATGAACCATATACGATTAACTGGGGTAGGGAGAACAATTTCAATTGTAAAGGCAACGTGGAGGGTTTTTATGCTTCATTTTTTATCTGGAATGGTGCTTTACAGTTCTAATTAATTTTCAGTTCTTTGGCAGGATGTAATTTAAAAAAAAAAAATTTTTTTTGTTGCATTATCCAACATCGGCTTAGGCTCTGAGAGAACAAAATCAATAGGGCAACAGGGCGTAAGATTAATGTTGTAGGTGGTGATAACAAAGTATCTCTAACCTTTTGGTGGATTTTTTTTTATAAATTCCATCTCCCACTACACCTACCCCCTTTACATGCGAAATATTTCCGGAAAAACCACAATTTCGTTTATATGTGGCAATAATGTATACACACATTGACATTAGCCGTAATGTTCGCCGGGTATACCTAATGTGAGTGCTATTGAATTCGCATGACTTGACCCATATGTGTCAACAATTATTGTACCATCCCAATTCAATTACTTGATTGAATTTTAATGATTCTGAATATTATCTTCAAATTGCGTATAAATATCCGCAAGCGTTAGCCGAAAGCATTATGACTATGGATGCGAATAAAGCCAGGCAGCTGTTTTTTAATCGATGTTTGTGCACGGACAGACTGCGCGTGTTATTAATCGAATCACATCACATACAAGGAGCTGTCTGGTCAGCTTCCCGTATTTGGGATTTATCCATAAACGAGATGAACGAGAATTTGCAAATCAGTGGCATGTTAGTTGACGAAATAGATACAAGTATACAGTACACCGTCCTTGCTATGCTTATCGTCAAGATACAAAAATATTGACAACCTTGAGCTGGATACATGACATTTCATATGACAGCTGGCTAATTATGCATTTAAATTGAGAACGTAAAAAGATCAATTTGAGTGCAAAATTATGCAGTGCAATTTATATTGATTTGGCTAAAAACTAAAGCTACTTATTGGAAAACTACTTTGACACTTTGTTTATTGCTTTAAACAATTTCTGAAGATCTCTTGTTTTTAAACAAGTTTGTGATATGATGAAATGACATTCCAAACATGTATCTACAGTTCCTTCCCTATCTGCTTTCTGGCAGACCAATTTGAAACAAGGAACGCAGTGGAAATTGTTTCGAAAGTAGGTACAAAATTTTGTCTTGCCCATCATGGCGACATTTTGATTCAAGTCGCTTAGAAAGATTCAAAATGTACTTTTGTAATTATCACTCGCGAATAACAAGTAAGTGTATGATTTGCTAAGTTATCGGATGTGACTTTTCGAGGGTTTAAAATATACAGGGTCATCTATTTGTGGATATCGTTTTGCTGTATTTTTGACATTTCAAAGCAGTCATATTATCTGAGATGAATCAAGTAAAAACTATGCTAGTAATGAAAATGGAAGCATATCCCTGAGAAATGCAAAGAAATTGAGGGCGTTCAAGAGTCTAGTTTAGTAAGTGTGACAGGGCTAGACCTAGACTATTCACTTGCACAAATTTGTCGCATATATGCGGAATCGAATTGATTAAGCATCAACAATTTCAAGAATTTTTGATTTTTGTTCTCGCGGCCGGAAGAGAAAGTCGGAGCCAGCATCAAAGTTAATGGACTGCTGTAATTGACCACTTTTAACCTGACATTATTAAATAGATCTGAATGATGTTAATTTGCAGCAGAGTAGAGCTCGGAGGCACAAAACCTGTGTAAAAACTGCATTAGATATTTCAAAATCAATAATTTATCGAAGACTTAAATTGTTATCATAGATTTAACACCCCTTAACGCCTTTTTCTGGCAATGCGAAGAGTCTACACAAGTCTACACCCATCCTTTTTATACCCGGTACCAGACTGTGGTGATGGTATATTCACTTTTACATTCCATTTGTAACGCACATAAGGATGACTGTAGGTATGACAAACTATATATATTATTGATCAGCATCACTTTCTTAGTCGATCTAGCGATGTCCGTCTGTCTGTCCGTCTGTCCGCACGATTACGGCCGTAATTAAAGTGCTATCGCCTTGAAATTTGGTACGTAAGATTTTATCAGCCAAACTGAGGATAATTTCGAAGACGAGTAAGATCGGATGAAAACTACTACTACCTCCCATACAAAATATATAGCTATTTGATGTTAAAAATTAAATTTAAATAGCTGCAGTAAAGATAGCAAGTTTAAACTTTGCACATATTATTTTAATAATATTTTAAAATTTGTGACAAAAAATGACCTTGGTCGAATAAAAACTACCCATACCTCCCATACAAATATATAATCTTTTAATACTAAAATATTTTTTTTATTTTTACAATAATGTAGTACCGGGTATTTGAGCTTCAGCATAGTCGAAGATAATTGTCTTGCTGGTTTAGTTATATTTTCAGTATTACATATCAACATACTCGCTGAAGAGAAATAACAATGACAGGCAGACAGAACTTTGGGACAATAACTTCATTTCCACTCACTCTTCACCTTGTCACGGGTCTATCCGCCTCCAAGTGAGGTTTATTTTTCCACTCTACGCGCACTTCTTTAAGTGTAAGCTAACATGTGGACAGGACAGAATGGGAAACAAGAGAAACGCAAACATTTTTAAAGCCAAAGGGCTTTACTAATAATCATTTTTAGGAGATTATTAAAGGAGATCATTCAACAATGCACGAATTTCTTAAATTATTTAAATCGAATACGCTTTTTGCAATAGTCGAAAACGTCCGTTTTTATTTTTCAAAAATAAATAAAAGTAAAAACAATAATACAAGTGCTATTCGTGACACCTGCGTTGACAATTCGACCAGAAAACCCAGTTGCAAATTGAAAACAAAATCTCCAAATAGAGTGGAAAATAAATAAATGTCCTGGAATAAAATAAAATAAAACGATTTTTCTACGCCACCGCGAGTTTGTATTTCATTTGCGGGTAAATTGTTATTCCAGAATTGTTCTGCAGCCATTTATAGTACAAAGTTTAACTACAATTCCCACTTTGAATAGTGGCAATGTTTTTATCCACTGTTGCATGCAACCTTCACAATCGGGCAGACAAGGATCACAACTCACAAGCTGTTCAAATAAAAGTATTACAATATGACCTTTCGGTCGTTAATACAAATACAAACAGTGCTTACAACTGGATAAAACGGTGCTGCTGGTTGGTGACCAAATTCGCATTTCCATTATACACGAATACCTACAACAGATTTATTTGATTTCCTCCTTTCGAAATCGCATGACAGGAAATTGCTTTTGAACTGTGAAAATATATGCCCAATAGTGTGATTTTTGGGTAGTTCCAGGGAGTGTATCTGTATAGAGATTTATTTGAATATTGTGTACACGTGGCGGCTCTTAAGTTGGATTTGGGATGATTGTCAGGCGGGGCTACGATGGAAAGTTATGGAAATGGGACACCGAATGTTGTGAGATATGAATATTTTTACTGTTTAAGAGGCATAATAAGGGAAATATTTTTTTAATGTCAGAAGTTGGTATAAGTAGATAGGTAAGTCCACGTGTTGGAGACTGAAATGTCAAGAAATGGACAACTCTTATGAATTATTCAAATTATATAAAGCAATGATTCGTAGAATCGTAATTTAAGGACCTTAAAGAATTTATAATCCCTAGTAGCAAAGAAGAAGGCGACGCTGTCCACAAACATCTAAACAACTTTTGCTAGCAATTTATGTTTTGAAATGTTAAATCAATAAAGATGGGCGGACCAACAAGAGATGGGCAAGAGCCCTTGAAAGTATATAGTGGAGTTTTTTGCTCCTTGTGCCCAAGAATGATTTTTCTTCATGTTGACGGTTATTTGGACTCGGGACTGTGGCATTAATTGGGCTTATTTTTTTACCTAAATGAAAAGATCATAATTTAGTTAATGCACAAACCGCAACTACCGGATGAAAGTCTTAGTTAGCCAATAACCTAATCCCTAACGTTTGCAGCTACATATTCCCATCAATATAGGGTCCTTTAACTATTGAGTTTTTCTAAAAAAAAATTAACACATTGAAGTAGTCTAATGTACAAGAAGTTTCTCTGCTGCATGAATTCTTGAATGTGGTACTCTAAAAAAGCTGAGTCAATGCCAAGAACACATAGTTAAAAGGCTAAGGATCTGATATACACGCATTTTATAAGCCTTCCGCCCGTTTTTCGTTGATAGATCATGTGATGATGTCTTCCAATGCTTTGATTGTTATAGGTTTGTTAGCAAAAACTAAATACCCGCTAAAGAAAAAAACACATGTCGTCAAATCGCAAGGCCTTTGGGGACTAATGGAATAAACGAATCTTTGCTCGAAATCGACTTGTCGTTAAATTACTTTTTAAGCAGACTGATGATAATAATCTTAATTCTAACGTACACCAAGGAGACTCTATATAAGACCCTCATCATCCCAGTTCTGCTTTATGGCGCAGAAGAATGGACTTTATTAAAGGCGGATGAAGATCTCGTTGGTGGCTTCGAACGCAAAATTCTTCGACTGATTTTTGGTCCCGTTTGCATTGACGGAGGAGATTTAACACCGAACTCTACGAATTGTACAGCGACATCGACCTGGTCAGAAAAGTACGCATGTGTCGTCTAAGATGGCTTGGACATGTAGAGCGAATGAACACCAACGCTCCAGCCCGAAAAGTCTTTGATTCCAACCCGAAGGGACAACTTAGTAGAGGAAGACCTCGCCTTAGGTAGCGCACTCAATTGGAAGGGGAACTCAACGAACTTGCACAAATGGAGGCAATTAGCCAAAGATCGCGCTAACTGGAGGAGTACCTATACCTTAGCGTCACCTAAGTCAGTAAGTATAAGTAAAGGTGTGTTTTTTGGCTATTCTTATCTATTCTATATAGGCTTAGAAAAATAATTTCATAAAAATTGAATTCTATATAGATTTCGTTAGCCCGGGTAATTATCGAGGCTGATTCCTTAGCCCCGATAAAAACTGTGCGACCAAACTGTCATTGCTTTAAATGTTATCGATATGATATAATATGATGATAATAATCTTAATTCTTCCGTACGTGTGTTGTAATGGAACTCCTCCTAAACGGCAGGACCGATTTTGATGAAATTTTTTGTGTGTATTTAAGTGGGCCCCAGGATGGTTTACATTCTCATTTGGTGAAAATTGGACAAAAGGGTGTGGCAGCTCTCATACTACAAAAATAAAAAAAGTTTTATATCTAGAAACCTACTAATTTGATTGAACTCTGATTTTAAGAAAATATTTGTTACTGGCTCAAAGGTGTTTCTGTGAAAGTTTGATTAAAATTGGCCAAAGGGGCGTGGTACCTTCCGTATAAAAAAAACTATACAGTCTAGCTCTAGTCTAGAAAATATCTACAATTCGTCGTGGGCACACGTCTGAGGAAATATCGGGTTTCCATTATGAACACTGAGCAACATTTTTTTTTCTGGCTTAAAATGGCCTAAAAAACAATATAATATTTTTTTCTTGAGGAAGTGAATTTGTTTATTTTTTTTTTGTTTTAATTTTTTTTTTCTAAATTTAAATAATTTTTTTTTAATCAAACCATGTTTATGTGATTCATTCCAGTTACATGGCTAAATAAGTCTATACCAAAAACTGTCAGATTTTCGCAGGGTTTAGCCGCTCACGCGACTTCGTCGCTACACTAAATGTATATCAACAACTGACTGGCAGGCACCTGGAGCTAAAGTTTAATTATTTTTACTAAGTTAATTCTACTCATAATTTGAACTTACTTTATGTAAATTGCGGCATCAATGGAAAGATCATTTAAATTCGGTTTGAATGATACAAAACTTTTCTTAACTCATTAAGTATCCATTGGAAATTTAGAATTTTAATGAAAGTCTACTTTTTTTGACTTTTTTAAAAATAAAAATAAAATAAAAAATATTAGCGAAGAGATTTTTGAAAACTTTTTTTTTTGCAGTCACCATTAGAATTGTTTGAAGAAACTTTTTGCATCAAAACATTTTTTTTAGACCGCGGAAAAAAAAGTCAAAAAGGTAGACTTTCACAAAAATTCTAAAGATTCAAAGAATCCTTCACATTTTTAGAAGATATTTGGAAAATTTCAAATGAATTTTTGTATTCGATAAATCTGAAAAATCTTGGAATTTTATGCTTTTTTAGCTCAAAAATCGTGGAATAAGTTTTAAGCCCTAAAATCGTAAAAATACGATAAATCGTGGAATCTGGCACCGCTGAGTACAGAATCAGTTCGGACACATCGGTTAAATAAAACGGCCGCAGAACAATTGACAGACAATGAAAATGTACGAGCAAGCAAAACAACGTTTGCCGGGTCCGCTAATTAGTAATACTTATATCAATATATTTATGCCACATAAATTTGGAAAAATCAAATGCCTCGAAGAGTTCTATATTGACAATCAAGCAGGCCCTCCTCCCTCATTTTAGGTCCGATTACACTGCTAGCACCGGTTAATCACAAAAAAGTAGATTTTTCAGGTCCGTATTCTTATGAGGTTTCTTCTAGCCCCATACGTGACTATACTTCTTGTTTACACAGGGAATTAAGCTGAAAATGATTATTTTGGTTGAATCAAAACCAGTCTAAAACGTACTTAGAATCGTTCTTCAACCGTATGTTTTCTTGCGAGTGTTAATATGTTCATAAAATAAATCAATATAAATAAAGACAACATTCAATATTTGGCACATCTTTCCAAGTCTAACATTTGAAACAGCTCCTAATACAATTTTGCAAGACTGTCTACTTACCGAACTTATACAGCCGGAAAAGACCTTGAGCATTGCCTGTACATATATTGTGGACTCAAAGACAAAATCCAAGGTTATGTTACTGCGTACGTGCACGAAATCTACAAGAATAAAAGTTACGTTATCACAGATGCTTATTTTCACTTAATTTGTTGACCAAATTCATAACTATTTCCACCGCATACAAAGTTCGTAATCGCCGCAACATGGGACGCACGCTATTTGATTATTTTATTAATGGAATTCCATTATGAACGAAATATTCCTAGGACCTTCTAAACACGAAGCAATTTAGCGTGCTCGTATGTTCCAAAATGAAAGCACTAATCACGGCATTAAATTGAATAATATTTTTTCGAATATAGCAGATAGAGCTGATTTTGTTATAGTTTATTGAAGATAAAACTTTTCCCGGCCACAAGGCTGAAGGAAAGTTATCTTATCGTAAAACAAGAACGGTCCAATTATAGAAATGCAAATGCAGTTAATTGGTTGACACCATTTTTGCCACAATCGGCCCTAACAAGGCTATCCGCTTTAGCTTCACAATTATTGGCGAGTAGAATTCAATTTGATTTTCGATAATATTATAACCTGCAGATGCCATACGAAGCAGTTGAACTAGAATGGCGAACATGACACGGAATCGATTTCATTTACATACACATACTCATCCTTAGAGAAGATAATAATAGATAGCCTACTAAACTAATGCATTCGTTCGCTTGAAAATGAGTATTGAGTATCTATGCGGGTAACTGTTACCATAAATAATGTATGGGATAATGTAGTATAATGCGAGTCATATCATGCTTCACTTTACAGCCATCCCTTGAATGTTTGAGTTTTATCCATCGTTGTAGGTGAGTTGTTTTTATTCATCAAGTACCTACACTACAGTATGTAAATATTTCGCATCGATTGGTTTTTCCACCAATATAATATGGCAATCAGCAGCCTTCCAACCGTCCCACACAACAAATCCCACACCCCTAATCAGGGTTAATGGATTTTAATTGAACTCCGATTTATCAGGATAAGAAATAGTTATAGTTTTCTTAGCAGAAATTAAACCTACGTGCTTTCGAAAATTCTTCAAGCATGGATTATTTTTGTAATAGCTTCCATTTTTAAAAATATGAAAACAAGTGCGAGATATAATTAAAACAAAAATGTATATGCTGTCAACAAGACACACACCTACCTCGGCTCCGCTATTAACTCTGAAAGTGACATCACATCAGAAATAAAGCGAATAATTATACTTGCCAACTGGCTGTTACTTCGGCCTAAGATGGCAATTGATTAGTAAGTCCTTGTCGAGAAACACCAAGGAGACTCTAAATAAGACCCTCATCATCCCAGTCCTGCTTTATGGCGCAGAATCATGAACGTTATCAAAGCCGTATGAAGATCCCTTTGGTGGCTTCGAACGCAAAATTCGTCGAGTGATTTTTGGTCCCGTTTGCATTGACGGAGGAGATTTAACACCGAACTCTACGAATTGTACAGCGACATCGACCTGGTCAGAAAAGTACGCATGTGTCGTCTAAGATGGCTTGGATATGTAGAGCGAATGGACACCAACGCTCCAGCCCGAAAAGTCTTTGATTCCAACCCGAAGGGACAACTTAGTAGAGGAAGACCTCGCCTTAGGTAGCGCACTCAATTGGAAGGGGAACTCAACGAACTTGCACAAATGGAGGCAATTAGCCAAAGATCGCGCTAACTGGAGGAGTACCTATACCTTAGCGTCACCTAAGTCAGTAAGTATAAGTAAAGGTGTGTTTTTTGGCTATTCTATATAAGTAGGCTTAGAAAAATAATTTCATACAAATTGAATTCTATATAGATTTCCTTAGCCCCGATAAATACTGTGCGACCAAACTGTCATTGCTTTAAATGTTATCGAAAAATGCTATCGATTCTGTCATAAATGACATCTGATATCACAAAATTCATTAAAAAAAATAAATCGAAGCATTTTGTACTTTTTTTAACACATTTATCACACAGGCGTCCGCAAAATAGTCGACGACAGAAATGTATCATTTCCACAACAAACGTCGTCACAAAACGCCTCACGCAATACCGACGATCGTCGTCGAAAAACACAATCCACTTTTTCTTAAATTTCAGACGCCATTTGTCGATCGTCGCCGCGACAAAAGTCGTTTATTTTCAGCCGCCAATACCAAACAGTCGTGTCGTTTTTTTTTAGAGTCGTAAACGACACGACGACAATAGGGGTGATTGAAATAAAAGCTAAGAACACCTAAATTCCTGAACATGTAACTCATTTTTGTTTTTATAAAGGTTCTTCAGTCATTTGTAAAATATATTTAATTTGTGAATTTCAGTTTGCTTCTGTTAATTCGTTTTTGATTTTTTTATTTAAAAAAATGTGGGGGCGCTAATAACCCTCCCTTAATACATACTCCTATCTCACAAACACACATTACCCAACATTACCCACATCAACATCTACATCCATTTTACCATAATCATACTATAACATAATCACCTTTGTTCTAAAACCACATAACACATCTCATTATACCCTACACATTTCAACATTTCAAAATTTAACGGAAACATCCCCGAACACATCAGGCTAAAGATGGCTGCGAAATTCGGCAACTTTTTTCAAAATTCTAAAAATTTCCCATTCATGGCCTATATCTTGGCAACAGAGAAAAAAAATATATTTAAGCCTACTTGATTTCGACCGAAAAAAAAATTTTTTCTTTGCAAAATTTTCAAGATTATCAAATGTGTCGATACCAAAATCGACTCTCAAGCATAGCCGGTTTTACATTATTTTTTTCTTTGTTTTTAAACGGAAAATTTTGAAAACATAAATAATATTGAAAATAGTTATATAACGCGTCTTTGTGTCCGTATATTGTAAGATACCTTACACCCAAAAGAAACAAAAATAAAGATTTCAAATCCGTTTAAGTTCCGACATTTTTTTTTGTTCTTAATAATTTTATTAACAAAACTTTCAACAAGTGGTCGAATTTATTTATTTGCGTGATTAAAAAGTATTAAACAAGTAAATAACCGTATCTAGCTCCTGAACAAATTAAAAAAAACAAAAAAAATCCTGAAAGTACTGAAATTGTGTTTTGATTTACCTACTGAGTGTGTGTGAAACTTCTAAATAATGGTATCATTCCAATCTCCCTGATCTAAAACCTAAAGAAAAAAAAAAAATTAACAATAAGTGAATCCTAATTACATAAATGCTTTACAATAAATCCTTTATCTTCCACATATTTGTCAGACAACAAAACAATAAATGAATAACAAAAAAATCTGATATCCATCCCTTACTGAAGTCTCCTGTTCCTGCTATAATTTTTTTTTTTAATTTCCTATTTCTATCTAATTTTTTTTCTTAACGTAATACATAACATACAAGTTCAAATATATAATAGAATCTAATAGATATTCTTTCATTATTTTTTTTTTGTATTTAAATACGTGTTGGTTTTGTAATTGTGATGAGAGTTCGTTCAAGTGTTTTTGTGTTATAGTTTTATTATAGACTACAAAAATTACAAAATTTTCCAGCTGCAAGTGCACCTGCATCCAGGAGAATGTTATTGGTACCTATGTCTTTTATCTTCTAATAATAATAATTTCATATTTAAAATATACTGAACGAATTTTAGTAAACAAATTGTTGAAATTAGTAATTTCATCTAGTTGCCCATATAAACTTAATTGTGTTTTCTTTATAAAATAAGTATTTTTTTTTTTCTCTTATGTTTTGTTTATTGCATTGATGTTGTCAAGAATTTTGAATATTTTTTTTTTATTACAAAAAAAAAAATTAATTTTGATTGTTTAAATAAATATGTTGGGTTACTCAGTTACATAAAGTAACATGTTGAATTGAGAGATTATTTTTATTTTTGTTGATGGTATTTACATCCATTAATGATTGTGGCATTTTCTTCTGATTTTTCAGTAGATATATTTAGGATAATTAACATGAGTGGTTAGTTTTCTGATAGCATGGGGTGACCGAGATAATGTTGACGACGAAAACGGACAACAAGAATGGTTGAACCTGAATATATGTAGGGGTTGTCACACAAATATGAGCGAGTGGCAACCATTGGTACTCTGCTCATTCATGAGTAGGGTAATGGGGAGGGCTAGCTCAAAGGTACCATTATACCTTCGGTACCGGTGTGGAGAGAGAAGGAGGAAGGCAAACCAACCAAGTCGATAGGTGTGGTTTGTTTTCTTCTTGGCTGTCAAAATTTTAGACCTTTTAAATCCTAGTTAGAGTCCTTTCCTTTCCAAATTTTCTTCCTATCCCTTCTTTAATCCCAATTTTTAAAATATCCCTATCAAAATTTAAAGGTATGTGAAACTACGGTAGTCCGCAAGACAAGCAGAAGATCCCACCCATTCCGACGAGCTAAGCACTGGCTTACACAAGCATGCCTGCCTTGCTTTGTCGACCGGACAGCCCTTCCACCGATGTCAACTTGAGATTCCTGTATCTCTAAGGTGGAAGGGCAACATATGTTTATATGTATACCGTTACAAAAATAAAGTTAATTTATTGTATTAAAAAATTACAAAGCTCGTAGTAGCGTATTAGATGCCAAAAGCAATTACAGCTACTGCCGTTCATAAGTGACCCAGCGCCAGCATAGTTCAAAACTGCTCAGCAAGTAAGCCACTGTGCCCCAGTCTCTCCTAAAGAAGAGAGAAAAAAAAACATCAACAATCAAAATTTGGATTTAGGAAGAGACACTGGGGCCAGAGTGGGACTGCTGAAATGCTACAGTGCACGTAAGAGGTTGTGCACTGCCACTGATACGCCGCTGGAACTTGAATAGTCCTGAATCATCCACTAAAACGGCAAGCACATCCATTACATCCTGCATACGGCTGGAACTTGCTGTTGCTGCAGAGCTTGCCAATAATAAACAAAGCATCTGAAACTAAAATGTATTTCTTATC
Source organism: Cheilosia scutellata (assembly GCA_955612985.1). NCBI lineage: Eukaryota > Metazoa > Arthropoda > Insecta > Diptera > Syrphidae > Cheilosia > Cheilosia scutellata. The sequence continues at coordinate 5,959,179 of OY015311.1, read as the reverse complement.
ACTTGTGAACTATTTTATTATGCATATAGCTAACTCTTTCTCGTCTTTTATCAATTTAAAAACTAATTGACTGCCTGCAAATTTTTTTGGTGTAAACAAAAATAGAACAGCTGAAAAGTCAAATGTCAACTAGCATAGTGCTACCAAGTCACAGTAAGTCGTTTTTTTTCTGTTTTATCTAAGCCCATATAGGATTGCAAAAAAAACCCACCTAATAAAACCATTAAAAAATAAATAAATAATTGGCCTAGGGGTAGCTTCTCACAACCATTCGTCTGTGTTTTTTTTATTTATGGGACGAATGGAAGGGACATACAATTTTATACCAAGTCGGAACGGTTCAATTGAGGAGCTTTTTCAGGACAGTGTTATACTCTCGAATGTTTGTCAGACGGTCGCGAGAGGTGGCGCAGTGGAAAAAACCTTAACATGTAACTTGTGTGGGTTTCCGGGGATCGAACCTGGGACCTACCTCTAGCACGGTAGTCTGGCACACTAACCGCTGAGCCACTGGTTAATCGATAAGTATAGACAATAAGTTGTGCATCATGCCAGTTGTCAGCTTAAAGAAAATTGCAGAACTAAAGAAAAATGCTGCCAATGAACAATTTAACATTAAGTTGGACAGTGATCTAATAAATTTTTGTTGAGAAAATTGTCATCATAGACTTGTCGCTGAATAATGGCACAGCCCTATTCATATGTATTACAAGGACTCATTGTGAAGATTATCTACATATGCACCGAGAAATTCTAATACATCATTCTGATCTCTCGGCCGGAAATTGGATGTAAGTTTTGGCGAACTCGACCAAATTTATCGAAATAAATTTGTACAATTTTCAAGAGTCATTTTAGCACAAGTCTATTCGTGCTGAAACGGCAATTTTGAGCACATCCACAAAGCATGCCTGCATACGTCCAACTGTAAAATTGATAGTGACCTATACCTATCTATACAAAAAAAAGCCTTTACTCTTGTTTATGTGTATATTTTACATCCTGAAAAGTAGGTGACGTGAATTCTCAAAAAAAGGCTGAAGGTCCAAAAATGCCATATACCTACTTTGACAATTACAATAAAGCTTCACATTAATGTAAATGACATGTACTGTACATCCAATCTAACAAATTCGAACAAATCTGTCAACAAACCATCTAAAACGACAAGCATCTATTAATATAGTATAAACAGAAATTAATTTGTATAAACGAAAACTGTCAAACGCCTAAACCATGTTTAGTTAAAAAAAAAATTGAGAATAAAATGCTTCGACAGTCGTTTAGATATAATCATTTCAGTTCACTACTATTAAGGTATAATCAATCAATGGTGAGCCACTGTCAATCTTACACATTATGTAGATGTATAGGTAGACAGCAACAGAGAGTTAAAGTGAAGCAGGTTATTCTATTGCTTTTTACCATAATTAAACCAAAGTAAAAAATAAATCAATCATACACGTGCGTGTTTTAATGAATGATCTTTAATGGGCCTTCCAAATTAGTACCTTCCATTGATTGCACCTAAATGTTAAATAAATGGTAAGCAAATTGGAAAAACGTGTGTTGCTTCAGGTAGCTAATAATTGGTTCACATCACACTCGCTGACCCAATGTTAGATGATCTTGCATGGAGCACCCTTTATATGAATACGTATTTCATATATGCATTTATGCAGCTTTCAGACAGACTTGAGTAAGAATTTTTTAGTCAATGAAATGGGGCAGAATGATTCTAAACGAGAAAAAATCACTAAATAAAAAAAATATGCCGACGTACAAATTCGTCTCATTACTATAAATCATCACAAAGTTATTTTTTGGAAATGTATTTTTGAAGAGGCTCGAACCAATAATAGAGGGCAAACACCTGATGACCGCTTACCAATTTCGGTTTAGATACAAACACTTAGGTATCCAACAACTCCATATAGAACTGCGAGGTAACAGCACTTGGAAACCAGCAAAGTCTGTTCGGCCATTTTCCTGATGTAGCGCAGGCACTTTATAAAGTTTGGCAGCAAGGACTAGGTTCCTGTGGAGACTTTTTTTGCATTCTTAAATCATACTTTACAGGCAGATATTTATTTGTAAGATATGAAAATTAATTCTCAGATCTGAATCAAATAACTTAAAGTCCTGGGGGACCGATTTTGGGTCTTTTGTATACAAGAGAGGAACCTAGAATCAATTACAACTTTTGACAAAGTACCTAGTAATTCCGACGATATTGACATTATTGGAAGTTCGGAGTGAGCTGTCAGTTAGTTAGTTAGTTAGTAGTGAAGTTAGTTAGTAGTGAAGTAGTTAAAGACTTTGTCTAGCTGGGCTCCACTCTCACCTCGCAAAATTACATCAGCGCAGAGATCAAACGAAGATTCACTCTTGCCAATCGCTGTTTCTTCGGGCTAAGAAGGCATCTAAGAAGTAAAGCCCTATCTCATAGAACCAAAGAGATATTATTAGACCCTATAATCATCCCAGTGCTGCTGTATGGTGCAGAAGCATGGACTCTGTCAAAATGAGAGAAAGATTCTTCGGACAGTATTCGGTCCAGTTTGTATCGATATGGAGTGTTGAAGAGAAGATTTAGCGACGGGCTTTATGGGATATACAGCGACATTGGGAGGGGATTGTTGGTTGACGCTGTGGTCCACTATGGATTGTAAGCGTCCGCAAAAGTAAATGAAAAGTAAAGTAATTGCAACTGGTAACAATGCAAAAAAATGAGGATGCAGCACATTCAGATAAATAAATTACAAAAATCCGTACGGTCCGTCGTAATTGATTGGATAAACAAATGAAGAATAATACTAGATGAAAATAAAATCATCTATACCATGCGCTACATCTCACTAACCGATGTGCTTTCTTCAAGTCGCTACTGTGCTACTTTCTGTAAAGTCAGCGAATTTAAAAGATACTCAAACTTTACTCAAAATCAAGAGCTAAGCAGCTTGAGCTTGATGAAATGTTTCGAGGGCAGATAGATCTGAACTGTAGTTCGACGAAGATACCTACTCTTAACAAATCCAATTTTTCCTTATTTCAATTAAGGAGTAGTTAACTTGATCATTTACTAAAAAGAAAAACTAAAATTAGAAGTAATTCAAATAAAAATTAGTAAATACTTTGAAATCGAAATTTAGAAGTGGTCTCTTATTTGACAAAATCCTACACAAATATATTCAAGTAGAAATTTCTGCATGAGGAATCTTTATCATTTCTTATTTTTTCTAAGTTGACCTAACGATTATTGATTGATAAATATCTGGATAAATTGGCTGGAAGTCAATCACATTCTCACAAAAACAGGATATTGGCAGATGCCTTCAAACCTTTTAGTATACCATTCAGGAGCTATAAGCAATAAAATTAAGAGTGCAATTAATTTCATTACCGAAGATATAAAAGTCTCCATCCTTTAGGAATGTTTTATGTAAAAGAGATTTTGTTCTGATAGTATAATAATCACATTATATTCAGACTCATCTTTCACAGCCTATAGAACAAAATCTGTATAGCCCATCTCAAAAACGTGTGTATTTTATTTCGCACTATAAACGAAAGTGGGCGCTGGAGTGAGTGAAAGTGGGAGCTGGAGTGAATGGATTCTCATAATTACCAGAACGCGTGCATGGGTTATAAAAAGGTAAACCATTCAGTATGCGAATATAGTTACAGAGTTGGAATAGTGCACGTCTCTAAAACTGTTTTGAGGTTAATTCTCAGCAGTTCAGCTTCCTTTGGAATAATAAAATTGCTCCACTATAGTACATTATGCTCAGCTCTTTATTGGCCTGGTAAATTGAACAATTTGAAAGCAGTGCTTTCGGCGTCATGCCAATTACATTTAGTTGAATGATAATTTGAAATAATCAAGCGTTTGTCTTTGATTAGCGTTTTTAATGGTTGCACCGAATTTAATTGTTTTCTGGGGTATAATTGTTGTGGAGTGGTGCAGAGTGTGTTGGATGGTTAAATGTAAAATAGCATCTCTGCAATGTAATCTTCATTATACCAGATGGTGAGAGAGACGTGATTTATTGCACTTCAGGAGTGTTCTATGTGGGCAGGGAAGTGACATGGATTTAGGAAGAGGGTAGAAGGTATTTTATCTATCATTACACAATGAATACGCAGGATGCGTGGACTGAACAAACAATTTATTAATAAAGTAGTCTTAATATCATATCAACTAAACCAAATTGATCACATTACTACATAATATGGAAGTCAAAAATATCTACATAGACTCGGACCACTACTTGAATTACAGATGTGGATGCTCATCACACTTCACACCACAAAATTCCGGAATCGTTGCAAAAAGATTTGACGTGGCATGCGACTAGAATTTTCGCGCGCGGTAATTCGGTTGTCCAAAAAATTGGCAATCTAAGCGGAGTGATGTATAGGTAAATGTGATTTTTCATTTTTCTTTTTTGGCGATTGGATTTAAAGAGAAGTTTTATTCAGAATTATATAATTTCTTTCGTAAAAAAATTCCACAATTGATTAGCTTTATCTTGATACCAACTAAAGCCAATATTGTTTGATTATTCGTCTTAAAATCGGAAAACAAATTTTTTAATGATGCATTTCAATGATAGCTATAACTAGAGCCTACGATTTTTTCTATACTGCGCCACCTCTCGCGAACGTTTGTCAAACATCCGTGAGTTTTACTGTCTTGAAAAAGTTTCTCAATTCAACCGTTCGGACACGGCATAAAATTGTAGGTCCCCTCGCTAGGTCTAGGGTGTCTACCGCCTGTTGCGCCACCTATTTATTTTATTCTTGCAAAATGAGAGTTAGTGTACCTACACGCATTGGTCTAATATTGGTTTTGTATGGGAGGTACTATAGAACAACTCGACCGAAATAGTCCATTTTCAATACCAACCTGACGACAAGGCAACTGTAAAAATAATTCCTCTCACAAATCGATTCAGAATTTGATCCTGATTCAGAATCTAAATTGTTTATGGGGTCTCTGGTGACTCCTTCTTGACGTTAAAAATGTAATGACAACAAGGGCGTAGCGAGGGTTCGAGCCGTGGCGGGGGTGTCTTTGATTGAAATACCGACTTATTTCAGGAAATTGCCGACTGCATAGAAATCATGAAAATAGGCCCAGCGGTTATCGAGTTATAACGTCATGGAGTTTCACCCCAAAGAATATGTTTTTTTGTATGGGAGGTGCCACGGCCCTCGCCCTTTGTCCAATTTTCACCAATTTTACAGGAACACTCCTGGGCCAATATCTAATACCACTTGAAATTTGAGCTCAATCGAGTCGGTGGTCTTCGAGATATAAGATTTTGAATATAATTTTTTAATTTTAAAAGTAATTAAAAGTTGAATTGAGTTGAGATTGTATGCATTTTCAACGGCCACCGGATTTGCAGTGCGAAGTCACTGACGCTGAGTAAGAAAAAGAAAAGGTTACTAGTGTATCTTAAAGGATCATTCACATGAGAACGAACGAATGAAATGATGAAATGCGAACAAAACACTTTTTATGGATTTAGATATAAACAGAAAATTTCTCATTTTACTATTTCAAGAGTAGGATAATTAATTATCCCATAAAAATTCAAAATGTGTTAAGAAAACAAGTTTATAAACTGTTTAAATTATGAAATTTCGTTTTCCAAACTTTTTGCCGTGAACGAAAACACCCTAGCCGAGAATTGTCAAAGTTTATTCGCAATCAACATCATTAACTATAGAAAATAAAACATTCGTTCGAATTTAACCTCAAATAGATGTCGAACGTGGTTGGGTGTGTATGAATCGGGTAGGCGCTGACTGGCATCAACTTGGCGGTGCCCAGCTGTTGTAACTTTTTCATACACATCAATTGTGCTTATTTTACCTCCGCGTGGTAACCACCGGGTACTGGCCTCGCCCTTCCGGGCTTGGCTTGCTAAACTTATAAGCGCGAGTGTTGAACACGAAGAAAATAGCAACACTATAATGCTCTGTCGGAATGACTGACTGAACGAGTCTCAGAAGTCTTACATGAGCCCCTCAGAAAGAGGACGTACGGCGGATGAATTCACTAGACTGAATCAACGGTGACGACAACAGTCAATTTGGCAGATACCTTACCTGAGCTACTTCGACATATTTGGAGCTGAGGTCAGTGAGGATTTTTCAGGACTAGTCAGGGTCCTGAAACAGAGATGGTGGCGGATGAACCCTTTATGGGCCAACGGCAGCTCTCACATCCCCGAAGTGGGTTACTGACACCGGAGGAATCCGGCCCCTTTCGTCCAAGGGGTCCAACAAAGGGCCTGGCCCTCCAGGTTGGGGGTTGTACGCCGGGGTAACTGCCCGACTGCGGAAAACAACAATAGTTCCGAAACAACAACAAGCCTCGGATACGGATGATTTTACTGTTGACGAACCTGGCAAACGAATAAAGGACAACGAATTTCGGATCTGCACTTGGAATGTTAGGTCCCTTAACAGACCACGTGCAGCCGAACAACTAGCGGAGGCCCTGAACTGCTATAAAGCAGACCTAACCGCCATCCAAGAAGTGCGATGGGATGGACCGGGCAAGAAGAGGATGAAAAACTGCGACATCTATTATGGCGATTGCTATCGGCAGCAAAAACAGCGCTTATTTGGATGTGGTTTCGTCGTTGGAGGCAGACTTAGGCAAGAAGTCTTAAGTTTCAGCTGTGTGAACGAGCGCCTCGCGACAATCCGCATCAAGGCTAAATTCGCCAACATTAGCCTAATATGCGCCCATGCCCCCACGGAAGAGAAAGACGACGACACCAAAGAGAGGTTCTACGAGCTCTTGGACAAGACATACGAGCAGTGCCCTAACTATGACATTAAAATTGTCCTAGGTGATTTTAATGCAAAGATAGGAAGAGAGGGCATCTTTGGTAGTACTGTCGGAAGGTACAGCCTACACGACACCACCTCCGATAACGGATTTAGGCTGATCGACTTCGCGGCGGGGCGAAATGGTGTCATAGCAAGTACGCGGTTCCCGCATCTCGATATTCATAAAGGCACATGGAGATCTCCCGATCAATCAACCGTCAACCAGATTGACCACATTGCGATCGACGCAAGGCACTCCTCCAGTATTATGGATGTCCGAACGTTCCGAGGGGCCAACATTGACTCGGACCACTACCTTGTTGTAGCCAAGGTACGCCTTCGGATATCCCGAACACCGCCAATACAAGTAAATACTGTGAGGAAGTTTGACGTCGGACGGCTAAAATCGCAAGAGGTCACCAGATCCTTCTCCGATCGAGTCTCTCTCAATCTCTCAAGAGGTTCTATGCAGCCAGCATCAAGCATCGAAGACCAGTGGCAACATTGCCAAAAAGCCATCAGAGACGCCGCCTCTGATGTGCTTGGTTTCACACGACCACCACAACGAAACCCCTGGTTCGACGACGAGTGCCGGCAAGCACATGCAGCGAAACAAGAGGCATACAAAGCGGCGCTGCAAAGAAGGACCAGAGCTGCTCGTGAGCTCTACGCGCAGAAAAGAAGAGATGAACACCGGCTTCTCAGGAGAAAAAAGAAAGAGCACGAGAAGCGCGCGATCGAGGAAATAGAGAGATGCTACAGCAGGAATGAGGTTCGGAAGTTTTACCAAAGGGTAAAAAGAACCTGCCAAGGCTACAGAGCCCGAACCGAAGCCTGCAAGGACGAACAAGGGAACATCATAGTAGAATCGCAGTCGATGCTGAGGATATGGAAGAATTACTTCTGCAGACTGTTTAACGGCGATGACGAACTAAATCCCGCTGTCAGGCAGAATGAACCATTCAACCTGGACGATGAAGACCAACAATTCCGCCCACCCGACCTGGACGAAGTCAAGATAGCTATATCTAAGCTTAAGTCCAACAAAGCCGCTGGAGCAGATGGCCTAACCGCCGAACTATTCAAAGCGGCAGGCGATGACTTGGTTAGGAGCATGCACCAACTCATCTGTAAAATATGGTCGGAGGAAAGTATGCCCGATGAATGGAACCTCAGCATTGTTTGCCCGATCCTCAAGAAAGGAGACCCTCTGAACTGCGCCAACTACAGAGGGATTAGTCTTCTTAACATCGCCTACAAGATCCTATCTGCCGTGTTGTGTGAACGCCTGAAGCCTTTCGTCAACAACCTGATTGGTCCCTATCAGTGTGGCTTCAGGCCAGGAAAGTCTACCATCGACCAAATATTCACACTGCGGCAGATCTTGGAAAAAACCCAGGAAGTCCAAATCGATACCCACCATCTTTTCATCGATTTTAAGGCCGCCTATGACAGCATTTATAGAGACGAGCTATACAGAGCAATGTCTAGTTTTGGCATCCCTGCCAAACTCGTCCGTCTGTGCAGGATGACAATGGAGAATGCACGCTGCTCCATCAAGGTCGGTAAAGAACTCACCGAGACCTTCGATGTCAAAAAAGGATTTAGACAAGGCGATGCGCTGTCATGTGACTTCTTCAACATCGTTCTTGAAAGAATAGTGCAAAACTCAAACGCTAACACCAGAGGCACTATCTTTCAAAAGTCCGTCCACTTACTCGCCTACGCCGACGACATCGACATAATCGGCAGAACGCAGCGTGATGTCACTGGCGCGTTCGTGGGCATTGAGACGGAAGCGGCGAAAATGGGTTTGGCGGTCAATGAGGGCAAGACAAAGTATATGCTGTCATCAAGAAAGGACACCCAACACCGACGTCTTGGACAGAACGTCACTATAGACAGATATAACTTTGAAGTGGTAAAGGACTTTGTCTACCTAGGCTCCGCTATAAACTCAGACAATGACACCAGCGCTGAGATTAAACGAAGAATAACTCTTGCCAATCGCTGTTTCTTTGGGCTAAGAAAGCAATTGAGTAGCAAAGCCCTCTCTCGAACAACTAAAGTGACCCTTTATAAGACCCTAATCATCCCTGTCCTACTTTATGGTGCAGAGGCATGGACTCTATCAAAAGTGGATGAGGCTACTCTTGGCTGCTTCGAGAGGAAAATTCTTCGAGTAATTTTCGGTCCCGTCTGCATAGACGGTGAATGGAGGAGGAGATACAACGACGAACTGTACGGGCTGTACAGCGACATCGACCTAGCCAGAAGAGTGAAGGTCCAACGACTGCGGTGGCTGGGTCATGTAGAGCGAATGGACGTGAATGCTCCGGCCCGGAAGATCTTCGAATCCACACCCGAGGGACGGCGCAGTAGAGGAAGACCGCGACTCAGGTGGCGCACGCAAGTGGAAGGGGACCTCAACCAACTTAGCGTGCGAAACTGGAGGCAGCTGGCCAAAGATCGTGCTGGCTGGAGACGCTTGTTGGTTGAGGCCCAGGTCCACCCCGGACTGTAGCGCCACCTTAAGTAAGTAAGATGTCGAACGTACACTCTAAAAAAAAATCGTGTAATTTTACTATCATTAAGCGAGGAATCTATTTAATGCGTAAATCTTAAACCTTTGTTGTGTAAATTCAAACATAGATTTTAAATATAAATGCGTATTTCTACACTTAAGATGTTCAAATTAAATGTACATTTACATAATATGTTTAAAATCCAACAGAATTTCAGAAAGAAATGTTTGTAAATCAACATAAAATGTGAAAATTCAAACCTTTTATGTTTAAATTTGTAGCAAAATTCGACACATAATGTGTAAATTCCAACAAAATTGTGTACGAAGGCGCCTAAAATTAGACTTTTTTGTGTAATTTTGCTTTAACAAGCTTAAAATCGGTATAGAGTTTCAATATTTAATGTGTACAATTAAACAAAATTATACATGGATCAGAAAGTCTATTCAAAAAAAGTAAAAGTGTTATCATCGGCCTGGCCTACGCTTTGATACCCACCACTGCAGTTAACCTGTCTAAAAGAAATAAAACAATCCAAAAATGATTAAGATATTTATTAAAAATATTTATAATATATATTATTTATATTAAAAACGCCAAATTGACTTCAGAAACCGTACACGCACAAATCGATGCGATGGAACTTGGGAGCGCAACAAGTTCAACTGCTTCAGTCAAAGGTCTGATTACGTATGAACTCGCAAATGAATAGTCACAATCGAATTGCAAATTTACACACATAAAATGTGTAACTTTTATAAGATGGTTGTAAATATAAGCATTTGTTATTGGTCTTCAAACACTGTCTGTGTAAATTTCATAAGGTGTTTATATTTAAACAAAATTTGTTTATTTATAAACATTTTAAGAGTAATGTTTAAACAATAATAGATTATTATTGAACAATAAATGTTGAAAGGTACACAAAATGTGTATCTTTGCAACAAATGTTTGTAATATCTAACATTATGTGTTTAAATTTTATTTTTACCTATTGTCGTGTATATAAACACGCAACTTGCCTATTTTTACATTAAAAATTACATACATTTTCATAGTAATTTTACACGCATTTTTTAGAGTGTACTTTTTAAAATCGAATCGAAACTCGCTAAATTTTAAGGTGTTCAGTCGACAAATTCACCGATGCCGACCCGAGTTTAAAATCGAACCTCGGAAAGGTACATAAAGATAAACAAATATGAACTGGCATTTCCGAAAGGGTGAACCTTTGAAAATGCCGACTTGTATACATTTACAAGTTTGAAAACCTATACATAGTGAAAATTCAAACTCACTTCTTATTATTTAACATTTTTTTCCGAGCTAGTTTTTGAAAATTGCTCCTTTTGCCGATTTTTTTTTAGTTGCTCAAGTTAATAAACGTAGCTTCCTTGATTTGCCGACTCTTGGGGGGGTGCGACACCCATACTATATACATTCCGTTTGATGGCACGGGCTATACATTAAGGCTGACGTGTTAAAAAAGCTTAAAGATAGCTGAAGTACGTAGACCAAATAAGCAACAGTGCAATACTCCGATGAATATTTAAAGGACGATTCCTCGACCCTAGCAGGCGAGCACAAGAAAAACTTCAACCAAATTTGTTACAGGAGGGTACTAGCTAATACGACTGGAGCTGTCTAGATAGGGTGTCTTCTAACACAAAGAATAAAGTATCGTGTCAAAATATACTGATTTGATTAATTGACTGTCATCATTGTGCATCTTAGCTTAAAAATAACCACCCGAATTTGCGATAACGACTGTATAAGTGTAGATTCTTGTTTAAAATCAATCTTTTCGGTTTCTTAATAAATAAATTTGAAGGCATACTAAAAAGGCAGGTTTTCGTTCATAGGTTATTATAACCATCGGCATCATAAAATAAAAAAATACAGCCATAAAACAGTAGGTCAACATGACTATAACACTTTCCTCCAACTAATTATCCAACCTATTTCGTTCACGGGCCTCCGACTATAATAATAGTTCAGCTGTCTATAAACTTATCTGTTGGAAAATTTTATGAATTGCAAGCTTAATTTTGGTTTGCCATACCTTATTTTATGATTGCTACGGTGTTTGCACAATGGTAAGAGTACAAACCATTAAATTTTGCTTCACAGTGAAAATCTTCAGACAGATAAGGGAGATAATATGGTGATGCGAAAAATAACAATTTCAGAGCTACCCGGTGCTCTAGTAATATAGTACACAAAGCTATTCCACAAAATGTTTACTCAGTAAACCCTTTATCTCTTAAAGAAACTCCTCTCGATATACCTTAAAGGTTTTATGGCTGTCATTAGTTGTATGCTCCACTATACCGGGAGATGTCATAACCTTGCCTTTTCTTCATCAAGGGTAAATATACTTCGCATCTCTGGCAAAAAAAAAAAGTTACCCCATCTCTGTCTGACCTATATTGACTCCCCCACATAATTTCATTAAATATTTAAATTGTATGACAAAATGTGCCACTGTCACACCGTCCCCAATGCGCAGAATTGTGTCGTTGTCGTAATCGAGTTTTGTCGCGGTGTCTCGCTCGTCAACTCTGTAATAATGGAATCGCAGTTTCCCATTCCGTGTTATGTTCCAATGAAGTAATAAAAGACACATTTCTACACTTGACTAGGTTCCTAATGTGAAATTTGTCCCCCGGATGTCGTCGTCATGAGTTGAGCAACATTTAACAAGGTTAGCAGCACAATGTGAGTTAGACCTTGTGGAAGTGTTGATGTGCTCCCACACACCAAAACGGAATGTCTGCAGTTGTCGACGGTAATTTACTCACTCTATCTAAATAACCATAAGCCAGAACTAGTCAACGGAAAGATTTCGTCTTCATGTGCAGCTGGAAAGTAGTTGCATTTGTGAAATTAATGTTTCCTCTCCTGAAGGAGTTGTGTGCTAGAGAGTACCTATAGTTCCAGGTGATTTCCCACCCAAATAGCAAGAATGTGTCCGGATACACGACTGAGTAATTCGTGTGTTAATGATGTATGTCCTTTCAGAAGTAATAAATCATTTAGCAGAGGGTATGTTTCAGAACTGCTACTAAAGATGCGATTTTTTATGAGGAAGTTTCCCCCCAGATTACCTACCATATTAATCCTTTTAAAATATCCCTCCAATAATATTCCCCATTTTACTGAACAGATCCAAATGAATATCCTTTAAAAGCAAGCAAACGCCTCGAAATAGCTACAGGGAATTCCTGTCATATTCCTTGTACAGAACTCACGCGATGAATTTTTGGTAACATTCAAACAAAGACAATGGAACGACATCTCATCGCTGCGAGCTCTACGTGGGACAATTTCATCCTCCTAGTGACACTTTGAATGGCAGTGGCATAAAGTTTCCCCATTTACGTTCATGTTTCATGGATGGTCCTTCATCCGCCTGCGGTACGGTGTGAAATTTTACATTTAGTGCACTGTCAGCTGATGACAGATTAAAAGGGGTTTGACAAAATTTTAACGTTGCCAGAATTTGTGTTTAGAAAGAACATTAAATGGCTTGGATTGTCCCTAAATCAGCGAGATACTGGAGTTAGTGGATCTCACTTCTAGAGTCGCTGCGATTTTATGATGAATGGTAATTTATTTTACGACATGATTAGCCACTTGAGTCTAACGAACACTGTATGCGATGGCCAGATGAGCTGTGCGAGCTCTCTGTAACTTTCATACCCAGTGATAAGCCTTAAGATGAAAACATAAGACTCTTATTGTGATTGTACTTTCAAGGACTATTGTATAAGTGAAAATATAACGAGATAATAAAGCATACAGACGCGTTTGTATATCTAGTTTTAGTGCCGAGAGCATTAATAACCTTGAAATTGGTTGTTTAATATATGAAAAGTCTTTAATCCTTAGTAATATTTCCTGGGAGAATTTTAATTTCCCGATGATAAGATGTTTAACGAATATAATATACATTTTTAAAATGATGCCATCAACAGTTTGCCCAGAATTGAAATTGGGCCAAACCAATAATAATCTAATGAAAATCCGCTCCGCAAGGTAGGTATATAAATCTAGTCGTAAAATTTAATTAACATTACCACCTCAATGTAATTCAATCCTAGGAACTCAACGTTAAATCATTCAACGGAAGGAATACTGCTATAAAATTTGACGAATACATCGCACAAAACATTATTTTTTCGACAATAATTTCACACAGATAGGTAGAGTAAGTGCGGCAAATGTGGTCCAGGTGGGTAATATGGCCCACCATTATATATCCTGAATCAAAAAGCGCAGGTAGATAAAAACTAATACATTTCAAACAAGTTAAGACCGGTTTTGTCTCTGTCGATTATGGTAGGCGTAGCTCGACGGATCTGTAAAATATAGACCATAGTAGCTTTTTTTCGTTTTCGATGTAATTTTTTGGGAAGTTTTGTTAATTTTTTTTCGCATTGAATTTTGCTTAAATTCGATAATCTTTTTCTAAGAGTGAATAATGTTAAATCTTTTCTTATTTTGTGTGGCATCAGAAGTTAAAAAAAGTTTATCAGTTGTATTAAAAATAAAAATGAGTGAAAAAATCACGGTGTGTTTAATATGGCCTACCCATGTAACCCAGTAGGCCATATTTGACACCTGATATTAATTGAACGTTTGACAGATAAAATGGCATCTAGCTCCAACAAGAGCACAAAACAACAATAGACCCGGGTCAAAGAAGAAATAATTCTAGCAAACCAAACTCAATTTTCTTGAAAACGATAGTGTTAAATATGGCCCACCATGGGCTAATAGTAGATAGCCAACCTGGGCCATATTTAACACAGGGTGGGCCATTTACCCGCACTTCTTTTAAAATTGAAAAATTGAGTTCCTTTACGTTTTTGTTTATATCTTTTTGTTACGTTTTTTTTTATTATTTTAGATAATAAAGACTGAAGTACAAATGTTTTGTAAAACTGTTTAAAAAAAGCAGAAATTAATTCGACTTAAATTCATGGTTTTATTCTAAAAAATTTTAAGGGTGGGCCACATTTGCCGCACTTACTCTAACGTTGCATAGACGTTTGGAGAATATCACCAATCCATTTAACGACCATGACAATTTTTTTCATTATTCAAATATTTCCATCTATAAATAAAAAAGTCCTTTTATCAAATTGTCAAAACTGTCAACGGATGCAAAAGTAGAAAGTAAACATAGTTTATCCGTCTCATTTCTGCTTATGCCTTGCTTATGCATCATATTCTTGCTAACGTCCATCCATCTGCCAGTTGAATACTGCCATAACGAACGGGACGGATTCTATGGGTTGGGAACATTATCAGATATTTGTCTTAAATGAAAGTAACTTGACTGAAATAATCTACTTAAGCAAGAGTCGTGCTTCATCACACATCTCTGCTTATGAGGGGCTCACGTATCGACATAGAACCCAACTCACGCATAAATCACGCACCAACCTAATTCACAGCTCACACAATAGTCAATAAATGGATATAGACCTCAGCTAAATAATTATTTTTAGCAGCCATGTTAAGTAGATACATATATGTCATTATTTTAGTTAACAGTGCAAATAAAAGGTGTACAATAGTCGAAAGTTTTAAATAAAAAATACATTACAAAATGAAATTAGTTTTCCGAAAGTATCTTTTTTTTATTCCGCAATTTATGCATATAATAAAAGTGTAGGATGTTTTAGGTATGTTACCTAATAACGCCAAATCGACTGGAAAGTTACCAATGAAACTTACTTTTAAATATTTCTTAAAACTGCGAGAAGGTTTAAAGCCACGTTGTTCATTGCCACGCCTACTTGTTGTGACCAAATCGTATTTTTTCCAGAATTCACATGTGTGAATAATAATTCTTAATCAATATAAAAACGTATTTAAATGAGCCACACTTTACATATTTTAGGCTATCGATCAGCTGTCTGCTTCCTTAAAACAGGTGGCCTATAAAAGCCGAACTATAAGTCAAAATCGGACACGATCAAATTAAGTGTACGAAATATCTCCGAATATGGGCCAGGCTAATGAAATGATTTGAGACAACTGGACGTGTGGTGGTGTGAATACAAATTGATTGTAGGTGTTCCCCGGGTTTTTGAAAGAAACACTCGATTTAGAGTGAGCTAAAATTGCTTTTGTCAAGTTTGAAGAAATTATGAAAAAAATACTCATGCTGAAACACACTTATTGCAACAAGCAATAAGAAAGCAATTAGCAATAATTGTTAATAAGCAATATTGATATCTAAATATGTATTTTTCGGACCCATGAAATTAGACCCCAATGAAAAAAGGCCCAAAAAAAAAATTAAAAAAGGTATTTTTATTTTGATTTTTATTTTGATACCAAAAAAAGAAAATGAAAAATGCCCCAAATGATCTTCAAACAATTTCCATTACATGGAAAATCACCCCAATAAAATGCAAAAAGGCAAAAAAAAAAAAGATCCAAAACAATGAAAATTTCATAATAATTTTTGTTGTTGTTTGCCAGTGATTATTTTGGGGCAATTTTACATAAATGGAATGGGGCCAATTTTCATTACGAAATATTGCCCCAATTTTTGGGGCCTTTTTCCATTGGGATCTAATTTCATGGAGCCGAACTTTGTATCAAAAACTGGATCGTCTGACACATTTTTCAAAACCTAATAAAACGTAGTAGGTATGTGTATGCGCAAACGACGTGTCAGGTGTCATATTTTCACCAATCACACATACTTAGTAAAATAATTGTGAAGCGATAATATTGCGTTGCGTCTTGCGTGTTTCATAGTATCCGTTGCTTATTACCTCATTGCGAGAGCCGGCTAATAGTTTTCTCCATTTTGGTCTTGCCCATTGTGACTGTGAGTGAGTATTATTTTCTTATAAAAATACTGGAAAAACAAGTGTGGGATGTTCATGATGTCAAATTGTCAATATCAATAAAACTGTGCAAATGGCTGGAACCTGGAACCTATTTGACATTATTTAGTCAATTCAGTTACTATGAATAGGCACCGCTTATTGGTCGTTTAATAGAAGTCATTCAAATAATCGGCTGTTGCTATTCGCCCGTTGTTCGAGACACGGGTACGTAACGAAATGTCAAAGTTTATATTGCGTCAAGTTGGGGTATGCTCGCTACGCTCGCGGCAAGGACTCTAAACTCCAGTATAATCATTTTCGGACATAAGGCCGTACGTTTAGGCTCAAACTTTTATATTTATAAAGAGTTTTTAATGAAAATAGGATTACGTTACGTTGACCCGTGTCTCGAACATCGGTAAACGTCAGTTCAGTACAAAATCTGTCAAAATGAGAGGGCGAATAGCCACTTCGCAAATAATTTCCCATCAAGTGTAAGTTGGTGCCACAATAACTATGTGACTTTATGCGGTTTTAGTTTTAGTATTATCAGATGTGGTTTAAAAGCAGTAACTTTATCAAACTGTTTATAATTCCCTTAAACCGGTCGGCTGAAATAAATGTTTGAGATTAAAGTTTCCTCCTGTGTCAGTCAATATATTCAAGTGCTCTAATTACTTTTAATTAAAATAAACTAGCAGATAATAAGTACTACTGCGTATGAAATGCTAAAAGCATTGTTGAAGAAATGAACACGCACAAGTCAAAGTCAAGAACGAGCCTTCATCTTCGGAAGACAGATGAATTTCCTCATTCCTTTTGAGGCATTAGGTTTTAGGTAATATTAAGCACGTACCTTGGAGCTGTCATGTCAAAAGGCTATGCAAATTTCACTCATACCAGCATTTCAAAGTTGTAATAACACCATCCTGTAATTTCTTTGAATTTGTTCTTCGCTCTACATTAAATTTATTGGTATTTTCACTGTCAACCCCTAACCTATAAGTATAGGCACGTCCATATTCTACTCGTTGTATTGTATGCTTTTCTTCCGGATGAGTATTTTTGAAAAAAATCAATGGAGTTTTTTCGCTTACCCCTTTGAACTCAAATATTAGTTTAAGAGTGAGAATGTTCATTCTCAGCTGATTCTGTAACGAAAGGGACTTCGATTTTATGTCCCTTGCCATTGATATCATTCTCAGCATTATTTAAAGTTTATGTACTTACATTAGGTAGATTAAAATTTCGAATGTCACGCGGAAAAAAATGCAACTCACAACTTTGAGCTACCTACAACTCGTCGAGTGTTTCTGAATAATTTATGGAAAATTTGTCTGCTTTTCAAGGACATTTCAAGGACATTCTTATACAATATAGGAAAATATGTACAAATTCAAATAACATAACAAGTCAGGCTCTAGTCCTTAATTGGATTTCGTTGTTCTCGCTAATTGCGGTTTATAGTATGCACCTACTTAATATATTTTTTATTTATTTATTTAAAGAGATACAATCGAAGCTGGATATAAATGCAACAGAAACACAAACAACATAAATACTTAATTTAAATTAAAAAATGTTGATCGAATTAAATCGATTAAAAGTAAACCAGAGTTTTTATTTTTACGACCTACTAGATATATGTAGCTACGAAAAAAAAAAAGGATTTTAAATTGAACTCCAATCGTGCAACATATCCGATGAATTGCAGTTATTTATATACAGTTTTCCGAATGAACACGAACGCAAAACACCTGGTCGAATTTATTATTTGCAATGTAATCGTCCACAGGCTTCTCTGGCCATTACATGCAAGTGTATAATAATATAATCAATGAGTCGTTCCATGTAAGCATATTTGCGCTGCTGGTTCTACTTCCCTCTGCAGCAGCTATAAATAAACATAGCCTGCTCGGAGGTAATCAACACGTTGTGGTAAGGAACTGTGTTCAATTGATAGATACATATAATTATGTTATGTTAGTAAATTGGATAATGGAACGCAATCTTGTCTGTCCTGTTGACCCAGAGTATAGTAACGTATACTAATTTATTATTTATGTTTGTTCTTATTGAAATTTGTGTAAAAAGATAAAGTTAGAGTACCTATAGGTAATGCATAACGCTCGTATCTATCCTTTTTTTTAGGGGATTATCCCTTTTTTCGAAGTCAAAGACACTATCCTCTGAAAATTTCCAAAATCCCTTTTTTATCCTATAAACTCCTCTTTTCACCATAGCAGATTTCTGGTGGAAATATTCAAACATCTGCAAGCCAAAAATAGTGAGCACAACGAAATCGCTATGTTGGTGAAATGAATACATTTTGTCCTTGCCGCGAACAACAGTATCGGTGGAACGAGTCTTTTCTGGGCTACATGAAATTTGGCCCCAATGAAAAATGGCCCCAAACTGAAAATGAAAAATCAGCCCCAAAAATGTACATGAAAGGCAACAACAAAAAACAAAATTGCGTAAAATTCTGCGAATTGGGGTGACAATTCATATTTTGGGGCCTTTTTTCATTTTTAAGTTTGGGGTAAAACTCATGCATTGAATTCTACAAATTTCTGAAAACGAAGCCTGAATTGCTTCGTTCAATCGCTGCAGAAGACAAATTAATATAAGAAGAGAACCAAAAGTGGAGAAATTATTGCTATCGAAAACGATTCAAATGCGGATAACGACGACGGCGATGATGGCACGTTGGTTGTTTATTACACAAATATGTAATTTAAAAATAATAATAATTTATTAAACACAATTTACATTAATTTTTGTAGATATTGATACTATTCTTGAATTTCATCAATTTCAGTGCGAAAACAAGTTAAAAACTTATCCCCTATATATCCTCTTTTTTAAATTGCGATATCCCTTGAAATCTCCAAATTTCGGGCATTTATCCACTTTTCTGTCCGCAAAAAGATACGAGCGTTAGTAATGCATAAGTATTGTCCGAAATTATTTTAGGCATTGCAGTGTGTACAGAAATAGTCCTTTGATTAAATAAAAAAAAATAAATAGGCGGCGCGACAGGCGGTAGACACCCAAGGCCTAGCTTCTCGCAACCATTCGTTTTGTGTGAGTTTCTATTTTTGGAACGAATGGAAGGGACCTACAATTTTATGCCGAGTCCGAACGGCTGAATTGAGAAGCTTTTTCAGGACAGTCATACTCTCGGATGTTTGTCAGACGTTCGCGAGAAGTGGCGCAGTAGAAAAAACCTTAAGATGTAATTTGTGTTTTTCCGGGGATCGAACCTGGGATCCCTCGCACAGTAGTCCAGCACACTAACCACTGCGCTACTGCGCCCACAGTCCTTTGATTAGAATATATTATAAATCAATCAAATTCGCTATTTTACAAAGCTTTTCAAGAAAGCCCAAATGTATGTGGCACATCTTACAGTGCCAGCTTTTCAAGGTCAACTTGTATAGGGTAGATCCTCTGTGCAAATTTTGAATTTAAGCGGCCGTTGAGTTAATAAACCGATTGTTCCAAAAACTATTAGCACCTTGGGCAATCTAGTTGAAACCAGCTGTTTTTCATTTACAAACCAATTAGCTGTCTTGATCTATTACAGCTCTCCTTTAATCGCAACTCATTTCCGCCTGTTGGTCGAATTTTGGAAGAAATTTTATATCAACTATCAGCCTGGTAAATATTTTAGCTTGGATCTTTGTCAACATTACATTATGGATTCAAACCCGCGTCAAAATGTGGTATTGGCCGTTGCTAAGTCTGACAAAGACGTATAGTAGGTACCTATTGTACCATCATAAGCTCGAATTTTGATTGCAATATTTTAACGCGCTGTATTATCGAAAAGTGAACCATCTCGTAAAAATATAAATTTATGTATCTATACTTACTTATTTGTATTTAAAATTAAAAAATAGCTAAAAAGTTGTATAAGCTAAAAATAAAGGAAATTTTGCACCAGTTTAATAATCCTTCGCTTTAAAGGGAACACAAAATGTTTTAAAATATCTCTTCATTCCATCAAAGATATTCATTGCAGAATTGACGAAATATTTTTTGGCCACCTTCTATTTCTTTAGGAAGGTTTCGCAGCTTTGTCTGACACATGACCTCCAGCAATACGATTTACTTAGGAGCGATAATTGCTACCAAATGAAGGCTATGATGAAGTTCGATGAAATGATTAAAAAGTGTGTGAGTTAGGGAATGGATTCGATTATTAACGTTGGGTTGGTCTGTTTCAAATTTCAATGCAATCTGCCTGTCAAAATATCCTCATTTTTGGAGTTCCATGAAAATCTGATCGTAGCCGTATTGCGCACACTACTGTTGTTGCAGCCAAAGTAATTTAAAAATATTGGTTTAGATAGGTACCTATTTCACAATTTTTTTTTAATTATAATTCTTTTCGACACATCTATGATTTATAAGCTTTCATTTTTTCAAAAAATAAATAGAATTGGTTAATATTAAGTACGGTAAATATGTACTACAAGATAATAAAAAAAAAAACGCTATATTCTTGAAAAACTTGCAGGTCACATTGTGCTATGGAGTGGCATGGCGAAAGCCGGAATGTATGATTTTTTAGAAAACTGTAATTGGGATTGGGCTGGGAACTTTTTGTAGGGCACCAAACGCCAGTTATTTTGTGTTGCCTGTTTGTAAACTTAATTTTCTTTTGTTGCAAGCATACATTACTGATTTACAATCACATAGCTTACACTAAAAAGAGCTGGGTCCCCACGCGAAGACAGTCATAACTTCCTATGTGTTTTCTTTAACTATGTAGGTACCTGAGCTTAGTCGCATTTCAACTCTTTGAAACTATTTTCAAGCATGAAGATAGTTAAGAATTTTCCTACAAAAGTAATAAAGCTATTTAGATAATTTAGCTAATTAAACGGCTTAATACTCTTATGTTGCACCTCATATTTATATGCGAATGCGATTGCTATGCTTTCGTAAACAAGACAACAAGACAAGATTTGTAATCTGAATGAACATATTTTTCTTCCATCAGTCCAAAAGTATTAGCCCTCACCTCTATACCAATTCAAAGTAAAATATGCGAACTACATTATTTTCCTTGATAAATTAAAAATAAATATGTGCAGGTGCACGCCTCGTACTCCGACAAGGGCATGCTCTTGAAACCTCTCCACCTACGCAAGCGAAAAGACCAATCCTCCATAGTAACCATACCATACTACTCCCTTGCTATTCCATACAGCAAGACAACACAGTACAGTATTAGTATACCATTGTGTTGTCTCTTCTGGTTCTGAGTGTCTTTTCAACGTGTTTCCTTTGATTACCCAAGAGACGACAAAAAGAAAAAGGCAAGGTCGTTGAAATGAAATATTTTCGAAGGAAAATGTTTATTTTCTCCTGGTTGCATATAATACGAGAAAAAGGGTTAACACCGCCAGCCATATAGCATCACATTGATTCGGTCCTTTTGTTGCGAAGTTAAACGCTCACAAGGACAAGCCGCGATACCAAAAGGGCAATGACAATTCACATGAACAGTTTTATCTTGATAGTGTATATATACTTATGGGGCTGGAACTCCAGCAAATATCTACCACAACGAAAGAAGTCAACCCTTACGCGTAATAGGATATCCGAGTATGGGCACGACATTTTCACTCAATTTACCAGCAAATAGGATTTAAAGTCGATGACGGAATTTTCTAATATGCTAGTAGGAGTATCGTCATAGATCGGTCTGATTTAATTTATGAAATTGATGACTGTGACTGTCATTTGCTCGAATATCGATAAAACTTTACCATCGCGTGGGTGGTGTGTGTCACTGGCACACATTGATGATATTACGCGTTAGAGGGGCGATAAGGATGCTACATGAAAAGTTACGTATACGTCATTCTTGTCGGATATCATGAAGTTAAAGACTCTCTACAGGATGGAGTTCAATGTGGAGAAATGGAATCAATTGAAGCCGAAAATACAAAGGACTCCAGGCTGTCACAATAATAATTTTCAACCGTACGCCTACCTATACCTACGCCTCTGTTGGAAGAAGTAATTCTGTCTGGAAAGCGTACAACTGGCGTCTCGCTGGGATTGATTTATTAACTGTATTTTGAAGCGAACTTTACGTTGGTGGTTACATTCCTTTGTCCTTAGAATTGTTAAGCATCCAGTCTGAATTTATTGAATTATTAATTCAGGAATAAATTTTAAAGACCATTTATTTTGCGATTTCGGAAAGTAAAATTAATTTTAAGGACAACTTTGTCCACAGAAAAGTTGTTGAAGCAACCTGGTGTTGGTAAAATTAATTCGAAAGGTGATGGAATTCACGAAGAGCCTAATTAGTCTTAGCCGTTTTCATTTTCTCTAACACGAAAATAATTTAAAAAAAATCCAAAAATGTTGCTGAAATTGCCCTAGAATACATAAATAAGACGCCAAAGACCCACCAAAGATCAAGGGAAACGCTTTTAAGTCACTAATTTATTCAGGATATCTATAAAGCTTTTATTGCAAAGCCAGATGAGAGCTTATGCTATCTATCCAACCCACAGAAAACGATAGTAATTTATAAAATAAAATGTTATCCGATAAATGTACTTTTTAACAAGTGTTAGAGGGACACCGACATTATTTTATACCGAGGGAGTTTTTTTTGAAGCTTTTCAAAGCTTGCGGATAAAGTTTCGGATAGTTAGCCGACACATAGCCCTATCCACCAGATAAAAGCTGCTTATATATTTTTATACCCGGTACCACACTGTGGTGAGGGTATATTCACTTTGTCATTCCATTTGTAACGCCCATAAGGAGGCGTTGTAGGTATGACAAACTATATATATTATTGATCAGCATCACTTTCTTAGTCGATTTAGCGATGTCCGTCTGTCTGTCCGTCTGTCTGTCTGGCTGTCTGTCCGCACGATTACGGCCGTAATTTAAGAGCTATCGACTTGAAATTTGGTACGTAAGCTTTTATCCACTAAACTGAGGCTAAGTTCGAAGATGAGCAAGATCGGATGAAAACTACTACTACCTCCCATACAAAAATATCAGATTTATATAGCTTTTTATGTTAAAAATTAAATTTAAATAGCTACAGTAAAGATAGCAAGTTTAAACTTTGCACATATTGTTTTAATAATATTTAAAAATTTTTGACAAAAAATGAGCTTGGTCGAATAAAAAGTACCCATACCTCCCATACAAATATATAAGTTTTTAATACTAAAATATTTTTTTTATTTTACAATAATATAGTACCGGGTATTTGAGCTTCGGCATAGTCGAAGATAATTGTCTTACTGGTTTCTGTTTCATCTTCAAAGTCTCTCTGATAAACTAATTTGCGGAAAAATTTATCAGCCACTAAGTTTGTTTCGATACACATGTCATTATGGTTTTGGGCGCCCAACTATAGGCTGACTATAAATACTCCTATCCACTATAATTTGTGGATAGGAGTAGGAGAAGAGGGGGGAAGTAGATAAGCTCTCCAGGCTTATCGAGCACTCTAATTATTAGTTTTTGGGCAGTTCTTAGTTCGTTGTTCATCAAAACATCTGTCATGGCATGGGTGACCCTACTGGCGACTAAAGTCGCCGACAGCATAGGCTGTTGAATTATTACAACTTAAGCCTCCAGACCAACAACGTCCAGAAAAGGACGCAACGACAAGGTGACCACCCTTCAAGGTTTAGGAGAAAAGTGAATAAAATTTTCCTTTCACAGTTGCGTTTTCGGCCATTTTGGTAAGCCGGAATAGAATTCTAAAATCTGCATGGTAGAGTGTTTCAAAATAATTTGGCCTTGGGCAAAATACTCTGTTCCTATGATCATAATATTCTTCAAATTCGTCTTTTAAAAACTCAGACAAATCCATCTTAGGAAGGACACCTGTGACTGCAGTCTACGCTCGTCAACGAAAGAATGCTTTGAAACTAAATTTTTTTCAGTCACTTCAAATAAATATTTTGTTTTATCTTCATGATAAAGAATTTAACAGCCACTTGAACCTGCTGATAGGTACTCTATCCGAGACCACATCTGTCAGATATCACTATTCGAAGCCTTTGAAACCAAAAGTTAAAGTTTAGCTGACAGATAATTTCCGGATAGTCTATCTGAGACTTTATCAGCTACTCTTGAAACTGGCCCTAAATTATCAATTTTATCTTGATAATGCTTCAACGACGTTACCACATCTTAAAAATTTTAGAAATTTGGTTCTGTAATAATGTTTCTGTGCACTGAAATTATTACATTAGGTATATTATACCCGACATAATCAACCATCTAAGACGACAAGGTATTCGGCGTATTGTGGACCGTTTTCGCACAACATTCTTTTTTTGCAAGATGCAGTGGCACGACTTGGTACACAGAGATTTCTTTACAGTCAGTTTCCGCTTTTAAATTTATATATCGCAAAGGAAACATACCTAAGAAAATACCTAATCAGTAGTTAGTATTTTTGAAAAACACCATATTGGAGAAAACAGGTCAAAGAGTAGATATTATGATTAATTTGTAAGTAAAGTGCTGCATCTCAACACAGATCATACTATGTATAGCAAACTGAGGCACTACCTACGGGATAAAACATATTTCCTAGCTAACAAATCCTTACTTATATTCCACACCGCCTAGATGTTCCTATACTGTAAAACATATGCAACAAGAAAGATCGTGAGGATGTATACCACTTTCTAGCAGTATGACCGCATTCTAACAGAATTCCGCTTGAATATCTTTGTGGTACGAACGCTGGAGATAGATGAAGCGATAAGCATATTTTATAGATGACGTGTGTGACAGCATTCCAGGTGGCATTAAGTTCGGAGATATAGATGTTAAAGTACTGCTTTACGTGGATGATCTTGTCATCCTGTCTGACAATCCATTTACTCTCCAGCTGCAAATTAATAAACTAAAGGATTATTGCGATACTTGGGATCTAAAAATAAACACAGCGAAATCAAAAGTACTTGTCTTCAGAGCGCAGAATCGTGCTGGTAGAGAACATGTTTGGTCACTGGATGGTACTCGAATTGAAGTTGTAAATGAGTTTAAGTACTTGGGATTTGTATTAACATACAATAAGAAATCACATCAAGGAAAGAATTCTAGTAGCTAAAACAGCAATCAACACCATGTGGTCTAAGTTCTTTTCGAGTAAAGACGTGGATCCTGCTTCCAAATTCAGAGTTTTCAATGCCACCATTAATAGTTGTTTTTGCTATGCGAACGAGACTTACGGTTATCAAAGGCGTGATGAGATCGAAAGCATACAGAGATATTTTTTCAAACGGATTTTTAGGCTTCCACAATCTACACCAAGCTACGCAATTCATGTAGAATCAGGGTTACCCTATATCTTTACAAAGAACTTAAAGGCAAACGCCGATTACATCAAAGTTATGCAAAGATCTAGGAACAACTTACAAAAAAAAGTCATGCTTATAGCTCTAAGATGCAGCTACTCTCCAATCAAAGACTGGTACAAATTAGCCGAAGCAAACAATGTATCTATTGAGATAAATGAGAACAACGCTTCTGAGTGGAGGGGTAATCTTTATGATTGCATCGCTGCTGTCGACAGCAATCTCTTTAAGCTTTGCTTGGATAGAGCAAAAGAGTCATCTAGCAGATCAGTATATAGGCAGCTTAATCTTACCTTGGGTTCAAACAATTACTTTAATAATAATTTAACAGTTTTGGAAATGAGTTTGATTTTCAAAATTCGAACAGAAATTCTAGAACTGAACTTCAGACCGCATAGAAGCGATTTGAACCCCAGGTGTTCACTATGCAACCTTGATCAGAACGAGAATGTGTTTCACTTTCTTGCATTATGCCCAATTACCCAGGAAATTCGCAGACTGCACTTTGACAAAAGCTTTTTAACGTTTGATGAATGTGCTCAAATCCTTAATGGATGTAGTGGATGGAGATCGCTTATCCGATTTGTCGTGCATGCAATGAATTACCGAAATTCGTTTGCGACACTGTAAATAATTTCTTTGTTTTAGCTTAACTAAAAGCCTGTCAATTTTTTAAGATTCTGGTTTTACTTTTTAATTTTTGTTTTAGCTAAACTAAAAGTCTGTAAATTTTTTAAGATTGTGTTTTCACTTTTTAATTTTTGTTTTAGCTAAACTAAAAGCCTGTCAAATCTGTGAAGACTCTGGTTTCGCTCTTTAATTTTTGTTTTAGCTAAACTAAAAGCCTATGTACTATTTAATACAAAACTTTTTGTCCCATCTCAATATATTTTATCTAATTGCAATTCTCTGCTTTCAATTATTGTTATTTTTGTTCACTTTGGATATAGTTGAAAAGCCCTTATATATAAAATTAACTCACTTGTAATGTGTGTAATACATATATATTCCGAGTATAGGGATAAAAAAATGTACTTCTAATAATTGTATTCTCTCTTTTCATAATTTTAATGTTCATAAGTTAAAGCGGCAGACGGCAGATAAGCCAAGCTGTGAATCTAACTTTATTTCAAACAATATTTGTAACCTCAATGAAAATGAAAATAAAGATTACATAATAATAATAATAATAATAAGCATATTCAACGGCGACAAAGGTTGGGACGAATTACAAAATTTCAAAGGTTCGGGAGTTAAGAAAAGAGCCCCCCTAAAAAGGGTAATCGCCAATAACTCGGGGCCCAAGCAAAATGTCCATAAATAGAAAAATTAATTATTTTTATTTCTTATAATAGAGTATACAAACTTTGACCCCCCTTTTACCCCTTTAAGGGTTGAATTTTCAAAATTGGAGAGATTAATTTTTTTTTTTATTTCTCATAGAAAGTACACAAACCGAGTTTGAAGTCAATCGTATGAAAAATACAAATTTTCCCCGTACAAACTTTGACCCCGCCTTTTACCCCTTTAAGGGTTCAATTTCGAAATATCCTTCCTTATTCCTTGTATACATCATAAAGGGTGCAAAATTCAGCTTTCTAGAGCAAAGGGTTTGGGCTGGGCGTTGATGATCAGTGATTCGTGATTCCATACTATACTGTTTTTAAAAATTAGACTAATCAACGTATTACGGACAAACGTATCACACCAAAAACATAAATGTAAAAAAAAAGAGCCAAGTTCTTTTATAAAGCAAAACAAAAAAATAAGTGTGTAAATAGAGTCAGGCCAAGAAAAGTAATGAGATCTAAATGTACGGCAAGTTCTTAGTTTAAACAGTTTAAATTGAAAAATAAAAAATCGGTAGTGGCCCAATGGAACAAAAACCGATTTTAAAAGTAGGTGTTTACCACGCCCCCTGAATGGAAAATCTGAAGTTTTCGACTTTTCCTAGTGTACGCACCACAGAATCTAGAATTCTGACAAATTTCACGATTCTAGGACGGCATGGAAGTAAGTGCCTTTACTAGAGAACTTGGCTAGGACACTGCCGTGCCATTTGATTTGCTATTGAGCCATGATTATTGACTTTTGGTTCCCCGATTGAGTGGCATGAATGTGGAAGAAATCTTGTTCCAGCCACGTGTCATACGACCACAGTCTCCAACTCCAATCCAGATACATAGTAGCACAGATGTTCGCCATAAAGAACACTACTGCCAACAAAATAAAAAAAATTATGTCACGATACGTCTAGAAATATCAAAGACCACACATTGAGTTCAAACGGCAAATATGTACCACTTTCCCCATCGTTTCTAGGTTTATTAGTCTTAATAAAAAAAAAAAAATTAAATATTATTTTCGTACAATCCTATCATGGGATACACTACACATGTATAACTATAAACTAAATAGCAGAGATTACATTTTTAATTCTCTTATGGTTTGTGTCTGAAATATTCCTCACCCCTTACCACCCCTCGTTCAATTCGGATACTAGACAAATGTCTATTTCTTTGTTGTGCTACTGTTTTGTTGGCAAGCCAAGTTAATGACAAAAACGTTGGCAGTCGTTCAGATTCAAAACAAAAATTTAAAATATATTCCACTCTTGTGCATATTTATAAAATTATATTTTGTTTTGGCTTTTGCTTTTTCTTTTAGTGTTTACTTTTCTGCTTTATTATGCGCAAAAGTGTTTTCATAATTATTACGATTGCACTTATTCATTTCGGGGGCATGGGGCAGAGTTTTAATGGCAAACAAATTGAGCGCTGTCGTATTTTATGGCATTTAAAGAGGACTCACATTTCGGTGGCGCAAATTTTGAAATTCTATAATTTGAACAACATTGTTAGTACACAAAATTTGTCTATGATCTAGATCTTGTATAAAACCATTCTTCTGACTAAATGAATAGGATACGTTTTGCGGTAACAAATGTTGCACGGTACACCTACTAACACTTGCCATTACTTTAATTGGAACTAAAATCCTTCCCGCTTCCCTTATCCGAAGTGGAGGCAAATCCAATTTTAGTTCTTACACTTTAATTAAATTAATTTCACAGAAGTTGCACACGAAATGGTTTCTAAGTTTTGCCATTGCGAGCAAACACGTCCAATATTTAGTTAGTATTTTAACAAGTTTTGCATGGACATGGACATATCCCTATATGCTAATTTGGATGGCTTCTTATAGTTTCCAACTGGGTATGGGTACTGAAAATTTAATCTTCTCATGGGTGAGCAATTACCGGTGAGCTTATAGAAATGTGGATGAGAAACTCATACGCATAACATAATATTATGTGAGCATGGTTCCATTGATTTTCTTTCGAAAAACCAAGAGACGTACAAGTAATACGAGATATTGTAATCAGTTCTTAGATTTCTCTGCCAAGGATTTTTCAATGCACATTTCTGGAATTGGATTAAATTTCATTGTATTTTTAAAACTGGAGTTTCAACTCGGCTGGCAATGTGTTTAAGATAAATTGGAATGCATTCATTCGTATCGTTGTCACTCCTTTCGATTATGAGAGTGGTGACTTCAGATTCAGGGTTATTTTTATTTGAATGGAATTGCTTTACTGTTTGAATGGATGTGACAATGAATCAAATGTATCCTTTATATCAATTCAACTATTATATAGGACGTGGATACTTATTGACTATTTTAAATGAAGGCGGAGAGATCCTGCAGAAATAAAAAAATAATCTGTGGCCCCGTATATTTGCATATCGTTTCCTGATTCGCATAAACTTTCTCTGGAAGTTCCACGTCGCCACGGCAATCATCTGACACGATACATTGCATCGCCTGAGATTCTTAGATGAATTCGCCGGTCGGTGAACGAAATCTGTTTCCGGGGAACTCGAAGCGAACATAATTATGTTTCCCGGGAACTTTAATTATCAATTTTTAAAGCAGATTGAATGATTAGGCTAAATTCAAAATGATATCGGATGTTTGAATACCAAACCGAGTATATGCTGTCAACAAGAAGGGACACACAAAATCGTCGAACTGGGCAGAACGTCATAACCTTGGTTTCGCAAAAATGATATCGCCGCAGAAATCAAGCAAGAAATTACGCTTGCCAATCGCTGTTACATTGACCTAAAAAGGCTAATGAGTATAGTAAGGCCTTGTCAAGAAACAATAAGGAAACTCGTTATAAGATTCCCATTATCGCAGTCCTGCTATAGGCGTAGAAGCATGGACCTTAACATTAGCGAAGGCGGATGAAGATATCCTTGGTCGTTTTGAAAGCCAAATTCTTGGGTCTACCACAATATCTCGAAAAAAAAAATTTCGAATTTAAAAAATCTAAAAAAAAAAAAATCTAAAAAGCATAATTTCGATACGTATGGGGGGTATGCTGCTCGCCTGCAAACCCCGTGCAACCCCCCTGCTTGGCCAAACATCTCGAAAAGTTTTTTTTTAATCTCGAAAGCAAAAATCTCGAAATTACAAAAATCTCGAAAGACTAGGTATATCTCGAAAAAATCTCGAATTTACTTTTTATTTTCGAGATTTTTTCGAGATATAGGGTCAATTGGGGTAAATGGAAACGCTTTCCGCATTTTTTTAAACCAATATTTTGAAAAATTAAAAAATAAAATTCGGGTACATCTTTTTAACTTTTGAAAATTCACATTGTTATTAAAGAAACCACAAGGAATTGCACTGCAGAGCAGTAACTCGCGGTTAAAACCCATGAAGCCTAAAAGACCAGTGTTTACATTTACCCCGAGGTTGTTTACATTTCCCCCAATTATTTTGAAAATGCAGGGGTAAATGTGAACAGTGCGTTCGATTCCTGTAGATACTAGGGACTTCCGTATGGGGTGAATGTAAACAAGAGAGAATTCGCTATTGATTTTTTACCTTTAAAGTCGGTTTTCACAATGTTTACATTTACCCCATAATGGATTATTACCTGTTAAACTATGGGCTGAAAAAAGCATAATAAGAGTGTTAAAAATAAAAAGTGGATGTTTTAATTAAAAAAATAGGAACATATTTTACTAAGAACTTTAAAAAAACATAGATACAAACATGACAAAATACCTAAACGCAGGTCGGTAGGTAGATAGGTATAGGTAGATTAAAACTGAATTTACTTTTCGTTAATGTCTATAGTCTTATATAGTCATACACCAACAACGCTGCTTGGTTGGGATCACCGTATCTTTCACGAAGATTTTTAACAAAATGGATGAATCCATTTGATAGCCAATGGAAAAATTGAGGCTGAAGATACATACAGGGTTCCAGGAAACCCATCTTCAGAGGTCCATCTACCCTGTACCGCAGCGCCTTTAAAAATTATAAGCGGCGGAAGAACGGAACCATCTGCAGAGATGCATGCGAGCACTGTAGTGGACTCACGCCCAGACCCTCCTGAAACTCTGCTTAGCGCATTGCTGACTTGTATAAATACTCCAATAGCTTTTTAGCTCTTTCTTATCGCATGGTAGTCCCATTTCGGAGAGAGTGATAACGCATTGAACTATTTCATTTTCGGTTTATTTGGAAATGGCAGATGTTCGCCCCGAGCCAATAATTTTGAACGGTGTTTTACGTCCCTTACCCCCAGTTTCACAGTAGGAGTTTAAACTACACTTTTAGTTTAAACTTTAGTTCAACAATTCAATCCGTTTCACAGGTTCGTTTAAACTTTGAACAGAGTTCATTCTGTAGTTTAAGTTAAACTACAGTAATCTGCCGTTTAAACCTCAGATCAACCGATTGTCAAAAACACAAATATTTGACGTTGTTTTGCGTATTCTTTGAAAGAAAAGACAAGGAACGATTTTGGAAAAGTCGTATAAAAGCTAAGTACTGTACAATACTGCCCAATTCTATTCATAAATCTAATCTGAATTTTAGAATAGATTGTGAAACCGGACGAGTTGAACTTCAAATTTAAACTCAGGTGGAACTATAGTTTAAACTTCCAGTGTGAAACTGGGGGTTAATCCGGTTAAATATGACTGCTATTGGAATGCCGTAGTGTGCTTCACACTGCCGATATGTAATTTTCTTACTAATTATGTCATTAACAGCGCGTTGTATATCTTGAATGTCGTATTCAACAAAGGGCTTCTTCTTAACATAGGTTCGTGGCATTCTGAACACTGGACATTATTCGAGACGGGAAGGATTTCAGAAAAAAAGTGTTTACATTTACCCCAAAAAACATGTTTACATTTCCCTCATATGCAAAAATGATTGGGGTAAATGTAAACATGAAAATAACAATAAAATAACTACACATTTAAGGAAAGTCATCAACGAATCTAGTTCCTTACACTTTTAAATTGATGAATAAAATAATAATATTACTCACGTTTTTTTTATAAACACCTTCACACACAAATTTAGAAATACTCTCAAAACTGATTTTCACTTTTAGGACATACGTTTTTTTTAGGACTAAAATTTTCAGTGATATTTGAAAGTCACCGGGTGGTAAGTGCGGCGACGTCATGGCGGTAATTCAAATTTAATTTTTTTGTGATCTTTGCTAACTACAATTAATTTTGAAAGGGTAAAATAACCGCCGTTTACAATTACCCCATGTTCACATATACCCCAACTGACCCTACCTAGTCTTTCGAGATTTTTGTAATTTCTAGATTGTGACCAATTCGAGGTTTTTGCATTCGAGATTTATAAAATTCTATGTCTCGACATCTTAGATAGGGGCTATTAGCCAGATTATTTATTTTTATTATAGAATATCTATCTGAGACAAGCCACCCTCCTTACAAGCAGACTGTCAGAGGCTACCAGCTTTAGTCACCCTTTCGCCTTCCCTAACCTCCACCTGGATGAGCTGACTATACATCAGTCAACTTCAACTCGACACTCAAAAAATCCCATCATTTCATAGGCAATAGGCGGGGAACTAGACTGTTTCGGCCAGACAAACTACGACCTAGCAGTAGGATGGAGTGCTTCAACGAGGTAAGATACATAAGGATATATTTTTCAAAATAAATTCGCCGGCAGAAATAGATAACCCATTTGTAATGTCCGGCCCATAGTTTGTTCTTAGGGTTTTATTTCCGCCGTACATAACTAGAAACATTTTTTAAAAAAATTTTTAAACATTTTTTAAAAAAAGTTTTAAAAAATGTTTCTCAAATAAAAAAAAATTTTAAAAAATTTTTCTCTCCGGAGAGGCGCTAATCTATACTACTCAGAGGTATAATAAAGTTATTGCGCTAATAAGGTCAACCTTATATTGATAACATTTATAAATAAAACTAAACTAAAGCTATTGCCTTGAGGCATGAACATCGATAACAGAAATTCGTCAGTTAATGAGATTAAGACGGTTAATTCTTTAATAATTAGTATTTAACCCTCTCGGGGATAGAATTCAATTAATTTATCCATCAAATTGATTAATCAGCATCAATTATAATAAACGACAGAGGATATTCGAAGAAAATTAATTCGATGGAGTTTTAGCGCCTAGGGGATTATATTAATTCAATATTGTTGCAATGGCTCTTTTGTTTGAAAATTATACTATATAGAATCGTAAGATAGCCTTTACTCACAGGATGGGGCATGTGGACAATTTGGGGCAAGTGTAATTTTGTTAATGAAAAAGAAAGTAAGCGCCATCACTCAAGAGAAGATCAAAGACAGTAATTACTGCTGGTAATGCTGGCTAATGATGGTTATGAAAAATAGTCACATTTTATGGAACGGAATGGAATGGTTTTAAGGTTACCTTATTGCGTAGGTATGTGGAAATAAAAATCTATGGGGGTGCGTAAAACAAGGAATCGGTCACTTTATCAATTTGAAATTAAAACTTGAAGGAAGGTAGGTAATAGGTTTTTTCTCTGCAACCAAAACATATAGAAAATCCTTTTTAAACCGACCTGAAACGAAAGGCTGAAAAAAAAACATTTCTCACGGTCTTTACCAAAAAATGCCTATGGTGATTTTTATTTGGGTAAAGTTATGCAAAGTTAAATATAAGATAACCCGCTAATCCTTTTAAAGTTAGAGGACAGTTTTAAGAATTACAGCAGAATGGTCGGAGAATTAATTAATTATCTGATGATTCTCCGCTCATTCTGGTAAAGAGCGAGGATTAGAAAGAAGGCCTAACAGCAGAAAGTGGATCCACAAATTCACTCTTTAAATCTATAAAAGTTACAGAAGGACTGAAATGGATGCCATTAATGTTGCGATAACAAGACTGATGAAAGAAAAAGGACCAAACAACATGAGATCGATGAAATGCTGAGATAATCACACTACGTGGCGTTTATATTCAACGGCAATAATTGTCGTTTCAGGAGTCATGTCACTTCACAGGCGTTTTATTATCGGTACTCTGTGAGTTAAATGCCAGGAGTGTCATTTTATTTAAATTCCACAAGAACAGCTGATATTGATAGGAACATATGTATTGAATTTGTCTCTGTAATATTTCGTTATTGATTTTTTTTTATGTTTTAATCAGTTTCGTTAGATTTATCCTTTGATTATAATTAAAATTAAAATATTTAAAAAAAAATTATTTCAGGTATAAAATGTACATTAGAATGAACAAGGATACTTTTTTTTATCTGTTTAATGAAGTTCAAAGCAAACTTCCTCAAAGGATGAGTTCGTTGTCTATCTCTCCAATTACCAAAAAGCTGGAATACTAGGAATCATTGGATGTGTCGACGACATAGATACACAACATACAAATTCTGAACAACAGATACTACATATACAGATAAATGCTCGTAAGTGGAAAACGTTAAATTTGTGTAAAATAGTTCTTAAATTATTTCTTTTTAAATTGCGGCTTAGATGTATACTTTTTGCCATTATTTTTCATATCGAAAGGGGGATCCTAAGCCGTTAAGTAATGCAGTAACTTATTTTCATCCAGTTTTAAAGTCATCCAATTGTAAAGCAGCTCTTTTAAATTTCTTTCCCTACTCTGGGTCCTTTTCCATCAACTCTATCAGTTGTGTTTTGGATTCGTTATTTTTACCCTTGAGGAAAAATAGGTGAAATCTAAATCAAATGAGTTGAAAATGTAAACAAAACTCTGACATTTTGATTTGCTTCGCTTTTACAAACTTCTAAATGTTATTTAACTTTTCGTTTTGTGAAACTAAAACTGATAAAACGATTACGTTTGTTTCATGACTGTTGTCGATATGTTCCACTTCCACATGAACTAAAACGACATCTGGCGTTTTGACGTAAAACGACTCATAAAACGCCATCTGCAATGTCGAGTTCATATTGTCGTTTTGCAAACAGTCGTTAAATGCCACATACAATAAGGTTTATTCACCCTTTCACAAGAAATGCATCCTGAATTTTTATAAAAATACATAGTAGGAAGACCAACCTAAGGTTTCCCTATCAAGACAAAACCAGGATTACAATAGTGGGCCTTTAAAGTTTAAAGTAGAAGCAAGCCAAAATATCGCAGAAGACAACGAATCAGTTGAACCAACGCACCTAAACGCAGTTGAAGGCTGAAGCAGTAATGCCTAGACTTAAATCATTCCAATCGAACAAATGTTTACTCTATTCTAGAAAAGACTGAACAGTTCAAGATGGAAAGGCAGAAAGGATCGTTTAAATATCGCTGTTAATATAAGCGAATTTTTGAGTTTCACTTTCGGTTTCCACTCTCATCTTAATGTTCAATGTTTCATGGTTTCGAAGATTTAACCATCATTTCACAATTCACCGACTACGTAGAAGAGGATGACCTCATCTGAATTGAGAGAATGCTTCCTAGGACAGATAATATAATCGCAGATGTTTGTCAGACATTGATGGGGTTTTTAGAACATTATTATGGAAATTTGATTAGTTTGTGTAATGTCACTATCGGAACTTGAGTCATCAATGAAGCTTTTGAGAATATAACTTCAATATTTTTTATTTTGGAAATTTGGTTAGTTTGTGTAATGTCACTATCGGAACTTGAGTCATCAATGAAGCTTTTGAAAATATAACTTCAATACGTTGAATTGTTAGACGTTCCATATAATAAACAAGTGCCAACTAATCTCCACTATTGTTTATTAGCTCGGTCTTTGGGTAATTGCTTTCAGATTTGCACTCCAAGTTGAGTGCCACCTAAAGCGAGGTCTTTCGCTATACTGCGTTGTCCCTCTGGATCAAAATGAAACCACTCGCCATGTACCTTTGTATACAGTAGATCGTTGTAGTTCATTTAATGGTAGCCTGTCAGTCTTGCCATCATCATCATCATCATCATTTTCAAATGGTCCGCATGTCCATTAAGTGGGTCGCGGGTGTAGGTTGCTCAAGTGGACCCTCCAAAGCTCTCGATTCTCCGCCATCGACTCCAAATCATCAAGGACAATCCCCATACGGGTAGAGGAGAGATTATGGACTTGATCTAACCATCTCATCCTAGGTCTGCCTAGAGGACGCCTGTCTGATGGTACGGATTCCATAGCACGTCGTGGAATCCTGGTCGGGGACATGCGTTTAACATGACCAAACCACCGAAGCATGGACCGCTCCGTCCGGAGAAGTAGCTGCTCGACATTGAGTTCCTCACGTATTCTGGTATTTCTAATGCGATCTCTACGAGTCACACCAGCAATACAACGGAGAAATCTCATTTCGGCAACTTGTATTCGCGATCTTATTCTTTCGGTCATTACCCAAACCTCATGACCATAGGTAAGAGTTGGAACAAACACCGAATTAAAGACTGACAACTTAGCTTTGACACCAAGTTCAGTCCTCCTAATAACAGAATGACCAAGCTGTCTCAAAATTGACCCAGCCTGACCAATCCTACAGGAAAACTCAGCATTGCTCCTTCCATCACTCGTGAATAAGACCCCGAGATACTTAAACTTCTCCACCTGTTTCAATGGGACTCCACTAACATGCAGAATGCATTGAACAAGCGTTCTGGAGACGACCATCACTTCAGATTTGTTCACGTTAACCTTCATCTCAGCTTCAACACAAACGGCTACAAACCGATCGAGTGCGCGCTGAAGTTCAGTCTGAGAGGACCCCAAGGATTACCAAGTCGTCAGCGAAGAGCAAATGACTTATCCTCAGATCTCCCAATTCGAAACATTCTTCGCCAAGACTGCGCTGTAACATCCAGTCCATATAAGTAATAAAAAGGAGAGGAGACAAGACGCACCCCTGGCGAAGTCCAACGTCCACGGTGAAAGGTATTGATTTAACGCCGTTTATCCGGACACAGCTTTTACAGTTTGTGTAAAGAGATTGAATGGCTCTCAAGAGAGAACCGTCAATTCCATACTCCTGCAATACACTCCAGAGTTTACCTCGAGGGACTCGGTCTTGCCATTCTAAACTTATCGCGTTACCTCTGTAACAATAATTTATAAAAATTATTTCGTTTCTGCGTATCTTCACGATGATCCAAATTCATCCAAAAATGTTATTTCATTCGTTTTCTTTTTTATGGTTCATTTAGATATGTAAAATGTCATCACATCACCTTAGATATGACAAGAAGTGTGTCGTTGAAAGATTCCTTAGATGCAACAAAACTTAATTATATTAGTTTTTCAACATGTGCTTAATGTTGCGGTATGCTTTCAAAAGTCCTCGATTATTTTTTTAATATGCTTATCGCATTAAAAACGTGTGTCTGAAAATAATTCCCTAGAGATGTTGCCAAATATTTATTAGAAGCGTGTGCGATGATAATTCGACGGAGTAAAAGATATATTATAAAATTCCTCCCACACAATTAACCGAAAATGTGATGTGTTAAGTGTACTATAAATTAGTAACATTTTTGTGACGATGTAGTATTTGTTGCTTAAATTTGTTACAAGATATTTTTTTTAATGTTGGGAAGGGTCTCTGTTTTTTTTTTTTTTTTTTCATAAAACATAAATACATTATAAAAGATTATTATGTATAATCCTGTTTCGAATACCATACAAAATTTGTTTATCTCTGCAGGCACCAAAATAGGGCGTATTACATTATAAAATGAAAAAATAAACACATCTTGCAAAAGACGAAAATACATTTTTATCTGTTTCTACGTTGTATTTGTGAATTTTCCTATTTTACGTAGCCACAAAAGTAGAATAAAAAAGAAAACAACAGCATCAACCAACAACACTCATGCCAATAAAATCTTTATATTTTTTGAGTCTACTTCTTTATAGAATCGAATAAATTTGATTGAGCTGTATGTCAACAAAATTTACCGCGGCATATCAAAATTAACCTCACTTCCTTTCTTCTGTAAAATAAAATTTACACTTTTCGCTTTTTATTTATGACATCCTGTTCTCCTGTAGCCGGTGATGATTTTATTTCCCTAATGAAACTGAAATTTTGAAAATTTTGTTGTTCCGATTCTTAGATGATATACCTACACGCATATCAGAGCGAATTGAATTAAAAACAAATAAATTAGTTCGCCTTGGACAGATCACAATAAACAATGTCTATATTGTGCGAGCATCCACAGGTGTTGAACCTGTGGATATATGGTCCTTGAATGCGTATTCTGAATCATAATTTTATGATCAGGGGGATTTATTGAGGTTGTGTCTTAGATGGACTAGTTTTCTTCTTGATGAAAATTATAGATATTTCGGCAGTTGTTTTTGTTTGCAACGGTTTTGCTAAGGTCTTTGCAAAAACTGATTTTTTTTTGAATGAAATTGTGAACTACGTGCACAAATGCAAATTATATCAACTGTCGTTTTATCTACACCACTGCCTTTGACTTTATAGTTACATTACAAAGATTTTGGGTCTAATTTATCAGTTTTAATCCTCACCATAAATATTTTGTAGGTTACCGTTACAGTTACAGCCAATTTGGTATACAAAACTTCGCTATTGTGAGTTCGTAGAATTTATTTTAATATTAAAATTGTTATTGTAATTATTATTGGGCCGTGCTTTGTCAATACGGTTAACTGCACGGACATCATTGGGCCTTACTAATTAATACCTAATAATCCATTTTAACCTTGAATTTTGACAGGTCACAATTATTTATAATTTTATATAAAAATTGCGTAGGTATAGATAATGAATTCATAAAATAAAATGGCCTGGTAGCCACCTGTAATTCATCTGTACAATTTTGACAGCTGAATTAAGAATTAAGAGTTTAGAAAACAACACTGATTTTGAGAAATTTTCGAACTATGGTAAACATTAAAAAAAATAGAATTTAGTTTTTTTGATGGTGCCTATGTCCACCGTGAAAGTCCATTCTAAATATTGGTGGAGGATTTTTTGAAATAGGATGAAAAGTTTCGAAGATTACCTCCTACATCCAAACTTATAAAATTTACCTCTTTATAATACATATTAGTGTTGCACTAAAGTGTGAAATCTGTTCCGTAAAAACAAACAAAAACGACAACGTTAATTTTCTGGTGTGAGTGCAAACTCGGCGATGAGTAGGGTTACCTTACAATTGTAAGATTGTTTCCGTATAACCATAAAAAAAGAAAATGGAAGATTTCAAATATAGAAGATGAACATTATTATGGTTTGAAAATCGAAATATTTGAAGGTCTTTTCAAATGACTGAGCAAAGTCCACCGACCTGCAAATATATCCGACCAGGGATCCCAGTCCCAGGTTTTAAGAAAAAAAAAATACCCTTTTCTTAACACCAACATGATTTTGTTTCCCCTTTAAAAAACAAAAAAAAAATCCTTTTCCGTCACCGAAGAAAAATTCTTAGCGTAACCAGCTTTTGAGCTCGGACAATGCTTCCAATTGCTTGAGATATTTGTATTTTTTTTTGTTGGTTCTTCCTTCATTTTCCAAAATAAAATGAGAATTATTTTCACTTATCTACCTTTTAAGTTGTGCCGCCGTTGGCTAGAAATTCGGGTAATATTTTGAATTTATGCATAGTGCAAGGACACACTATGACGTGCTGGGCCACACATGGCTTCCCATGAAAGTAGTGTCGATCGAGACGGGTCGGATTTTGGGTTAATTGAGAAAAGAAGCATAATATTCCCTTCTCTCTTTTCTACTCACTTAAAATCGACCTGTCTCGCCCGAAACGACTTTCATAGGAAGGGATGTGTGGCCCAGTACACGGGCATGACTTTCATTGAAAACAAGGCCTCATTGCAACTTGCGGAAAAGTTGTGTTTTTCATAAAATGGAAGTACATACATAATATTTTTGGTGGGAGGTTTTAACCACTTTAGCTACCGCCTATTGTATTCGGAATGTTAAAATCGGTAAAGCATAGTTTGTAAAGTAATAGCAAAAGATATGAAAATGGGTCTGTGTGAAAGGGATAGTTGGATGACAGCAGCAGCTTTTGAGAAGTTTTAATATACGGTTATCGAAGATCAATTCGAACAGATAATAAAATTCGACTAATATAACGTTATTAATTTGCTTCAAAACTATTTAATAATGTTTTCGAAACAAAAAATAAACATTTACAGGCCTGTGAATTAATAGTACCGTACAAATTATGGTCGTACTGACTACGATGATAATGACAATAGTGTTAAATTTATCCACCCAACTATTTTTTAGACTATGCAGTCAGATACAAATAGACGGAAGTCTGTTTGTGTAATCAATCTTGTTCGCATTTGACAAAACCTTTGTAGTGATCGTTAAAATTAAATTACTCATAACAATTAGGGTTTTAGACCGTTACTCTATTACCCATCTTGAGCTTTTATCAATTGCCTGCTAGTGGAGTTGGAGTTAGCTACCGAGATAGTCTTCAAACTATTTTAAATTTTATGGATAGGTCCCTCAACGCCAACTTGGTTGCATATCCATTTTAATTATGAAGAATTTCAATATTTTAAACTGTATCCCGACTTCTTTTCTCTGGAAAGCTTCGATTCTGATGTTTTACAATGCAGAGGAAATATACCCTCGCGGTTCCCCAACACGATAAAAAAAACATAAAAACACAAAAACTAAAATAGTAAAACTAAAAAATTGCAATTAAAATAATAAATTAACCAAATCTGCTATTTAAATTGTAAATAGATGATTTTACAATTCGGATAGTAAAGCAAGCTACAAATTAATTTTTTCATGGATTCCAAACTTTAGTTTTTATGTTGTAAAGTTATATGAATTAAAGATGTTTAGTACGTTATTATATATGTAGCACAATCGGTTTATAAAACCCGTTTTAAGCGCATCTCTAATCCAGCGAATGCATGTTTCTGACTTTCTGAGTAAATGCTATGACTTATGAGCAATATAGCTATATTGTATATTTGCCAGTTAAAAAATGCTTTTTATGAAGTTAAATAAATAAATACATAAATAAATAATTGCGAGATATTTTGCATAACAAATAGTTTTCCCTATATTAAAGCAGTCAGTATAGTCGGATTAGTGTTCCCAGGTTGAGGAGAAAATCGCCATTTTTGCCGATTTTATAAGATGAAAGGGTAAAAAAATGGGAAAAATCTTAAAATCCTATCAAAAACAGTTTGTAAGAAAATCTTTTAGAATGTATAAATGTTAAAAACCTACAAAAAACAACATTGCTCAAGAAATGTGCCCATGCAACATCTCACTTAATTTTTTTTTTTTGGTTTATGAATGCATTCATTCTTTTGACATTTAATAAAACTGTTACCATGGCCATACACTCCTTACCATGAACATCGTGTCCAGAGAGACAGGTAGATTTTGAGTGAGTAGAAAGGAGAAAGGCAGATGGTACAGAAAATGGACTAAAAATCCAATTTCAGAAATAAAATATAGCGCTTTCGAATCTTTCGATACAAATCTTCATTTTGTATTTGCGTTGGTAGAGAATAAAAAGCGGTCGTCCGCTTCGACTTTAACAAAAAAATTTTTGTATTTTCGATTTCATTATTCCTGGGGCCCTACTCTGTATTTCGACTCGAAAGTTAAAATCATTCGAAAATGTTTTTCGAATCGAATTTGAATTGGCACTATAGGTCTGTTTTTTTCCACATCTATCTCAGTGAAGTAAAGTAAAGTAGGATTTTTAACACGCAATTACAACAACTACGAACTGTTTGACACATTCGAGACTCTATATAGTTGTTGTAATTGCGTGTTAAAAATCCTACTTTACTTTACTTCACTGAGATAGATGTGGAAAAAAACAGACCTTATGTACCACTTTCGAAACGAATAAAAATGCTACCAAATCCATATTTGCAACTTTCGGATTTTTTTTTCTAGACTCGCGATACTTATTATGAGAAATGTCAAAAAACATCTGTAAAGTAAGTTAAATTAAATATTATTGACCGTTGATTTAAACAATTTCCTCTAAAACGTAAATTTACAATGGACTCAGTAGCACTGTGGTTAGATGAGGAGTTCAATAACGAAGAACGAGTCGAAAGGAGAATCCTAAGGGATAAATCCAATATAATGGAGCTTAGCGATAAGAGGTAAAGTAACTTCAAAAGTAAAGAATGTAATAATTCATAATAAAGAAATAAATTATTTATTATCAATAGCTTTGTTCAAAACTATCGACTTTGAAAGAGGTTTTTATGTATGTTTTGAATAGCATACGCAAGTCTTGCCACCCTAATACGATCCACTTCAATACCGATTATCATCAAATTAGCAGAAACGCTAAATTTCCTTGGTAAAGGCGGATGCCAGCACCAAATTGGCCAAGGCCGACACATTGGTGTAGCACAGCAGTCAATGTCAAGTTGCATTGACGAAATTTGTAGTGCCCAAAACATTTTTTTCCAAGCAACATCATCTAGCATTGGTTGGACCACTGCGTTTAGATCCGTGGCTACCCGCTTCCAAAGATTTTCCAAAGTTTTCCTTGAAACAGCGGTTTTCAAACCCTTGGCCAAATCTGGATGCGCGTACATGAAACTGATTAAAATTTCAAATTGGCTTTGTTTAGCGATTACGTTCTTGTTATCTTGTAAGGCTCCCTGAAAATGATAAATTAAACATAAAACTTTATTCCTTTTTTGTTATCACTAATAAATTGAAGAAATTATGTATTATATATTTTTCAGCTGCCTGTT
Organism: Cheilosia scutellata; assembly: GCA_955612985.1. Classification (NCBI taxonomy): domain Eukaryota; kingdom Metazoa; phylum Arthropoda; class Insecta; order Diptera; family Syrphidae; genus Cheilosia; species Cheilosia scutellata. The sequence continues at coordinate 5,916,532 of OY015311.1, read as the reverse complement.
GCGGACGTCTGAAAAATATTCGAAGGTACACAATTATTATTATTTTGTCGAAAAGTTGTCACTTTTGTAATATGGCATTTTCTTTTAGTAAAATTTTGTTAAAAGGCTTGCAATGTAAATGAAATCATTGCAATCACAAAACCACAGAAACTTTGAAAACTGACATCTGTCGACTTTTTAGGTATTAGAATTAGAAAATTAGATAATGGAATTGGATGAACAATAAATCTGTTTCTTGTGAAAAGATAGCACAAATAAATACACACCTAATGAAAAGTCTTCACATTTTGTTTATTTACATGAATTGATTTTGAAATGAAAGCTGTCTAATTTTTCAGTCCGAGCACAAACTAGTCATTCATTTTGGACATCCAAATTAATATTTTAATTTTTATTTTGAATTTCGATGGCAATTCGCCTCATCTCAGAAATATTCTATCAAAGGAAGGATCAACTCCATCAAAAAAAAAAATTGCAGCAGATGTTTATTGCCCAATGGAAAAAGTAGAATTTGAATTCAATCAGACAATCTTTAAGATGCTAGAATCGGTAACTCTACTTTGTTCTAAAAGCCATAATTTTCAATTAAACTTTGACTACTATCTGTAACATCTAAGTATTCTGAAGACTGAACGTTTTTTAAATTAAAATCACATCAGCATTTTTATCTTTCCATTCATCGGCTAAAATGCAATGAAACGATTTCTTATGATTCAAAAAAACAACACTTCCTTATAGTGTTCTCTATAAATAACTACAAACATCTCATTCTCGATTTTAATCATCACCCACAAATATCATCGGAACCACTCAGACCCAAAAACAACGTCAATGCCGCAATAGAAATCCTATTTGTTACCCAAGACACAAACGAGTCAAGCACATCACCTGCGCTTTCACTTAAGCAATTGTGCAAAAATGTCTTCTTCTTCTTCTTCATATATATTTCAATTTTAATTACCTACCATTCAGCAAAACAAAAAAAACCGTAGAAAAAACGAACATTGTTCCTACAACAAATCCGCACAAAACTAAGAGTCAACAACAGCGTCCACGAAGAAAAATCCTCAGCCTTGGGTTATCCGTTCTATGTCAACTAAAAATAGAATTGTCGCCTCGTTTCAAAAATTAATTTTCGAATTTTTCCTTATCCCCCAAGAAAGTTTTGTAAAAAAAAAAGAAATGTTTCTGTATATTTTATACACAATCATATTAAGTCTCTCGGGTTTGTAAATTAAATCTCATAAATTTAAATACAAAATTTAAATAAAATAAATAATTTATATATGAAAGACGGAGACAATTTTTTTTATATAAAAAATTAAATTTTTCTCGCAGCCTATCACAGTAGATACATGAGGTGATCATCACACGCGGTGTCGTCTGTTGTGTTTTGTATTTCTTTTTTTTTTTTTAATTTTCTCTAAATAAAGGAAATGTGAACATTTACCTTGAACAGCTATTAATTATTATTTTCTGCGGCCACCGGCTTAGCGGATACACTAATGTGTGTGTATGTTGTTCTTTTTTCTGTGTTCTATTCTCGATCTGTCTGCTGAATTGTTATCCAAAGTGCGTGTATCATTAGATTAATTCTGTATACACTTATTTTTACATATACATATAGCCTCTTCTTTTATTAATCTCACTAGACTATGTAGAAATATTTCTTTTGTATTCACTCGGGATGGTATATAATATATATTTAATTTCGAATAAACACTTTAAATATAATCATTATTTTTTTATTTCACCTCGTATTAAAATATTTCTTCACAATTTTTTTTTTATTTATTTTTATGATTTTCTTTTATATTTAATTAATTTTTTTTTTATGAGAAATTCAATTTAACAGCACTTGTAGTCGAAACGACTTTTTTTTGATCACCACAAATAGTTGAATAAATTTGTCGATTTAAAATAAAATTAATATTTAAAAAAATAAGAAAACACCTCGTCGTATTCGTATTCGAGTCGTAATCCCTTCACGAGACAAGTTAGTTAGTCAAGAACGAGAGGAAGAATTTCTTCTCGGATTGAAGGTCGAACTTGTCTGGCGGCGCGGTGTAAACGCGAAAGTAGCCACAAAATCACACACACTCACATACAGAGGGGTCGCGTGTCGACTTCGATGAACACGATGTGAACCAGCAGCACGTTGGATGCCAACTGAAGACTGAAATTGAAAGAGACTCGTGTAGCCAATTTGAAAATGTATCTCAAGCGAAAGTTTGTTGACAGTGATAGAGGATAGAAAATCCGGTCATCGAGAAGTGGGGCCAGGCCCACGCGATTTTGGGGCATTGCTAGGGGGTGGTTTTAGTACACGTGCTCAGCTGTTGTAGCAGCTATTGCATGATGTTAGATGGTAGAACAGATTCTGGCTGGGTTTGCCGCCAAAAATTGCACGGCGAATGGATGGGAGCTTCCATTCATAAATTCGAATGTTTTGGTATAACACTTTCACGTGTGGGGAAGTTGGCGCATGTCCATCGTTGGGGTGGAGAATTGCCTTACGATATGGGGAGATATATTTAGTACAAACACATGGCGTGTACGTGTTGTAAGTTAAAAAGTTGTCAATCGGAAATAGTTGCATGCTAAAGACCATTGAGAAAGATATTGAAATGTGAATGACTAGTTGCGGTCAGTAAACTTGGCGTAATTGGCAGCAGTATTTTAAGCACTGCCATTGCATTGCTAATTCAATCACAGTCGAGTCGAGCACGAGATGGAATTCTAGTGATTGTTGTTGCAGTAATGGCGCTTAAGTATGAGATACCATCTTTGGTTTGAATAGTGATGTGGATATGGATGTCTTTATGTGCGCGTCGCCGTTGATGTAATTTGATTTGCGCTTAGCTCGGGGCAATTCAATAAATTATGCATTGTTGTGTGCATATCTTGTAAATTGAGATTTCAAAAGATTGTCTACAGACAATTTATTTTCGCATATGTTAGGTATAGAGTCGCGTGCATAGAATGAGACCCAATTTGTGTGAATAGGCCTTAAAGTGAGTTCAGTTCACTTAAAATTAAATCCAGTTGTCACTGTCAGTTACTCAGGCCGGTTGCTATATTTATATAAAAATAGTCAATATTGAATTCGAAAATATATTTGTGATTATTATGATAATGCGCTCTGGAAGCATTTTAGTTTACTAGAATATAGGTACCTCTTAATACATAGATACCTTAATCAATGCCCGTTTAGCCGATGCGAGTCCTCAGCTTAAATGTTGCAGAAAACGAAACTACTAATTGCAAACGGCTATCGTATCTACTACACAGCGCTACTTGGCTGTCAAGTCAATGGGGGTTCGTGATGAAATCTCCTTTTCCAAAATTCCCTGTACTGAAATCCCTTACTCCAAAATACCCTAAGAGAAAACCCCCACGGGACAAAATCCCCCATTGGTGTTATCAATTCTACTGCCTGAGATACGTAGAGGGTAGGCCCCCCCCTGTTTGTGGTCACTGTAGGATTTGGAGTAGGTGTAAGTTTGGGTTGGGGACACCAAACGAAAATTCTGGTATTGGTTGGTGGTATGATGATCGTCCGTATAGGGGGCAATGATCGCAATTTTGCAGTTTTAAGAAAAATAGAAATAAAGACTTGGAAGTTAGACAAAGGCGAGTGGTTGTTTCCAAATTATTTGAGGTTTTAGCTAAATGGTCGATCATGCTTTGGGTCGACCACGATAAGTAAGATAAACTGGATGTTTTTTGTCGCAAAGAGTGCATGGCAGCCAAAGTGGGCCCTACTTTCGTAAAAGGCTGACCCATAATTTGAATTTTGCGCCATTTAATAGTACAGTGATGCCAACGCAAAAAAAAAGATAACAATGTGACAGCTGACAGTTCGGGGAGCGAAAGAACAACGCATTTTCATTGTTGAGCAATATTTTAAAAATAATGAAGGTTTGTCAGCTACAGTCCGCAATTTTCGAACAAAATATGGCCGTCATAGTGATTTAAAACCATCAACTGTGAAGAGAATAATTGAAAAATTTAGGGAGACTGAATGAATTAGTGACCTTAAACACTCTGGGTGTCCTGTCACAAGTCGTTCAATAGAAAACATCGAAGCAGTTTGCGAGAGTATTGCTGACAGTCCAGGAACATCAATCCGGCACCGTAATAAAGAATTATTGGGCATTTCGAGAAATTCTCTACAGCGAATTCTCACGAAAGACTTAAAACTTCTTGCTTATAAAGTTCAATTGACTAAGGAACTGAAGTCTACTGACCATGCAGCGCGAAGAGAATTCGTTGAATGGATTTTGGATCAACAACAAGTGGATGCTGATTTTTCGATCAAAATCATCTTCAAAATGATGAAGTTTGTTCAGAAAACTCAAGAGTAATTGTTGAGAAACAAAAGCATCCACAACGGGCGTGACTGTTTGGTGCGGATTTGGGCTGGAGGCATTATCGGACCATTCTTCTTCGAAAATGCGGCTGGTCAGGCAGTAACAACTGGTGTTCGCACTTTCATACAGTTTTTCTATAATAGTACTTTCTTTGATTTGTTACATGGATGACATTTTCACAAGCCATTAACATAATATACGTCTCCAAACTGTCATTGCCCATGGTTTATCTTAATCTATCTTCTATGTATGTATATAAAAATGGTGGCAAAAATGTATATGTAGTTATTCATCAATTGAGAATGGTTGGACCGATTTGAAGGTTCTTCTGAAAGAAAATTTTGGGAAAACCCTCGGGAAAAGTCGGGAAATTGGAAAAATCGAAAATTGATTTGTATGGAATTTTGCGTACAATTGTTCCGGAATGGATTCTTGAATGGAAAACTAGAAAATTCTTAGTGGAAAAATCGGAAAATTCCGGGAAAAGGCGAAAAATTTGAATTTTTTTGATGATTTTGGATGATGTATAAGCGGAAAATTCGTTTAAGCTTGAAAAATTTTGGATAATTGTGAAATTCATTGTGATAAAAGACGTTTTGCGTGCATTTTGGGTGGAGAAGTTCACCTGCTGGCGCTTGGCAATTGTCAAATTCCCGTTGATGTTTCGACTGGATTGTTATCGTTTCCGGAAATTTTTTGCGAGTTCACATCGTCGAAGGAGGAACTCATCCCCAAAGTGTTCCCCGGAATTGCACAAAATTATAAAAATCTCGATTGGATTAGTGAACGGGCAATACTAGCAGAGAAGAATAAGGAGGTCGATAGCTTGAATTTCATTATTCAAAGTCAAATCGCTAGAGAACTGCATACGTACAAATCCGTTGACAGCATGACCGACGAGGATGAAGCAACTATCCGACGGAATTTTTGAACTCGCTTGATGTGCCAGGCACACCACCGCATAATTTACAGCTGAAGGTGGGATCGATCATAATCATGTTGTGGAATCTGAATCATCCGAAATTGTGCAACGATACGCGGTTGTTCGTCTAGAAACTGATGAACAATGTGATTCAAGCGACGATCATCAAGGGCAAATTCAAAGGAGAGGAAGTCATTATCCAACGAATTCCGAATATTCCAACTGATCTTCCATTCCAATTCAAGCGGATTCAGATCCCCGTTCGATTGGCTTTTGTGATGACAATCAATAATAATCGCAAGACCAATCTTTGGAAGTCTGTGGGATTAATCTCGAAATTCCCTGTTTTTGGCACGGTCAGCTGTACGTTGGCTGTTCGCGTGTTGGCAAACCATCTTCGTTGTTTGATTTTGCGCCGGGTCCGCTAGTTTTTTATAAATTTCAATTTGGAAAAACTCCTTTCACACTTTACCTGTATCATCGGTAGTGTAAAGCTATTTTCAATTGCCATTATTATTTTGTCGAAAATAACATTAAAATTGATAATCTCAAATTTTTTTAGTACATCTTTGACACAACTCTTGTTCTCAGGCAGTGCTTCTTCTTTGAGAATATCAAAGTCTAGATACTAAATACTTATTCATTGCCTTAAAGAATTTGTGAGCACACTTCAATACGCTTTCAAAACCCCCAACACGTATTTTTTTTATTTGGTCAAGCATCAAGCATACGCATGCCCAGTACATACAAAACTGAGAAGAACTAATTTTAAAATAAGAAAAATTGAATCAAGATTAAAATTTGTGTCAATTATATTTTAAACTTTTCCTGAAAAAAAAAACACCCCTAAAAACGAAACGCCCCGGGTTTCCCGTATGGCCACCACGCGCCTGACTATGCATATGCAAACAAGCCCACGACCAGCAACGCCTTGAAAGAGGAAATTGGGAGGTGTACCTATTAATGAAATTCAGCCACATTTATGCGAAACGGTCATAGAAAATTTAAATAAAAGGGTACGTACCATCAAAGCTGTGTAGGCCATTTATCCGATGTTCCGTACATAACCCCAATCTGTATACTCTATTAATCAATAAAAAATTTAAGCTTTCTAATTAAAAATCTGTATTTTCTATCAAAATTACATTTTGCATGAATTATGGGACACAATTTAGGTATGACAGGTACGGGACACCCTTTAGGCGTGACAGAGGCAAGGTCGATGCTCGATGGTCTTAGGTCTCCTATGAGATCTCCGCTTTATAATATGTAGGTCTGTACAACTCCCCTTATTATGTCCGATTAAATTCCTTTTTTCTTTCCAATTTCCCCATCCTCGCGTTTCCTGTTTTGTTTAATTTAAAAAGACCCTACCCACGACGAAATACGCACGTGCTTATCCCAGCATGCCAATGTCGCTTAAGTCGACCGGACATCCTTTGAACCTACATTTGTAGCTTCCTGGCCTACATCAGAATAGAACGACACATGGTATGTCCTTGATAGACATTTTATTTTCGCATATGTTACGTATAGGTTAGGTAGAGAAAATGAAACTCAATTTCTGTGAACAGGTGTTAAACTAAGCCCAGTTCACTTAAAATTAAATCCAGTTTTCAATCCAGTTGCTGTTTACACAAAATTGGTCAATCGAAATCAAATATAAATCTGTGTAGGTAAAGAAGAATTTTTGTTAGCCAACATATCTACATGTGATCGCACTTGTAGGGGTTATATTTGTCTTTCATTTTATGTGCTTCCTCTCGAAGGACTGTGTTCGCAGATTTAAAGTTATTGTTACCTTTCCTAGTTGGAGTGGCTCACTTTGCCAGTTCATAGGAATTGTCTCCTAAATAGCAACAATTCGATATTCCACCCACAACCACTTCACTTACACCCACGAAGGTTAACCTTTAAGTTAAAAATATAATTGAAAGGTGGTCCTACTTTACATAGTGGGAAATGGTGGTTCAAGAGCAGACATCTCTATCCGGTTCCTACATCTGACTTTATTCAGTGATGTCATTTGGTAAACCATTCATGGTAAGAAGTATGTGGAAAGTGTCATGCGATGATATGACGTGGCAGCTCTTACCTACTAACTACCATCAAGAAGGATGCATCCTAATCCTTGGTTGTCGTATATATAGCAAAGTATACAATCTTTCCAGGATTATTTTGCACTTATCAAGCAATTGTATGTAGGAAAAGGACTGCGATGGTAAAGTTTTACTTTGTCTTCGAAGGGCAGTGGACCTAAAGTAACATCCTTAAAATATATAACAAAAAAATAATCCGAATTATTAAAACGCTCTTTGTCATAAAAGTCATTACTGAAACGGATTTTTTGAATTTTCATCACGTTTGTGATCCTTTTCGCAGTGGCGCGTGTGCGTCATATTTAAGAAAATATATGGAATTATTATCCGGCGCCTAGACGACAATACATAAATTAAATATGAAGGGAACAAAAATAAAAGAAATCACTGACTTTCGTGACACATAAAACACGATAGTCATTTGCTTAATAACGACTTTGCGCTTAAAGGGGATGATAAGGTTGATTTGCTTGCATGCACTGTTCAAAGGGAGGTATCTTTTAAGAGAAGAAAATATGTCGAAATTGATGACAATGTAACGTGAGTAATGTTTCGCAATCAGTTTTATGCCCTAAAGGACAAGATATACGAAATGTTTACGTGTTGACATTTTTGGGACGTTTCCTGTTCGTTGGCAGTTGACTTGAATTTAAATGTTCCTTCAAAAGGTGGACGGAAATACATATTTCATTATTGATTGATGGTAATCCGATGAAGTTGTTAGGTATCACAACTACCACAAGGTGTGTGATTTGCATACGTAATTTGATGGAACTGTAGCAGATTCCAAGCAATGAGTTCGAAACTGGAGTTCAAATGATAGTTACTACATAGAGTATAGCAATAAAAGAACCAGTTACGAAATTCTTTATTTAACATAAACACATCATTGTACAGACGTGCTAAGACGATGCAATATAAATAGACCTATAGGGAGGAGCAAAGCAGACCTTAACCAACATCCCTCTGGACCAGCTTGGTCCATGAGCTCCGGTTGACATTTCCGTACAATCAGGTGAGCCATTTTAGGTTTTGCCGGATTGAAGTTGAAGCTTATCCGCGCCGAAGCCCGGATTCTCCTAGGTATGTTCATTAAATTACAATTATAATGTCAGTTTCTTTGCAATCTGGGGGTTCTGTTAATCAATGGTTCGAATAGATAGAAGAAACTAATAAAAGTGGTACAACTTATCCCATGAAAATATTTTAAAACAGCTGGAAAAAGTTAGGAGGATCGTTACGTTCATGGTTCAAAAGTTAGTTAAAAGATAGAAGATTCCGAGTAAAAATCAAAAATATGGAGTGCCGCAAGGGTCAAAGTTGGGTCGTCTAAAATAAATAGGCGGCGCAACAGGCGGTAGACACCCAAGGCCTAACTTCTCGCAACCATTCATTTTGTGTCAGTTTCTATTTTTGGAACGAATGGAAGGGACCTACAATTTTATGTCGAGTCCGAACGGCTGAATTGAGAAGCTTTTTCAGGACAGTCATACTCTCGGATGTTTGTCAGACGTTCGCGAGAGGCGGCGCAGTAGAAAAAACCTTAGGATGTAATTTGTGTTTTTCCGGGGATCGAACCTGGGATCCCTCGCACAGTAGTCCAGCACACTAACCACTGTGCTACTGGGTCGTCTACTATTCTTTATTTATATGAACGACTTGCTACTAGCTCTTAGGCAAAGCACTGTGTATGCTTATGCAGACGATACGGCAATTGTAGTTAATCACAAATCCTTTGAAGCTGCGGAAAAAATTATGCAAAAAGAAATCAATGCAGTCTCGTCATGGTGTCATGACAATGGACTCATCATTAACCCCAAAAAAAAAACCAAAGTCATGCATATCCGTCACCACATACATATTCTTAAGCAGAAAATAGAAATAAAAATACACAACTCGGAATGTCTGCACAAGGTTCATAACTACGGACTACTTCAAGACGATGACGAATGCGTATCTTGAAAACGTATCAACGTACAGATACTTGGGAGTTATGGTTGACTATAACTTTAAATGGAGCTATCACATAACCACGTTGACGAAAAAACTTAGGCAATCCGCCTACGCTTTATTTCATCTAAGCAGTAGATGCCCACCAGAAGTTCTTCGGCAGTGCTACTTCGGCCTGGTGGAGTCGCACTTGAGATATGACATTATGGCTTGGGGAAATGCGCTCCAAAAACTCAATATACTGCACAGGAGCATTCAGAATATGATGATGAGAACGCATCGACAACAAGGTGACAGCATTAAATCGTATCTATCAATCAACCAACTGTATAAACTGGAGATATTCTCCATATTCAAAGATGACAGCATTTATAAAACACCAACCCAACAAACAGTAAATACAAGACGACGAAAACAAAACAAATACAGTAGACGCTCGGTATAGTGAACCCTCTGTATAGTGAACTATCCAATATAGTGAACCACCAAAATTTTACACAGACTACTCTAAATAGTGAACTATGAAAATCTCGATATAGTGAACTCAGATTTTTTTTCGCAAAAGTCAAAGAAAAATGTTCCAGTTTAGCAATGCGTGTGTGTTTTTTTTTTTTTGATATTTTAGTTATGAAGGTTAGATTAGCCACCTAGACTGTTCCAAAAACAGGACACAGGAAGTGGCCAGAAAAATTATGGGCCTGACATTACAGGTGGGAACTCTATTGCTACCTACGAATTTCTTTTAAAGAAAGGTATCTCCGTACATCTTACCGTGATGGCTGAAACAGTCAACTGAGTTGGTTAAACATGTTTGAATTTAGCATCTCCTGGTGGCGGTTTGTCTTCGGGTATAGTCGGAGGGTAACCGTAGCAGTCCACCCCCTGTCTATTGCCTCTGACAGTCCACCACTGAGGAGAGAGAGACTGAAACTTGGCAGAAATGGGTGGTTGAATCAATCTGTTCTTATGCTTGACCAAAAGTCTGTGGATGGATTGTCTACTGGAAGAAAAGGATGGAGGGTAACCGTAGCACTCTGCCCCCCGTTTATTTCCTTTGAAATCCCGTCCACGAGACAAAGACTGGTGTTGACCAGAAGCAAGGGCGAATGGTGACCGAAACAGTTTAACAGTCTATTGCCTCTGACGAGATGTTTAGAGTGTCGAAATGAAGTTGACTGATGTAGTCAGCTCCTAAAGGTGGCGGTTAGTCTTCGACAATGGCGAAGAAGTCACTTGATGAAGGTGACAAATTATTTTTTAAAAATTTAATTATGGAAAAAAATGATATTTATTTCTGTGTTCCTCAAAATTTCTTCATCTCAGTGTTTTTTAAAGATTAATACATTTTTTTCTTATTTTAGTGTTTTGTAATCAAAACGTTGGTATGTGTTTATTTATATCAAATTAGCTTATTTGAACATTTAAAAACTCCCGCTCGAAATAGTGAACAATTTGGATATAGTGAACAGGCCTGGTTTTTATTAGTTCACTATATCGAGCGTCTACTGTATGGTCCCGCTCGCAATGTATATTCGAAACGAGTATGGTCGTAGACGCTACGCAGTAACTGTCCCAGCTACATTCAATGAATTGCCAACACACTTTCTTGATCTACCTAAATCAGTATTTTTGAAAAAAAAAAATAAAAAAAAAGGGAGGGAGGTATTTTTTGTTGCATTTTTCTGCATCTGTCATCTGGCTGCCTTAGGTAGTTTGAGTTGCAAATTCGACTACTAGACGAAAAAAAATGCTTTTAGTAGTCATAATTATATGATAGCGTTTCACGGAAGCAACGTAAACAGAACCAGAATTTACTATAGAACGAAAAAGCTTTCTGTTGTCTTTCAGTTTCTGGTTCTTTGTCACTCTTGAAGCCTTTATCGTTAGAATGGAGTCTTTGTGTAAAACAGCAGACAACCTTCAATAGGAACTTATGAGCTCTGTCGTTTTATCCATTCGAAAAGACATTTTTTTTTTTATGATTTCTGCGATATCTAAAAGTGTCATTTAACGAACGCGCTCACCCAGATGTGCGTATCGCGACGTTACATTTTATTTGAAAATGTATAGAGAGGGAAGGTACCTAATATTTGCGTTTTTTTTATATCTCTACATTTTTGGAATGACTGTGACACAAAGTAGCACGATTATGTGATATGCTATCTCATCCATGTATTCGCGAAAATGGGGTTTTCGAGATAAAGAGCTTTGCGGTGGAAATCGAAATCATTTTGAAAACATCCATTACTCCAAGTAAATATGCATTTCGGTGAAAATCATTACGACCGGTTTCGAAAAATATTAAACTTGTTTACAATTTTCAGAAAAAGTGTTTCGAACTGTAAATCCATAAAAACCCCAAATACGAATTTTGAAACACACCCATCCAGCTGTTTTGGCTGATGCAGACCTATGGGATGGGTCGAAATGTTTAACGAATGCAATAAAAGGTCAATAGCTAGTAATTTTTATAAATTGTAGCCATCTGGAAATATGTATGTCTCCAAAAAATTGCTCGAGTCCCAAAAAATTGCTCGTCCTATAACCAAAGGTCTTTTGGAAAACTCGACGCATTTCAATAATTAATCTGTGCTTCATAGAGAAATTGGTGTAAGTCAAGGTGTAAGTTCTACTTAGGTAGCTCCACGTTATGTTTACAAATGTTGCTCATTGTTTATGGTTCTGTCATTATAGTTATGAATTAACAGTGACTCCACGAAAGGTGCAAGGATTCCTTAAGGTGGTAGTACACGGCATGTAGAAAGGCACTACGTATGTAGCTCTGACGTCAACAAAGAGTGCCTGGCACATATCGTAGACATACGTATGTGTACCATAATTGAGTGTCACAAAGAGAGCTAGTAGACGGCAGCCATTGGGACCATTTATGCTGTCGTAAAAATGACGTCGTCGGTATACTACCACCTTTATGCTGGATGTGTTGGTGGTCCATTTCGATTTGTGAAGCAATGCATTTTTTTTAATTGAAGAATGTAAAAACAATTTACCTAAATATAGCCCCTGCCCCGTCGCTAATTTTTGTCATTTTCTTAAGTTTCGATGTTGATCTAGTAGGTATCTAAGAGGAAGGAAACAATGCATTAAATTTAATTTTTATTAAGAGCGTAAAATTAAAGATTTTTGCGCCTCAAGATTTTAATTGGGTGAACTTTTATGACACTCACGGGAACTACAGAAAATTAGCCGAGGATTATTTTTTTACCCATTTTGTACACGACCTTAGCCAAATATATTCACTCCTATTCCCATTGGCGTTTGTCGTAAACGACTCGTATTTCGTTTTGTAGTCGGTGTTTTTAACATTCTTGAGACAAATGAACTGAATTGTTGGTGAACACATAGAAAAAGAAATCAAATTTTTAACAAAAGTTACAAAAAAAAATCTTAACATCGTTTTTACGACACGAAAGATGATTCGTATACGACAAAGCCAACCGGAATAGGGGCGATTAATGATTTACCCAAAACTCTCCAAAAGTACTTCAAATCGTACATAACTTCAAACAACACTCCTCTTATATATTTCTCCAAGATTTCTTTATTAATTTGCATTTGAAGATCCTAAGGACTCCATTGAAATGCATACTATGACAACATTAGGTATAAAATTATTCTTAAACACAAAAAAAAAAATATTATTTTCTAAATTACAATAAAATGCATTGCTTACAACATAATATTAAGTAACAAATAAAAAAAAAAAAAAAAAAACACTAAAAAAATCAATGAAAAACATTTATATATTCCTATAAAAATGTTTTTGAGGGTGGTGAGGGGAAATATACACTTTCAACGGAATAACTCTAGTGAGTGGTGCTTGTGTGGATTTGGTGGTATTATATGGCAGCTATTACAGTTAAATGATTCGAGATTATACATACAATAATTAAAAGGAAATGTCGTCTTCGGTTGATATATATTTTATTCTTGTTGTTTTATTTATCTCAGTGTGCTGTTTTGGCTTAAGACAAATGCTTCAGTCATTTATATACATTAGCGAAAGTGGTGAGTAAAAACTAGACTAAGCCACAACGGCTAGATGACACTTGGGCTAGAAAAATTGCATCACTCTTCGTTTCTATAATTTAAGATCTATGGTTCTAGTTTATTTCGCGTATAGCATTCTGATGGTAGGATATCTGATATCGCCTTGATATTGCTAACTTCTTCCTGTAGTTGACCCAATTCCTTTTCATATTTGTCAACCGATTTGTTTTGTCTGTTTCTCATTTCGCGGAATTTCTCAATTCTGCTAGTGAGGTTGGCACGGTTGAGTTCCTTTTCCACAGCATCGAGACGACTCTCTGTCAATTAGAAGAAGAAGTTTGTAGGCGTGTTTTGGTTGCAAAAAAAGTTTAAAGGTCTTACCTAAGCCGTCCAAATCATCATTGTTTATATCCGTGAGGTTCTCTAACTCTTCCTTGATTGAGTTAAGATCTCCAACCGCTTTGGTGATTTTCTTTTGAGCTTCTTGTGTGTCGGCCTTGGCTTGACCAACCTTAAAATGATATTAAGCAAATGGTATAGAAATCTGCGTGTAATGAGGGCGTTCTAAAATGATGCTACCTTTCGTTTTGCTTCATCGACCAGGGTGTCGTCCTTGCTAGATAGTTCCTCTTGCTTCGTGATGTCCATTTCAGTCACTTTGACTCGATGATTTAATTGGTCGGCTTCATCTCGAAGTTTTCTGGCATTTTCTTTGGTATCATTTGCTTTCTTGCGAATTATTTCAGCATCCTAATAAGAAGGAAAATATAAAATCGAGGTTAAGATGGTTTGTAGTTTTTCAGGACGCAGTGGATAGTATTATCGGCTTCTAACATGACACCTTCTGCAGGATGTAGACAGTGCATGACTGATTTGGAGTCAATCAGGTTTGAGCCTAGAACTAATAAGTGCTGCTTGAATGTCCATGAGTATGATAGCGATGAAGCCTTTTATAGCAAATTTTAGAATGATGCTCGCACATTGCAGCATTTGGAGCTTTCATAAAGACTTAAGAAACTTTGAAGTTGGTAGTCGTAATTTTTAAATGTCTCGACAACCTCTAGGTATAGACTGTAAGATTCGGCGTAACACTTACCTTCGATGCTTGTTCAGCATATTTCTCTTGTGCTTCCTGCGCATTCGTTTTAGCCTCATTTGCATTTTTGTTGGCTCCAGTTAAAGCCTAAAAAAATTGATTTTTCTTTAACACAGACCATTTTTAGAAAAATGTAAACTTACGTCATCCGCCTGTTTGATGAGAGTCTTAGCATTTTCTATTTCCATCTCGATACCGGGGACAGTTCTCAGTGCCAATTCTGCTTTCTCTGATGACTTCTTGACGTCAGTTTGGAACCCTATTCCATACATTGAATAGAATCATTTTAAATTAGCTCATTTTCCTAAAATCAATAGACTCACGTGACAGCGTTTGATATGTGTTGTTGGCTTCCTTTAGAGTGTTGTCGCCTTGTTCAACCGCCTGTGTAGCGTTTTCGAATGCGGCCTTAGCTTTCTCCAAAAGATCGATTTCATCCAATTTCTGAGCAGTTGCGCTAAAATAGTGAGTTGTATACAAATTTGAGCATATTGAGGCATTGAGGGTTCTAACGCTGCAAACTCACCGTTCGGCCAAGACTGTGGCTAAATATTGTTCGTCTTCGAAGTCGGCAAAGATTTCTCCATTGGTGTTCGAGACCCCATTGACTCGTTCTAAAAGTTGGTTTGCCTATAAAGAATTTGTTCGGAGATTAGTTATCTTATTGCTTCAAAATCGAACAGTATAAAGGAGCGTTTCCCATTTAAGTAAAATTAGAGCGACTCACCTTCTCATTGGCGTCCAAAGCTTCCCGCTTCAGCTGTGCGATATCGATGTCGGGAGTTTTCAACGCATTCACATCAGTCAACAGTGTCAATGCAGCATCATACACCTCGTTCGCTTTGCGCAATGCATCTTTTGTGACTTGAGCGACAGATGCAAGATTTGTTTTCACCGTATCCAGCTCCAAACGGACATCGGTACGTAGTTCATCTCTAAAATGGTATAAACAAATGATAAGCTACAGACCTAAAAAACGTTACTGGGTACTTACGTGACTTTCTGTTGCAGTGTAATGGCAGCCTTGGCTAACTCATGTGCCTTAGCAATGGCATCATTGGCATCCTTTGCATTTTTTAAATCAAATTGCGCCTGTGACTCCAGCTTATCGGCCAATGAACGGGCTTCACGTGAGATACCGCTGATCTGATCTGATTGCTCTCCGAATTCAGCCGACTTATTCTTGGCCCTGGCCAGTGCTAGGGCTCCTTCGTCGTTCAGTAAGTTAAGGGCGGTCTAAAAGGAATATATTGGCGTAAGTACTGAATTTATCGAACGAACGGACAAAATTAGCGAAGACGTTTCCTTCTTACCTGCAACTCGTTTTTGGCCTCCTCGATGATATTGTGAGCAATGGTGTAGTTCTGTTGTGCTTTGTCAATCTCTGCATTCGCAGTGTTCTGCAGCTCATCCGCTGCGCCCAAGTGGTTCCGCACAGTATCCAATCGTTCGTGCAAATCATTCAAACGCTCCAACAATGTTCGATCTCCCTCGCCGGCAGCTGACCTCGCATCGGCCAACAGAATATCCACCTTCTCCTGAACAGCCTTGAGCTTCGATTCGAACTCCTCGTCGTTTGTGACTGGAGTACGGGCAATGTCATCTAGTTGTTGGCTAAGGTTATGCAACTTGGCTCTGTGTTCGTTGGCTGCGTCTTGTACCAGATTGTAACAAGCTGGACAGTCTACACATCCCTTATGGCGATCGAATTTATTCTCCTTGCAACGATCACAGCGACGTCCCTCGACGTTGTCATTGCAGGGACACTGGCCATTCTGGCCACACTGGAATCCTCTCGAGCCACTCTCATCGCACTCGCACGGTTTACAGCCGTCGCTGGAGAATCCATAATAATACTGGTCACACTGGTCGCAATGTTGCCCAATCACGCCTGGTTTGCAGTAGCAGCTACCGGTGAATTTGTCGCAGGTTGAGTTATAACTACCGATGGGATCGCAGTTACAGTTCTCACATCCGTTGCCGGACACAATATTGAAGTACCCAGGTTGACACTCGTTACAATCGCGCCCAATAACATTTGGCTTACACTGACAGTTGCCAGTGACTTGGTCACATTGCGAGATACCTTGTTCGGTTTGCTCGGTTCCAGGTGGATAGCAGGAGCATCTGTCACACTGGCCATGTGGCAACGCCAAGGGATCTCCAAAATGTCCCGGCAAACACTCATCGCAGTGCTTGCCAGCTGTATTATGGGTACACTTCAGGCACTCGCCAGTTGTTCTGTTGCAGTTACCTACAGCGTTTGGATCAACGTTGCCATTGCAGTCACAAGCTTTGCACACCTGCACTTCGCCTAAGAGTCCAGTTGGATCACCGTAGAATCCGTCCGAACACTGCTCACAACGAGCGCCGAAGTAACCCACGGGACACTCGATACAAACCACTTGGTCTCCATTGATTTGAATGCAAGCACCGTCATCAGGACAAGGACAACGCTTACAGTCGTATTGCGTACCTTCTAGAGCGTTGCCATAATAGCCCTTGGCACACTGGTCACATGTGTCCCCGGCGGTATTGTGCTGACAAATGCAACGTCCCGTCTCTGAATCGCAGATATCTGCATGCTTGTTACAATCGCAAGGGATACACGGCATGAAGGGACCTCCTCTAGCCGGACTATGTCGGTAGCCAGGGGCACATGACTCGCAGAACTGTCCCAAATACCCCTCAGGGCAAGTACACTGTTCAATCCAGGTTGCCGGCTGGCCAGCAGCACCACGATGTGCACTTTGAAGCTCCACGTCATCCAAGATCGCTTCGCCTTGAACGGAGTATGTAGCACGTATCTTGATTGCCGTGAGGTTGCTTAGTATTGAAAGAAATCCTCTGGCCGATTGGCTGGGCTGCCATTGGTAGTCGGTGTGCTCATTCAACCGAAACTGGTACGACTTAGCTGTTTGGTCAGGCATTCCGTTATTTTGGGCGAAAATTGGAAGTGAAATCTTTGTGCCAGACCCTTCAAGGACGATATCGCTGGCGCTGGTACTTGGCCCAACTTGTCCCACCAACTGTAGCTTGAACTTAAGCAGCCGATTGTACGACGCACGTTGATCGCCCAAAAACCTATCAGGAGCATTAAAGAAAATGAATTCATTGCCCTGTGCCGTTGTTCCAATACTCTGACTGTATTGGTTGTACTTGATGTCAGCGTCCCGATTGTAGATATCAACCGCTTGCCAGCGTTCCTTGTGCTTGTTAAAGTTGGACGCCACTGAGACGACAGAGTATCCCGGTGCACTTTGACACTCCGAGGTGTGACCGTAGCAGAAGCACGGAGTACAACCGAATCGGTTCGTAATTTCCAAATTAAAGAAGCCAGGCTTGCATTCGTTACAACGTTTGCCCTCGACATTCTCTTTGCAGTAGCAAATACCATTCTCAGCATCGCACGATGGGATGTTATCATATGAGCCACGGGGATCACAACCGCATGGTTGGCAGCCATGCTGACCGAATTGGTAGTAGTTGTTGCCACAACGGTCGCATTTGTCGCCGGTTACGCCGGGTTTACATTGGCATTTGCCCTCACTGTTACACTGCAGCGATCGCGAACCTATATTGAATATCGAGATGTTAAAATTATCAACAGAGGTAGCAGTTGTGGATGCCTACCAATTGAATTACACTGGCAATGGACACAGTAGCCATCGTCGCGCATGTAGAAGTTCTCCTTGCAGCGTTCGCAGTTTGCACCATCGCGGTTTTCGCGACAATCCAAGCAGTGACCACCATGGCCGGTTATATTGAAGAGATGTTCGTCGAAGAAGCATTTGTCCGCAAGTCCATTACAGTTGCAAGCTGGAAAGTAAATGTGTAAGGATTAGTAAGGATCCTTAGGAAGAAAAATACTTTTGTGGCCAATAGCGCGTTTAAAAATTGAAGCAGCGCGAACATAGCATTTAGCAATTTTCTAAAAATTGTTGAGCACTTTCGACATTTTTCAAAAATCGACCTTATATTCAATACTAATAATTTCCAACCTATAGCGTATTAGGTACTATTAAAAATTGTTTTTTTATTTGTATCATCGTCCTTATGTGATTAAAGAAAAAACTCAGGTCGTCATCATCAAAGCCGCCATCTTTTGAATATATTCGTAACTGATAAAAAAAAAGAAGTTCTGTGGTTCGAGACCGTACTTGCCTTGCTTTACAAGCAGACATCTAGAGTCGTCTCTCCAATATCTCGACTGATCTTGTATAAGAGCAGAATACTGCTAGCCGAATTGGCAAACCTTAAGCTTTTGGAAAGTTGACAAAAATGTTAAGCACTATCCGATGGAACAGTAGAACCGCTCAGTAACATGGTTACAAGCAGGCACTTGGAAGAAGACCGCTACACGAAAAAGCAGCAAACATTTGTTGACAGCTAGTGTTTTTTTTTTTAGAAAACGGGAGAAGATCCAATAAGCACAATACTATGCGTAAAATATCTTTAATCAAAAACAGGTCTTCTTGCTGGGGCCACTTTCCCAAAATCTTTTTACTGTATTTATGAATTCAGCTCGGAAGGGAAAGAGAAGAAAAAATTATGTATTTCCTATTAGATTAACATTCAGGGGCTCCGACAAACTGAAACAGCTCTAAAGTCCTTCGACAAAATATCGAGAAATACCAAAACTTGATAAGGGGTGATATCAGAAGATTTAAACTAAGAAGGTGCTTCGAAGACGATGAAACAGCGGTATGGTATACTTTGTGAAAAAATGGACTCAACAGTCGAAGTTGTAGAAAACTCTGTTATGGATCTTCCAAAACTTAAATCATTTGTGCGCTCTTTATGCAACAATCCATCTATTCTACACAATTATTATAAATAGCCTCTTTCTTCTATGTATCTATGTGTCGTTTGTCCTCGCAAAACTCGAAAACTAACTATCCGATTGAGCTGTAACTTACACCATAAAAGAAAGTGTCCGAAGTGCGATGTAATCCCATAACTCGAGATTGGCCGAATCGATTTTGATGATTTATACTTTGTTGGAAAGGTATTTTCTCAGTTCGGGTTTTAGAAAAAAGAAAAATTGGACAAAGGGGCGTGGCACCTCCCATTCAAAAAAAATCGTATATCTCGAAAACAACTGAATCGATTGAGTTCAAATTTACATACGATCTTAGGTATCGGCCCAGGAGTATTCCTGTGAAGATTGGTCAAAATAGGACAAAGGGGCGTGGCACCGCCCTACAAAAAAACATCTTCTATGGGGTGAAACTCGATGATGTTAGGTATAACTCGATAACCGTTGGGCCGACTTTCATGATTCTGTATTTCATATATTTACGCAGATAGGTAATTCCAGAAAATCGATTTATTCTCATTTTTCGCATTTTACGAAAGAACATTATTATCTAAGATCTATAAGCAATACAATTTCTGTGCACGGGCAAAGCCGGGCGGGTACAGCTAGTTATCTATAAGTGTACATAATATAAAAGAAAGTTTAAAATATGTTTGTCCGTTTATAACTCGAGTTTGGCTACACCGAATTTGATTATTCTTTTTTTTCTGGAAGGGTATTCTTTTGTAGCAGGTTTTTATGTAAAAAAATTGGACAAAGGGGCGTGGCACCGCCCATACAAAAATCGTAGTATATCTCGAAAACAACGAAACCGATTGAGCTCAAATATTGAGAAAATCTATAAAATAGAAAATGCAAGTAAATCAAACTTTTTCAAGTTTTACAATAGTTTCAGCGCCATTGATACCCAAATTTATTTATAGCCTTGAAATTGTGTAAATCGAAGTTGATTGCATGTTGAAAGCATTTTATAAAATGTGGGCGCCGAGCATGGCACTGCGATACCAAAAAAAAAAACACTGCAAAAGCTATTTCTCGACACTCAAGCTCAAGTCGTTAAAATTAGAACTTTAATGTGCATTTCCCTAATAGACAAGGACATAATGTATTAAGCAATATGCGCCGGCGCCCGCCATCACCGATAGCACTATTTTACCTGCAGGGAGCAACTGATTATTATTTGAATTAAGGCTATCCACACTGCCAAACTTTTGTACACGATCCACAAAGTCAAAGGCATGCAGTTCTAATAAAAGAAGATAAACGTGACCAAACACAACCGATATTCCACTATATGATGAAATCTTCTGATATTCTCAGATCTAGTATGTACTTCATATTGCTTTGATCAAACGCTCAAATACACAAATTCAAACTATTAAAGTTATACTTCCTTACAACTTATGGAGTACCAGGACGAATACTTGTGAATCTTATTCGATTCATAGTCCCAATATTGTCCACAAGAATGTTTCACCAGCAACCACAAAACCACTAAACTCAAAGTCATCTTAGCCACTGTAAGACTAACTATAAACTCCGATCCCAGCCAGAATCGATAGTTGCAAGAATTAACTTTCTAGCCATTCGCTCCATAGCAACTATCTTATGTAACGGGCAATTCTATTATCGCCATGTTGACATAAAAGGAAACCCCCATAATATCCGGTTACACATGATGTTGCCTCGCATCGGATGAAAGGGCATAACGCAGCACGCATCACGCATCACAACGCAAACCATCCATGCCTAAGTTTATGACTTGGCTACCCGCACTTCCTCTTTCTTACCCTTGCACTCGTTCACATCTTGTGAGGTAGCCATCTTCCACTTCACATCGTTGTACAGTGGCAGACATTTTTCGCAGTCAGGTCCATCGGTGTTGTGGCGACATTCACAGACGAGCTTGTGTTCGCCATGCAAACCGGTGCTAGGAACGCACTTGCTGGAGTGACCATTGCACTTGCAGCGTGCACCAACTGCGATATCCGAAATAGCGTAGAAGTAAGACTGTAAGACCTGTGCGTCACCGAACACTTCATCACCGAAAGTGTTGAGGCGGTCCAAAGTGATTCGAATATCGGTTGCAGTTACCCAATGCTGAAAGGGACCTCAGTTATGACAATTTATATATTTGGAGGTGGCTAACTTACCTGAATCTCGGCACTACGTTCAAAGTAGATACCACTTGGTCTGCCCTCAAGGGTTGAGAAGGCAATTTCACCATCCCTCAAGGGTGAGATGTCACTATAGTCGCTCGTACACCAAGCGCGCGCCTCAATATCCCCAGTCGCAATGGAACGCGAGTCCGGCAGTGCATAGGTATCGCGACAGGTCGCACTGTAGTACTGATACGGCACCCATGGACCGTCTTCTGAGCTACGTTTGTATATCGCAAATGACTCCGGCCGTGGTGAGCGGAACAACAGGCGCACATAGGTGATATCGAATGCCTTACCTGCGAATGTGAGTCATGAAAAATATTCAGGAACTAGGTCAACTGCTACTCACCTAGATTTAGCGTCAGGTTGACTTGGTTGGGGTACTGGATACCCTGTCGCATAGTCTCTGACTGCCACCAAGTAGGGTTCTGCGGATCGTGCAAGTCTGTAAGGTGCGAGGGTTCATGGTCCCCATACCTGCATTGAGAGGGAGATTCGGTTACACTCTACTTCGCAACATGGCCGAGTAATGATATACAAACCTGCAGAACTCGCAGCTCTTCTTGTTCGAGTAGATGGTCTGGGTGCAGAAGAGATTGTCTCCCGTTTCGCCGCAGGTATTTGTGGAATGAAACTGCAACTGATATGCAGCGTTCACAAACTCCGGCATACATTTCTGCAAAGAAAGAACAAGTCAATCGTTAAGTCGGTGTCTTTTGTTGGTGCTGCCAAAGATGGTATGAAGTCATGAACTAAAATTATCTTCTAATCGCTCGGTACGTGACATTCATGCGTAAGAAAATGTTCTAATGAAAGATTCAGAAACAGATACAACCAAACAGGCAGTGCGGTGTGAGGTGAAAAACAAGTCGGCTCTTTTGACTGGGTGAGAAGTAGGGGGTATTATAGCCTACTCATCCACTGTATTGAACGCTCCATTAATTGCGGCGTGTTGGGGGGAGTTTCATCGAGTGGATTTCGTCCTAATATCCTTCCAAGTGGCTAAAGTGGTTCAGAACAGTATGTGGGTTTTCGGTTTTATAAGTTTTTTCTGCTATTCCTGGGATTAGCTGGAAATTGACTCAAATTTGGAGACTTGCGGGTGTTAGGTCAGGTCTTACTGGCCCAAAATGGCTTACGTGTTATGGATTAATTTTGTGTGAATTAAATGGGTGGTGATTATGAGAGAGATTCGTCTTCGGATGTGGTATGACAGTCGAAGATTTATGGTGCGCTATAGATAGCTACTCGTAGCAGGCTTTTTGAGATAGAGGAGTTTCTACACTCAGAGAAAAATCGCAAGCTAAAATCAAGTATGCTCAAGCTTGATTTTAGATTTTTTCATTCTTACGTGCTAAATCTTAATATGACACCAATTATTGTTGAAATAAGCCGAAACAATCTTAAAAGAGAACATTGAAACACAAATGAGCTCTTGAGTTAGTTTTTTTGTTCTTGAAATAAGCCGAAACAATCCTATTTCAAGCTTGTTCATGATTGAAACAAGCGCAACAATACTTAAACTGCATGCACATGTACTTTATTATACCCGGTACCACACTGTGGTGAGGGTATATTCACTTTGTCATTCCATTTGTAACGCCCATAAGGAGGCGTTGTAGGTATGACAAACTATATATATTATTGATCAGCATCACTTTCTTAGTCGATCTAACGATGTCCGTCTGTCCGTCTGTCTGTCCGCACGATTACGGCCGTAATTTAAGAGCTATCGACTTGAAATTTGGTATGTAAGCTTTTATCCACCAAACTGAGGCTAAGTTCGAAGATGAGCAAGATCGGATGAAAACTACTACTACCTCCCATACAAAAATATCAGATTTATATAGCTTTTTATGTTAAAAATTAAATTTAAATAGCTACAGTAAAGATAGCAAGTTTAAACTTTGCACATATTGTTTTAATAATATTTAAAAATGTTTGACAAAAAATGAGCTTGATCGAATAAAAAGTACCCACACCTCCCATACAAATATATAATTTTTTAATACTAAAATATTTTTTTTATTTTACAATAATATAGTACCGGGTATTTGAGCTTCGGCATAGTCGAAGATAATTGTCTTACTGGTTTTATTTTACAATAATAGGCGTATTTTTTGGAAATCTATAGCTAGTTCACTTTTACTTTTACATGCAAAACGGTTATACTCACTTTTGATTTTGTTATACTCACTTCCCAAAAAATACGCCTAATATAGTACCGGGTATTTGAGCTTCGGCATAGTCGAAGATAGTCTTACTGGTTTTGATTTATATTCGTTCCTAAAATTCACACTCACTTACTGAGTGAATTCTCATAAGGCAACATTGAAAATTTAATATTATTACCTATGATATCTATTGATGTGAAATGTGAATGAATGATGTGATGATATATTATAAGATGGTAATTAAGATCTTAGGTTTAGATCTTGAATACCCAAAATACATTTTTTTCAGACATCGCATAATGTAAGAACCACATTCTTAAATCAATGCCGAAACAGGATTGAAGTAAGATTTTTTGGTCTTGAAAAAACGAGCTCAAAATAAGATTTTCGTACTTGAAATAAGATTTTCCGAGATTACCATACTTTCGTCAAGGAACGAGCTTGATCTGACACTGATATTCTTGATTTTAGCTCGTTTTTCCTCTGAGTGTAGGCGTTAGTGATTGAGTATATTCAGTTGTAGACAGAAGTGAATTGAATCCAACACGTAAGCATATCTAACGTTCATTGCCTACAGATACGCAAGCTTCATTATTTTAAAGTTGAACTTGAACCATTTTTTTTTAATCTGGGAATCAGTGGTAAACTATTTTGTTCGGGAGAATAGGGGAAACTAGTAAATCATTGGTTAGTTAGATGGCATCTTTCTTGTATCAAAAGTCGAGACATATACCAAAATTTACCAGTTTAAAAGACCTAAAAACAAATGCCGATTTGGAGTAGGTAACTCGGAATTGCGTCTACTTCAATTTGTTCTGATGTGATTGAAAGTCTAACAAACGACTGAGAGTAGGTATAATTGTCCCGGAGCCAAAATTCTTGACTATAATTTGATATTAAAATCTATTTAAAATCGACGAATCGGAGGCGATTGACCAGTTATTGTCTAATAATGATGGTGCTCGTAGGATGTCCTGTAGTACCTCGCACCACCTGTTCATCGGCGTTTCCTTATTCCTATACATTTCCTATTCTGCCAACCACAACTGCTCACAGAACCATATTACCGCATACCAAAAATGCATATATTCGATATTCCCAATAATTCGCCTCACTAGGTCAATGTCAAAGCATATCACACATATCGCCGACAAAACACATAAACAATATGAGTAATGGGACAGCAAGGGAACTCCACTTCAGTTCTGTACACATATGCTGATATCACACTGTGTGTAACTAAGGCGAAGAGTGAATGACATGCTGGTAATTCTGACGCACATATGCTGACAAAGCACTATGCGCAGCTAGGGCAAAACGCCAATGACTTGTTGCGATATCGATGGTATTTTTGGGTTACAAAGGTATGAAGGACTGCATCAGCATGGTTGAGCAACGCACTTCCAAGAAGTGCAAAAGAATATGTGTTGGAGGGGAACGCAAATGAAAGTGGATGAACTAGAAAAGACGTATAAAAGGACTGAGAATTTTGGAAGCAACAGAGAGTTGTTAAATAGATTTTGTATGGTAAAGGTTGCAGCCAAGCAATAAGACAGCGGGCCTTACCATTGAAATAAATAAATATAATAAAAACAAATAAACAAATAATTAGTAAAGGTTGCAGCCAAGCAATAAGACAGCGGGCCTTACTAATCAAAATAAAATAAAAACTTCTTTTATTTCCAACCTCTCCGCGAGTTCGTTCTTCTCCTGGTGACAGGAAAGCACGACGAACTTTGGCGATACAACAATTGGTGGCAGCGGTGGGATACCCAAAGAGGTCCCGACTACCATACCAACATACCGAAGCGTTCTCTGGGGCTATACACCAGAGAAAGTGTTAAAGCGTACTGGGGCATACACCAGTTAAGTGAAGTGAAAAAAAAAAAAAGTGCAAAGTCCCAAATACTGTAAGACCTGGCGAATCCCTGGAATACGGGCGCCGGAGGCAAACAATTGGGCAGTGACATAAAAGACCAGGCCACCACACCTATAGGGCGGGAAGCCTGCCTGGCAGAGGAAGAAGAAAAAAAAAATACAGCACCATCATCACCATCGGCATCAGAAAACCTACCAGCAGCAGCAGAGGAAATTAAGGAAAAAAAAAGACAACAACAAAACCATCAGCATCCGCAGCAGAGAAATTTAAGATTTAAGGTATTTAAGAAGTTATATATATATATATATATTTTTTTTACACAAAAAAAAAAACACATTTGACTTAGTTACGCCACGTTTCTTTATATTTATACTTTTTTTTTATTTCGGTGAAGAAAAAGAAAAAAAAAAACTCTAAAACCCAGAATTTTCATTTCCTACCCATTATTCTTCCTACACCCCCAATATTACCACAAGAAAGCAAGCTGCGATAGTGCAGCTCTTCGAACAACTACCTTTTTGTGTAGAAATACCCGAGAGTTCTGAATCCGGCACCACCATGTCTGAATACAAAATTAGTCTTAACGACATTTACAACATTATCCCGGCTTTCAGCGGAAACCCGGAAGAATTAAATAAATTTATAGCTTGTGGGAATATATTGTTCACGTCAATTAGAACTGACCCCGAACATAAACTTTTTCTGGAAGTCGTGAAAACGAGGCTCCAGGGACCGGCATTCGAGCTAGTCCAGTTAAAATCTTTTGCAAAATGGAATGACTTAGTCTCAGAACTAGAAAGACAATTCAAGGAAGAAAAATCTCGTTCCTCAGCTCAGAACGAGTTACTAAATGCTAAACAAAAGGCAGGAGAAAACGTTAAGGAATTTGGTGATCGCATCAATCGATTACTAAACTCCTTGAACTCTGCTACTTTTGCCAGCACTAGTGACGAAGCTGTGAGAAGGTTCCTTTCCCACGAAAATGATAGGCTAGCCATACAGGTTTTCGAAGACGGTCTTCTAAATCTAAATCTCAAATTCATGGTTCAAGCCCACGGGGAAGGCGATCTAAGGAAAGCCATAGCATACGCGGAAGAACATTCGGTTCGCCTCGAACGTACCGCAGTAACTCACCTTTCTGAAAACAACAAACATCCAACAAAGTTTTCCTCTTCAAAACCCACATGCCAAACTTGTAATAGGGTAGGACATACATCCACTACTTGTTTTAGAAATCGAAATATAGTCCCCACTTCCAGACCTATCTGCCAAACCTGTAACAAGGTGGGACACACGTCCGCAACCTGTTACAGAAACACCAATCTTCCTAACTTCGCTCCTCAGCAAATTAAAAGAGAAATACAGTATTTAAGATGTACCTACTGCAACAAACCCAATCATCACCAGGATGAATGCAGGACACGTTTGGCTCAAATTGGAGTTCCTCCACAAAATATACAACCAGACTCATTACAAAGGCAACACAACCAAAATAATAATAATAACTCCTCACGCAATATACGACGAGAATTCCGACACTATACCACTTCAAACGAAAATGAAGCGGGAAACGGGTTGACTCGGGGAGATGGTGTCGACAATCAGCCCCGAGCGCAAATACAAGTCGACATGCACAGAATCCCAAACTAAATTTCAATATATACGTACCATTTTGCCCCAAACATCTGGAGCCAGTGGTACAAATAAAATTTCACCCATCAGAAAAAATATCAGCTACATTTTTGATTGACACAGGCGCTGACATCAGCCTTGTGAACCCAACAAAATTCGAAACAAAAATATGTAATAGAAATCAATGTACTATATCCACCATATCAGGAAAAGAATTTAAAACTATAGGAGAAACTATAGGAACTTTGGAATTCCAAACAGAAGACCACTTGATTCTCCTGGACCATCCGTTCCAAGTAATACCGAACCATTTGAGTTTAGCATATGATGGCATACTCGGTAACGATTTTTTAACCAAATTCCAATGTTACATTAACTATGAAAATAGGGAAATCGAAATTAAAACACCAGTAAACGGCTTAGTCACAACTCAGCAAAATAAAAAAGACTCAGCAATGGTCAATAAGACTGAGCAAAATAAAAAAGACTCAGCAATGGTCAATAAGCCTGAGCAACGAAATAAATATCCAGCAAAACGTAAGACTGAGGACAGCAGTGCCTCAGCAGAAAATAAGCCTGAGATAATGATAAATCCAGCAAAACGTAAGACTGAGGATAGAAGTGCCTCAGCAGAAGGTAAGACTGAACAAAATAAAAAGGACTCAGCAATAGTCAATAAGCCTGAGCAACAAAATAAAAACCCAGCTAAACGTAAGACTAAGGCAAAAGAGAACCTAGCAGACAGTAAGACTGAGGAAATTTTAACAAATAGCCAAACAAAAGCTGAGAAAGGCACCATCATACTTAAACCACGAACACAGCGCGTGGTAGAACTCCCATTTCATAAAACAGGTAATATCGATTTAATTATACGAAAAAAACAAATTATTCCAGGCGTATACCTCGGTGAAAGCCTGAGTAGATCCAAGGACTCCAAGATAAAAGTGTTGATGATGAATACCTTGGAAACAGAGCACAGGTTAAACACCGAAAATATCAACCCCGAATGGGAATCTCTAGACAATTTTAACTTGGTATCTAACAAACCAAATGACAAGATCAAAGGCAGACTAGACAAACTTAAGTCAATCATAGACGTCGAACATTGCAACCAAGAAGAAAAGGAATCAGTCCACAACATTTGTAGGGAATACAATGATTTGTTCTTCCTCGAAGGCGACCAACTTACTTTCACGGATGCCATAAGCCACAGAATCATAACTGACCAAAACAAACCACCACTATATGTCAAACCGTACAGATTGCCTAACGCACATACAAGTGAGATCCATAGGCAAGTTAACGATATGCTACAGGAAGGAATAATCCAGCCTAGTGCAAGCCCATGGAACTCCCCCTTGCTTCTGGTTCCTAAGAAACCAGACAAAGAAGGCAATAAGCGATGGCGAGTCGTGGTAGATTTTCGTCGACTAAATGAACTAACAGTCGCTGACGCATATCCGCTACCAAACATTACAGATATACTGGATCAACTTGGTAGAGCGAAGTATTTTAGTACCCTTGATTTGGCAAGTGGATTCCACCAAATTCGTATGGATAAGGAAGACAGGTGCAAGACGGGATTCAGCACTCCATATGGACACTACGAATATAATCGTATGCCATTTGGGCTAAGAAATGCCCCAGCAACCTTCCAACGCCTGATGAATACGGTATTAATTGGTCTACAAGGATTCGATTGCTTCGTATATGTTGATGACATTGTTCTATACGGATACAACCTGAAAGACCATAACGACAAATTGGTAAGAGTATTTGATCAATTACGCAAAAATAATTTGAAACTTCAGCCTGAAAAATGCAATTTCATGAAGAAAGAACTAACGTATTTAGGTCATATTATCTCCGAACACGGTCTTAAACCAGATCCAGAGAAAGTAAAGGCAGTCAAAACATATCCAACACCACAAAACACCAAAGGTATAAAATCGTTTCTAGGTCTCATAGGCTACTATAGAAGATTCATTGATAACTTCTCCAGTATAGCTAAACCCTTGACAAAATTACTAAAGAAAGATATCAAATTTGAATGGGATGCATTCTGTGATGAAGCATTCCGTCTACTTAAAAGTAAAATAATACACCCTCCTATTTTAGCTTATCCAAATTTTAAGGAAGAATTCATAGTCACTACAGACGCAAGTGACGTTGGACTAGGTGCGATATTATCACAAGGAGACATTGGTCAAGACAAACCAATCTGTTATGCTAGTCGTACTCTCAACGACGCTGAGACTCGGTACACCACAACCGAAAAGGAATTATTGGCAATTGTCTACGCGGTACAACAATTTAGGCCCTACATCTATGGACGTAAATTCACAATATGTACGGACCATAGGCCTTTACAATGGCTTATGAACCTTAAAGACCCGACGTCAAGATTGGCTCGTTGGAGAATATTATTAGACGAATATGAATACCAAATAATTTATAAAGCAGGAAAAACCAACGTAAATGCCGACGCATTAAGCCGCATACCCAAAAATATAGCAGAAACGTCCAAGACTGTCATGGTAACTACACGTAGCCAAAACAAACAACCTTTACAAAACGTACGTTCCGACCTTTCAGACATTCAGGTTCTTTCTAGTATTACTCTACACGAACATAAGGGATCCATTTTTGTAGACAAACTAGTCCAACTCAAAATAATAGTGTTACCCCTAATACATACATCCGAGGAAGAGGTGCTAAAAGAGAAGTCACCACAGTTTGTTAAACCACAATTAGGTAAGAGAACCCTGGTACAGTTAAGTAACCAAGAACAAATCTGTGTAATAACTTTACCGGTACCATTCCGAAGCTCAACTGATCAGAAAATCGTGAGCACATGTCTAAACGACATCAAAGAAATATGCTTTGAAAAATGCTTAAAAAATATTGGATTCTCTTTACCCGTAATAGGGGATGAATTTAAGAAAACTTTCAAAAATCTTCTTGAAAAAACATTCCAAACCCTTGATATAGACATCCATATTTATGATGACGACAGAATTCTCTTAACAGGCACCAAAGCCATACAAGAATTACTCGCTGAGTATCACGACTCACCTTTCGGAGGTCATCAAGGAGTCACTCGAACACTTAAGAGAATCAGGTCCAAATACTTTTGGCCTACAATGGCAGCAGACATCGATGAATACATCCGAAAATGTGCCTCCTGCCAGGTTAATAAAAGCAGGCGAAATCCTCCCATACCTATGAAAATCACGACTACCAGTTCAAAACCATTTGAACGGATCGCATTAGATATAGTTGGACCCTTACCAACAAGTTACGGTGATCATAAATATCTTCTAACATTCCAAGATGATCTTACTAAATACTCTGAAGCATACGCTTTATCCAATACAGAAGCTTCAACTATAGCAAGAGTTTTCGTCGAAAGCATTGTTTGTCGACACGGCATTCCGTTCTCACTACTAACGGACCAAGGTGCAAACTTCCTAAGCAAAATGTTTTTGGAAGTGTGTTCGCTCATGAAAATAAAAAAGCTAAATACAACACCATATCACCCGCAAACAAATGGAGCGCTAGAACGCAGCCACAAAACCTTGACTGAGTATTTACGCCATTACATCAACCATGATCCACTTACATGGGATACCTGGATTCCTTATGCGATGTTTGTGTATAATACGACTCCTCATTCAAGTACAGGCTTCACGCCATATGAATTGCTCTACGGTTATCCAGCAAACGTACCTAGCAAGTTCGCACAACAACCAAACGTTTCATATAATTATGATAACTATGCGAACGAGTTGAAGTCACGATTGCAACACGGATACCAAGCAGCAAAAGAAATACTTAACAAGAAAAAGGAAAACTCAAAAAAATACTTTGACGCAAAAACCAACACCAAAATATTTAACGTCGGTGATAAGGTCTTGCTCAAAAATAACGCCAGAAAAAACAAGCTATCCCCGTTATGGGAAGGTCCATTCGAAGTCATAAAAATAATATCCAACGAAAACACTATAATTAAAGTTAAAAACAAACCCAAACTAATACACAACAACAATCTACAGTCTTACTACGAATAACTACACTCACCACGCTCACACATACGACTCTTCACGAATATAAACTCATCTTTCTCCACATATTGCTAAGACGACCACTAAACATTTCCCCATTGTTCTTCTCTTCTCTCTTAAAAGATGGAGTCGATACATTACACACCAGACTCGGAATGGAGACTATTTAATATTGTAACACAAAAAGTACTTCGCTTGCGCCGTGGAACCACTAGGATAGGCAGGGGGCACGCAAATAACATAGAACTAAATACACCACTTGTGTCTCCTGGCCAGTCGGCCATCCACGTGGATCTTAACGATCAAAAGGTGCATATAGTGGACCACCATTTTTCCCGTGGAACCTATATTAATAGAGAAAAACTTCCACCATGTACCATAAGAGAGCTCCATTTCGGAGACATAATAAGTTTTGGGACAGTCGAAGAAGATTTTGAATTAAAATTCTGTCCCACATACGTATTAAAAGGCCCACTCCCACGACTCTATAACCCCATTACACGCACTCCACCACACCGAATCGACTACGACGTCAACGACGACGACGACACATCAGGCTACGAATCTTCCGACACCGTATTATGGGAACCGCCTAGCAATTAGTTTATAAAAAAAAAAGAAAAAGTAGAATAAATGTATACCTACTTCAACTATTTTTGTTCTTTCTTTCCTTCTTTACAAACCTACGACCACACTTCACCACATCGACTCGAATACTGTAAACATAAACTATAAACATATGCCCCTTTACAGATGACACCAATTATTCTCATCTCAGTGATTGGGCTATCGCTCACCTGCGGAAAACTTCAAGTCACTCCAATCAATAACGAAGCAGGCGTATACTTCGAAAAAATAGGAAACGCCGAACTATACTCCAGTGAGTGGAAACTAGTCGTCTACTATGATCTAACGCAACTCACGAAAGCTCTAAATCATGCTACTAATTACGTGGTGGAAATCAACGATTTGTGCCGCCTATTACAAGGAAACGCTAACTTTGGCATAATTTGTGATGGTGCAATAAGCGAAATCAACCACTTATTAATGAACCTTCAAAACAAATATATTCTCCTAGGCACACAAAAGCGATATAGACGAGCCCTAATCAATATAGTCGGTACATTAAGCAAATCCTTGTTTGGTACCTTGAATGAAGACGATGCAAAACACTACGACAAACAAATAGAGAAAATCAAAAGAAACGAAAACCATTTACTTGATCTTATGAAAAACCAAACATTTATAATGGAAACTACCAAAAATATTTTTAATAAATCGGAAAAAAACATAGAAGACCAAATGCTTGCGGTAAATGCAAAAATAACCAACATAAAAGGAGTAATGACTAACCTCGCGAGTCTCACTCAAGATCAAAATACATTTACTGAAATAGAATCTTTAACGTCACTAATAACTTTAATTATAATCAGATACCAGAACACGATCGACGATATTCTCGATTTAGCTACAGACGTCAAACATGGGAAACCCCACCCGGCCATAGTAACGCCAGATCAACTAAAATCTGCACTAAAAACTATCAGACAACAAATTCCAAACGGTCTTAGACTACCGCACCTAGCAAATGAAAATAACATCATCTCGCTTTACCATATTTGTACCACTAGCGTCGCAACTAACAAAGACAAAATAATCTACGAATTTAAAATACCCCTTTCCCTTGTAGACAATTTTCAAATATACAAAATTATCCCCTTTCCCATGAAATACAAAAACAATTTCGTATACTTACAACCAACAAATGATTATTTAGTAATAGATCACAAAAGAGAACATTACTCACCCCTGTACCTTAAAGACCTTAGCAATTGCAAAACTCAAGATAATGATTTCCTATGCCCAATTACACATCCACTTTTTGACACCGACACAGCTAATCCCCAATGCGAAATCCAACTCTTAATTGGAAATCCGACGCTTCACGATTCATGCGTGATAAAACAGGCAAACTTAACAACCATATGGATACAATCACACCAACCACATAAATGGCTATTTTCATCCATGGAACCATGCATTGCTAACGAAATCTGTCAAGATAATATGACAAGACATACTCTTCAGGGACCGGCAATAATAGAATTATCCGGTAACTGCTACCTCAAATCAAAAGATTTTACTTTATACGCCTACAATGAAAAATCGTCAATCATTAATAACTTCTTCATTCCACCAATAAATATCTCAAAATTCCTAACTAACCCCTCCATCAATTTTCCTAACTTCACCGAAAAAACCGCAATTGTAAGATTTTCAAGCCAAAATGAGCTAGAACTTGTTTCCCAAAGAATAAGCGAGCTAAAGAATGAAGAATCAAGACCACTTATTTCTTTGGATAAAAATGATGTTCACCACTATATTTTAATTTACGGAATAATTGTAACAATATTGATTCTTGTATCCTTAAAAAAATACAAGTCTTACAAACTCAGACATACTTCAAAAGAAAACAATAAAAAAAAGTCCAGCAATGAAACAATTAGGGACACCCCTACCTTCATTTTGGCCTAAAAATAAAAAGAAAAAAAAAAAGGAAAATGTGTATCTACTTTTATAAATTCAAATAACAATAACATATAACCTTACAAACTTAACTTTGCATAAAATATTACAAGAATAATTTTTGGTAAATTGTCTAAAAATAAATTTCCATCAAAAATATATGTAAGAAAAAATAAGAAAATTTTTGTCTAAGATATTTTGTTTAAGCTAATTAAGAAATTTTTTTTACGATACTTCATTTTTTACAATATTTGGTTAAGAAAATACAATATTTTGTTTAAAGAATAACTAAGAAAATAAGAAAAAATTTTCTTACAATATCTTGTCTAAGTAAAGAAAAACGAACTATGTAATAGAAAATAAGCTAATAGAAAGTAATTGTAAATTGTTTCTAAAATTCTCCTAAGTCACTTCTCTGAAAGAAAATTGATCTTTTTACTCTCAATTTTCTTTTTCTAAGGGGGGAAGGATGTAGTACCTCGCACCACCTGTTCATCGGCGTTTCCTTATTCCTATACATTTCCTATTCTGCCAACCACAACTGCTCACAGAACCATATTACCGCATACCAAAAATGCATATATTCGATATTCCCAATAATTCGCCTCACTAGGTCAATGTCAAAGCATATCACACATATCGCCGACAAAACACATAAACAATATGAGTAATGGGACAGCAAGGGAACTCCACTTCAGTTCTGTACACATATGCTGATATCACACTGTGTGTAACTAAGGCGAAGAGTGAATGACATGCTGGTAATTCTGACGCACATATGCTGACAAAGCACTATGCGCAGCTAGGGCAAAACGCCAATGACTTGTTGCGATATCGATGGTATTTTTGGGTTACAAAGGTATGAAGGACTGCATCAGCATGGTTGAGCAACGCACTTCCAAGAAGTGCAAAAGAATATGTGTTGGAGGGGAACGCAAATGAAAGTGGATGAACTAGAAAAGACGTATAAAAGGACTGAGAATTTTGGAAGCAACAGAGAGTTGTTAAATAGATTTTGTATGGTAAAGGTTGCAGCCAAGCAATAAGACAGCGGGCCTTACCATTGAAATAAATAAATATAATAAAAACAAATAAACAAATAATTAGTAAAGGTTGCAGCCAAGCAATAAGACAGCGGGCCTTACTAATCAAAATAAAATAAAAACTTCTTTTATTTCCAACCTCTCCGCGAGTTCGTTCTTCTCCTGGTGACAGGAAAGCACGACGAACTTTGGCGATACAACAGTCCCCCAAAAGACATGCACCTAAGATTTGCAAGTCAAATAAATTCAGGCTTGCTGATAATTCAGGTTTCATGGGTAGCTTTCGGTCTAAGTATATCTAAACAACAATGAACAAGATGAAGTATTAGATGAGTTGCCAATTATTGCAAATTGATGTTGGATTTACTGTTGGACTAAGTCCAAGTCTGTTTGCTTTATTTTTTGAAGACCTGGTACTGGTAGACTTTCTACCTAGCGGCATTAAATACGCAGGTCATACCATAAAGGCATTGATTTTCGCTGATGGCATTGTTCTTTTCGAATCAACACCTGAATCATTGCAGCTCATGATTAACCGGCTGTGTCAATATAGTATCCTTTTGAACTTAATAGTAAATCTAGAAAAATCAAAATGATTTTCAAGAAACTGTGCAAATGAAAAATGGTACTACAAAAATGAATGGATTGAAATTGTTAATGAATTCAAATAATTAGGAGTACACTTCACAAAGAACTTAAGCATATGGAGAGGCATCTGAAGGAGAAGCTTCCAACATAACTATATGATTATGTTGGAAACTGGCTTATCGCCTCTCTTCATTAGAATGTTTAAAATTTTAATTAAAATTTAAAATTACTGGCTCCCGAAGACAGCGTCTCTTCAAGTCATACGCTTAAAAACAAGTTGGTTTGCTGAATGGATAAAGCTTGCTAGCGACTGTGAGATGGATCTCAATCTAGATAATTTAATCAACTACGATGATTGGAAAATACTGCTTTACCAGCTTGTTTCTGCAGTTGACTTAAAATGCAGAGAGAGATTTTTGAAGAACACCACAGGATCACTCTATATAAACCTGTACTCTCGATTGAATTATAATCTGGAAGAGAAAAACTATTATCGAGATGAAAATGGCGTCGATGAAATATCGATGATGGTCAAGTTACGTGGAGAAGTCATGCAGTTAAAGTTTATTCCACATAGAGAGGATCTACCCACCCTGTGCACATTGATTAACTCTGTAGAAAGAGAAGCTGCTTTTCACTTTATGAGAAAATGTCCTATTTTAAAAGTGTTTAGGAGGAATACATTTGGAAGCGATTTTTTGACATAAAACCAAGTTATATCACTTGCCAACGATATGGAAGTTAAAAAACTATTCCAATACTGTAAATTGGCGCTATGCTATAGAGAGCGGATTATTAGTTAACGTTTTTAAAAAAGGGTGAAAAAATGTTCCTGTTCATACGAATTTATAGTAATTATTTAATCTATTTTGATAAAAAATTCTATTTCATTTACGGCATGAAAGCCATTCTTTTTAATTTTTTTGTAAACTCTGTAAGAGCACTATTCTAACAATTGAAATCAAATAAAAAATCTTATCTATCTATATATCTACTGCTGGACTACTGAGAGTTATAAGGTTCATCCCTCCGGAAAACACAAATTACACCTTTAGCCTATGCCACATTTCGCGAACGTCTGACAAATATCTGGGTATGTGCGTACAATTGTCATGAAAAAGCTTCTCAATATACAGCCATTTGAATTCAGGATAAACACAATTTCAACTATAAATTTCAAAACAAAGTAGACTTTATTAGTAGGTACTTTTGGAAAGTCAGGATGAAATTTTCAAAATCAGTTTCAGTGTAAAATCGCAACTCACCAACAGTGCAAAGTTCGTCAATTAACTGCTTGAGAGAGAGTTAAAAACAATTCCGCCGAATTATGGCACAGAGTCAACAAACAATCAACCTCACCAAGCAATTAGCCGGCATTTGTTGTCTACAAAATATTACGGCTTTGCTTTATCTGGCTGGTAAGATTTCCAAATAAGTATGTGAGGGGATAAATAAATAAATAGTTATCATAGCGAGTGCATAACCAAATACCTATAGAACACTAGGGCTAGCTTCCTACAGCTACTAGCTACCTGTTTGCTAAGTTATATTTTTGAGACGAAGGGAAGCACCTAAAAATGTGTGCCGTAGCCGGCTAATTGTCAAGTTTTCTAGAGACATTCATGTTTATCGGATGTGGCGCTGTAAAAAAAATTCGTCAAAATGTAGGTAGTACTCCGAGGCTGCAACAAATAACCCCTTCCTCAGAAAGTAGTAGTAAATAGTAGTAACCACTAAGCCATTGCGATCACAATGAGCTGGCCGAACTAAGAAAAACATCGATAAAAATTGACGTCAAGAGAAATTCCGGAAAACCTCTCAATTGTTATCTACCGCGTATAACATGATGAAAATTTGATACATAGTGAATAAAAAAAATACACAAAGATACACATTTTGGTCTGCATGTGTCAAAGAAACCCACTCTCAAAGTGGCCAACGACCCTAAACCATGAGAGGAAACTAAATACTCAATCTCCCCCGCTATGTAGAGGCCAATTGTCCGTCATATTCTGTAATGTTAGCACCTATAACCAAGTGCAATGAAAACATACAGAAAGGCTTAAGAATCGGTCTCAAGGAAATCGTTCGATACCCTATCTATATTAATACCATAAAAGAATGTCATGAGGAGTGACCAAAATGTTGTCGAATTATAATAAAACGTCTCCGACACCAGTTTTGAAAATATAGAAATAACTGTTTATGAAAATTAGATTAAAAAGTGGTTTCTACATTTTTTTTGATTCCACCAACGAAAATGATTATTGTTGTCTAAACACATCAATAGAAAATTCCGCAACATTTTTTCTAAAAGAAATTTTAACCAAGAATGGGTTTTAGGTTCTCCTGGATTTCACTCAATTAGCTACATTCAATTCAATTACACAAATTACTTGAAAAGTGATCGAAGTCATGTATAGTTTAAATCGCATTTAAGATTTAAAAAGCGCTGGGTATTAAAACCGCACCACTGAATGATTTAATGTCAAAAATACACATTTAAACTGAAAAAAAAAAATTTATTGAATAGCCAGTATTGTTTTAGTGTGAAGGAAAAATGATTTCCCGATTTTTGCAGATGAAAATGATTAAATGTACCACAGATAATATTTTCTAATGTTTGATTCGTTATATCTATTAGACTTGTTTAGGTTGCATTACAATCAGTTGCTCTTCTATCCGTTTTAGCAAAACATTTTACTTGACATTTGAATTTTTCCCGATTGTCTTTTGGTTGCTTTATATGTAAGCCAACCTTTAAATGAAACTATTATTATATGTACCGTGTCGTTGCACAGATTTAGTGCTAAGGAGCAATTCCTCGCAATGTTGTTAATACATAATATTATTTGTTCGGGTGATTATACTTCTCTATGTTCAATAGGATGCATAAAAATAACAGCACCCTATGAAGTAGTCCAAACAAAAGTGTAATCGGAGACCTTGTTAACATTTCAACGAATTGCTGACTCTTGATGATTAAACTCCAAATAGACTAGGTTCTGTTGAAAATGAATACCTTTAACGAAGAGTCCATAGAAAATATATTCAATTTGGTGTAACATGTTCTAGACAGTATGTATCTACACAATTTGACGACGGACGCAACGTTCTATTCCGAGCAATGGCTTGATATTCACATGGTATAGATGGGTAATATCCTCTGGGATTACATTTGCATGTTGTTGTCAGTTGAGCTAAATTTTCTTCCCGCTACAGGCAGGGCGTACCATTTTCATTGCCTCACTGTGGACATATGGATAAGATACGATTCGGTTTAGAAATAGGACCGTTCTAATAATCATTTTTACATTCAACTAAGGTATTTTGACGGCCACAATAAATATAGTATAGTTTATAGTATTTATAAATAAATAAATAAATAGGTGGCGCAACAGGCGGGTAGACTCCCTGGACCTAGCTTCTCGCAACCATTCGTTTTGTGCGAGTTTCTATTTTTGGGACGAATGGACGGGACCTACAATTTTATGCCGAGTCCGAACGGCTGAATTAAGAAACTTTTTCAGGACAGTCATACTCTCGGATGTTTGTCAGACGTTCGCGAGAGGTGGCGCAGTAGAAAAAACTTAAAGATGTAATTTGTGTTTTTCCGCGGATCGAACCTGGGATCCCTCGCACACTAACCACTGCGCTACTGCGCCCAGTATTTATTATAATTTTATATATTATAGTATTTATAGTAAGGACAATTCGCTCTTGTGAGTTCATAAAATGTAACCTGGACATTTAGGCCTAATTTTTCATATTTTTTTAAATTGAGATTTAGCTAAATCTGTCATTGACATCGTTAACTAAGTACCCTCAATTAAACAGAAATCTATTTTCAATTTATTCACTGGCGATTTTTTACATAATTTTGACAGACAAATTGTCTTATGAGGCCTATTTTATGACATGCAGCAATTATTGAAAACAGATGCACTTAATAAGCTGGAGACAAAAATCTAAGCCGTCATAAAAACTTACAAAAATTCCCAAAGTCACCTCCTTCCAATTTCACTTTAAGCTTCTAGTTTTAAATAATAAATTGATCGTGTGATGCGTCAGGCCAGCCCCAGCGAACTCTAAAAGTATGGACAGTTCAATTAAAAGT
Source organism: Cheilosia scutellata (assembly GCA_955612985.1). Classification (NCBI taxonomy): domain Eukaryota; kingdom Metazoa; phylum Arthropoda; class Insecta; order Diptera; family Syrphidae; genus Cheilosia; species Cheilosia scutellata. The sequence continues at coordinate 5,877,080 of OY015311.1, read as the reverse complement.
ATTGTGTTATATAAACGGTTATCGTTTTAGAGAGTACTCTAAATCTGGTTCGTTTGGTCAAACGAAATCGTTGGATAAAATCAACCCAATATTCTATATTTATACCTAGTCTCTGTCATGGCCTACGTTCGACGATGAGAGCGTTTTCATTGTTATCCCTCAAATCCATATCCAATAGATATTGAAAAAAATTAACCACGGCTTTCACAAAGACATCTCGATCGATATACATACCTAAATACAATCCACACAAAACTGATTCCAACACATATTTATTCAAGTGAATAACAGGTAGATTTTAGGTGATGTATTCACCTAAGCATATTTTTTATGACCTTTATGATACCAAAAAGGAAATATTAAACTGAAAATAAAATATGAAAATATTGTGGATCTTGGGTAGTTTTAATTCCTTTTGGACAGCCTATACCTGCCATGAAGGCTAAATAAACCGAAACTCTCTCTCAAATCTCAATTAGAGCAAAAAATCCTTCTTAAATGGTAGATTTTGGCCATTTAGGTTACTGCTAATCGTTTTTAGCTACGCTAATCGAGAGCGAAATAAAGCGAAAATTTTCAATTTTTAATTCGGATTTAAAATTTAATTGAGAGCGAATAAATCGAGCCTTAGTGATTATTATTACCGACCGCGGATAGAATACTAACTACCTAGTGGATTTTTGTAACTCCTCTCCAGTAACATGGCTTACTCAATACTCATACGAAGTGGAAAGTCTGTGAATGCCTGGCACTGTCAAATAATGACCACTTCTTAGACGACCAGTATTCAACAATATTAAATTCGGCAACATAAATAATTTCCTCAATTCCATAGGCTAGCTTCAAGACACTCCCCATCAGCCTAGGTCAGGTAAGTGTTGGTATAAAAAAGATTCAATTGTGTCCTGGTAGATCTAACCAGGCAGCCACTTTACCTTACCTATGTTTCATCTTTTGGGACCTACAATATATGTATTTAATTGAAAGGTATAGGAAATTGTTACTATGCGGTAAGGCCCATTGTGTTTGAAGCCTCATCAATTTACGCAGACATAAAGTGGTTACAGTAAGTGGCACATCCCCCACCATCAGTTCACGTCGAAACTGCTTAGTGAGCACACGTTGTGTATTTTTATACCCTCCACAGGAAGGTATATTCACTTTGTCATTACATTTGTAACGCCAAGAAGGAGTCACCGGAGACCCTATAAAGTAATATATTCTGAATCAGGATCGCATTCTGAATCTATTGAGCCATGTCCGTCTTTCTGTCCGTCTGTCTTGAAAATTGACTATGTCGGTCAAGTAGTTCTGGTACCTCCCATACAAAACCACTATTAGACCCATGCGTGCTCGCATGGCGAACATTTTGCTTGACTTTTATGCAGTGGAGGGTATTAAAGCATCGGCCAGGCCGATGACAACACTTTTACTTGTTTTTACTAACCCGGTGCGTGAGACAGTGTGTCACCGTGTATGTAAGTAAAATATGTATTTGTTTATTATTCGCGTATTTTACCTAGTTTATAATTTTTTTTATTGTTGTATTGTGTATTTTGTTCATTTTGTAAAAGTTCCATATGTCGAAAGACTAAAAACCGTTATTTTCCTTTATGAATATGTGATTTTGTAGCGGGGTGAAACTCAGAAAAACACTTTTATTTAACAAAACAAAACTTTTCTTTATTTAACGGGTTTAAAGTTTAAAAAAGGTTATAAGCAAAATAACTTGTCCGACAATATTGCAGAAGCGTACTAATTGTTGCAGCACAGCAACACTGTCAGCTCAAGGATCAATTAAGATCACGTAGATCCAAACAGTGATGCAATGCTGCTGCCGGTCCAAGGATCAATAAAGATCACGTAGGTCCAAGCAGTTTATAGTACCTTCTGTTCTACTGCCAGAACACGAATGAATCTTCAATGAAAAATGCAAGTCCTTTTATACTAAATTCTGAGTCCGAGTCATCATTGGAACTATTAACTTTTAGATACATATGTATATTACTATAGTAAAACTACAGGCGACAAAGTGTCGTCGTCATGCTTAATGCGTATGAGAATTAACTTCGCACATTGACAGTTATAAAAAAAGGAAAATACAGTATGTTTGACAAGAAAACTTTAAAGTGTGTGTTACAAGAAAAAGGACTTTGACTATAATTAATGTTATAATTCAAGATAATGTTAGTCAATATAATATAATGCAAATAATAATAATACAGGCCGCTACAATCTCCCCCTCTTACGCAACGATCGTCCCGATGGAGCGTCAGTAACCTGAGTTGCGGCTTTGTTGATCTGACTGTTGGGTGATTTCATCTTTGGGCGACCTCGCCTTCGCAATGGATTGACAGGATCAGGAGAATCAGAAAATGCTGACCCTCTATATGGTGTCAATGCAGACACATGGTATGTACCCAGTGGTACATTAAGATCGTTTTCTTTTGCGACCTCGAAACTAGATGAGCCCTTCTTTTTGATAATAATGTAAGGGCCATCCCTCTTTGGTACAAACTTTGATGTAACACCCTTTGTGGCATTACTGAGGACATGAGTGGTAACCTAAACTTTGCTACCAACGTCTAAATTTGGCTGAGTCGTTCTTCGCTGGTCACAAAACTTTTTATTTTTGTCCTGCATTTGTTGTTCGGCTTCTTTGGCATTTTTAAGAATATTTGCCAATGAAAGCAAAAACGGCGTTATTTGTGGTATAAAGTTTTCGGACTCCACAATGCTCCTTAGGTCACGTTCGACGTCATCTGCTGTTCGTAGTTCTCGGCCAAATGTTAAATATGCTGCTGTGTAGCCCGTACTTTGGCACTTTGATGAATTCATAGCAAATCTGATTGCTGACAAAGACTGAGACCAGGTATTGTGTTTATTCTTTACTGCAATAGCGAGCTGTGTCTTAAGATGCCTATTTTTTCGTTCGACAGGATTTGACTCAGGATGATATACTGGCGTAAATGTTTGTTGAATTCCCAAACAGTAAGTTACTTTTTGCATTACTGCTGAAATAAATTGAACACCGTTATCACTTATAAGTCGTCTCGGCATACCATAACGTAGGAATATCTCATCTATCAGTGTCTTGGCGCAGTTCTCGGAGGTAGCTTCTTTTAATGCAAATAATTCTACCCATCTGCTGGCTAAATCCTCTACGATTAGGACCCATTGGAAACCCGTAGACGTTTCAGGCAATGGTCCAAACAAGTCAACTGCTACAACTTCGAAACGCTGTCCACTTGGAACAGTCTGCAATAAACCGGCTGGTTTCATATTCGTTGCTTTATATCTCTGACATTCGATGCACATCTTGACGTAGTTAGCAATCTCTTTTCTCATACCAGGCCAATAATATCGGTTGGTGATACGAGCTGTTGTGCGATTTATCCCATAATGTCCTGCTGTTGGGTCATCATGGTAACACTGCAGAATTTCAAGCCGCTCATGGCTTGGAATAACCAACTGGGCATCTTCTGTATCAGTATCGGAATAACAATAAAGAACACCATCATTTAAAATGTATCCACGTTGAGTCCAACGAGTAACGTTCTCGTCATTTTCTTCCAAGCTGTTGATAATATCCTTTAGTTGAGGATCTTGAAGTTGTTCATCTCTGATCTGTTTTTCTCTTCTTCTAGGAACATCAATTTGGAATGAACATAAGCAATTCGATTCATTATGAGTTTGTTCTTCACATGGAGGACGAGACAAAGTATCAGCAACTGCATTGGTCCTACCTGAAGTGTACTCAATTTTTATATTGTACGGCTGTAGTTGCAGAGCCCATCTCGCTAGACGTCCTGTTGGGCATTTTAATGTTAATAACCACTTTAACGGCTGGTGATCGGTTAGTAAAGTAACTTCAGATCCTTCAATATATCCTCTAAATTTTGCAACACTCCACACTATTGCAAGTGCTTCGCGTTCGGTCGTCGAATAGTTTCGTTCTGCATCATTAAGAAGTCGACTTGCATACTCAATTGGATGTTCATCTTTACCCTCCCCCTGGAGTAAAACAGCCCCTATAGCGTAACCACTAGCGTCGGTTTTTAACAGGAAAGGCATACCTTCTTGGGCTTGTTTTAATATTGGTGAGACGACTAACATTTCTTTGAGCTTGTCAAATGCGGATTGCTGTTCTCGTTCCCACTTCCACACTGCGTTTTTCTTTGTCAGATTACTTAGTGGTTTGGAAATCTGGGCGAAGTTTTCGATGAATCTTCTATACCAGGAACAGGTTTGAAGAAAGGAAATAACCTCTTTCGCATTCTTTGGTTCTTTTCTCATTCGTATGGCACTTGTTTTCTCAGGATCGACATGAATCCCATCCGAATCCAAAACGTGTCCGAGATATTTAACCTCACTGCAGCAGAAACGGCATTTCTTTCTTTTGACTCGTAATTTAAATACTTTGAGTCGGTTAAAAACTGAATCCAGGTCAGCGATGTGTTCTTCAAACGTTGATGAACATATTATTATGTCATCTAAATATGCCAGTATAATAACATCACTAAGACCATGACGGAAACGATCGATTAGCCTCTGGAATGTAGCAGGAGCGTTTCTTAAACCAAACGGTAGCCTGTTGAATCTATACATCCCAAAAGGAGTCACAAATGCTGTCTTATCTCGGTCCGCCTCATTCATACCGATTTGCCAATACCCAGATTGCAAATCAAGTGTTGTCATGAACTTCGAACTTTTTGCAGCATGCAATAAATCATCCATACGAGGCAACGGGTATCTATCGGGAGTAGTTATGGAGTTCAATTTACGGTAATCAACACATACCCTTATACCATCGTCTTTTTTAGGAACCATGACCACTGGAGCAGCCCATGGGGATTCGCATTCTTCGATAATATTGTTTTGGAGCATTTTCCCAATTTCAGCTTTCAGTTCAGCTTTCTTTACTGGAGATAGTTTATATGGAATTGATGCAATTGGTTTATGAGATCCGGTATCAATTGTATGTTCAGTATACGGTGTAGCGTCAATGATCTCGCCAAATACTACATCATGCTTTTGCATAAGATTCTCTAAAACTTCTTTTTGCTCTAATGAAAGATGTGGTCCATCAGTATCACTCAAGTGCTTAAAATCAATCGACATTAATGAAATAAAACATTTTCTCAAATACATTTCTTTAGACACTTTATTTGAACTCATTGGTTTTGGACTATTAAACAAGCTGCTTCTTTCTGGAGTTCTTTCTTCTGGTCGCAAAGCATCTTGAAAAATTTCCTGTATAGAATGCGGCGAGTACTTGTTACTTGATGAAATACATTGCTTTTTAACACGCCTCTCAGAATCAGTACTGCTATTACATGGCGTTTTTAGAGATGTCTGGAAATGATGTAAAGGAGTTTTTGCAATTGGACTAACTTTCTTAATTTTTTGGAACCAATCATCATAATTTTCGATCTCTTTCAAGACTTCTGGCGTCGTCTTTAAATTCTGCTTTGATATGTCTAATGCAGCAGGTTGTCCGGATTCCATTGGCACTTTAGATATCTCAATATTATTTAACTCCAGAGGCAATGATTTCTCGAAATCAAACTTCTTTTTCGGGTCGTCTTCAAAATACCAGTATCGTTGTGCCATGTTTAGAACAATTCCCGCTTGTTCCATAAAATCGACACCAAGCAAGGTTCGATTGTTTGATGCTTTCGGGAGCGAAATGAATCTAATTTTCTTGTAGCGATTGCCAATTTTTATGGTACATATAGTTGACAAACAATTTTGTTCACTACAACTGCCATCTGCTAACGATATTGAACACATCACTTTTTGAAAGACACATTTATTTTCGGTCATAATTTTTTTCAGTTTTACACTGGCAACACTCGTTCTTGCGGCTGAGTCCAAGTATGCTTCACCTGTTAGATTGAACATTTCCATTCGCACCACCGGAACATCTCGACCAAGTATCGTGGTAGATAGTGAATTGAACGATACATATGTTGGGCTGTCAGCATTCTTATTTCGGCAGGTTGGGTAATTGGCTCTTACGACTCCAGGCGCTCCACACCCATAACATGCAAATTTTGCATTTTCAGCACCAGCAGCGTTCTTTTGTTTATTCTGCTTCTTAAAACAGGTCTCTGATGAATGACCGTGTTTACCACAATATGAACATTTTATTTTGTCAGTTCCTTCCTTCAACGCACGATGATCGCTTTTTTGGCTTTCATCAATCGCCAACTCTGCTTCTCTGGCTTCTTTAAGTAATGCCTGAAATGTGACACACTTTTCTTTCGATACACGATCACGAATGTGCATGCTCAGAAGTCCATACACCATGTTGAGTTGGGTTGATTCCTTTAGCTCCTCGTTAAGTTGCGAAAAAAGTGCTCGTTTTTTACAAATAAACGTATCTGTTGGCTCATTCCTTTGTTGTTTTGCAGAAAAGATCTCTGTGTAGATTCGCCATGCTGGTTTTGGAGGAGAAAACGCACTCCGGATGAGTTCAATTGCTTCAGCAAATGTTTTTACGCCAGTTTTAACTCCAATCCACCAATTAGCTGCATGATTTTCGAGCACAATAGGAAGACCATTTAACGCATCACTATCACTTATTTTTTCAATGTCTTTGTACACTTTTATAGCTGCTATAAACTCTTCCACCTTTGCAGGATCTCGTTCTCCGTTGAAACGTGCTGTACATTTTGTAAATGATCCTGCTCTAACGTTGTTTTGAGACATAGCTGCCAGCACTTGTTGAAATTGCTCATCAGTGAACACCGCCATTCTTGAAGAATTCGCCGTTCTATTTAAAATGCGTTCACTTCTACGTAGATCCGTTGTTATTTTTATTTAAAGTCTTTTTAACACAAAAAAAAAATTTTTTTCTTGGCCTCTAGTTGGGCGCCATTTGTAGCGGGGTGAAACTCAGAAAAACACTTTTATTTAACAAAACAAAACTTTTCTTTATTTAACGGGTTTAAAGTTTAAAAAAGGTTATAAGCAAAATAACTTGTCCGACAATATTGCAGAAGCGTACTAATTGTTGCAGCACAGCAACACTGTCAGCTCAAGGATCAATTAAGATCACGTAGATCCAAACAGTGATGCAATGCTGCTGCCGGTCCAAGGATCAATAAAGATCACGTAGGTCCAAGCAGTTTATAGTACCTTCTGTTCTACTGCCAGAACACGAATGAATCTTCAATGAAAAATGCAAGTCCTTTTATACTAAATTCTGAGTCCGAGTCATCATTGGAACTATTAACGTTTAGATACATATGTATATTACTATAGTAAAACTACAGGCGACAAAGTGTCGTCGTCATGCTTAATGCGTATGAGAATTAACTTCGCACATTGACAGTTATAAAAAAAGGAAAATACAGTATGTTTGACAAGAAAACTTTAAAGTGTGTGTTACAAGAAAAAGGACTTTGACTATAATTAATGTTATAATTCAAGATAATGGTAGTCAATATAATATAATGCAAATAATAATAATACAGGCCGCTACAATTTTTTATTTTTTTTTTCTTAATTTTAAAAAAATGTATTACTAAAAACATTATTATTTTTAATGCTCTAATTAAAAAATGTTTGTGAATTGTAATATTGAAATAAAAGAGCATAAATTTAAAAAAAACATGAACTATTAGTATAGTAACACGTTTCGAAAAATCTTCAGTTGAAAACCCCGGTGCGTGAGACCGGCCGGTGGCATCACCATTGATCAAAGTCAAATTTGCGTCACCATTGGCGGGTTAATTCGTATGTAGGGTGGGTACTGCCTGGTGGTAACATGATGGGACTATCTTGAAACAGCAACTTAATGGTTAGAATGACGGACTGGACTACTAAACGAGGGGTTCTAGGTTCATCCCCCAAACAAAATTATCACCGAATGAGAGTTACGGAGTGTTAAGTATCCTATCCTTATTGCACATCGACCCATTTAAAGTGCATGACCAAAAAAACCCAACTCAGCACCACCAAGGCACAATGTTGACCTACTCCCAGCGCATGACCCACGAAGCAATAATACAACATGTTACCATCAAGCGGACTCAGCAAAAGGGCAGCATACGACCAAAAGTTGACATTGCAATTATTGACCCGCAATGTATTAATGTTAGTAAGCAAAATTTATGTATAAATAGGAAGTAATTAAAGTAAAATAAATGAGTTGAACTTTAGCAATTAAAGTAAAGACTACTAAACAGCTATCCCCCCACCAGTGGTAAGGTGGCTGTTCATTTGGTCCTTCGAGAAACAACGAACTACAAGGAGATTACGGAAGCTGCAAAGCCAGCAGATATTGAAGAAAATAGCAAAAGTCGAACGAGATCAACGCAAGTATGACAGAACTGGAAGAGCTCTTTGAGATACAGAAAGAGAGGGCGGAATGGATTAAGAAAATTGGTGAAAAATACACCAAAGAGCCAATACTACGAAGAACAAAAGAGTTCGTGAGGGAAAGACTAGCAGACCTGGAGTACCAATGGACGGAGTTCAAGGAGACGGACAACAAAATAAAGGCTCACCCGAACTGTACAAACAGGCAACCATATACGGAGTCGAACTTTTATGCAGCTGTGAAGTCGACTGTTGACAACCTAAGGCAGAAATTAGAAACCAAACTAGACGAAATCCTGGAAGAAGAGCAGAAGAGACTCAAGGAAGAAAAGAAGAGACAGATGACGACACAGGGCGCGAGTGACGAGCTAAACACAACAATTAGAAAGGAAAAAGACAACCAAAATCAAGAAGGCGAACTGTCTGGAGAACAAGACAAGAGAATTAGGAGACAAGAAGCCCAAATACAGGCATTTATCAGATCTGTTGGCAGGGTAGAACAAAACGGGCAGGGAACGAAAGCCTATTACCAACATAGCCAACAAGTTCTGCAAAATCAATGGGAAACAATAACAAAGACGCACAGCGATATAGTCGAGCTGACGGAAACAACTTCAAGTGAAAGATACGTTAAAATTTGCACAGAGTACGAACAACTGGAAGAAAAATACAATGAAATAATGGTGAACGTAAAAGAGAAAATAAATGAAATGATCTCTCAAAACAGCACACATCAAGAAGCGATTAGCGACACCACAACAAATCACGAGCTCAAACTACCTACTCTAAAGCTGATGACATTCAATGGAGACTACAGGCAATGGAAATCATTTAACGATCTGTTTGAGCAGGCAATACACAACAACGGAAAACTGGGAAATGCTCAGAAAATGCATTATCTCAAGACCAACATAACAGGAGAGGCGGCAAAAATAATCCAACATCTTCAAATATTGGACTGCAATTACGACAAGGCAAGGGAAATCTTGAGAAATCGGTACGAGAACACCCGACTACTAGTTAATGCACAAATACAAGCATTACTAAATCAAAAAGATAGTCAAATTGAATCCGCAACGCATCTTAGAAGACTACACGATACAACAACAGAGTGCATAAATGCACTGAAAGGCTTAAGCTTGGAGACTGGAAGCTGGGATCCAATTATCGTATTCATACTATCTCAAAAACTGGACAATGAGACAAGAAAAGCGTATGAGCAGTCATTAAAAGACCCAAAGGCGTTACAATCACTAAACGAATTCCTAACGTTTATAGAAAACAAGTTCCATGCTCTTGACAACCTAGAAGGACGGCGGAACAAAACAGAATACCAAAAAGACGAAAGACACATGCAGAAAGCAAATGGAGTAGTCACAAGGAAAAATGTATACAAAAATTATCATTCCACAAGTAACCCTTGTTGCAAGTTATGCAACGAGGAACACCGACTACAGACATGCAGGAGATTTATTCAAATGCCAATTCTGCAAAGGAAAGACGTGGTGCTAACAGAAAAACTGTGCCATAACTGCCTTGGAGGCAACCACGTCACAGCAAATTGTCAGTCACGCAAAGCCTGTCAAAAATGTCAACAACGCCACCACACTCTGCTGCACTCAAACGAGACAACTAATCAGAGGGAGCAGCAACAATCCCATTTCGCATCGGGTATGGAGTGTAACAAGATACTCTTGGCAACAGCAGTAATAAAAACTAACTGGAAAGGATGTGACCACTATTTGAGGGCGCTAATAGATCAGGGGTCCCAATCGTCGTTCATTACGGAAGACGCAGTGCAAAGACTGCAGCTGCAAAAAATTCGAGCTGATGCCTCTATTACAGGACTAGGGACAGCAAAAGCAGCAACAGCAACAAGTAAAATTGAGCTAAACATCTCATCAATCTACCCGTCAGACTTCAAAATATGGGGAACATTGTTAGTACTGAACAAACTTACAAAGCCGTTGCCGGACGAATCATTCACGGTACGTGGATGGGATCACGTTAAGCACTTACCGCTAGCCGACCCATCCTTTAACAAAAAGACATCGGTGGACGTATTAATCGGAGCAGATATCTTCCAAGAAATTATTCTTGAAGGCGTCGTAAAGGGAGACGTCGGAACTCCAGTCGCCCAAAACACTCAATTAGGATGGATATTATCAGGAAGTTGTCAACACAAACGAAACGAAGCAACACTATGCCACGTATCCAACGTAGAGTTAAACAACCAACTGAAATCGTTTTGGGAAACGGAAGAGGTACAAGAAGAGAGAGCTACCACAGAAGACAACATGCGATGTGAAGAATACTACAAAACCACACACAAGAGGGATAAAACAGGAAGATACACGGTGCGCATTCCATTCAAAAACGATACAGGTAAATTGGGTAAATCAAAAGACAGAGCATTAGCCCGTCTTCTCCAATTAGAGAAAAAATTTACGCGGGACACTGAGTTACACAAGAACTACACGAAGTTCATGAAAGAATACCTGGAACTTGGACACATGGAGCCAGTAAAATCTACGTCAAACAACGAGATAGTTTACTACATGCCACATCAAGCAGTAATAAAGCCAGATAGCACGACCACCAAAACAAGAGTGGTGTTTGACGCATCATCAAGAACAAGCTCTGGGCTAAGCCTAAATGACACGATGCTTACAGGTCCAGTTTTGCAACAGGATTTATATAGCATTTTGTCGCGTTGGAGAAAACATAAATACGTCTACCGAGCAGACATTGAGAAAATGTACCGCCAAATAAAGATAGCGGAAGAAGACAGGGACTTTCAAAGGATCCTCTGGAGGGAAGAACCATCAAAGCAAATACAGGAATATAGACTTACAACAGTGACATACGGAACATCTTCAGCACCGTACTTGGCTATAAAAACATTACAGCAACTGGCCGTAGACGAAGAAAACAACCTTAAGACTGCATCAAAGATAGCACAGCGAGATTTCTACGTAGACGATCTACTATCAGGAGAGGACACATTGGAGGAGGCAAGAAGAGCCCAACATCAAATCATACAGCTAATGCTAAAAAGGAGGATTCAAACTCCGCAAATGGTCATCAAATAGAACAACATTACTAAGAGATATAAAACGAGAAGATCAGGAGCAAGGAATATACGAAGTAACAGCATGTGAGGCAATAAAGACATTGGGAATATACTGGAGACCCGACTCCGATACATTCGAGTTTAAAATAAACATGAACCCGTCCACTAAAAACCTTACCAAGAGAATTATTATCTCAGAAATGGCAAGACTTTTCGACCCGCTAGGATGGCTGGCACCTATAATCATTACAGCGAAATTGATTCAACAAGAGCTGTGGTTATCGGGAAAATCTTGGGACGAAAATTTACCAGATGACATATCAAAAAGATGGATGAACTTCAAAGAAAATCTCTACAATATCGAGAGTATTAGCATACCACGATGGAATCAATACGAGACGAAATACCGTATTGAGCTGCATGGTTTCTGCGATGCATCAGAAAAAGCGTATGCTGCCGCAGTCTACAGTAGGGTAATCACTAAAACTGGTGAAGTACTAACGACGTTACTATGCGCGAAAACCAAAGCGGCACCAATCAAACAAATAACACTTCCCAGACTAGAGCTTAATGGAGCAGTGCTTCTGGCCAAACTAATAAAAAAGGCGAAAAAAGCACTACAAATAGAAAACATAGAGACGCATGCTTGGTCGGACTCCACGATAAATCTCGCCTGGATAAAAGGAGGCCCAACTAAATGGAAGAATTTCGTGGCAAACAGGGTTACGGAAATAACAGCAATTCTGAGCGCAGAAAATTGGCACCACGTAAAGGGTACAGAAAACCCAGCAGACTGTGCGTCCAGAGGTATATGTCCCTCTAAACTCAAGGGACACGCATTATGGTGGAACGGGCCAAAATGGCTATCAAAACTAGAAATAACCTACACTGATACTGAACAACAATACACGGACTTAGAAGAACGTAAAGTCAAGACGCAAACATTAACAACATTAAACGAACAAGAACCAGATCGTATTAAAGGGATGTTAGCACAATACAGCACACTGAGGCGACTGACAAGAGTACTTGCCTATTGTAAACGGTTCATTCACAACGCACGAACATCTGAGGATGGTAAACGCCTAGGACCATTAACATGTGATGAAATATGGTCAGCAACAAAAAATATAATAAAAAAGGTACAAGATGAAGAGTTTAGCAAAGAAATCAGACACCTGAAAAGAGGCAAAGAAATCGAAAAGAAGAGCAAACTTCGGTGTCTTAACGCATTCATGGACAAAGACGATATGCTACGCGTAGGAGGACGGTTAACAGAAGCAGATATTCCACCGACGCAGAAACATCCATTCATCATTCCACATTCTGGTCCTCTCACCACTATGCTAATTGAAGATGCTCACAAAACAACACTGCACGGGGGAAACACACTGACACAAGCACACTTACGACAACGCTATTGGATCATCAACGGAGCAAGCGCAGTCAAACAAAGTATTCATAGATGTGCCATATGTTTTCGATTCAAGTCCAAAATTAGCAATCAACTAATGGGAAATCTCCCACAGCCAAGAGTAACTAATAACAGGCCGTTTCTGCATACAGGAGTAGATTACGCAGGACCCATAGATATACGAATGACGAAAGGAAGGGGCAATAAATCCTATAAAGGATATATAGCAATATTTGTATGCTTAGCGACCAAAGCAGTTCACATAGAAGCAGTGAGTGACCTGACCGCAAACGCATTTGTTTCCGCCTTCAAGAGAGTCTGCGCGAGAAGAGGTCATATTGGACACCTCTATAGTGATAATGGAACAAATTTCGTAGCTGCTAACAAGATTCTACAGTTGAATGTAAAAGATGCCAAGAAGTGGAATGAAGAAATCTATGATACACTAGCGTCCAATCATACAGAATGGCACTTCATTCCACCAGGATCTCCCCACTTTGGCGGTTTGTGGGAAGCTGGGGTAAAATCGATCAAGCACCATCTCAAGCGAACTATCGGCGAGCACAAATTAACATACGAGGAATTATCAACACTACTAACTCAAATAGAGGCATGTTTGAATTCAAGGCCAATATGCCCACTTTCAAATGACCCAGAGGAGACTGAGGTGATAACACCAGGGCATTTTCTAATCGGCACGGCCCTATTGGCACCACCGGAAAGATGCATGCTAGACAGTGAAATGGGATTACTAACTCGATGGCATCTCTTAGAGCGGATGCAGCAACAATTTTGGAAAAAATGGAGCACTGAGTACTTAGCAACACTTCAACAACGATCCAAGTGGACGAAAACTGTTGGGAATTTAAAGGTTGGAAACATTGTCCTTATCAAGGATGAGCAGCTTCCCCCAACTAAGTGGAAATTGGCAAAGGTAGTAGAAACACACGCTGGGACTGATGGTCTAGTACGAGTGGTAACGGTAAAAACGCACAACAAAACCTATAAGAGACCCGTAACAAAAATTTGTTTGTTACCAATTACCGATAATGACGAGTTTACGAACCTTGACAGAAAAACGAAAGAAATCATGCAAACTCCAGCTACCAAGGTGAAGCCATCGACGAATAGAATTGAAACGTTGAAAAATATACCTAAAACAGTATCAAGTCACCACATCCAAGTAACGGTCGAGGAGTATAGAAGCACCAAGAGGAATAAAATTAGACCTACTAACATTCCGTCGAGACCACCTATCGAAGAGCTAATAGGACGTCATCAAGAGAGGAAGCGGCCACATGAATCCAATAAACAGCATGATAGCAGAATAAAACGAGTAGCCCTTCCATCACTGTTACTATCTATAGCGCTCGTGATAGTAGCCCTGCCACATCAAGGATCCACACAAATTACAACAACGCCCTTCAAACATCGGCCTGGTATATATTTTGAGAAGATTGGCAACGTCAATTTAGTAACAAATGAGTGGAAAATTCTAGTATATTATGACTTGGGAAATTATTGGCGCGAATACAGAGGATTTAAAGAACTCATCAACGGACTAAACGATTTCTGTAAGAGGAAAAACACGGACGGCTTTAAGAAATACACTCAGTGCATAAAAATAGCAAATCAATTCGATCACCAGCTAAGTATAATAAAGAACAACAATAATCTACTTCTAAAACAAGGTGTCGGAAAGGAGCCAGAGGCTAGGGCCAAACGATCCCCCTTTGATTTCGTAGGTATGGTAGCAAACAAACTATTCGGAGTTTTGGACGAAGACTTTGCTCAGCAATACGAAAACCAAATACAGTCATTTAAGGAAAATGAAAAACATCTACTTGGTATGGTCAAAAATCAGACATCAATCATAGAATCAACAAAAAACATTCTACAAAAAGACACTGAAGTAATAACCCAGCAGTTAGAAATATTTCATACTCATCTCGAAAACCTAGCAAACGATGTATTAGCAGCCAATGAAGATTGCAATGCCAAAGTAGAATTCTTATCACTATCAACATTCGCCACGCTAGCAATGCTCAACTACCAACAAGCCCAGAATGCTCTGATCGATGTCTTGATCGATATACACCATGGGAAAATGAATCCGCTCATACTAACGCCAGATCAGCTTCACTCACAACTAACCACTATAAGGAATCATCTGCCGCCACAATTAGCCATCGCAGGAGATGCGTCACAGCCGAACTTATTACAGTTTTTCAAGCTTCTTACTGTGAAGGGCAGAGTAATGCAACAAAACGTTGTATTTGAGATAACGATACCCTTGGCGAATATAGAGGATTATGAGATCTTTAAGATGATACCTGTACCAACTGTTCATCAAAAGGAATACATATTCATCGAACCATCAGCTGACTACTTAGTAGTAAACCTGCTTCGAGAAGCGTACTACACAATAACAAAAGACGAATTAATAAGATGTATTCAGAATAATGACAAATACATATGCCACCAACAGCATCCAACATACAATAGAAGATCAAACATAAGCAGGTGCGAAATGGAACTATTGACACATGCAGACGAAATCTCACCATTTTGTACACTACGAAGTATGGAGCCACATCCTGTATGGATTCAGCTAAACAACGCAAATAAATGGATCTACGTGTTGGAAAAGGAGTACACTATCAATATAATTTGTGGACAGAAGATTTTCGAAACCACACTTAAAGACGACGGAATACTAACAATAGAACCTAATTGCATTGTCAAGCAAGACACCATGACAATCTTATCCAAGAATAAGATTTCCAGTCGTGTTAATACGTCATTCATCCCATCTGTTAATATTTCACACATATTATTAAATACTACAAGAAATAAAGCAAACATAATCCCAAGGATGAGTCTCAAAATTGACCATGATAATCTCAACGCAGTAAGTCAATGGATCGAAGACTTAAAAAAGCACGAGCAACTACCAGGGAATACAACACCACACGACATCCACCACAATATCACTTATGCCGTAATGTTAGTATTTGCCGTAAGCACTATTGGTTACATCGTCTGGCGACGCCGCCGCAAGATCAGCGCAGAGGAACAGCAAGAAACAGAAGCACAACCACAACCAGCTAGAAGACATCTCACGGTAGCCGATTTCAGTGTTTAATTGGCGCGGCAGAATGTACAATTATTGCACATCGACCCATTTAAAGTGCATGACCAAAAAAACCCAACTCAGCACCACCAAGGCACAATGTTGACCTACTCCCAGCGCATGACCCACGAAGCAATAATACAACATGTTACCATCAAGCGGACTCAGCAAAAGGGCAGCATACGACCAAAAGTTGACATTGCAATTATTGACCCGCAATGTATTAATGTTAGTAAGCAAAATTTATGTATAAATAGGAAGTAATTAAAGTAAAATAAATGAGTTGAACTTTAGCAATTAAAGTAAAGACTACTAAACAGCTATCCCCCCACCAGTGGTAAGGTGGCTGTTCAGTTATAATGAATAATGTAAATAGGTGTAGCATTGAAAGCAATTACATTATGTTGAAAGTTGCATCTAACGGAACGGGTTTCACGAGACGTAAGTAAATATTATTCCCAAAAATTACTCTTATAAAATTTAACGAAATTGCAAATGTCTCCAGACCCCTTATATCCTCAATCACCTAAAATAAGTAGGTAACAACACCACAAATCCACCTCATCCAGTTGAAAATAAATATCTATTCCTTCATCGACATTCTCAGAGAATTAATAATCAAATTCCTTCCGCAGTAAGAAAATACATCAAAGGCAACCTTATCAGCTCAATTGAATGCGTGTGTCTTCATTTTTGTCTTCTCCTTCAAGATGGTTTCAATAAGCCATAAATTCGTTTGATTTATGCACCTATTCAGTGCGATTATCATGAATACAGTCTCATTCAGAAAAAGATGGAACAGCCCCGAAAGCATCATGAAGATGAATATACAAAATACAGACTATCTCTCATGGCAATGTAGCCTACATACTCGTATGCATTATTATGCTTTTAGTATATAACTGATTGGCCACACATTGCAGCACGAACTGAACTTCGAAGTGTGACATCAAGCGGAAGTGCGTTATCTCGGTTTGTAGTAATAAGGCGCGTGACAAAGTTGCCTGAACCATTTTCCTTCAAGATTTAATCACAAAAAAAAATAAAATAAGAATAAATATTATATAGCAAGTGGAAAAGTGATTAACTTATGTGGGTAATCATCTCGAGTCCTTGTGACATCAACTAATCTTCACCGATATTATACGGTAATGAAAGTTCAAATGGGGACGAGTCAAATCTTTGATCGGTTTAAAAAGAAATGAAGTTAATAATACATAACATGCACGTTCTTATCATTACAAACATTGGGAAAATATGTATATTCCCACACACAAAGCGATGGCGATAAGAGCTTCAATTCTTATAGCGGCAGATAATTATTATATTTATGTACTTTATGCTGAGCTGAAACTAATGAAAATGTACAATGATTTTAATTAAATGTGTTCTACGTTTAAACTTGACTATAAAAAGCTATACAGTAAAACCTGTCAAGTTGGCCACCCTTGTAAGTTGTCCACCTGCCGAAGTTGGCCAGTATATAGTAGCACCAAGAAAATTTCATACAAATATTCGACCAAATACCTCCGAATGTTGGCCACCTGTCTATCTTGGAACTTGGCCACAAATTTATATATTTCTGTTCAACTTTCGTACTAAATAACCTGCTAGGCGTTTGCCTAGCTAGTCAAGAGCTTGTGATTGGTCGATTTGCCTGCAAATCTAGGCAAGTTTCGCGTGTAATGCAAGATTTTCTGCCTATGTTCTATGATAAACTGTCACCTGAATAATTAGGCGCCAAAGCACATTGAACGCGGCCAATGTAACGAAAGATTCGTTCGTGTTAAATCTTGTTGGGATAGATTTGACTGAATTTCTGCAGTTTGTGAATAACTTCTGTATTCCTCTGCCTTTCGTGGAAAATCAGGAAACAGCTAAATTTTTATAAATTATGTAATACTTTTCGTGCTGTCTTTATTTTTAAACTGTTTCTTTTGGGGATTTTTTTGTTTTTAATAATGGTTTTAATAATCTAATAAAATGGATAAAAGCGCCATTTATTATTTATAGGTATTAAAAAAAAAATAGGTACCTACCCTTATAAGTTGACCACCTCTCTAAGTTGGCCAAAAATTTCTGCACCACAGGTGGCCAACTTACGCAGGTTTTACTGTACTATGATTATTGTATAAATAAGAACTCATCAGCATCACCATCATAATCTTAGACAATACATTCGTAAGAACCAATCTAAGGAATTTACATGGTGCCTTCTTCTGCCTTACTATAGGAGGGTATTTTTATGATAGTGCAAGGATTATTGATTGAATTAAACGTTTGGAAAGAATGAGATCATTTTTATTATCCGTGTTAATAAAGCTGCGGTTGACATTTAAAGATATCATGATCAGAACATAACACATTTGAGGAAGCTTCAAAATAATGAAAAAATTAAACTATTTAACCGTTGATGTTTAATTTAAATTTTATATTACGTTCATTAAACTTAATGAAAAATCCCATAATATGAAAGCTATCCAAATCTTCCCTTAAAAATAGCTGATTTATCAATTAAAATACGAAATCTGCCATTGCATTATTTAAAAATTCAAGACATTATTCTAATGAAAATGAATACGGTTTTTGAATCGGCAGAACCGCTATTCTATACCTATCTATACCGAGAGTTCAATCATTTATGAAGCTCAAGTGGAAATTCGACCACAACCAACTCGACGCCACCATAAAGGGCTTACGCCTTACGACTGCTTACAAATTAAATAGGGCTCGGCGGGATTTCAAGTAAAGCTATCATATACTATAAGCTGTTTCACAAGATTATCCAATATGCCCTTGCTCATACATGTCTTACTGGCAGACCGCTCGCATCCAACCGATTCTCAAAAATGGAAGAAAATGCTTGCGTCAAAACCACCGCCAAGAATAGCATTACTATACATGCTACGGCTTTCCAAAACTCTGTAAAAGGATATAAATGTTGAAATATTTAATTATTATCTAGAACGCCACTGACCCCGACAGGCACTATGGATTTCGCAGCCGTTGAGCAACCCATGTATGGACACAGCAATCGAACAACCCGGCAATTCGAAGGTCTTTTGACCGGGTTACGAATAGATTTCTACTACGCAAGTTAACCTCTTATAGATCTGAACCATAGGTGGTGATTTTGATTGATAAAATGATTACATTTTAATCAAAAACTCAGGGAACACTCTTTAACGATTTTAGACACATCTGAGTGTTCCCTCCATATTGGTCTTAATAAAGATAGAATCTATCGAATGAACTAACTAAAAGCGGTAGCAAAAAGAACAGAATCGTAATAGAAACCCCCAAACAGAAAGATATGTTTTAATGACGATGAAGACATTATTAACATTTTACAATTTTATCCTTGCTGACTTAAAAAAAATCCAAACTCCAGACATATAAGTCAGCATTGGAAGCCGTGGAGGAAAAAATTTGAAAAATACGATGACATTTGAACGTAACACGTCTAAGAATAGAAAAAATAAATAAATATATAATATAAAGACGCGAATCAAATCAAAAAGCAATAAAAATAAGACGGCCAATCTTCACATGATTTCAAAACCTTTGCTTTTTAATTTTTTGTCATTTTTGGTAATATTTTTGCTTCAAATGTACATTTGTATTTGCTTTTCCACAATTTATATAGCACAATACACTTACCAATATGTCGAAAACAGCGAATCTATGAATCTCCTTATTACATCCAACTTGCGGAATCCCGGGTAACCAATCTATCTTAAAAATAATTTCATCTTCTCAACTATTGGTATGCGATCACCGCGGGTTTCTTTAGCAATATCGAAAAGGAACTAACTCACTCCACATTATGAAACTCTATACAGGTTGTTAAAATATCCCTGTGTCACCGAAACGAAGTAGGCATATAAATTATATATATTTACTCTTCTCGGTTATATACGTTTAAACACATTACTATTTACTACAAATGTAGTTATGCGCTCTTTTTAAATTTGTTTAGTAAATTTTGACAAACGAATTTGATAGTCACAAATTTATTAAATTTGGTTGGCCTCTACTCCAGAAATGCGTTTCGCCCCGATGTGGTGGGTGGGCTCATCAGTAGACGACCACCACATCTGATCTAGACGCACTGTTTGCTCGATTTTCACTGAGACTATGATGATTTTCCAATCAATCGTCTTGAGGTATGATTCACAGTCACTTGTTGATTGGAAAATCATCATAGTCTCGGTGAAAATCGAGCAAACAGTGCGTCTAGATCAGATGTGGTGGTCGTCTACTGATGAGCCCACCCACCACATCGGGGCGAAACGCATTTCTGGAGTAGAGGCCAACCAAATTTAATAAATTTGTGATGACATAGTACACTCCAACATTATTCACTTCATAAATATGTTTATGATTTGAAAATATTTTGAATTTGATAGTTTTCCACTTGAGTTTTGAAACTTCAACTTCAGTGGAAGAACCTAGTTAGAGGACATGTTTTATTCACACCAAATTGAGTGTTAAGTATGCCCTCGGAGGGTATCCTTGGTTAATATTCACACTACTTAATTTCACGGGATCAATAACCAACAATTCAATGAGTTGAAATAATTCCTAAATTGTTATATAGAAATACCAAAAAAGTATTAAAAAAAACAAAAACATTTGCTACAGAAGGTCCAGAGGCGGTTATTTGACTGAATGTAATGTAATGTTCTGTGTAATGTAATGCTCTGTGGTACACATTTTTTGTTTTTCCAGGTATCGTATTGACTCTTGACTATCAGGATACAAATTTTACAAACTTTGGGTCCCATGACTGTCGAAGAATAGCGCCACAGCCCTTTATCCAATTTTGACCAATCTTCCAAATGTACCTAAATCTCTAAATTTGAACTCAATCGCTTGGGTTGTTTTCGAGATATAAAATTTTGAATGTTTTTTTTTTGTATGGGAGTTGCCACGCCCCTATAAATCATGAACCAATACAAAGATCGTATATACTTATAAACCATTGTATTGACGTCACATTTCAAGGGAAACTTCCAGAATCCAAATCGGTGCACGCATTACAGAGAACATTAATGACAAACACAATTTATTTTATTTTGTAGATAGTGAACTACCACTAGCATGTGGGGAACTCAATAATGTACGTTGCACCCATTTCGCCAGTGATAGGAGTTCGAGGTGACTATAATTAGAAGGGGCCGAATCAATACCTACATCCGTGAACAAAATATAGGATCAGGGAAATAAGGTCGATTTTACATGCGAAACAAAAACAAATTCCATTACGTAGTTTTTGTTTGCGGATAACGTGATTCGACCTCAAGATAGCTACCACTTTCTGGCGACTTGCAATAAATAGCAGCAAGTCGGTACCTATTCTATGTGATTAACCATAGATCAGTATTTTCTTTCGGTTTTCAAATATGTGCAGATCCACAAATCGAGATCTCCAATAATCTAAATTTACCATTTGATAAAATACAAAGCTCGTCAATCCAGTTCATCGGACACGGCATAAAATAAATGCTACCATTCATTGGATCATGGATCCAACATCCAAAAATAGGAGAAATTCGAATGCCTGCAAGAAGCTGGTCATCTGCGGATATTTATTTATTTTATTTGCTTTCGTTTTGAGAGTTCGACTTATTGAAGTTCCACTGATATATGTAAAATCAATTGTTTAAAAAGTCGGTAAATATAATTTCAGTAACCATTCGGGAGGTTTTTTTTAGGATCACGCCTATCGTTTACGAATAGCAAATACCCGATGCATGCGTTTCAAAAGTTACTGTGATGAGACCAATAAAACCACCCAAGCATGTTTTCTGACATAATCTCTCTGTGTACAGTCAAAATTTCGCGTATCTTCTAAATAAAAATTTATTTTGCACCAAAAACCAACACCCAAAAATGTGTGAGTAATAAATTCTGCATGAGATCATAGTAATGGAAGGGAGTGCAAACACACTTTTAAACAAATATTTACATTTATCTATATCAACAACTACATAATTGTGTATTCGTCAACCGAACGACAATGATAAATATTTGTACAGCATAATTTTGAATACACCTTACCTGTGGTCGTCCATAGGGATCGTAGCACTCTAACGCAGGCATAAACGTCGTCTCAGAGTCGTGGGCAGCATTCGTTACATCCCTATGCAGTAACAGGATCACTAGAAGTGCACTAGACACAAGGTTCCTTGAGGTCCACTTGGTCATTTTCATTTTTTGCAGATAATTTATTGTACCTAAATTACAATTCTTTTTTTTTTTTTTTTTTTGTTAATTAAAATTAATATTCGAATAATAGTAGGTATAGAATTTTTGGAAGCACTTTTTCTTTAATTCATCATAATGTTGATTTTATGAGAACAAACACTTTTGTCAAAAACGTACACGGTGTAGTTGCAGATACACTCCCTGTAAATTAGATACTCTTTGTTAGCGCTCAACGACTTTGCTGAAGATATTATTTGGGTTTAAATTAAAGTGTGTATACAAAATGATCTCAGCGAAAAATAACTAAATTGACTCTACTGGGGTGTGCGTTCGAAATGACTTCGACTTCGACGTTCGACTTCAAGACTTATTGACACAACAAAAAATAAACTTAGCCGGCATAAGTTAACTAGCAGCGCACATATGGCACCCATGATGGGATGGATGTTGGTGTGTACTGTTCAATTACTTTGAACCAACCGATTATAAATAGAATTGAAATCATAAACAAATAAAAGAATCTTCGATTCCGAGTCATGGTAGGTAGGTACATAAGATTCGCTTTTAAGATACAAAATAAAAATAAAAAAAAAAGACCATCTGTGGCTAATTTTTCCCCAAATAATATCTTTTCAGACGTTTAGCGTGTTCCGCGCCCAACACTCCCACCGCAGAGTGCAATTACATTTCACACAAATTCCGAAACCGATAAATTCAACGAAAAACAGGGTTACCCCGCTGCCGACCTCCCGACCATTCGTTTTGTCTGTCTATCGAAGTACAACTTTTTTTTTTTTCCTCTTTCTCAGCGCTGATATGAGAAATTCTTGGAATAGGGACACATCCGCTGTACAATACAAAAACACAGTACAAGATTGAAAAAAAAAAATCAAGTAAAATTAGTTTCCTTAGTCGACGAGATAAACTTTTGCCCTCCTTCCTGTATAACGCACTTAGGCAGGCAGTGTATTTCCGAGTTTTGTTGTTGTGCAGAGAATTCTTTTATGAAAAGATCTTATTGAAAGGATTTCACTTTTGCAATTTAGACAGATACAGGAGGGAACCATAAGAAAACGTGATTTCCATATTATGCTGTTGAGATGGATAGAAACACACACACACTTATATTAAAAACACATGCAATACGTCGATGCACTTTGATTATAGTGATCGTTTGACTGTACACTTTTTTCAGTTTTCTTCGATATTAGGTTGAATTCGTATCTCACTTTATGTAGGCACTTGGACTTCAATTCAAATTTCTTCTAAGAAAACATTTATATTTTGTAGATACTCCATTATGTGTGAGTTTGACTAGCATAATCACTTGAAGATTGTTTGCTCAGATTAGGCAACAACTGGTAGCGGATGGATAGGAAGTAAAGTTTGAGACTATAACCGAATAGTGTACAGCAGAAAGAAAACTAACAAATTTAGTAACAAGAGGAAGTAGGTACCAACCAGGAGAACACGAGTCACTAATGCAACCACTGCCGTTGCCGTCGCGCGATCAAAACGGACTGTACTCGAGAAGATATTCCGTACCGAATGGAAGTCCGGCGATCATTATTTTTTGAGAGATTATTTTTATTTACTTCTAGTCTAGGGCTGTAGTCTGTAGTTGTGTAGTTTTTCAACCATTCTTTGGTATGGGATAGATCCACCACATTCACATAGGTACCGAAGATCGTGGAACAGGGTTACCAAGTGCTGAGTGTTTGGTTAAGATAACTTTATCTTCTCTCTAACGGCTTAAGTCCATGAGACTTGGAATGAAAATATGTCGTAAGAATGATCTTAAATTAGTTATTTGATGGTTGAATATTCCAAAAATAGCGTCAGATGTGCCACAATGAAAATATTAAATGTTTACAATAAAAGAATTGGAAAAAAAACTGGCGCCCAACGAAACGCCTTTGGTGATAGTTTTTATACGATAAGGATCGTAGCACTCTAACGCAGGCATAAACGTCGTCTCAGCGTCGTGAGCAGCATTCGTTACATCCTTTTGCACTAAGAGGATCACTAGAAGTGCACTAGACACAAGGTTCTTTGAGGTCCACTTGATCATTTTCATCTTTTGTATATAATTTGTTGTATTTAAATTACATACACTTCTTTTATTTTTTGTTAATTAAAACTAATATTCGAGTATAGTATAGACTTTTTGTAAGCACTTTTTCTTTAGCGTCAGATGTACCACAATGGAAATATTAAATTTTTACAATAAATAAATTGATAAAAAACTGGCGCCCAACGAAAGGCCTTTGGTTTTTAAATACTTTGTAGGATTGCGATCACAAATTTATTTATCTAATAGTAGGCACTTATACGGTCTAGTTAGTAGACTTGCATAAATTATTTTAGCTAGAAAAAGGAACCACTGATTTGAAAAAATTTAGTAATTTTGAAGAAGAGCAACCAAATAGGAAATCGATGTCACTCCAAAGTAGATATAGTCAACTATAATTCCATTCCATTATCTGCGATCCCAGGCACGTTGCTTCAGACCAAATTGAACACAGATAATGGTACCTCATCAACTTGAGTGTGAAATTTATTTTGTAGCGAATTGGCTAACATTTTAGAGAGATGGGACAGTTTCAAACAAAAAAATTTGCTTTCTGTATTTGTGATCTTATCATTTTTGTAGACACATTTTCAGGAAACTTGGTAGCCCTAATCTTACTTCTCGATGTTCAGTGTGTGTAGGAGAAACACTATCTCTTTCGTTTCTTTGTCATTATTCCAGAGGCGAATTTCAGTTCAGTCATTCCATTCTTCGTCTTCGACTTCGAGGGAGTTTTATGATCTCAGATACTCGCATACAATCACAACATTCCACTGAATTCGCTCTAAGCAAAATATGAGAGAGAGAGCCGAGAATTGGTCTTTTCTTATTTCTTCACGATCGCGATCGCGACCACGATGCAATGATGAGATGTCAGTTAAATACTTTATGGAGCCTACAACGAAAATCTCTGTTCCCATAAAGTATTTGGTTAACAAAAACATGTCTCACGGAATGAATGTGTGCATGTTTTTCTCCATGCGCAGGTAAGCAAACCCAATTCAAAAGGCCATTGATCAATACTGCAGCGAATAGTCCCATATTGAGAATCTCATTCCTGGTAGTAATTTTTGAAAACACACTCTTTTCTGTGACTGAAATATGATTTCCAGTTTTTCTTTTTTTTTGGCAGATCACAAATTCCTAAAAATATTTTTCTAGTCACAAATTTTGTAATGTAATGTAATCTGAAATTTTATATCAGAAATTATGCCGCTTGATTGTGATTAGAAAAATATTTTTAGGCTTTTTTGAAGAACAAGGAACTATTAAAAATGTTAAAATGTGAGAACCATTGTTCAAAGGTTATCATAGGAGCAGCATAAGTATGTATTCCTTGATAAGAGTTCATTGATGTGCCAGAGATTTTATGCTCAGCAGCACTGAAAGTATGTACATTCGAAATTACAAAATTTAATAAGAACAGCGAGAAATGGTGACCGAGTTATCTGTATCTATAGGCTATACAAGTTGAGATCATTAAACTAGAGCGCTGGAGCCTGAGCTTATCTGCAATTAAATACGAGTACCCCAAGCTGTTGGCGAACGAAAAGTAAGTTCCCGCTGAAATCATCAAATTTGTGTGTAGGCACTCGTGTCAATTGAAGCTGAATGAATTGTATTCCGAGCTGCAAATTAATGTGTTATTTTTTTTTTTACAAAATTAAGGAACACTACAACTCAAGGTTGAAAAGATGCAATGAGATAATATTTCTACCCACTAGAATCTGGGCTGCATTGTTGGTCTGATCATGAGATATTTTGCACTTTATAACGAAATTCCATAGCAAGATAGGTACTCACTCGTATCGTACGTATCTACCTAAATTAACATGATATTTGATTTGTGACTGCATAAGTGCATATGAAACATATCAAAACATCCTGTCAAAGAAGGGGAATTGTCAACGTTTTGTGAAGACGTAATCGGATATAAGAAGTAGGTATCTTCTATAGAATTCTAGATCATAGGCTTGTTATGATGAGATATTCTATATGTTTGTCGCCTAGACTTACTTATCTATATATTTGCTTCCGGTTGGAGGCAGTTGCGGGTTAGATGTGACGTTTTATATGGCTTCCTTGTGCTTCATTACAATGTTACAATAACGAATTTCTTTTAAATTAGCCATCAATAACTATATTCGAGATTAGTGTCGTTAGTTTTCAAGCGTGTGATTCTTTTTTCGTATGCTTTTCAAAGTCTAACTTTAAAACACACTTGGTTTATCTTTATCTACTATAATCCGTCTGTGCAGGATAGATAGTTAGTAAACTGGTAATTTAGGGCAAGATATATATTTATTCCATATTTTGACATCTAAGTTATAAAGATCTAGATGTCAAATCTATATCAGATGTCTCTGTAAACAGTAGCCTTAATATTTTCATGAAGTCAAGATGTATTCGAATTTGCATGTTGTAAATATCACGACCCACTTAATGGACAAGCGGACCATTTGAAAATAAATGAATGAATAAATATATCTATAACCAAAAAATGCTAATAGACAGTTTCATCGGTATACATATACTTATATATAGCCCACATGCAATTATATTCAGTAGCGGACAAGGCCTAATCTCGAAAGGCGTCCTCGCCTCGTAGCAAGAACAAATTTTCAATATCTCGACATTTACAAATCAACTTGCGAGTATTCCATTATCAAAGTACAAAGAGACAAGTTGATCATGGGATTGACGAAAGATTGTTGTCAAGTGTCTTAGACGTTCGCAGATTTCGGTGTAGATCGATGCCGTAGTGATCACAATTGACTATATCAAGATCCCTCCCGAACATGTTTTTCCATACAAGCAACTAATGTGAAGCAGGGATAAGCACTCTGTCTCTCTTAGAAATATTATGGTATATGCAGGCCATGATGACGCTCGCACGAATGACCTATGTATCTAAAGCCCCATTTATACGATCAGTTATCAGTTCAGTTACTCGTGAGCGACATGGACACGAGTGGTAAATTTTAATGCAATCGACCAAATTATCACTCCGTTTTAACATAAATTGATAGATAACTGAACCGAAACGTATTTAGATTTACACATTAGTTTACACCGTCAGTTTCAGTTGCAGTTAAACGCTTCAATTTTTGCACTTAGTCAGTTTAACTGAAAGCTTAACTGAAACTGAAATGATCATCCACTATGTGCCCGGTATTGAAGACGACCCTGTCTGACGAATAAACTATGATGGATGTTACTTACAACTTGCTGGCACAAATGGCAAAGTAAAAATGAGCCGATATTGCTTTTGTGAGGCCTAGAAATCTTTGGTTGTCTTGAACTAATTGGACCAAAGTGGATAGAAATATCAAATATCCTTTGACAAAGACGAGTTCAAAGCAATGCCTAAGGAAGATCAGCTAGTAGGAGGAGTAATCATTGTTATAAGTCCAGAGGATCGGTAGCTATAAGATTTCATTACATATAAACTCTTTCTGAGGTTAATTCACAACATCATAATGCCGTTTTTCAATGCACGCACATTTAGCCACCACATCACCCAACAAACTACCAACTAGCACACCACACACAGCGCAAATTCACCACACCAGCACACTTCTACCAATTCAACCTAACACGCTTACAACAGTGATAATCACGAAAGTTTGAAGCAGGTGCCAGCTATCGAGTGTTGGCCATCGGATCAGACCTTTGACAGCTTGATCCAATCATGTGTGTGCAGCTGAATTGCACTGTCTCAAGTAGAATGTGACGACTTGCCCTCCTAGATGCAGGAAATGATTTCGCAGAGCAAACATGTGTGAAACAGTTGACAAATTTAATTGGATCAAAGCATGGCCAATGAAAGAAATTTCCACCAAGAAGACATCATAAATTGCACCCAAAAACGACCCAGAAATACTTGCCAAAAATGGCATCAAAGTTGAAAGAAACACAACAAGTATCACAATTATACTCACGCCTTAAGGTGACTAGTACACGGTATGTAGCACGCCACATATATATGTGGCTCTGACGTAATTTTGACGTCAGCGTGTGGAGCCAATAGCTACATGCCATGTACAATCTCTCATTGTCCTCTCTCTCGTGACGTCAGATCCACATATATATGTGGCGTGCTACATACTGTGTACTAGCACCTTTAGGTTAGGTCGTATAGTATGTACAAGTTCATCACAGTGGACTAGGCGCCATATTGGGCCCATGGCCATCCCTGATTAATATGATTAAAAAAACACGACAATAATCACATCACAATCCGCTCTAAAATACGCTTAATAAAAAACCAGACGGGTTAGAACCAAAACCGCCATATTTAATGCTTATGTGCGGTTATGTTAAAGAACTTAAAAATTGTGCATAATCGGCATCATTACACGTCATGTAACTTGCTCCCAAATGTATTGCTAAAAGCGCGTCAAAATCGAGGATAAAAAATATAGCACGCCTCAAAAAATGTGCAAAATACTACGACCATTCCACAAAAAATCTACTTAAAATATGCCTAAAAAATGTACCAAAAACTATGAGCGCAAAGAATTCGACAAAATATTGTCAACAAATTTGACAAACGCAACAGAAATTTTACCAAAAATTGAGCCTAAAATATTTACGGCCCATAATCATCGGAGTTGCACAAACTGTTGTGTATATTGTATACCGAAGTGTGTTTGTAGGGTGGTATTACCGACAAATAACCCGGCAAATGGCTTTCTGAAAAGTTTTGCTGATGAACTGTTTCGGTCTTCCATCAGGCTTTCCCCTGACTTCAACCTGATCAAGTATAATTCACCATCTTTCGGTCCAGGCATTTCATCCCCCATTGTGCAGGAGCATAGTCTGGCCAGCGTTGGAGCTGTTGTCAAGAGTGTACCAACTGCTGTCCAGAGGCAGAGCTGGCATCGTTAAAAATGCTGAGACAGAATATATGACGTCATAAGAGGACGTATCTTTCCAATTGAAAATAAAGATCTCGTTTAAGTTTTAATTGAATTTGCTTTCGTTACCAAACACCTTGTAGAATTTTTTGGAGAATTAAGTAAGTCTATCTACTTTCTAGTCTACAAAAACAAAGGAATACAATTTTTACTTAGCACTAAAGTCGAGGGCTGAGGCCGATGATGAAGACATGATGTGGTGAATATTCCAAAATTGCTGTAACTCTACGAGTTGTTGAGTTGATTGTAAGATGGAGTGGGAGGCGGCCGTGCGTCGCTTTTTGTCCGTTTACGTGTGTTATAAAAAGAGCTGTGTGCGATCTGGCTTCAAATCTAGAGCAAGTGATGAGCTGAAGTTGATCTTCGACTAAAGGATTTGCAACAGCTGGACCTAATCGTGCAATATACATGAGTAACGCTCGTATCTATCCTCTTTTTTAGGGGTTTATCCCTTTTTTCAAAGTCAAAGAAACTATTCCCTGAAAATTTCCAAAATCCCATTTTTATCCTATAAACTCCTCTTTTCACCATAGCAGATTTCTGGTGGAAATATTCAAATATCTGCAAGCCGAAAATTGTGAGCACAACGAAATCGCTATGTTGGTGGAAAACATTTTGTGCTTGCCGGGAATAACAGCATTCGTGGAACGAGTCTTTTCTGCGATGACCAAGTCTTGGACCAATGAAAAAACTCGATTGCAAATCAAAACGTTAAAAACGGTAAAACGTAATTTGCAGTACTCATACATTGAATTCTACAAATTTCTGAAAACGAAGCTTGAATTGCTTCGCTAAATCGCTGCAGAAGACAAATATAAGAAGAAAACCAAAAGTGGAGAAATTATTGCCATCGAAAACGATTCAGATGCGAATGACGACGACGGCGATGATGGCACATTATTTGTTGTTAACACATATGTAATTTAAAAATAATAGATAATAATTTATTTTATTTATTTGTATCGATAATACATATTGCTTGAATTTCATCAAATTCTGTGAGAAATTTAATACGTTAAAAACGGGTGCCGGTCTTTTCTACAAAATTCATTTCGCATTTATTGAAATAAATTTGGTTTATCTCGCAATTTCTCATTCCGTCTTTGAATTATGTTGCTACGTGTTTATTTCCCAATGTTTTTCCCGCGCTTTTCCATTTCGCTTATTAAGCACTTTGGAAATTATACTGTTGCTAAAATTAGGAGTAAGGAGTATTTTAGAAAAAAAAAAGATGACTATTCCGTTCTTGGCTTATTAAAAGCACTTGCCTCTAATATAAAACTATATTCATTTGTATTTACATATTATATATGTATTCAATGTTCATATGGATATTGGATATTGTTTATTTTTGTTAAGTGAGGTTTCGCTCTTTAGGAAAATGGATAGTCCGAAAAACGTCTGTTTCTTATTTAAATCAATAAGAAACAAAGATAGGCTTAGTGTTGATGGTTTTTCCTACGACTTTGAGTATATAAACAAAGAAAAGCGTTGGGATTTGTTCACATTTTACTATTTCGCATTGTATTATTTCGCGAAATGTTTTGTTTTACAATCTATTACATGATAATAAGATACAAATTTACGATATTATGACAAATATTGCGAAATGATGTTCTTGCGATATGATTACAAAGTGAAATGAAAGATTGCATAACAAAATTTGCGATTTGATGAAATGCGAAACAATTAAAAAGCAAGACAACAAATAGCGAAATGATTATGGCGAAATGATAAATTGGCAAAAATATTACGCGAGTTGACCCCTACCCGTTAAAAACGTATTCCCTATATCCTCTTTTTTAAATTGCGATATCCCTTGAAATCTCCAAATTTCGGGCATTTATCCCCTTTTCTGTCCGCAAAAAGATACGAGCATTATACATGAGTGATGCGCGCACTGCCCTAATGCGAGACATGTTTGGTGATCCTGATGCTAACCAGTTAAGTGCGTCGTCCATTAGATAAGCCAAGCTCGAAAATGCGTTCTTTATCGGTTTTGTCATGCGTTACTCAAAGAGATTGTACCAGGTCAGCTCTAATAACAGATAATAGCTGTCGAGCCATTCGTCGTCGAGCTCGCCGAAGTGGGGCCGTTTACCCTCTGATGTGGCCATGACTATGTTACTACCAGCAGTTGTATTTCCTGCTCTGTCATTAATATGGTTATCTCCGAGGAATAAAAATAGAGCCAAAAATATTTTATCCCGCTTTCTACTTTTTATTTTATAGATTTTTATCATTTAATTAAATTTTTTTCAATTTATTTAAAATTATTTCATAATTCAGACTACTTTTTTACTACAATTCAATACATTCTAATACAATATATAAATATAGCGATTGCAACTCTAATTTTAGCACAAGCACATTTTGGTTCGTGTCACCACTCACCACGCCTTTGCAGCCTGGTTGGTGTCATGAATATACATTTTCGCCATCTACCACGTCAACAGTGCAACGCTGTTATACTACGGAGTACATACACAAACCTTTCGAAGATTTAGACATTAGAAGAACCCGAAATGAGTTTCCGGTTTCGACACAAGTTTCGATGAAAAGACCAAAAAGGGTGGCTCAAATAATTTTAAACCAACCACACTTATACTTTGTGCAACTAAAAGTTAGATTTATTTATTAATTACTTATGACTACAAATCATTGGGAACCTCGATCAGAATTCCTTACAAAAAAATCATGTATCACTAAAGTACCATGGTTCGCGAAATACTTCAGCGGTACAGCAAAAAATCACCCTAATCAACATCACCTCCATTGACCATCTTTGGCTCATCGACAGGTGTAGGTTCTGCCTTATCGGCAGCGCCTTCCAAAATGCACTCTTCACTACCAGTCGTGCTTATTGTTATGGTGGGTATATTGTCCGACCACACCGACGCTTGAGAGTCTTGACGCATAGGTGGAGGTCTCTCTGCCCAGCGGAGTGATCCGATTCTCACTGGTGGAGGTGTTGCTCCCAATTGATCATCCTCTTCGGAATCGATTGGCGCTTCGGGAACGATCTTTTCTGGCGGGGGACTTGCAATTGGTTCAGAGAATGGTTGGAGTGCAGACTTGGGTTCTGGTATTGGTTTGTCTTCCGGATCTGGTTCATGTTCTGGGTCAGGTAATGGTGGTCTGGGTGGTGGAGAGTCACCATTTGGTTCAACTTTCTTTACAGCTTCTCGGACAAGAGTCATTAAATTTCCAATCTTCTTTCGACTTTGCTTGGAGAAATTCGAAAATAGATCATGCTTGTGTGAGTCGGGTCGGTCATCCTCTTGTGATGGTTCGAGTGGCTTTTTCTTGTCAATTGGTTCGGTGTCTTTCCTTGTAGCTACATCTGCCTTTTGAGCGTCCTTGGACTTGCTGCGCTCGACGGACTTATCGTCGAATTTGAAAATCTTTGGTTCCGAGCTCGTATGGGGGGGTTTTCGTTTATGCTTCCTCAGTGTATCTGTAGCCTTTTCATTAATAACGGCGAAATTGCTAACAGCTTCAGTCAGATTTGCTGGTTTGGAAGGCGCTGGTTCATCTTCTTGGGGCTGCTTACGCAGCAAACTCATGCGTCGTTCGGAGACGATTCTGGAGTTTGTTTCAGGGTCATTATCGTTGTCAACGTTCTTGTCGGGCTTGTTGGATTTCTCGGGCTTTCCAACCTTTTCCGTCTTTTCAACCTTTTCGACCTTAAATCGACCCTTTGGGGGCTGCTCCTTCATTTTATTTTGCTCAGTTTTAGCTATTTGAACTATGTCGACTAGAGACGGCTTACGGGTCCTTCGAATGTTTTGCAATTTCGACAGTCCGAACATTTTCTCCTTGGACTCCTCATCATGGGGTAGAGATTCATGATGTTCCGTGTCTGTATCATCTTCATCTCTGCCTTTAACAAAGCTCTCGTCATCGGAGGTGGCGGAGCCCTTGCGCAGAGCTTTCTTCATGATCCTTGCCAGGAGCTCTGCGGGGAAGTTAAATCATTAGAGATGGACTTATCAAAGGGAATTTGAAATAACCTACCTTTTCTAGCCTGATTTTTGTATGCTTCCTCAAAATCAGGCGGCTGTTGTCCGGGGCCTGTGGGCGTCACTGGGGATGATGCTTCCAGGACCTTTCTCCATCGATTATTCAGGGCCGTCGCGGCTTGTTCATTGGTCTTGGTCTCTGGTAGCTTAAACATCTTCTTCCGCTCTTCTTCGCGTTCCTTCAACAGTTGATTTCTGAGATCTTGGTTAGCTTCACGCAGGGCGCCCGTTAGTGAGACCAAGTAGTAAATTATCAGCGTCAACAGGAGCAGCAAGGGTATCACTGTACTCGGTGAGGTCAAGTATTCCAGTGGCCTACGAACTTCTCTACAGATAGAATAAAAGTGAGCGAGAAACTACCTAGAAGAGCGCATGTTCACTTACGTAGGTAATGCCTTTATTATGGTACTCGTGAAGAACTCCGATATCCGATCATAGTCTGAAAACGGTCCACAATGCCAAGACGGTCGCAGCCAAACAATCGCATACCCAACTGGCAGTACGCACAGGAACAACATCGTCAAAAGCAGCGACAAATAAAAGTTATTAGACTTGGAGGCCCTAAAAAGATACTTTCTCTTCAACAGGAGCAACCAAAATAAATACGCTTCTGTGACTCACTTAAAAACCACCTCATGTGGTACATTGCACGTAAGGACAATCCACGATCTCAGGTACATGATAATCATAAGCTTAACAAAGTTGATGATTACCAGTCCGGGTGAGAAAAAAATTCCCATCCACACCTGGCCTTGGTTGTAGACCAAATTTAGGATACTCTCGGCAATTTTAAAATCCCCATACTGCAAAGGAGTGTTCAAAGTTTATTCTTACATCGTGTGCACATCCGCTGAAAGGATAATCGACATTTCTCTTACCTGTGGAAAAGTTTTCTCCATATCCCAACACCAGTATTTATTCATGTAGCGCACGAAGAGAGCTCGCAGGAAGTCGATTATAAGTGTTCCCGCTATGGACATCATCTGCAAATTAAGTTGACGTTATTTAAATAAAGGATGTGTATAGTTGTTTTATATGGCAAACGGAAGGGATGTGTTTAGCAGGAGATTTGCACCTCCGCTGGAATTTCAATTACATTTCACTTTCCTTGAATGTTAGTTTTGGTTAGTTTGGTGGGTGTGGATTTATGGGGAACACAGGAATTACATCGCAGGTTTAAAGGGAAACTGACGCGACAAATTGGAAATACTATAGGTAGAGAGTTATTACTTGTAGAAGGGAAGGTAATGGTAGGTCGGATAATTTAATAACACCGTAATACAATAACAATAATTTTTTAATTATCAAGCAGTTGTGACAACCTCCTTTGAAATTACTGGAAAACTGGGCTAATTTTGTATAACAGTACAAATGTACGTCTAATTGGTTATGAGGACATTTTTGGCAGTGTCGGTGGTATATGCATGGCCCACATCACATCAGAAATCAAGCGAAGAATTGCACTTGCCAACTGGCTGTTACTTCGGCCTAAGAAGGCAATTAATTAGTAAGGCCTTGTCGAGAAACACCAAGGAGACTCTAAATAAGACCCTCATCATCCCAGTCCTGCTTTATGGCGCAGAATCATGGACGTTATCAAAGGCGGATGAAGATCTCCTTGGTCGTTTCGAACGCAAAATTCTTCGAGTGATTTTCGGTCCCGTTTGCGTTGACGGGCTCTGGAGGGGGAGATTTAACAGCGAACTCTACGAGCTGTACAGCGACATCGACCTGGTCAGAAAAGTACGTCTCAGTCGACTAAGATGGCTAGGACATGTAGAGCGAATGGACACCAACGCTCCGGCCCGAAGAGTCTTCGATTCCAACCCGGAGGGACAAGGCAGTAGAGGAAGACCTCGCCTTAGGTGGCGCACACAAGTGGAACTGTTAACTGGAGAGGTGTTGGTTGAGGCCCAGGTCCACCCCGGACTGTAGCGCCATCTAAGTAAGAAAGTAAGTATTCACCGATGCCAACCGTCCCTTTTAAAATCGAATCGAAACTAGCTAAATGTTAAGGAGTTCATGTAGAACCTTTGAAAATGCCGACTTGTAGGTATACATTTACAAATTTAAAACCTATACCGAATGAAAATCCAAACCTAAGACCTAATTTTTGAAAATTGCTCGTTGATATGCCGACTGTTATGTCCGCTAGCGCTAGCGCCAGAATCAAGTAAAGTTATTTGCGGCGTTTTTTGGGCGTTTTTGATGTGTTTTTTTTTTCGAGCGTTATTTGACAATTTTGCATGCGTTTCTTGGCACATTTTTGGCGGGTTTTTGTTTTTTTTTTTTGCGGTCTTAGAGGCGCTTTTGACGTGTTCTTGGATGCATTTTTTCGGTTGCTTTTGGAGACGTTTTTAGCGTGTTCTTGGAGGCCTTTTTGGGAGCGATTTTTTACGTTTTTTTGAGGCATTTTTGGAGGGGTTAATTAAGGCATTTTTTTTTTTGCTTTGGCATTTGTTTGGCGCGTTCTTGGAGACCTTTTTGTGAGCGTGTTTTGGTCGTTTTTTTGGCGCGTTTTTGAGGAGTTGTTTGAAGCATTTTTTTGCGTTTTTTTTTTAGACATTTTTTATGACTTTCTGAACGTACCTAATGATAAATGCGATATTAGCCACCAAACATTCAACCATATGGCTAAAAGCAGACATAAACCAAACAGAAAGCTTACAGAAATTAGTTTCTCGTAAAATTTGAGAAATGTTTGCGCAGGATGTCCGCAATGTGGCAAACTCTACTCAAAGTCTCATATGCCAACTGGTAGTGTCATAACCATAACTCAGATAGCAAGTACCACAATCCCTTTCGACCCCACATCGATTTTAATAATCCTTTTGGTAAGTTTCTTAAAATCTTTATAACTCAACTTTAAATAGGTACAGACCTAAAAATAAAATCCCCTGCTTAGTTGCCCAATCACGTAGCACATAACAAAATAAGATCAATCCTTTTGCAAACAAATATTATCCGACAATAACGTCCTGCCGGCAATGTTTCACAAAATAATTTCCATCTGTTCCATCTGAAATGGAATAACACCTAAAAAGCTGGCCCGATTTTAAGGCACATTCATTACTCGAGAATCGTTTTCGATTGCCAAAGCACAGAGTCAACCAATTGAATCAGAAAATTCAATATGTCCTGGAGAAACCTACAAACCGTACGCCCTCATTGTGGCCAAAAATTGTTTTGCGGAGAAACTTTCCAATATCCCTTTATTAAATCAAGCGTGCAATCAGTTCTTCTTTTTTTTTCGGTGCCTTTCACCCCCTTCCCATGGACAAAGGCATTTTGTCCCCTTCTCCCCGTGCGTCGATATGAAACGAATTTTGAATTTTCAACAAAATAAATACAAACATATAAATCCCGCACCCAAGGAACTTTCTTGGGTGGAAGGTGGAAGTAATGTGTTCTCGCTTCGAGGGATGCATAAAAGCGGAAAAAATGAAAACAGGAATCATCTTGTACACTCCCCTGGGGTGGGCATAGGTACTGGCAGTGGGAAACGGACAGACGTCATTATGTTATTTTCTGCACAATTTGTCAGGGGATAAGAGCGACCTACCGGAAGACAGGCTTTTTCTAAAAAAAAAGATGACAACAAAAATTGCTCAAAGAGGGGTGCGATAAAATGCGTGAGTGGCAGATAATAATAGTCAATATCTGAACTCACCATATCCAAGACGATAACCTTGGAGAGCTC
This sequence comes from Cheilosia scutellata, assembly GCA_955612985.1. Classification (NCBI taxonomy): domain Eukaryota; kingdom Metazoa; phylum Arthropoda; class Insecta; order Diptera; family Syrphidae; genus Cheilosia; species Cheilosia scutellata. The sequence goes on along the minus strand of OY015311.1, from coordinate 5,840,210 downwards.
CTGGCCTAAGGACGTCTCCCAGCACATGGATGTCAAATTCCGGCGAACGTTCTGCAGAGTGATGGTAACGTTCTTCAGCCGCTCCTGATGGTATTCCATCTGATATTCGGGTGTCATTGTTGTGATGGTGCTCAAACTGGTAGACGGAGTGGTTGATGAGGGCACTTTTGTTGGCAAAGTAAATATCTCCGGTGGCAAGGTGACGCAGAACGTTTCTGTGCACTTCTCCTCCCCATCGTCGTTCGAATTGGCTGAGGTGGTGCTGTAATCGGCATCCATGTCATCGGGCATCAGAGTGGTAATGTACTCAAGAACTTTGTCACGCAGTGCATCTGATTCAGTTGAACTCACAATAGTCGACATGGCGCCCATAAATTCGGCCAACGTTGTTGTGCTGGATAGATCCGTAGTGTACTGCTCGTCGGGACTAGTTGTCGACCAAGTGAAGGTGGAACTGAACTCTGTGCTGTACGGAGATGTTGCTGTATATTCCATACTGCTCGCCGAGGTATCCTCAGTAGAGACTGTGGTATCAACAGCCGACCGTTTCACCCTGCCGCCATCAGTATCCGTATCTGGATTGTCCTCGCTCTCCTCTATCGAAGCGAAATTTTCAAAATAATCGTGGTAGTCAAAGAAGGTATCGTTAAATTCGGACCGATAGTCCTCAGTTGTTGTGGACGAAGGCGGCGGCGGCGGCGATGTACTGTACAGCATCGTACTGCTCCAATCGTCGTCGGTGGAAGAGGTACTGCTTGTACTTGTTATCGATTCGTTAAAGTCAATCGTTGATGTGAGGAAGTCGACGGTACTGGTCACCACATCATATGGTGTGGTCGAGAACGTTGATGGTGTGGTCGATGGACTGGTCCACAGATTTGGAAGCATAGTGGTAGACAAATTTAACAACAGCATAGAGGTAGTTAGAGCGTGGGTGGGAGATGGTCTTATCCTTGAGCAGTTCACGCGTACGGTGAAACATTGCGTCTGGCCGAGTAGGTGTGCCCATGGTACGGCTGTGGTAGGGGCGACAGTGGTTGATGCCAAGAAATCACTCAAATTGGTTTTATTTGCGGTAGGAATCATTACGGTCGTCGTTATGATTAGGCTGGCAATCATCTTTTCAATTTGTCCCTTTTCGATTGTGGCATTTTGACTAATTTCCTTGAGAAGCTGAAGGTCTACGTCCTTGCCGTCGATTTTATAGATGAAGGAAAACATCAGCGAATATAAATTCAGCAAATTTAGGATCATAATTCTGGAATAAGATAAAAGGATTATTTAGTGAGTGTATAGAGATTTGATAAAGTAAATGGGTTTCCAAATAATAATATCGAGTTTTATGTCGCATACTAGCGAGTGGCTGAATTGAGAACTAGGATGTTTTTTTGAACTTCGTAAGAAGTGGGAGAGTCGAAAAAAACCTTCAGGGAATTGAACACAGCTGAACATTTAATAAGTCCAACCATGAGGATGTACTTACATGAAATAAACCTTGGAATCAATTATTTTATGCAAATGGAGGATGAGGTTAATATACAACTTTCTGTCCAACAAAAGAGTTACTCCCCACAGTCGTAGTCCGAAGGAGATATTATTTAAATTTGAAAATCAACTTCTGAAGATTGGATAAGGAATCTCCACTCAAGTTTAATGGTCGCATGGAACCCAAAATTCCTATAAAAACTATTGAGTTGTGATCTCTTGCAGAGTTCCAACGTTTCAAGTTAAAATTATATAACAATGAGAATCTAGGTGAATGCTCGATCCTATGTTTTGGAAATAATCGGAAATCATTCTTGTTACGTTACGACAATGGCTTATAAAATCAAACTGGAATCCCAATACACTATCCAGCAAAGTGTACCTCAAGATAGATTAAAAACTCGGTACTTAACGATAGAAGTTTGCGAAATATAGAAATATTCAACATGCTTAAGAGTTGAAGTACTAAAATCCACATGCTATTACGATAACAGACTTAGCACAATTTTCGAAATCCTGTACAATTTCTTTGTGTCGCCCTCACCAGTATTGCATCAGGCGTTAAAATAGGTCTTCTTGTAAGTTAGAATATCGTCATGTTCTGATGCAGTCGTTCCCATCAAGGTTCATGAACGAAGAAACCAAATGTATTGTGTCTCACAAGAACGTGTTGAAGGCATCTTTCAAATTAAAACCAACCTCAGTGACTTCCTGCTCTCTACTTTCTAGGCACCACCAACTCCCACCACTAGGTATTAATCCTCTGCTCAATTTCGATCTCAAAACTCGAGCTAAGTACCCAATGCAAATGAAATTCTTCGCCCCTCATTGGTTCATATAATAAAAATGGGTTAGAAACTTTGTTCGATATCATTCCTTCATCCATTTTCAAATGTCCCGTCTATTCTGACAAGCATCGCTCTACACTACCAATAACTTTATACTGCCCGAATATAACTCCGTATTTCTCACTTTCCTAAAACAAGTTTGACTTTAAACTAGCAAATTTGATGGCACATTTCCTACATTTTTAAGAGGACTAGAACATCAACAATCTAAGTGCAGAAGTAATACCTAACAGCAGCAGATACTTGGGGTGCTGTTGAAGTGTCGTAAGTTAGCCTTTCAAGAGAGAAATATTTAACCAAAAATATGTGTAGTTCATTGGCACTAATGCTCTTCTTAATTAAATCAATAACAAAATATCATATTACTGCTGAAATTTGGTAAAAACCCTTCTATACTGAAGCTTCGTATTAGAAACGTGATTATAGGTTAGAAAATCCTTAGGTTGGGTGAGGTTGAATTGGTTGTGAGTTCAACACAGAAGACTAGGCATTGGCACCTATATTCTTCACCTTCAAAATTTAAACCAATTCGTCCAAACACATAGATTCCCTACAGAACCTAAAAATGGTTTCCATTTTATTTGAGAGATCTACCTTCAAAAAATTGTAGAAGAAGTACCTTCCAAGGTGTTTCCTTCTATTCCAAGCAATAATAGGTTGATATTCACAGAGAAAATGAGTAATAAATCCTCTGCTACATCTAGGTCATCTCATCACAATACTGCACGTGTCCATATTTGTTAACACCAATCTCCTAGCATGCTTCCTTTGAATGCAGTACCCAAACAGTATCTCTATCAACAGTTGTAAGTTTGATCTTCTGAGTTTTAACAGTTCTACAGATTTTTTCCGATCTAGCTCAAGCCAAAAGGCCTTTGAGATCCTGTGGCCTTTGATCTTCTGAGTTTTAACAGTTCTACAGATTTTTTCCGATCTAGCTCAAGCCAAAAGGCCTTTGAGATCCTGTGGCCTTCTATCTGTGACCGTCTTAGGTCTGCCCTATTTCTATAGTTTTCTCGAGAATAATTCTCTTGGGAATAATTCTATTGCCGGCTATTGCTGGTTTTATGTTATGTCCTCAATTGAAATGTATAGAAAATCCTTAGTAGGTCATTATTTTTGGTCGATTCTTGAAAGTTTGCATCTACCTCCTACTATAGTGCTGCACTAATTTGGAAATAAGTATTGAACTACGGAGCGGATAGGAATAGCTTGGCGATTAAGCTCGTTCTATTGCTTCGACAATTTTAAGACAAAATCTGGCTTTGACTTTTTCAATTCGGCTGACTCTATATTTATTCGTTAAACCTCTCATGACCGTCTGACAAATATCCGAGAGTATAAATGTCATGGAAAAGATCCTCAATTGAGATATTCGGACTCGCCATAAAATTGTAGGTCCCTTCCATTCGTCCCAAAAAAAATAAAAAGTAACGAACGAATAATTGTAAAAAGCTAGGCCTAGGGTGCCTATATCTACGGACCTGTAGCGCCATCTCTATATTGAATTCATTCAAAATAGAGTTTCAAAAACATTGCATAGAAAACTTGTGGGCAAATTTTGAAGTGCTCCACCAATTTTGTAACACTAAAAAGATTTTATATAAGCACACTATAGTAGGTGTCATCACGGGACACTGCATTATTGGGAGACATGCTCTCAGAGGAGGAAGAAGAGACAATTCTTCACTTCCTATGCACGTGCCCAGCCCTCTCAGCTCGTAGAAAACTACACCTCGGAGATTACTTCTTCGACAATCTCGGCGAACTCGCTAATGTAGGCATAAGTTGTCTCCAACGATTCATTCTCAGCTCCTGCTGGTTCACCGGGTATAGTTGTGAGATCATTCGAGCCTGTGGTATCACAATGGGCCTCCTCTGGCCTAAGTGAGGCTGCACGTTCTGCGGCCTGCCTAACGTAACCTAACATATCAATCGACACATTGTCAAAAACAGCCTCCCTATATAAAAGAGGACATTTTTCTATCTGATCTTATTCTAGAAACAAAGCTCTGGAGCGCAACCTTGTAGGATTTTTAATGATGTCAGAGTCACGGCTCAAGAGCAACTTCCAGATACTTTAAGGTAAATATCGGATATGGTTTGCATTGTTTTGTGCTTGTTTCGACTACGAGCATTGTCAATATTAGTCTCTACCAATAGCTACTCACAAGAGTAAAAATTGTCTTTGCCATCAACAAAAACAAGTAGAGCGACACGACACTCACCTTCATTCGAGTGAGCTTACTGACACTTAAAGACTTTTCCCGTGCTAAAAGAAAATGTTATTCTTCTACCTTTCAACGATTTTTCTAAACGCATGAAAATTCAGTAGGCGACTTAATATCTTATTTTCTATATCCTATATCATAAGATTTAACTACGTCAATAGACAACCCATAAGATCCGCATCTCAATGCATTCCATGTGCATGCATCTTGTCTTGTTTCCGTCTAGTTAACATCAAAGGAAAACTCAAGTGAAAGCTATATTCGCCGTCTCCACGTCTTTTATTATTTTCCAAGGGTAAAAATCTACTCTACGTGGTGTGAATAAATAAAATCGCCATTTCCGGTACCACAGTAATCCCCAAACAATATATTCAACAGAAGCTACAGTCCACAACCAACGTGCTAATAAACACATGTCCTCAAGGGAAATGACTCTGAATGAGATTGCTGTGGGCACAGTTTCCACAGCTTTCGGAAAGATATTCTATATCTAAAAATCCCTCGGGTCTACTACAAAGATTTACGATAAAAAAAAGTCCCATTGGCTTACCTCGCTAATTGCAGGCGCAACTGTTGCCTTGGATGCCAATTCTCAAACAACCCAAGAGCATCAAATATCATCGGCATAAAGAATGACAGCAAGGTCATTATCAAGTTCACCTCGTTACGCCGCCACACGTTGTCGTTGGGTCCAATATTTTCCGATCTAAAGACGAAAATATTCCACAAAGGAGATGAATTTCATTAAGTGGGAAAATTTCTTCGTTTTACCTATCAACAGCCGATACTACCGTGTAGCCGGATGCACCCAAAAGTCCCAGAACCAAAATATTCACAAGGATCCTTTGAAGTATCACACGCCATCTGAAAAGAGTGGGAAGATAAAGGGAATATAAATATTTCAAACTTTAAATCGTTTCATTGTGCTGGGTACTTCCGATTGTCCTTCTTCTTTTCGGCCTCCTCGAGCAGGGCTTCTTTGAAGCCAACAACTACGGATGCAATTCTATTATGGGCTGTTTCCGCATGGCCTGTGAAAAATAGAAATGAAAAATAATTCTCAAAAAACAGCTAAAATGGCACAAATGCAAAACTTTACCGATCATGAAATCCCAACCGGTGAAGAGTTTCCAGGAAAATATACACTCGTCGTCCTTGGACGAGAGCTTAGAGTTCCTCGAGTTCTCGGCCATTCTGCAAAAGGGAGAAATGCAATTATGTATCACGTTGGGATACTGAATGCCTATTTACTGGACCGGAAATGATAAACCGCTTACAAGATAATCAGATTACAATCAAGCGAATTTAGCAACAAATTATGGCGCACCATCTACTCTCACTACCCATGGGTCATTGTATTACATTTCCTGTCGTCGTCGGTCGTCGTGGTAGTCTTCGTCGCCACCCCACCGCCTCTGTCTGTTTTTGTCCAGCGGAGTATGAATTAATGAACAGCAGGCACTTCCGTCATCTGTGCGGTTATCCTCTGATGAACTATAATTTATATTGTTGTCGAACAATTGAGTTGAAGGATACACAGCAGTCGAGGATAAGTTGATGCTGCCAATTCGATGGAAATTCAGGGCACGTATCAAATTGATTCACAAAATTGCTAGACAAGGATATTGTATTGTATGCGGTGTATTATGACCGTGAAGCTTTTCCCTGATGTAATAATTCAGAATTGTGCTAAGAGAGGCAAGGGGAGGATTAACATTTCTTTTCTGTTTTTTAAGAGCATTTTACATCTCTACTGTATGTTAAAGTGATGTGTAACGTTTATTGTGTGTATAGATATGAGTTGCGGTGATGAATAGATTGTTATCTACTATGACAAGGACATTAAATTAAGAAACAAAGCAAGACGATTTCGAGGAGACACATGATGACTCAGACCACTTGATTGGATACATTTTTTGATCAGCGCAACTCTACGAATAGAATGCAATGGAAGGCGGACTAGTTTCGGAGATTTAAATATTCCATTTATGGTGTGTAGTAGACGGGATGGGGAAGTAAGCACTGTCAACGCGTGAGGCGTAGCAAGTATCGATATAAATCCACACGATGATCAACTTCAGTATTGGGATTGACACGAAATATCAAAATCAAAAAAGTAGCAAGGGAGTTTGAGGGCTTGAGATAACATAAAAGACATCTGATGTTGGAGACATTTTATGAGGATACCAAACTTTAGGCTGAGCGGTTTTTATTTTCAAGAAACCATCTTCTTCATATCTTATTCATATCTTTTTTCTATAGGTGCGAGTTTCAGGACTCAGGTTCGATCCCCGGGAAAAGACAAATTACAGCTAATAAGGATTTTTTGGAAAGTTGGTTATTCCTATGCCTTGAGCCTATTGTCTCGACTGAATTTCGAATAGCAAAGTTTGCGTGGCGATGAAAAAGGAGTTGTGCCACAAGGCACACAAAGCTGATTACAATGCTGACGACCGACGATGATGATGTGCAACGATAATAACGCAAAGATAATCAAGATGCAGATTTTGTCCAGCAATGGGAGATGTACCACGAGGAAGTCCATCGATGCGGCATACGATGCTGACCACGATGTGTCACAGTTATAGCGCACGATAAAGTAAAACATGATAATTTTTTACTATCGAAATGCGGGGTGCTGAGGATTCGGTGTATTTTCGCTATTAGGTATAGGCACAATTAGTAGGTGATACAATTAATGGATGGATTATTCTCGATGATCCACGATTAGCACACACGATTCTAAAGTTCTTTAAGGAAAACACCAAAATGGAGATCCGGCTCGAAGGACCATGTTTAACAGTGAGATAAAATAAAAAGAGCTGGGTTTTAAAGTTGAAGTTTTATTTCTAACCCCCAGTTTCACACTGACAGTTTAAACTAAAGTTCAACTGAACCTGAACGTGAGTTTAAATTTGAAGTTTAATTTGTCCGGTTTCACAATATAATCTAAACTTCAGTTCAATTGAACTCAGTTCAACTAAATTTAATGAATGAATTTGATAGTATTGTACAGTACTTATACGACTTTTCTAAAATCGTTCCTTGTCTTTGCTTTCAAAGAATACGCAAAACAACGTCAAATATTTGTGTTTTTGACAATCGGCTGATCTGAAGTTTTAACGGCAGAATACTGTAGTTTAACTTAAACTATAGAATGAACTCTGTTCAAGGTTTAAACGAAATTCTGAAACAGTATTAATTGTTGAACTAAAGTTTAAACTAAAAGTGTAGTTTAAACTCCCACTGTGAAACTGGGGGTAAGTCACTGCTGCTCGGCGATCTAACATCTAAGACGGAATGGATTAGATCAATAAGAAGTTGATTAGGCCGGAAATTTGCAAAAACAGAGAAATAACTTACAAGATTACTTATCTCTCAGCTTTAAAAGCTGTTACAGTTATTGACATATTTAGGATTGAAATTTTCTTGTGCTAATTTGTAATGTAGTTTCGTTCTAAACACTGTGTTCGTGGGGTTACTAAAAATGTATCCCGGCTTTGCCTTAATTTAAATATGTACAAAACTACGTCTGTTCTGTTTCAATAAACGTCTTACTATCTCAAGAAATATGCAAATGTTTGCGAATCTATGTCTAACAAATTTTGGTTTTTTTCAAACAAATCCGAGACACGAATATCGCGAATTCTATTAATTCCCTTAACTTCGCAGAACTGTAACTTGTCTCTCACAATCCTATCATTTTTCTAACAGATAGTGCTAAAACGAAAACGCCATCTGTATTCCGCCCTTTTATAACAATTTTTAATCACAGTATTCCCTATGATTATGGGAATTCCCATCATTTACTATTCAGCCGATCTTCGGCCGAATGTGGAATGCCTTTACACGCTCTAAAAATCAATGTGCATCGGAGTCTCCTATCTTCTTTAACCAAATGTACTTAATGCCCGCGCTAAGTACATTATACTATTGTAAAGACTGCCCTCCAGGCCATCTCATTCTGAAGATGAAAGTGACAGAGTGACACCTGACACTTTCGCAGCTACCCCTACTCTACGTTGTGGTTAAGGTCAGAACATGAACAAGCAGCGGCTATACCGAGAATAACGCGATAAAAGACAAGAAGACGTGCGCCACAAACGCATTTGAAAAGCCATTGGACCTGCAAAAGGAAGTAGGACTTTAAGCAACTATGGAACCACAAGGGGAAAGATTATTATTTAAGAAATCGGTTCAACGTATGTACCTACATCAAAAAATTAGAAAAAAAAAAATCAGAAGCAACTGTCAAGTCATAAACTAGAAGGTTTAATTTTCGCGGCAAGCCTAAAGCCTTTCACTTATCTGAAAGCTAACCCACCTTACACAAGGTCGCACTTAAATTCCCAATTTACTCACTTTTGTAACGTGGCAACAAAACTATAAATATACACAACAACAGCGGTTAAAAAATACGCCAATGGTAGATTGTATCCTTTTCGAATTGCTCCCGATTTACTTGAATAATACCTGCAAGGAAAGAGCGAACAAATTTTGATTAAGCAGGATCTACAACTAATTGCCTATAGAATATACAACTTACCCATAAAATAGAGGTGAATACTTAAGATATCCTTCGAATTCCCAAAATGTGTAAAAGTTGCCTGCCACCTTTAGCTCTCGGTCTGACATCTTTTTGCGCGGATCTTCCTCATTTGGGCCTGTCGACAAAAGCTAGAGGTATGAAAATGATTTTCAGTTAAGTCACGTCTCTCAAGATAAACGCGCCAAACACTTACTTCAGGTGCAATAACGAACGCTACCAACGGTATCGTCATCATAATATTAACCCATAAAAGCCATCTGAGAAATGTGAAATAGGATGCGACACCCGATCCGAAATGTGATTCGATTTCTTTGATACGCAGTTCCCATGGTATCAGAACGGTAAGGAAACTGCTCGTTTCGCGTTTCCAATGCCGCCAACGCTATTCAAAGTATTTACAGGCCGGAAGGGAGAAAGAATGAATGGTTCAGTGGGAGCAAAAGGGGAGGCGAGATTGAAATACGTTATTGAGAGTTGGTAATTACATTTTAATAATTTGAATATTAGACACTGTGACTGAGTTGCTGAGTGAGAGTCGTTGCTGGTGAAAAGTGCTGGCAAATCGATTTGAAGGACTCAGATGGAGCAATAGTACTATACATCGTTTGTCAATATAATTTTCTTGTTCAATGAATTCCGGGGACATGGTACGGGACTCCTTTGAATTTACATTACGTGGAATTGTTCGAGTATGTGGCAGGGGTATACCTATACCAACAGAACAGCATGAGTGGAATTCATAATTTTGCGATTTTTAGGTTACCATGGCTTTGTAATATAAACCCGACGGTATAGGTATAATGTATTCTGGAAAATATTGCATAATGTGTAGGTACCCTTGAGCAGTAATTCAAACATTATCTATGTCGAGCTAATATATAATTTCAGTGAACTGAACTGAAGTACGTACGCTCAAAATGTAAAGAATAATATAAAGCTTATGCACGGGCTAACATTTTTGAGTTATGTATGAACTCATTGTTACATTATGTTTCATTTTCAACCCGAAAATTGAGTTCAGTAGAATTCAGTCCCACTTTATTTTTCCTTTCACTGCGCTGCGCAGAGGTATGGGAATGATTTAAGAATAGAAATTTAAGCGGGACAAGTGCAAATTTTCAGCTAGATAAAGCAATCGTATCGTAGTAATGTGAGTGAAGAAAGACAAAACGTATTGATTATAATGTCTCGGTCAAGCGGTAAAATAAAATATACTCGCCATTTCGGATATGTATCTTGGTCATCCATCCATATCCACTACTGGCAGTCAATTGTCTAGCGAGGACGACCAGCTTGCTAAGTGACAGACCAAAAAGTGAATTTACAGAATGTAATCGCCAGTGACACTCTATTTTTGACTTTCTGCCCGGTAATGAATGTGCTGAGAGAAGTTTGGTCCTTCCAGTATAATAATCCCTATACTTCGGGGCAAGAGAGACAGAAGAAGATTTGAAGACTTCATGAAGATTTTCTCGCTTCCCTTTATAAAGAACACATTTCAAAAACATACATATTATCTTAGAGATTGAAACCAGAGCCGAATACACACATATATTCTTCCTGGCATATAGAAAATGGACAAAAGAGATCGGGCTAAAACTCTTAGGCAGAAATGAAACTTTGATGAGGAAGCACGTCATCAAGCCCTGAACATGTTGTATCTCTTTTCAGATACATTCAAGTATCATCGATAATAAGAGGAGGCCCTGCAGCCTGCCATCTTCCATGAACCCAGAAACGATGCTTTGTTGTCCAGACCAAGCTTTGTTGTCTGGCATTCCCGAAGATTTGATCTTTTAAACGGTCTTCCTTTTCATCTGGAACGTGAAAACATTGAAGATGACCAATGCAATCGATGTAGTCGAAAATATTAAAAACCCTTCCAAAAATCTCAGATGCTGGATCAACAAACTATATAAAAGTTTGACAGAACGTCCTTGTCTAAGTTAGAAGGTGTGAAGGTTCATGACTTTCTAAAAAAATCTTAGAGTGCAGTTCAGCCTTAAAGACCACTCTATATTTACACCGCAGCGATAAACACTGTGATCCCCGCACTTTCCCTGACCGAGTTTTTGTCCCTTAAAGAATAGGGCACATGGAAGCTACTATAGTTAGGTATATACGTTCAAGCGATTTAAGAACTTTTTAATATCTCACAACTCACACTCCAATCCTAGTAGAATTCTGGGGACATAGGCTGGATAACTGTTATTTACCTCCACAAGGCGCCACTTCTCTCAGTATAGTAAAGTATCTCTCCTTTATACAAACCCTAGAACCATACCCGAGCTCATCCAACGGGGGGATTGGACAGATTGAAAGACGGAGATGGCTTAGTCGATGATACTGATGAGAGTATACGTAGTACGATGCTGTTTTTAAACTTGCTTACATCCTGATATGGGGACAAAGGGACATCCATTGGGAAGTAGCTAAAGCTGACAAATGACTCTCACGATATAACGTCAATATAAATACTTATTGAATTTCGGTACAGGTTCTGACTGGCCATGGCTTTGAGCAAATTTTTCTTGCGTTGAATCAGTATTCTCGGTCGATTTGATTATGTTGATGTGACCTGTACTGATCTAATATTTTTATTAACCTACTTGTCTTATTAACTCGAAAATGTTTGATAATGTTTGTTGTCTGAGAATGAACTAACAGCTATACCAAGATACTACCAACTTAACATATAATCTCCGTAGAACTTTGAAGTCCATATTCACTATTTGTGCGTATGAGCTGAGACAGTTACGAAAGAATGCCAGGTCTGTGTTTAACGCTTGATGAAATACCGTGAGGTTTGAAGCACACATACTTTTCCATGTTTCTTATCCTATAAATTAGGTAAGTAAGTCCGCCATCTAACGTTTTTTTTTTTCAACTAGTGCTTATTTCGCGAATGGTAACACTTAGCTCATGTCTCATTTGACAGATAATTAGTTTTATCCTTCCGCTGAACGAATATGGTTGTGTATACGCTTGAACAACGCTGGGAAATATTGCGACATTACTTTGAAAATCATGGTAATGTTGCAGAATGTGTGCGAAAATTGCGTACGGATTTTGGAAGAAGAGAAGCACCGTCAGCTCCGTATGTTCGTTATCTTGTGAAAAAAGTGAAAGAAACTATCATCCTCATCGATAAACAAAAGCGTGAAAAGCCAAAAACAGTGCGTACACCCGAGAAAATTGCTGCTGTGGCAGAAAGTGTGCGTGAAGCATAATTGGGCCATTTTTCTTCGAAAATGAGCAAGGAGTGGCAATTACAGTCAATGGCGATCGTTATCGGGCCATGTTGAACGAATTTTTGTTCACAAAAATTGAAGAGGAGGATATTGGCAACATTTGTTTTCAACAGGACGGCGCTACGTGCCACACAGCCGAAGCTACACTCGATGTTTTGCGCCCTGTTTTTGAAGATCGCATTATCATCGGAGCTGCGATTTGACACCATTGGACTATTATTTGTGGGCTGCCGTAAGAGATAAGTGTTACGCCGACATGCCAGAGACAATTGACGCTTTAAAGGACAATATTCGTGAAGCCATTGGTGAAATACAGCTGCACACAATCGATAATGTGCTTAAAAATTTTACCGATCGTGTAGGCTACTGCATGGCCAGCCGAGGCAGCCATTTGAATGAAATTATTTTCCATTATTAACCGGAAGGATTGTACTTTCAAATAAAAAAAGAAATTTGAGAAAATATTCAGTAGTTTTTTTTATAGCATTTTAAAAAAAAAAAGTTATTTGGCGGACCCTTTATATGTGTTTTCGTATTTAACTAAAACTGAACAAACAAATCGAAATTATGGATTTACTAATCGAATTCTGAAAGACATGTCTCAAGTCCGGATTAATTTTCCGCAGTAACCTACAATTCCACATTCAATAGTTTAAGCCCCTCTCCCCTATATATGAACTAAAGTAAGCTCAAATTTATTTAAAAAAATGTTGCACACAGAATTCAAATCAAATGAAATGATACATCCCATGACACTCCTCAAGAACTTCAATTCCCTAAGAACCAATTACGTCCACACATTGATACATCCCCAGTTGTAGGTGTGCATAAAAAATAACGTTCAATATTTAAATTGCTTCATTCGTCGAATGTATTTCACCAATTTAAGACCACGTTGACACGCTATTTTATTTGACTCTCCTCTTATGCAATCTTCCTTCCACAACTATGTGTCTGGTTTGAACACAAGTTAAGAATCTCCGCCTCACAAAAAGTCCTCTCCGACAACGACATGAATTTCAAACATGACATCGCTGGTTAAAAGGATTTTCGTAGCAATTTCCGCATAAGCTTCAATGCATGCATCATACACGAGGAGTGCAGATCAGACGAATATGTTCAAAAGCAGGAAGCACCAGTCAAGAAAAGGAATACAGAATAGTTGCCACCCTTTTCGCCTGGTGTACCGTCAACCGTGTGTCCGTGTACTGCATATCAGTTCTACACCCCCGATTCTCACTCAAAGAAATGAAAAAGACAAAAACAAAAGCAAATATAAAAAAAAATTTATATATAGCTACGCTGCAGCTAGGAAAATCACTTACCGCAGCCATTAAAATTTTAAACCTTGCCCACAAGTCCCTCACACTTCTCGATAGGGCGAAGCGCTCCTGCAGTGCTCCCTCGTGACGTGCCACATACGTTTTCGCCTGTTTAAGGAAGACAAACCACATACAAACATGGGGGTGCCCCGCAATCATATGTCAATAATCGAGGCAAAACATACACAAATGTGTACATACTCGTCAAAAGGACATTTCTGACAAGGACACGAGATGGTAAAATCCATGCACATACCTGTCGCACGAGCTTCAACTTCTTTCTGATATTCCATGGCTGCAACTTCACCGACTGAATGACTTCCTTGTGCAGTCGGATGTTCTCGTAGATTTGCTCCTGTGTAGAGTCCTGATTTGTTCCGTCATCTATAGAAATGAAATGCTTAGGTGTTGATGGAATGGGTTCATACCATAGTCACGTTGCACAAATAATTGACATTTGTGGAAAAGCTTACTCGCCTGAGCTGGTTGTGTAGACGCTGGAGCGACGTCTATCGCCAGTTTGGCTGATCGTATCCAGTATGTGATCCATTGGACTGGAGGCTCTTCGGGACCTGCGGCTGCTTCTTCTACGGTTGCCACGTATACTGGCACGTTTTTGCATTATTGCCGATACTGATACCGAGTATTCGTCATCGTCGTCCTCATCGTCGGACGGTTGCTGTTGTTGGTCCAATGCTGATTGAGGGTTTTCGTATATAAATGAGCATGAGCTTTGTGTTTGTGTGTGTTCGAAGAATATTTACCAAACGTATCCGAGGAAGGGCTGATTACAATCGTTGACAGTCTTCTAAATTTGTCCTCTTGTGATCTGTGAATTGGATTGGGATTTTAAAATTAGGTTCGCTTGTGTGTGGCTTGAAAGGTGGCTTCTTCAGATTGCTTTGTTTTGTATTTACCAAAGTCAATGGCGACATACCTCTTTCCCTTTTCGATAGATGCGTCCAATTGACTTAGCATTTGTTTGGCTTTCGCATTGAGTTCATTAAGATCACATTGGGAGGCCCATGTTACTGACAATTGGTGCGGAGATGTTGGCCCAGATGGCGAAGTTGCGTCCTGTATTGGAAATTGAAGAATTTTTTAGTAATCTTAGGACCAGCTGAGGTATTTCAATCTAAATTGATTATTTTTGAAGCCATTGTTCTTTTAAAGTTCTCATTATTTGCTATCTGTCAAAGTGTTCTTGGGTATTGAAAATCTCCTAAAGAAAACATTAAATTTATACTATAGTTCTCATTATTATTTTTATGAGAGAAGGTCGATACTTTCTTCATTATGCATTTCAAAATATTTTCAAAGCATTCGCTTAGACAGACTCTTATGTCTATTTCTATTACAAATTAAATTTCTTCGATGGAGCTACCTTCCTAGGTACTTATCCGAATCTTATTTTGAATGAAACATATTTTTTTTAATTGTTTTTAAGGCCAACATTTTTGCCGTAGCTAAAGCTGTTGACCAAGTAGATGCTCAGAACGTGTAAATTTATGAACTGAGCTTCAAAGAATTCTAATGTCTCCTGTGACTATTTCGAGTAGCATTACCATATTGAAGAGTAGACATGGAATTTTAGCCTAAAAATCGGTTCAAATTTCTGACAGATAACCTCAAACTCGTGGGCTCAAAGTTTACACAGAAACCAAAACTGCAATCCAATAGAATAGAATAAAAAAGGTTGAGCAAAAGCAATAGCAAAACAATTTTTTTTTGTTTAATTTTGGAAATTTGGGTACCTACCAGAAGTTCAGAAACGGAACCCGAGGATATAAACCTTAGTAGGAATTTCGATAAGTAAAGTACATTTTTGGCTAAGGAGTATAATTTGAACGTGTGGTGTGGTTAATGTCATTGTGTATCGTATAAGTGTATACAATTACCAAAAATAATTGTCTAAAGAGATAACTGCTATAAACAACTGACGATAGAAATAGGTTACACTCTTTTCAATGGATGAAATTGTGTGTGATCTTTATCTGTTTAGACATTATTTTTCGAGTTACAAGATTTTAGTGTGGTTTGTTGATCTTTCAGGGGATATTTTTGTATTGAGGGAAAAATAGGTGCCTTTGGTTTGAAGAAGGGTTGGTGTTATGCAGATCGTTCACTTTATTATCTAGGTATATATATAAAAAAAAAGTTGTATTGTGTTTGTCGCCAATGTTCTCTGTAATGCGTGAACCGATTTTGATTCTGGAAATTTCCCATGAAAGTTGGCGTTGATACCATGGTTTGTAAGTATATACGGTCTTTAAGGGTGTATTGCTTCATGAATTATAGGGGCGTGGCACCTCCCATACAAAAAATGCATTCAAAGTCTTATATTTCGATGACCACCCAATCGATTAAGTTCAAGTTTACATACAATTTTAGGTATCGGCCCAGGAGTATTCCTGTAAAGATTGGTCAATATTGGACAAAGGGGTGTGGCGCATCCCATACAAAAAAAAGCAAACGCTATTTTTTTTTTTTTTTTTTTTTTTTTTGTCGGAGGTTGTTACTATCCGATGGAGCACTCAGACACAACTACTGGTCCATTGTACTGCCAAACAGACACCTTACATTGCTGTACTTAGTTTTCCCGTCTTTCGAAGAAAGATAAGAAGGAGCTTCAGTGATGAAGAGCTTAGATGTTCGGCACTCACCACGTCAGCCCCAAAAATCCGCCACCTGATGCGAGCAAAGGCAGGACAACTACAGAGGAAGTGTTCCGCCGTATCATCGTCCTCTCCACAAGCAGGACAGATGGTGGTGTCGCTCAAGCCCAATACATTTAAGTGTTTGGCGAAAGCTTGGTGGCCCGAAAGGACGCCCACAAGCAGTCTACAGTCGATTCTCCTGAGAGACAGAAGAAAGGACGCGGACCTTTTGCAGATGTCCGGAAGCAGTCGCTTGGCCTGTCTGCACCCAGCACAATCACGCCACCGACGCTCGTGTTTGCGAGAAACCCAAATATCGATGGATGACCCAACCACAGATGCAGGCAGACCCAGCGCGGGTTCAGGTCCTGAAAGAGCTTCTTCTGAACCCAGCCTGGCAAGCCCATCAGCGATCTCATTTCCCTGGATACCAGTGTGACCTGGGACCCAAACAAGTTTGACCGTGTTTAGCCTACCGACCAAGTTCAAAGCAAGCTTGAGTTCGAGCACTAGCTTGGACGAGGTGAGAGGGTTAAGCAGCGCTTTTAGTGCAGCCTGGCTGTCACTGCAAACGCATATACTTTTAGCCCTCCACCTGTTTGTCACAATATAGCGCATAGCCATAAGGATAGCGAAAATCTCCGCCTGGAAGACAGTCGCGTGGTTACCTAAAGGGTAGTGTAGTCTAATGTTCTCGCATTCCACGAAGACTCCAGAACCAGACCCCTGTCCGGTTTTAGAGCCATCCGTGAATACACGATGGCATTCTTTCCCTGGCTCAGAGTCCGGCCGAAGCCATTCCGTTGCCTGAGGAAAGTTGACGTGGTAGTTTTGTCGCAGTAGGATTTCTGGTGTCATTGCATCAGACGGCATATCCATAAGACAGGGGTCAAAGGATAATTCTCGCACAAGTTCATCAAAATTCCAATGCGCGTGGTACCAAAAGCCACCTCTCTTTAAACGGGAGATGGTTTTCAGTGTACACCCCATGATAAAAATATCAAGGGGGGGGAGATTCATCATAGCATCTAGAGCAGAACCCGGGGTGCTGGGGAAGGCCCCTGTGCAGCCAAGGCAAACTGTTCTTTGGAGTTTGGCGAAAGAGGCAGTAACACGTTTCCGCGAAAGCCTGTTCCACCACACAACCGATGCATATGAGAGAAGTGGTCTTACCATTGCCGTATAGATCCAAAGGACCCTTTTCGGAGATAAGCCCCATGTCTTACCAAAAGCGCCTTTGCACTGCCAGAAAGTCGACAGCGCTTTATCGGTTTTCGATTCAACATGCTTGGACCAAAGAAGTTTTCTATCGAGGATTACTCCAAGATATTTGACTTCGTCAGAGATCGGGATAGTGACACCTTTTAGCACAAGTTGAGTCAGACCAGTGAAGTTCCTCCTCCTCGTGAAGAGAACAACCGTAGTTTTAAGAGGATTCACTGAAAGCCCATTTCTTGTGCACCAATCATCGATCAAGCCCAAGGATCTCTGCGCCTGAGAGCAGACAGTCCTTAGGTTCGAGCCGACAGACAGAACGGCGACATCGTCCGCGTAGGCTTGTGTGTAGGTTCCAGGAAGATTGAGTAACGTTAGCAGAGAGTCTACTACCATACACCATAAAAGGGGAGACAGAACACCACCTTGTGGGCAGCCCCTGTTTACCCCTGTCATGACGCATTTGCCACAATCCGCCTCGGCAATCAACGTCCTGTACATTAGCATTGCTTTAATCCACAACACCAATGTTTCATCTATACCGTGATGTCTAGCTGCGTTACACATGCTGTCAAAAGTCGCATTATCAAAAGCACCCTCAATATCGACGAAAATACCCAACGCGTACTCCTTCCGATCAAGAGCGCTTTCGATCCTACCAACAAGGTTCTGAAGCGCAGTTTCACAGGATTTTCCGCGCTGATAAGCATGTTGCATCTCAGAAAGAGGATGCGATCGAAGAGCAACATTGCGCACGTGCAGCTCAACCAGTCTTTCCAAACTTTTCAGCAGGAAGGAAGACAGACTTATGGGTCTGAAACTTTTGGCGAGAGTGTAGTCAGTCTTACCGATTTTTGGTATGAACACGACTTTAACCATACGCCAAAGAGAAGGTATGTAGGCCAAGGCCAAGCTAGCGGTGAAAATTCTTTTCAACGTCGGCATCAGCTGACTAAAACCTTGTTTCAGCATAGCCGGGTAAATTCCATCCGGACCAGGTGCCTTGAAACTCTCAAACGATGCAATTGCATATTTGATAGCGTCATCCGTCACCACTCTGGATGCAATATACCAGCTACGCCGCGTGGTGTTTGTCCGTTCCGTGGTGGCCACCGTTTCCGGTACCACTGAAGAGCGCGTAGTGATCTGATTTCCCGGGAAATGAGTCTCCAACAGAAGACTGAAAGTCTCCGCCTTTGTCTCAGTGTAGGTGCCATCAGATTTTTGGAGCGATTCCAGTTTACTTGGTCTGTCCCTTTTGAGGACTTTAACAAGTCTACTGGTTGCACTTAGTGATTCGACCTCCTCACAAAATTTCCTATAACAGTCATTTTTCGATTTACGAATCAGTCTCTTAAATTCTTTTTGCTTCGATCGATACAGATTCCAGTCTTCTTCTAAGTTGGTTTTTAAAGACCGATTTAGGAGCTTCCTGGTTTCTCTGCGAAAACGCTGCAGTTCGGTATTCCACCAAGGTACCGGTTTTCTGCAGGAGTTTTTTGTAACCGGACACGCTTGTTCAAAACAACGGATAAGGACGCTGTTCAGATCCTGAGCAGACCTCTCTACCCCTTGTATTGACCTTAATTTAAGTGGAGCTTTAACAGAATTGCCAAGTTCCTCCTTAAACCGTGCCCAATTCGTTTTTCTCGGATTTCTCCTCTCTTGCGAAGGTGAAACTTCACAGTAGATTTGAAATTCGATGTATCTGTGATCTGACAAAGTGCTATCTGGCGATACCCTCCAATTGATGATAGTCTTGGAATGCCTGTTGGACAGGGTAATATCGATTACTTGCTGTCTCCTGGCTGTAACAAATGTAGGCCGACGACCCACATTGTTGATGGTGATGTCAGACGATAGGATGAAATCCAGAAGACGATCTCCTCGTATATTGCATTTGCTGCTGCCCCAAACAGTGTTTTGAGCATTAGCATCGCAACATAAGACAAGACCAATCTTTTTGACCTCGCAGTACTCTATGAGCTCAACAATTGCCTTTGGTGGTGGAGGAATTAGAGAGTCATAGGGGAAGTAAGCCGATGCAACAACAAAGGTTTCCCAATTGCCATTTGCATGGTAAGTGATAGTTGCAGCAACCAAATCTTGGCCACAAAACCGTTTGATTTTAACTGCCGTGAGGGATTTCGATACAACAAGACATGTCCTAGGTCTCTCGGACAGTTCATCGTAAAGAACATGGTATGCACCGCTCAACTCACCAAGGCCACAGATGCGATTTTTCCACACCCATGGTTCCTGGATGGATGTTATGCGGTTTTTTGTCCTACTGACAGCAAGCCTCCTACTTAAAAGAGCAGTAGCAGCCTTACAGTGTTGTAGGTTGATCTGAGTGAACAAAATGGATGTAAACTCTGGGTTACGACCACTATTAGCACTACTTGACATTGAAATGGAAATTAATCCTACCAAGGTGCAGATAGGGACGCATGTCGTACCTAGACTTGATGATCTCGGCAGAAGCCTTGTCTATGCTCACAACCAGAGAGCTACCATCTTCATCGTGACGGTTTTTACTCTGCCTGTGAGAACGGACAATCCAGGCTTTTGTGTCGAGACCAGGATTCTGGGCATGCAAACGCGTTAGCACGTCCGCCGATTTCCCCAGTTTCCCAGGAATCCAGCAGACAGCACGCGTGAGCTTGGGTGGTTTGTAGACCTCAAAAATTGTGGTCCCGTGGGGAGGGATCTTCGGCACCATGTTGCTGACCCATTTCGAGGTAAGCTGCGAGGAGGTATTCACCGTGAAGGTTCCGTCCTTGAACTCACATCCCTCAACCTGGATACAAGCATTAGTTGCCGCGGCAAGCTCCAAAAGATGTGCTTTACAGTGTTTGCACTCTGCATCGCTCATGCTATTGTCATTGCCTGCTTTCCCTATACGAACTGCTAGAGAGGAGACAGCGGCATCTTTGTAGGATGGCCTCTTGTCCCGCACCTTAGCTGTTCTGCGTTCGAAAGAAGCACTCTGACCGACAGAGCCATCCGCATCAACAAAGTTCTGTCCGCTGGTACTGCAACCTGGGTTGGTTCCAGCACCTGCATCATTCAGTACCAGTGCACAGGTAGCTCCAACGATTGGAGGGCCTCGGGAGCTCTCGCCTGTAGGTGCGATTGCGACGTCCAGTTTCCTTCCGCCAGTACTGCTTCCATTTCTGGTAGAAGCACCGGCTTCATTAGGAGACCGCACGCGGACAGACTCACAGACTTGAGGGGGGTTTATTCTCTTTTCGAGCTTGGGTCGCTTCTTCTTGCTTTTCGGGTAGGCAGAAGAGGAGGCAGCGTCAGATCCAAGGGGTTGGTTGGCTTCAGTTGGTGAGACTTCCACCGACCGGTTCCTTTTCAAAGGCGCCGCCGAAGAGCTGACGGATGTGCTTGCGCCTTCAGCAGGTGCAGCTTCTTTGCGCCGCAGATCCCTCAGCTTCTTCCTTTTCCTTTTCCGCTGTCCCTTAGACAGGCACAGCTCAAGGACCGCCTCTTCAGGAGCCCGTTCAACCAAGGTGTCCCGGGTCTGACCGTCAGTGGCAGTGCAGTGAGCCACAGCTTGTCTCATGCTCAATTTGCCGAATGAATCAGACATAGAGCCGCATGAGTCGCTTGTGAAATCGGGTATGAATGTTGGGACCTCCAGAATCCGTGTCCCGGCCGTAGTCGAGAAGACTACGGGTGGATTTTGGCTATTGCCATTACCACCTAGAGTAATCAATTCCTTTTGTTTCTCCATTCATAACGTTTTTGAGTGTTTACCACTGGCTCCTGTGGGAGGGATTTACTGAGGATAGGCTAGCCGTTGCCTCAAACCCTTAGTTGGATTTTAGTCGCCTCTTACGACAGGCATGCCTACCTCGGGTATATTCTAACCCCTACCCGAAGGGGGTTAAACGCTAAACGCTATTCTTCGACAGTCAAAGCCACAGTTTGTAAAATTGGTAACATTGATATGCATTGTCCTGATACACAAGAATATTCAGCCCTATCGAGGTATCCGATCGGAACGGAATTTTTTCCTCTACGCATACTCCGTCAGAGACTGAAATTACATTCGATTTATCAATACTCCACTGCAAATCGTAGTAAACAAATTCCGCAACCAATTCCTGTCGGCACATAAGTATCGGAAGAAAATTCGTACGAAGCTGTCAAAAATATCGGTAAAAACGTACTTGATCGCACTGAAATGCCAGTGTGCCTTGCATATTTGTCGAAAAGAAGTTTCGAAAAGCTCTTCGGAAGAATACCTCGAAACAAAAATTCTCCGATTCGTATTCGTATGAAATCGGAGAATTTTCCGTTCCGACGGATACCTCGATAGGGCAGATTATCTATAGGCAATACGATTCCTGGAAAAACGAAAAATGTTGTGTAACACAGAGCATCCATTCACTCACAATAGAGCATTACATTTAAATTATTTCTGATTTAAATGAATTTGAATTTGTTTTTTTTTTTATATTTCTATTTTGCACTACGAAGTGTGCAGGGGGTCCGCTAGTGCATTTATATGAATACAACGAGTCTGAGATAAAATGCTAAACATTTCAAGAATTTAGTGAATTTTCAAAACTAATTTTGTTGTTATTTGTATGTATCTTAAAAAGTCAATGAATCTATAAAAGTTTTTGAGTAAGGTAGAAAATAAACAAATTTGTTTGACTATGGATGTAGGTACACTTGTACAGTCTTTAGAATGCAGGAGTTTCTTTAAATTTAAGTATATAATCAGAATTATAGGGATCATAACCATCTGATTCGCACTTAACTTTGCAGAATATTAAAAGGTGTATTTCTAATATTTATGAAAAAAACGTAAAAGTGGGTGGATTTGCTTAAAAGAGGTTCTTAGTGATTGCTATATTGTATTTGTAATATATCTGGGTCCTGTACCACAAAACTACAAGTCTTTTACAACAGGCGAATTTTAACGATTTGTTTAGTTAGCAATTGATTATAATTTTCATGCTCTTTTCAAATCTGCAATCTGTATTGCACTGAGCCTTACCAATCCTGAGATATCCAGCATCGACTTTGTCCTATATCCATCAAAATCAACGGTTTGTAGAATTGTTTTGTACCATAAACCATCTTTTGGCGTTTGAAACAAAATTTCCATAAAATTTTTTGTAATTTTTATTTCAGAATTGTTTTGTTCTACCTCCGTTCTCCAGCAACGTGCGACAAGGCAAATAATATAGAATTGATAATTATTATTGTTTTGTCCCACGTGCATTTGCATTATATAAAACCAATGGTTATGTATGGTGCACTAGTTGCTGTCAAATCACATCCACAAGCAGTGTTACGACTCAGATATTATGTATAGTACATACGATCGGGCTCAAGTATTTTGTTTTTTTTTTCAATGGAGTTTTTAGATATATTACACGAACATAAATTATTTACTAGCTTAGGTAGCATTATTCAATTTCAAATTTCATTTTGCTCTTTTCAGAAGGTAATGATTCAATTTATTTATTTGAAAGTGACGAGGGGTATCGTATAATACAAGCATGTCAAACACAGAAATATGTGAAGGGATTCAAAACATTATTTCTAAATTAATATAGAAATTGAATTTTCTTTTCAAATTTTATCGTTCACCTGCATTTTTTCTTTAATTTTTAGTATCTTGAATGAGAATTGTTTTGTAGCATATCCAGTTGTTGGTGTCCCACGTGTATGAAGTAATAAACATTTTGTAAAAAAATTTATGAGGTGGGACAAATGACAAAAAAGTGGAATTTTGCGTAAACTTATGCAGCAACTTAAGGGTATTCCAAAACATTATATGTGTTTTTTTTGATAGGCTATAGGTCAAAATTTAAGAAATACTCTTGGTTTGTATTTTTAAATTTGTTTATTTGTGTCTAATATTTCGACTTTCTTCGAAAGTCATCTTCAGGGACTGTCAAGAAAAAATGTTTTGACAATAAAATTTACAATCAACATATATGCACATTAATAAACTTACACAATTTTTGTATAGAACATAAATTAAAACATTGTACACAATGATGGATAAATTATGACTAGCACAAAACATGAAGTTATTATGACGTTTGAGTCCTCATTGTCTTCTTCTTCTGTTGTTTGTTTATCAGGTGTCTGTAGATATGTGCGCATTTTTCGGTGTCCATTTTATAGTTTAGTCGTTGTTGTGCTGGTACATTTATTATATGCAGAATTTCTTTTGTATACCTTCGTATGTATGTAGTTGGTTTCTTCTTGTAGTATTTTAACGTTGTCGAAGTCAGGGTAATGTCCGAATTTTATGCAATGGGTTCTAATGCTGTAGACAGAGCTTTTTGGTCAGATTTGTGTGAGGCTATTCTTTCCACTACAGGGAATTTTGTAAATCAGGTTTGATTTATCAATCTTGTCTAGTTTTGTTTTTGTATTGCTGTATAGTTGTCGTAAAGTATTTGTTGTCTTAAGTGCAATTTCATATTTATTTTTGTCATATATGTCCGATTTTATAAATCTCCCCGAGAAGTCAGTAACATACGTCATTGATTTATATATGTATTATGTTTGGCTTTTCTTTCAGCTCAATGTTGTCTCTTTTATAATAATTGTTGATTAAATCCGTCGTTGGCTTCTTTGGAAATCCTTTGGAATAACGGTATTCCAAAACATCATGAAAATTGTAACGTAAGCTTATAAAAAAACAAACTTTATATGAAAAAAAAAAAAATTAAAAAAAAAACCTATCGGACAGATTTTGAATAATAAGTGCAAAAACAAAGGGGAACATTTTTCTGCGAACATTTTGCTTTTAATGCACATTCGTGTGCCCAGCTCAGTGACCACATTTAAACGGAAACAATTTTTTGTTTCGATTCGGATGAAATTGATAAAAATGATAACGTTTATAGATATTAGATATTATATTCATATACTTCGAATACAAAGTACTAAATACAAATAACAAAAATTTATTTTTTGAAACACCCAATTTCAAAATTTGTGGCTAAAAATATTGTAAGTTTAGGTGTCGCCAACAAATATTAACAACATATTTTATTTAATATTATTTCAGCTAAGAAAATTTGCCTGCGCATAATCTGTCCGTCACGGTATCACTTGTAAATACAAATGTGTTGTACAAAGAAGGTAAATTTGGATATTTAACAAGTGAAGCGTTTTACTTTTGTGGTAGCTACAGTAATTATTATTAGGTACTTGTTAAATCGGCATTGCTAACAAGTGCCTGTAAAATTGTTAAATCGTAGTTTTCTGGTAACACCCCTGTGGCCTATTTCACCAATTACAATAATTTAAAACCACAAATTTGTTATTGTATATTGCAACTACAAATTTGTAATGCCAATTTTCGTGAAATTACCATTTCACCAGAAATTCCGTTGACTTGTGATTTACAGCCTTTTTCAACAAGTTTTGTGGGTGGCGTTCATCAAACAGTATGTATTACATTGTTTAATTATGGCTATAGCAAATAAATTGTTTGTATGTAGCATCTATAAGAGATAAAATAAAAAGAGAAATTTTATTCGGTGGGTTTTCCGATGCGCTCAACCGTGGTTCAAAATATTAAGAAATGGACAACATCTTGCGTGAACTCAATTCTAAGGGAGTTGTCCTGCATTGCTAATTACAAGCAAGCCAGTAAAAAATTGCTGTCTTGGAGTTCAATGTTGTCCAATAACAATAAAATTATTTCCTCTGCCTTGCAATGACTTAGTCGAAATTATTCATAAAATTCCAAAAAAAAAAACCTAATTTATACGTTGTCGGTAGACTTTTTTTCCTAATCTCAAAATGAATTCTTCGTTTTCACTATTAATAAAATACTATTATGTTTTTGTCGCGAATACATTTTCGAATGAAATGTGATTGAAAAACCACTTGTAAGTGGAGCTACAGGCGATCTTTCTCATGTAAAATTATCCAACAATTTGTACAAATTTTGTAATTTTATTTCGCTTCGTGAAACGCAAGTCCACAAAAACTGTAAAAGTTCCAAAACTTGTGGCCTGTAAAATACAAATAATTTATTGTAATGGTGAAATAAAAACTAAAATGCTTTCACAAATTTAAATTTGTTAAAACAACGAAAAATGTTTTAATGCCCAGAGTTTGGTGAAACAAAATAAATCAAATACTCACAAATTTTGTTGAAAAATGTTTGAAAATACAAATTTGTAAGTTGGTGAAATAGGCCACTGATGGTGTATTGAGCTTTAAAAATTGAGATTTTTTTAAATAATCAGCTGAGCTTGAAAACACATAATCGGCTTATGCCGTTTTGCGGCTTAAAACAGTGGCTTACAAAATGTTTGATACATAGTTTTTGTGTTTTCTTGTTCAATCTTTTATAATTTATAATTCTATTTTATATACTTAATTCAAAATAATAAAGTAATTTATATAATGTTTAATTCAAAAGATAATGGGTAGGGTGAAAAAATATAAATTTGTTGGTTCTCTTTAATACATTTGGGTTTTTAATAATAAAGAATTAAATGGTTGTTATAAATTTGCAGAAATACAGTAATTTGTATTTTAGGTATGGTCTCATGTTAACCATATCCATTTAAACTTGAATATCAAATCGTTGGAGCCGATTTTTAAAACCATCATATGAGAAGTTTTTACCTATCGTTAATATTGGGGCTTTACATCACTTTTTATTTAATTGTGGAGTTGGTCTACATAAAGTAGTTATGATGCGCAATATATTGAGGGCTGTTTGTCCAATAAAATAATTTTTTAAAGTACTTCATACTCTTTGACAAGCAAAGTATTTAAAGTATTTAAGTATTTAACTTACTAATGCCCAGTTGCACAGTCAGAGTTTAAACTGAAGTTTAACTAAACGTGACCGAGAGTTTAAACTTTTGGTTTAACTCGTTCAGTTTCACAGTTCAAAATAATCTGCCAGTTAACTAAACGCAGTTGTGGAAGCGCAGAACAATTTCCCTTAAGAGGATATTTTTCTACCAGCGCACTTTTGATCAAATAAATGGTTATTGCTTTTCTCTACTTTATCTATTTTACCATTTGTAAATAAAAGAAAATTTGTGCAATATTATTAATATATGTATTTTCGTATTAACGAAGTGAATTTATTTATTTTTGGCACATATTTGAACTGTCATCTACTTTCAGCAATTAATTATTGCAGTAATTAATTTTTTTTTTCAATAATAATAATAAATATAGTTGGCATTGGAACGGATGCAATCACAGGTACTGCTTCTTGTCACTCGCTGGGATTTTACCACATCCGATTACCCGTCGCCAGTAATGATAATTAATATTGAAAGGATTTTATGAGCCTCTAATTAGGGTCTGGTAATAGGTACGCGCAAAGTTTTTTGGTGTTTCTGCGAAAATCTGCGCTATCTTGTTCCGGTTATACTTTTTTTTAAACAAAAATGTAAGCTAGATCTGTATACAAAAATGGTATGAACTCCGAAACCTTTTAACTGAACAAACTCAAATTTACAGGCATTGTCCCGGGAAGTGTGTTCAAATTCGGACAAAAAAATTGCATTGAATAAAGCATAGAGTAGCTAGTGTCTTGTTTCAGCCAAAACAAAATGTAAAAGATTTGAGTATGTATAGATATATTTTGTTCGCCAAGAATCAAAAGAAATCGCTAGTAGCATTACAAAAAAAAAATAATCGTCATTTCCACTCACTAAAATAATTAATTTGTTTTGAAAAAACCTCAATACAATTTACGCTATTCTACATTAAGTTTGGGCTAAAATCTACCTGATGTCCAATTGAAAAAAAAGTTTTTTCCTTGAAAAGTATATTGGTTGGAAATCTATTGAAATTTTCTGATGACATTTTTTAACAGTGGACTTACCGCAGTAATACTGAAACTAATCACAACTCTAGTTTTCACTCGAATATAAATTCAAGAAGTGTAGCACCCAGACAATTTATCTCTTTTATTCTCTCTCTCATCACTCCGTATGAAATAGCAGCTGTCAAACGAAAGTTTAAACGGCAGAATGCAGGCGTTTAACTTAAGCCGAGAGTTGAACTCAACTTTGGGTTTAAACGGACACAGTGAAAGTGAAACCCAAAATTTGTTGAACGAAGGTTTAAATCAAAACGAGAGTTTAAACTCTGACTGTGCAACTGGATATAACAGTTTTAAACATAACCAACTTCATCCTTGAAATATAGTATGATGGTATGTACTCAAGAATATGGCGCACGTGGTGTTCGAACTCGATTGAACTGTTTTTGAGTTAGTTATCTAATTATTTCTCTATTTTCGAGTCTTTAGTGGCTCCAAAATACATAAATAGCATTCAATATATCAAAAACAGATTTTAAATCTACTTCAACAAACGAACACTAGAATACACTTTGGGCTTAGGTACCATTGTGAGTTTTGTAATACATAATTAGAACTTTTATAACTAACGTAGAATTAAATAAATATTTGTGAATTTATCCAAAACAAAACGAAATTGGGCTACGAATCAGGTAAGTACACGTAGTACTGTAAGGTACAATTTTCGGCGAAAAAGGGAAGGGCAGAAAAACTTCTGCCGAGCCATCTAATAGGTTCTATAAAAATATGTCAGATAACGGACTAAAAGAAGAAAACAAAAAAACATTTTTTTAAAAAAACACGTTTTCATATCAGAGCCAGGGGAACTGAAAACATGCAATTTATTCTTTGCACAATTTAATAAAATCAGTACGGTAGTAAAGTAAAAATCAAACCGGTGAAAACGTTCATCGTTTAGAATGAATTTAATTCACAAGTTGCATCTACGTCACAGGTTATAGTCTAAATTCGATATTGCGTGTGCTTGCTGAGTTCGCCATTTATTTTGCATCTAATATTTTAATTTAATGCATCTAATACCAACGATATTCAGCGATATTTGCTGTCATACTTTGTCTTATTTCAGTTGAATATACATATATATAGAGCTGCTTTCTAGATATTATACCGAAATTACACCATAATATGACTTCATTTTCGAATTAAAATTAATTGGAAACCTTCTTTAGCAATTCCTTAGATTTCAATTTCGTTTTCGATTCTACGATAGCTATCATCGAACCGAATGAGATCACCGCCAAAATAAAAGCAGTAAGAAAACAACTCAATCATATAGCCAGTCGAAAAAACATTGATTTGATTTATATATAATGTAACAAAGTTTAAATATTTTAAAAAATAATAATAATAATAATTTCTCATTCGCATACCCTGTCTTGTATATATTGTCAGTAAAATATCCAATAAAGTCTATCTTATTATCCAAAATATTGACTTCAATTTACTTTCAGCAGCACTTTATTTTGTATAACAATTATGCACCTCTGTATTTTTATTTTCAATTCTTTAGGGAACTAATTAAGTTGCATTTTTAATTACTACACTTTCTAAACTAAACTTTTATCTTGTACAAAAATTCCAAACGCTATATCACATTTAATCACTTTTTTAATTTTTAATAATAAATTTCGTTCATATACACAACTAACTTTCTAATTTAAAATTCTTAAGTAATAGAAATTATTATTTTTTTTTTTAATTTATTAACTATATTTTGATATACAATTTTCCATCATCATGTATTAGGGTCAAAACGCGTTTGGTATAATCCAATAATCCAATACCACAGTGACGCGCGCCCCAAGAGTCGATTAGAAAGACTGAACAGCAAGACAATGGACACCTAAGGACGATCCAATTTTTTCCCACTTTGGATTCGAATGAAATAAAAATAAAAGACGATCCCCTTCGCGGTTGGTAGGTGGTCGAAAAAAAATACAATAATATTCGCTGCTGCTGCTTCTTCTTCTTCGTCCTCCTCTATTTCATTATTATTATTCTTTTCCCATGGTTCACCAAATATGTACGTATATCATATGATGGCAGGATAACAGGCAGTGAAAGATATATGTAGCAAAGGGTAACCTATCCCGCGAACGTATTTATGGTATGCGAAACGTATCTAGTCCTTCGACCGACGAATCTCTCATACGGACATGTAAATGAAAATCAAACATGCAAGGGTTGATATAAAATAGAAAATCGCGAATTATGACGACGACGACGAGCAGAATGAATATAAAGTCCTCCACGCCCATCTCCTTCGGGGGCACGGAGCAGCATTTAAACCTTTCTATTTCGTTTCGTTCTATCACTTAATTTTTTTATATTTTTTTTTCGTGTGTGACCTGTACATATATCAATGTGAATGTTGTTGGACATTTATCTAATGGCTTTGGGAAATATTTTTGAATAAAATATTTTCCTCTTCGCACAAAAACGAAAAGAATATTTTCAGTTGGAGGGGAATAGTTGACAACTCCGTGCCCTTCAACCATGACCCTGACTGAGGATCTATGGGTCGATGATTTTATTTTGCAACTGGACAGTGTTGCTTATGCCGCTTGTGGCTAATTAAAAGGAATTCCCGAACGTGGTGCGTATTCGAATGAATGGAATTGGATTTTGAGTAAATTTTTTTGGGGATGGTTTTAATACACGTGTTCGTATTGGCCACCTAGGTTTTGGGTTAAGCACGCGGACTTATGGGTATTCCGTTTGATGATAGTATAGAAATTCACGTGCTCGAGGTATATTGTGAGGTTAGGGCCACAAGTAAATATGTGTTTAAAGCGCTTTTGTGATTTATTATAGTCACGGATTTTTGACCATTCGTAAATTAATTGTAATGTTTCCACAACTGTCAACTGTGATGGCAGGTATTCCTTTGCGAAGGTTATGTGTCCGTGAAGTCGGCAGTACTAAAGCTCATTTGTGTTTATGATTTAAAAGGAATGTGGCACACATTACCCGCAGTAATAGAGGAAATAAAAAACAAATCTGTATACGCTTATGACGATGGTATTATGAATTCAACATGCTATGTAGGGCAATAAGGTTCTACATCTTTTTAGTTTTTTGTTCTACAGGTACCGCGGTTATGTAAAATTATACTCATCGTGATGGGAAGGAATATTGGATTATATTTATATTAGATTTAGTAGAACCTGAACTAATCATTAACTAAAGGAAAATTTTATAGGAAATTTTACTTCAAACCAACATAAAAAATAAATAATTGGCGCAACAGGCGGGTGATACCCTAGGCCTAGCTTTTCGCAACCATTCGTTTGTGCGAGTTTCTATTTTTGGGACGAATGGAAGGGACCTACAATTTTATGCCGAGTCCGAACGGCTGAATTGAGAAAGCTTTCTCAGGGCAGTCATACACTCGGATGTTTGTCAGATGTTTGCGAGAGGTGTTTTGTGTTTTTCCGGGGATCGAACCTGGGATCCCTCGCACAGTAGTTCAGCACACTAAACACTGCGCTACTGCGACCACGATTCAAACCAACATACCACTAATTTATTGTGAATATATTCCAATCAGTGGATAATTCATTAATTTTCAATGGCCCGCTTATCCATGAAGTGGGTCGCGGGTGTACGTTTCTCAAGTGGACCATCCGTAACTCTCGATTTTTCGCCATCGACTCTAAATCATCAAGGGTAATCGGGTAGAGGAGAGATTATGGACTTGATTTAATCATCTCATCCTGGGTCTGTCTAGAGGACGTAAGGAACAGTGGATAATTGGGTTTTTAATAACAAACGGAATCCAATATTTTCTTAATAACCTCCTATCAGTACTAGGTATCCTGCAGCATACCCAAGCCAAATTTCTAACACTATTTTTAATATATCTAAATTTTTCTCAACCATAATTATATTTAGTAATCGTGTGGTCAAAAGATTTTTTTTTGTGTAGAGGCTTCCGTCTGCGAGGCTTCTCATAGATAGAAGACAAACTCTTCAATATCGCATGATTCAATTAGTCCGTTGAAATTGGCAGACCTTCATAAACCTAAACTGTGTGGCGTTTATTCCATAAGAATTTAACAAAAGTCTTATCGGAACACGGGAAATTTCTCAGAATTGCATTTATAACTTTACGTTACTAGCAACTAGGTAACAAAACCACCTTTTGCCCGCGGCTTCGTTCGTGCAGCAATTTCGTTGCTCTTTTATATTTCTATATCGGGCAGGAAACCTACCTAAGAAAATAACTAAGGATCAGTTAGTATCTCTGAAAACTAGATATGTTTAACACCCTATTGGAGAAAATAGGTCAACATTTATATGATCACTAGCTTTTGCCCGCGGCTTCGCTCGCGCAGTCCTCAGGATTTGGACTCAGATTCCTCCACAGTCAGTTAGTTGGCTTTTTTTATATTTATATATCGTGCAGGAAATCTACCTAAGACAGTACTTAAGAAGCAATTAGTATCTCAGAAAAATATGTCTAATGTCCTATTGGAGAAAACAGTTCAAAAATTATACGATCAATATTTGTTGGTGAAGCGCTGGCATCTCAACACAGATCATACTACAGCAGACGGAGCCACTATCTGCGGGACACTACATATTCCTTAGTTAGCAAATCCTTAATTATATTCCACACTGCCCAGATCTTCCTATACTGTGCAACATATGCAACTGGAAAGATCGTGAGGATGTGTACCACTTTCTAGCAGTATAACCCCATTCTTACAGAATTCCGCTTGAATATCTTTGGAGTACGTCCGCTGGAGTTAGATGCAGCGATCATAATGTTCAACAGCGATGAAGTTTGGACGCATTAAAAAGTTTCAAATCGATACGAAGAACGGTTCGTGTGTTAAGAAAAGCCCCACCCTCCCTAAAAGGGGTCATCGTCAATAACTCGGGCCGCAAGAAAAATTTCCAATATCGAAAAAATTATTATCTTCATTTCTTATAATAGAGTAGGTACCCAAACCGAGTTTGAAGTCGATCGGATGAAAAAATAAAAATTTTCCCATACAAACTTTAACCCCCCTTTAACCCCTTTAAGAGTTGACTTTCCAAAATCTGAGAAAATAATTTTCTTTATTTCTCATAGAGAGTACACAAACCGATTTTTAAGTCAATCGGATGAAAGTTAAAAATTTACCCATACAAACTTTGACCCCCCACCCCCCCTTTTACCCCTTTAAGGATTTAATTTCCAAAATCGGAGAAATTAGCTTTTTTTATTTCTCATAGAGAGTACACAAACCGGGTTTTAAGTCGATTGGATGAAAAATACAAATGTTCCCATACAAACTTTGACCCCCCTTTTACCCTTTTAAGGAATTTCGAAAAATCCTTCCTTTGTGGTTGTTTACATCATAAAGGAAACCTCTGTGCAAAATTTCAGCTTTCTAGAGCAAAGGGTTTAGGCTGGGCTTTGATGATCTGTCAGTCGGAATCTTCATTTTTAGATAGATAGAAGATAGAAGATTTTGCAACGCTGGCATCTCGAAGTATTGCCTAAAAATGGTTTCAAGATTTTGTTGTTAGGATTTAGATTTATGACTATTATGGCAAGTTTAATGAAGGAAGGTAATGAAAAGTGTCTTTTTAAAAGGAGCCATAGCCAATAACTCGGGCTCCAAGCAACATTTTCAAAATTTTTTTCTTATGTACACAAACCGAGTTGAAAGTCGATCGCATATGAAAAATAAAAATGTTCGCATACAAACTTTGATCCCTTTAAGGTTTGAATTTCGAAATATCCTTCCTCATTCCTTGTATACATTATAAAGGGAACTTCTGTGCAAAATGCAGCTTTCTATGTCAGTGTTTTCCATTTTTATATATGAAATGAACATCTCCATGAGAAAGTGATCCGTGAAAGCAGCTATTGTTTTCGCGGCACTAACGAAATTGTTCAACGTTCAAGCCAACCAATGATATATCCGCATGCCTAAAATATATCAACGAAATGGCCAGACCAGATGTGCAAGACGATCTGTTTGTTAACTCGAGAACCATTTATGCGATTTATTTTCTAATCTATAGATATGTGTGGTAAAGGGAGGATGGACCATCTCTGGGAGCCGTAACAGGCCAGTAGGCCTATTTTAAACGTTTTTTTTTTGCATTGTAATGTACACTATAGGTCAGGGGTTCGCAATCTTTTTTATTCTGCGATTCCCTAGATAGGTTTCAAATATTTTTGCGAAAATAAAAATGAAATAAGGCCCCAAATTTGGGATGTTATTTCATAATGAAATAATACACCAATTTCAAATGTGAAATAAGGCCACACTGCGATGAAATAAGGCAAAAAAAAAAATGAAATAAGGCCCCAAATCTGACAGTAAACCCAAGCAGGGGGGTTGTATGAGTTCACATTCTTAGACGATATTAGGTATTGGGCCATGAGTGTTCCTGTTAGTTTGGTTAAAATTCGACAAAGGGGCGTGGAACCTTGCAAACATTTATTATTAAAATAGTCGGTAGATAGTTGTACAATATGGTATATGATTTGCTATGAAGTAAAAATTGCACGTAACATAAAAGTTTTCAAAATTTCAGGATTTATTATAGATGGCGCTGAATACCCAACTATATCTTGACGTTAATAGCGGCCTTAGCGTTGATATTTTGTTCAAATAGACGTGTATTGCCTATGCAAAGCATTTAATAAAATGTGAACGCGATTGGACAAAAAGGGCTTGACATTTCCCATCCAAGAAAAATGTCGAACTCTATTTCTCGACTAAGTGTTCTAAAATTTGTAACATTGATATGCAAGAACATATACATATATATAAGCAATGTAATAATTGGTGGACACGAATAAAACTGAGTAAAGCTTGTATGTACTTTATAAAAGTTACAACTACCTATTTTACAATTACAATTGCAGAAGAAATTAATGATGTATTCAAAGCTAGCGCAAAAGAATACCAAACATTTTTTGCAGATCAAATTCCAGCATTTGGTTTTAAGGAAAGAATGATCAGTAAATACGGCCTCGCAAAAAACTGTCCACTGTCAGATGGGTGCAACTATCCTGGAGACCTTATTTTTACCAAAATTCAAAAAATTTAGCCCACAGTTTATCTAACTTCTAAAAGTATTCATTCCAATCTGAATACTTACTATAAGGTTAAATCCATTTTAGACAACAAATGAATAACCTATTAAAGAAAAAATGCACTCAAACCACGAGTAAGTACCTTGAGGCCTTCTGTCGCTGTCACTCCATCCATAGTCCTACGCAAGATACAATCAATTTAATGTTCTGTAATAAAATAAATGCGACCTCAAGCCTTGCGTTGCAATAAAACGATTCGCCTTCAACCGACAAATACGAACAAATGGTGACAAGCCTTCTTGCCCTTTTTGGTTAACACTATACAACTTATACGTATATAGGTAAATTCATTTTCTTCAGAATTCCGCGTGTCAGTTCTGAAATAAGCATGCAAATGACAGGCGACCACTCCTATATAAATTATCTCGGCGAATTTCGCTGCAGAACATTTGTTATTAAGTCACGAAATGAATGATATAGACAAGTTGGAGCTTACGATGTATGAAACGTCAGACAAATAGGGCATTTGTCAACTTTTACAAATGGTACCTACACCCTTCAAATAATAGCCTTTTTAGTTACGGCTATGGTGTCCTTTTGATTTTACGCCGCTTGGACTTGTGCTTTTTGTGGCCGTCGATTCTATGAAGCTTTTCGTTTGGATTTTCCCATTTTATAGTAAGTCTCACACTGGTGGGTAAAACTCTGCAAATGAATACCCGTTGGGGGTAAAGGTAAAAAAAAAGCTACGAACACATTTTTAAATTTGATGGTGATGTCAAGCGTCTGGGAAGCTTATAAAATATTTATGCCCACATAGGAAGCATACCTACACATCCTGTCATTTTGTCGGTTATATGCGAAGGGATTTTCCATTATCCATACCATAGCCTAAACACATAGTGAGGTGTTAATAGCTACAGTATCGGTTGACTGCCAGTCGGGATGCACACCATTTTGACATGTACCAAAGGCGTGCTTTCCTTTCTCTGACAAACTAAACGGAAGGAGTTGAGTGTCATGTGTCAATGGCAATATAATGTGTATGAGTATGGGCTATCGAAGAGCGCCAATTCGACCAGGATATTGTGAAAGGATATGATGCGGTCGTAAAGTGTGATTGAATTTTAATGCAAGACACATGTATGGTATTTGTTCCTCCACAGGGGATGTAATAATTGAGCGCGTTTATGAAAGCAACACGCGTGTGCTAGTGCGTGAGCTTTGTCAAAAACAACGTTTTATTACTCGAGTTTAGTTTAACGATACCTGGCAGGCAACTTGACATATACCCACCTGTAGGGCATGTATATTTATAGAATCTTTTCTTTGCACACCCTCTAGTTATTACAGGCGATGTCAGAATGAAAGTAATTTGTATATTGCTGCACGATTTTACGTTCGATGGCAGTAATGTAGACGAGCCTTTTGCTAGTCCTTTATATAAAGCGTTAATGTAAACATTAAAACATGATTTTAGTCAACATATTATTTATAAAAAAGTGTGCACATAAAGAAGAAGAATGAAATATTATAGTAGGTACTAGTATATGGAATGATTATGTACATTTTTGTTCTTATTACTATGATATCGTCTTTCACCTTGTTTATGATCCCCTTTTGCAAAAAAAAAAATCAGTTCCATTTTGCTCTATCTCTTTTAGTTTTTAAGTTACAGAGAACTGTTATGTTCAATAGGACACTTTTTTAAAAATTTGTCATGTCATTTTTGTCCAATAAACTGCTTTTCATCTTTTTTGTATTATATTGAACAATTCTTAGAATATAAAAAAAAACTTATTTCAAAATTTCTATCTTGTCCAATATCCACAATTTTGGATGTTTTGTTCAATATGCGTATCGCGTATGTACTTCCTTCATTTCTATTTTGTTCAATATCCAATTAATTATAGTTTTTGTTCAATATCCAACCGTATACCTTTATTCTCTTTTGTTCAATATCAAACGAGACCGTTGTTGCATTTGATTTCCGTATATTCTTATTCAGTCCTGATCCTTCCGTGGATAAGCACGTCAGTACCTGCTGTGCATTGTGATAAAGATCGATTCTAAAGACATGTAAGTTTTAACTACTTATGTTAATATTTGATTTGTTTTTTTTTTTTTACAGTGATTTAATGTTTTTAATTATTATTTTGCAGTGTGTAATGGAGCGAATCGAATATTTATCTTCACCCGAACCTAAATTGCCGGATGAGGTTTCAATGTAATAAAGGAACTAATTTCAATTTTTTCCTTTTCTAAGTGCTAAG
Organism: Cheilosia scutellata; assembly: GCA_955612985.1. Classification (NCBI taxonomy): domain Eukaryota; kingdom Metazoa; phylum Arthropoda; class Insecta; order Diptera; family Syrphidae; genus Cheilosia; species Cheilosia scutellata. The sequence continues at coordinate 5,803,478 of OY015311.1, read as the reverse complement.
TTTAAAGCAAAAAAGCAAACACGAGATTACAATACATATCGCAGCTATCATAATGAAGCAAAGGTTGACCGCGATATCAATCGAAAAAATAATCGTGAAGATACGGCAATTATTGTTTATGACCCTCAAAACGTTTTTTCTCTCCCTAAGGCATTCGTCTCAAGTTACTATTATAGGCGTATGTATGCTGTCTATAACTTGACAGGATTTTGTCAAAATAACAAAATAACTTATTGTGGAATTTGACATGAAACGTTCAGGAAATGACAAAGCATCTTGCCTCACCGTTATTTTAAAAAACGTTTTAAAAGATCTTCCAAAAACCATTTTTGGTCCGGTGCTTGCATCCCCCAAAATAAGAATAGAATGGTGTCGTTAGCAATTCCTAAATTCATGGAAGCTATTAAAAACATAGAACAAATTACACACAAATACTCTGAACGTTGGCATTCTCAAGTGCAAGAAGTTGATGCTGAAACACACAGTGGAATAGAGAAATACATCAAGGACTTAGAAGTTTATAGCCCGTTTCCTTGATAAGAATTCTAAACGTAATGAACTAGCAAAATTAAGCTTAAAATATCACAACTAAAAAAGAAGGTATTATTTTTTTAAGTTCTTGCTTGAAGCAAATTTATTTTTATTATTATAAAATGTACCTAACAGTCCTGTAACAAAAGTGAATTAATAAAGACTGTTATGTATTTTTTATTATTTTTTTTTTAAGTTAAATGTATTAACTTTTGTTATTTAACTTTAGTTCCAATGGTTAGAAAGTATATAAAATAAAAACTTAGGCTGCTAAAGAAAAAGAATTTCTGTTTTGTTTTTCGTTACTAAAAGAAGAATGTAGCTATTTTTTTTAAGTTTTTGATAATACATATAAAGATTTGAATTGGGAAACAAACTTAAACCCACATGATTTTGATTCGCTCCAAAAGAAAACATTGCAATATTAAATGTTTTTCTTGTTTCTTTCAAAATTCTTATTAAATCAGCTTTAAACAATAAAACTATTTTCTGTTCTATATACCATAATCAACTTTATGTTTCCTCTCTTTTTGTGTTTTTTTCTATGTTGTTCAATATTGAGTGTTTTTGTTCAATATCCAAAAATTTTACCAACTTGTTGTCACTCCCTATAACTTTGTTCAATATCCAAAATGACTTCCTCATTGATTTTAATTTATAACTAATTCAAAATAAAAGAAAATCAATTTCTGTGACTTGTTTTATAAACAAAATTGTCAAGGCTTTCAGAAAAAAATCAATACCAACCAAAAATGTTGTGATATAAACAAAAATTTTCAATCCGAACTTTAAAAATCGATTTCCCAACATTTTGAAAAATGGACATTGAAAAAGATAGCATCCAGCCGACGTTTTGTAAACACTTTTAACAAAGACTAATATCAAGTCATTATTTAACGTAATGATGGTAGTTTTAATTTTTCAATTACTTTTGTCAGGTAATGAGGTAAGTACCCTTCAAAAATTGAGAAAATGAAAAATTAAATTTACATTAGGGTCTGCGAAAACAAAAAATATTACATACCTATATAAGCTTCAAATAAAAATAACCACCTACTAGATTATTTAAAATTTCCATAATTTAGAGGGGCACTGACTACTGAGCCGCTATTGCTCGAGTTTTCTGTTTTTAAGTTTTTTTTTTACTATTTTTAAAATGACATGAACTATATTCGTTGCGTGTGCAAATAATATAGAGAAGGGGTAGACACTAACATTGAGGTCACTTCCAAAACAAACTTGTTCAGTTTCCATTGATGTGATAATTGGTTAAAGGAACACTTCAGCTACAAGTTGTTTGGCATTATACACATCAGAGAAGTAGCACTTATCCACCAGTCCACATCCACATATCTTTTTAATGAATTTATCTTATTTAAATGTATCCAAGGAGTTGTTGGGAGGTTAATTAACACAAATTGATGTCTATACTAACCTGGTTCTTACGCAGGCGGTACACTTTATCGCGTAAGGTTGGTCGATATTCATTTTCTGACATTTTAATCACAATTCAGCACTTGAAAACACTGTTATAATTGGAACCCAGTTGTAATGTTTATTTTTGGAAGCACAATTTTCTTAATTATAATTACCCGCTTGAAAATTAGCAGACGCAAGGACCCGTCTAAGCCGATAAAATCCCGTATACTGATTTTACAAGCACCAATTTAATGTGTGTACCTTGAAAACGGTTCCGAATCTAATTAGCACTTAATTAGACAAGACATGCAAAAACGTCTTATTTTCCAACAAACATGCACAGAAATAATAAATAACTAGACGTATATAGTATACTAGTATATAACACATAAAACAGCTGTAGCACTTTATTTACGTAGATACTTTAAATTTAAATTCTTAACTATTCATGCTGATTTTTTTTTTTAATTTCGACGAAGTACAATTTAATGAATTTTCCTTCCGCCTTATTTATTCGATTACATCGAACGCAAAGAAAATGAGAAACAAAATGAGAATGAAAATATTCCACTTGCAATTGCACTATATTTCCAACCCCACAATCGGCCATTAGATAATCTAATTCCAATATAAATGAAGAAAAAAAAAAAAACCTATGTATACTAGTACACAACACCACCCACCTGGCCTAGCATCTCGGGATGTGCTCTGAATTCCACAGAGCCACCTGATGAACGCCTCGGCTTGGATATGTCCAATCGAAGTATTCCAGGCTTCTTCCTGCTGCGGCGGTCCCCTCCATTTAATGAATTTCTCCAATCGTCGTCCTTACCACCATCACCATTGCCACCACTGCCACTACCACCACCATCACCACCACCACCACCAGTTGATTGCTTGCTCATGATAGTAATGAACGGAAAATCGTTCACCTCTGGTACTGCAGCTTAGTTTGAGGGATTATCTTGTCAAACTTTAGAGCGACGATTACTTTAAATTGAGAGATTAGTTTTGAATCCCTTTCAGGGGACTTAGATCTGTCAGGTCTCGATATCCGCTTGTGAAACTTGTTGCGCTGTCTACCAGCACTTTATCGGGAATGACACGTCCGATGTACACAAAATGTTCTACGAAACTATTAGATGATATTTACGTTCCTGTGAAGTTGCTTGGAAGCGACTATGATATGTTTCAACGGCATTAATATGACGTTTTGTCCCAGTGGTTATATACCTGCGTGTAATATACAGGCGAGTGTAAAAAGTATATGAGTATAATGGCCAGCACAGTGACATACTGCCAGAAGGCTGACATGAAAGATTGTGTTACATTAACAAAAATTCAACAGCCTTGGGGTGGACAATGGGCATATGGATAAGGAAAGAGGACTCCCAAAAAAAAAAACGTTTGAAAAAAATTCATCCTGACGCTAATGGCTGACGGAATCCTTATGTACAGTCAGTGGCAGTGTACGAGTATACGGGTGTATACAGTGTCAGCCTACTACCAGTTGAACACGCTTTTTAATGTTCCGAGTACCTACTGTGTAGTTGGAAGTAAACAACATAATGACTGCTCCCACAGGTGTGGACTTTAAATTTGCGTGTACAAACTGTTATACAAGGCAATAGAAAAAAAAAAAAATACAAACAGCAGGCTTGTGCAGTGTATCCTTCTTTTAACTTGTTTATGGCCAAGTACATGGATCTTAATTAATGGTTTTCAATTTAACCCATGGTTGTGCACATCTACTCCCAGTTTTTGGAATTCAATGGACGATGGTAGGTGTTAAAAATGAATTGCAGATACACAGGGTAATAAGCTGATTTTGTGAAGGGAGACCCTACCGCAAATGTTCTTTTGGATTAACGTTTCCACAAAATGGGGATGGGCGCGATGATAATATAAGGTCATATTGGGTGTAAGTGTATTAATTAGTTTTTCCAAGTATAAGCGGTGAATTGTAATTAGATAGAATTTTATTCAGTACGGATAAATGTCTAAAGAGCTCCATTAATTTATTACAAATTTAGTATGGCAATTTTTCTCAACTGGACTTGCTCATATTGCTTTATAAGAAGGTCATATTTGCCCATATCTTAGTTGCGTAGACTCATGCTAAGTAGCCACCCCATTTGAATGTGGCCAATTCGCTTGCGGAGCCATTGTTGTCGATCAATCAAATGATGAATCATTCCTTTAGAGGACGAAATTGTAGACTTATGATGACCGTATGCAGTTTTTTTTTTTGTCAATATTGTTGATGATTTCCACTTTCATTATACGGTCGCAGATCACATCTGAACGATATCGTTTTCGATTTTTTGACGACCGGGATAAGCTCGGAACGATACGTTTCACCGTAGAACTTTAGCCCGTATTTTTTACGAGCTTTTCCATTTTTTAGGGAAAATGTTTGTAAACAATGAAAAAATTAGAAATGTTGTTAGTCGCTTTGCATATACTCTACCTCGCATCCTACAGTGACCATAGGCAGGTCAATTACGGTCTTTTGTTTTACGGGCTTTTGGATTGCAGGCAAACGTACCCTAACCATCTTAGTCCGGAGTCGATCTGGAGACAACTAATATGCGCCACCAGTTACCACGGGTTTTGGTTAACTACCTTGAGTACCGTACTACAAATTGGTTGAGGTCTTGTTCCAAATGATTGTGCATGTCACCTAAGACGAAATATTTCCTTATTGCCTGTCCCACTGGGCTGGAGTCGAAAATTACTTGGGCCGAAGGGTTGGTGTTCTACATATTCTAGTATTCCTAGGCGACTTATCCGCCGGGATCGAAAATCATTCCAAGAGTTTAGTTTTCAAAACGACTGCGAAGATATCATCAGAAACAGCTATTGAGTTTTGCTGTATTTCTTGCCAAAGTTTATAGCGGAAATCCTTACTACCTCATAGTCGAGGTTGTGTTCATTTTTTTGTCGCTTCTGTGTCAATATCTGCACATCAGCGGTAGGGTTAGCCATCAGCTTCATGGCATATTTATGCCACTGGTCTTCGGCACTTGATGCCCGCAACCTAGGATTTCTTCATAGTTAGAGGGATATGCGAACGATAAAGGATCTGACAGTTTTTCGGCGATTGCAGATGTGCAACATTAATCTCATCACAGTATTTCTCCGTTGATGTGGCGAGATGGCATCTGAAATATACACATTCCATCCTTGGCCGCAACGACCGCGACGAAATTATTTGTTGATCTGGTGACACCTATATTTTCTTTTTAAGGTGCTAGTACACGGTATGTAGCACGCCACATATATATGTGGCTCTGACGTATTTTTGACGTCAGCGTGTGGAGCCAATAGATACATGCCGTGTACAATCTCTCTTTGTGCACTCTCTCGTGACGTCAGAGCCACATATATATGTGGCGTGCTACATATCGTGTACTAGCACCTTTAGAACATTTGGAAGGGAAAGCCGTGTGCTGAATATAATATAATTTATTTTTCCTGCCGCAGCAAAGTCAAATACTCAAAGTCTTTCCAAGCGATCAGATTGAATATAGTGTCAATGATGTCTCTCTACCTTATTTGGCTATAAAATGACCGACGGCGATCATCCCTAAGATACACCTAACTAACTTATAAACTAGCTTAAAACTAAGGAGGATGTTACTTAGGTAACGCACCAGACCGGGAGAGCGTGTCTGCCCTCACCTCTTCATCAAGCCACCAAAACTCGGTGAACTGCTTACCGGTACCGACACTATCCCTATCCACAATCGCGGTATTAAAACGGAGAAGCTCCTGAGCATTGGCCGCATACCCGTCGTGGATTAGCCGCTTACCCCTGGCAGTGGTACAATACCGGCTCACCATCTTTATTTTGGACTAGCACTTTCATGTCTACATGAAGAAATGCCTCAGGCGTTATAAAGCCGGAGCGTACTCTCGTGGTACATTAAATTCGGGTAATAACCACCCGAGATCAGATTATTAGTGTTGGCCATAGCCCTTGCAACGTGCACTCATGTACTCAGACTCGGAAGTTCTGGACAACCCTAGGTAGGTCCTGAGATACTGTCTCAAAAGTAGACTAGCCTTTCCAGGCTCCAGGGTATTAGATTGTATAAACTGTCAATGATGTCCCTCTACCTTATTTGGATAAAAAATGATCGAAGGCGATTTTAACATCAAGCTTAAGGATTTCTCATATTTTTAGTGGAGTAGCTTGTAAAAATATTCCTTTAGAATAGTAGTTTTTCTCTATGGGATATGAGCTGATATTAGACTGAAATTTTGCAGATTTATAGTAGATATACCTTCCTCATACTTACATACTTAAAATTAAAATAAAGTTAGTACGAAATTATTCCACCCTCGACTTTAAGCAACAAAGACGGAATGTAAGGAGGTCCAACCTATAAAATTACTTGAAAAGCACTAATATTATATGTAAGTACATATATGTATGTATTTCGAAAATAGGCCATCATCTACCATTATATTGTTTAGTTTTTCCCCCTTTTGCCTCAGTGAACATTTATATCTCTTTAACAACAGTTTGCGTTGAAATATATTAACTTTCTCATTGAAATGCAACCAATGAAACTGCCAATTAGTCAGCCACTACTTGTCATTCATTCTTTTAAAAAGAAAACAGAATCCCTTAGTACGAGACATATAATAAATTCTCTCTCCCTTATTATCCACGTACTGAATGTCACGCTATGATAATTATTTTGCGATATATTTCCCATGTGTATCTTATCACAAAGACAAATCGATGCTATATTTCATGAGCGGTTTTCTGTTTCCAAGTCGCTTTTTCACACTTGTATATCGCGCCACAGAAATTATTTACCATTAATCAAAGAATTTCTTTTGTTTTCTTTGTGAACAATATTCGGCGTTCTTTTATTCCGAGAACTCTGAAATGTATTTATCAAAACGCCTTTTGTGAGATATGACTCTTTTTCATGTGAACAGGGGTGGGGTCCAGCTGAAAGTATCTATAGGTTTTGTGCGTTTGCTTAAAATGATTTTAAAAAATTTAAAGTCGCTTAAATTACCATCTAGATCTGACTTGATGGAAATATGTAGGTTCTTTCACCATTGCACAAAGCACGCCAAGGAAGTAGCTACCTTAAGCGTTCAACTTTTAGTAAGCCGCCATCGGCGATGTCGACGAAAATATTTGCGCAAAGTATTTCCTTAAGTCAAATTATAATTTCCTAAAACCCTTTAGAAGGTCAATCAACTAAAAAAGGTACAAAATCTACCCCAGCCCTGCTAGCAATTCAATTAAAATTTCTCAAATGAAATTGCTTAAAATACCTATAGATACATAGCGTTTGAGTAGAATTTGTAATTAATTTCCCTTCTTTCCCTCTTGAGGACTAGTCAAGTGTAAACGAAACATATACTCATGTAAGAGAAGAAAGTAATTAATTTGGAATCCTATCTCAGCGCGGAAGGGAGTGCAGCATAATTATTAACAACGTGACAGAGCAAATAAATGTCATCCATTTCGATGTGCCACCAAACGCAGATTACCAACCACCCTTTCGTAAATACGCGATAATACCTACCGCCATTAATTTACGTAATTATTCACACCGAAAGGTTAACTCTAAAATCCGGTGACACGTCGCTTCGCATGTGATAGTGAAAGTGTTTATTTCCATTTTTAAGTGCAGCACTTTTAGCTTGCAAAGGACCCCCTTGGCTTTCATTGTGTCAGTGATACTTGAAAACATTATATTTATGTAGTATTACGGACGCAGTCCACTAACACAATGTGTATGTGAGTGCCATATAAAGTCAGAGTCCGTAAGTTTAATTCGTCCAAAGAGACACATCACGTCAAGGATATAAAAGCGATAATAGCACCACACTGAATTCCACAATTGTATTATGTGCAAATTGCTGTATGCGAGGTCACAAAATGGTACAACACGTAGTGGCCAATTTTCTACGTTTAAGTAACCAAGCAATAAGTGGAAACTTTAAAAGCTTGACACTATACAGTGGGGAATAGCTAGTACATTAATGTGGGAAATATTTTCGGAGTAAACGTAATCCTATATCCGAGATGTGTATACTTACGCGGACAAAATGTTGAAATTGGTACTAACATTAAGTATTGAATTTGATTTGAATTCTCTAGTTTTTGTCTCGGTACAGGATATCATTGTGGGTCGTTTATTATGGGATGTTAGTAGCTAGTAGGTATTGATCGAATAGGTTTTTTTTGTCCAGGAAGTTAGGGGAAGATCCGTTTTCTTGTTTTGCATAAGAGAATGCGAATCATTAGATATGTCGACATTTGTCATCTAATTTCAAAAATTCCCTATGCAAGAGTCGGAAGCTGCTCCGGCTACATGAAATTTGGCCCCAATAAAAAATGGCCCCAAACTGAAAATGAAAAATCACCCCAAAATTGGGGCTATTTTTCATAGTGAAATAATACCCCAATTTCAAATATGAAATAAGGCCCCATTGCGATGAAAGCAGGCCCAAAAAAAATGAAATAAGGCCCCAAATGTGACAGTAAACCCAAGCAGTGGGGTTGCATACGTTTTGGTTTTTTCGTTTGGGGTCTTATTTCATTTCTTCTTTTGGGGCCTTATTTTATAATGAAATAAGACCCCAATTTTCATTACGAAATAAGGCCCCAAAAAAGGGAAATAACACACCAAATTTTATTAAAAGTCGTTGTTGTTGTTTCCTGTATAATTTTTTGGGCCTTATTTCATTTTTGTTTTAGGGTCTTATTTCGCAGAGCCGCCCTATACTATGTATTTTGGTGCGCCATAAGGTTACCTAAAAATTCACCTGGGAGCTTACACTTTTACTGGTACATTCAGGGCCGTAGCTAGGGGGGGGGGGTCACAGGGGTTTGATCTCCCCCCCCCCCTCCCCGAAATTCTTAACAAGTGCACTTTTTTAAAACAAGAACAGAACAAATCCAAACAAAAATGAGCCACTTCGGCCTTTGACTTTGACTTTTTTCAATTAAAAATTCCTAAGCACCGTTACATACTACACAAGAATACCAAACAAATAAAATACACTCCATTGATTAAACCTCGCTTTAGGACATTCTTGTCAAATTCAGCCTATACGTAATACGATTGGCATTGTAAAATCGGTTGGACATTTTTTAAACTGTCCGCAAAACGAACACACTTGTTGCAAGAAAACATAAAAAAAAATTATCCGGAAACTAAATGGAAGAATTTAACGGCTATGTGTGAAACTCGATGGGTTGAAAATCATAACGGATTATTAAGGTTCAAAGACATTTTTAAAGGCATAGTGGATACCTTGTTTTTTTGTGACCTTCTGTCAGCTCTGGACGTAGTGCGAGCTCTCGACCACGTAAGGCTAGTTTTAAATACGTTTCCAAAAATTCGAGAAAATGTTAGTTTAGAATTAAATGATATTTTTGAGACTGCGCAAGGCCTGTATTGTAGATAAGTATTGTGGATGAAACTGAATCCTTGAAAATTTCACGAACAGTATCGAAGCAGCAGCAGAAGGCCAATGTAAAAGCGTCTGATCCTGAAAACTTTTATAGGATAGTTGTTGATTCCCCTTTTGGACGACTTCATAACTCAGCTCCAAACGTGGTTCGAGGACCATAAGACCGTTCTATCATCGTTATAAGATTTTGATCCCGTCAATACTTGGCAAAAGCGAAACAAAATTTAACGAAGAGAATTTTAAATTTTATAAAAGATGTTTGGATTGGGATAGCTTGAAGGCTGACTGGAAGACAAAATGTCATGAACAACCCAAGGCACTGCGTTCACAGAACGACATAACAGCTTTAGGAGACTGCAGTAAAGATTTTTTCCCAACATACATCGACTTTTAAAAATTTTGACAACCATACCAGTATCGATGTACACCAGAAAGAACGTTTTCGACGATGAAACGTTTAAAAACTTGTTTCAGAAACTCTAGCGGTGAAGATCGACCTACTGGTTTAGCCTTAATGTCAATTCATCGGGAGATAGAAATAAATACTGACGAAGTAATTGACGTATTTGCAGCAAAGCAGGCCAGGGTACTCATTCCGTAAAATTTAAGACGACAGTCGTTCAAGCGATAGTAGTGCACGAGATCGTCTTTTTTTTTGCTTCACGTAACTCTACCACCATCGACACGTCCATCGTTTATTTTGCAGAAAGTTTGAGAACTTTCGGTACCTTTCAGAAGCTCACAAACAATAATAGCACATCATCGTAATTGTCATAAATGACATTTGACAAATTACAGTGGCCTACCTTGTGCCTACGGAATATTTAAATTACAGTCACCCACAAAATCTTGCTCATTTATTTTGTTCCTAATTGATGATTTATATTATTTATAATGTCGTATGAACTATTATGTAATTTAAATCGTAAAAAAAATCTGAATTCAATTGCTCCCTTTAAAATTTCCTGTAAAAATCTTAAAATTGTCTGCAAAATATACAAATCAATGCAAGACGATACCTAATTCACTATCGTGCAAACGCTACCGCCTTGACGATAGTGCTCTGTCGATTATTGAGCTACAAGAAGCAAATGTTGGATCGTCGAAACGATGTCGTCGAGAAGATAGAGATTTTAAATGTTACGTGATGCAAGGCTATCGTCGAAACGATATCGTCATGCGACTATTGACTTACATATTTAGTTTTATAAAATAAGTCGTTACTTTGTTATGTTGAATATAGCTACTTTTTTTTAAACTACATTATTCCTACTTTTGTTATAATTACTAGTTAATAAAAGAAATTGAATTTTAAATTTAAGATTATTTTATTTTCCTCAATCGCTTCCAAGTTATTTTTTAAAGATCATATCCCCCCGAAATATTTGTCTGGCTACGGCCTTGGGTACATTTAAAGATAATTAAATAAATCCCCAAAGTGACTATTTTGCCACCTACCCTATATTAAATGAAAAGATTGTAGACATGATTTGTGCCAAAAATTAAGGACTTGGAATGGGATGAGCTCTGGTGGCCGAGTACTTCTTGACTGAATTTGTTTTTGTTTTGCATATAAAATCAGCACAATTCATGGACGTAAATCCAAAACCTTTTTATCAACTTTTGTGCAATGCTGGTAGAGCTACTAACTATTGAAATACAGCTACGAAATTTCCTGCAAATTAGACAAAATGGGCTACAGTCAAGGTAGCGGTAACATATCTGAAGGCTAACTCTTTTCAGTGAATCAACAAATTTAGATGTATATACAGTTACTTACTTATTTTCTTATTTACATAGATCGCGCTACAGTCCGCGATGGACTTGGCCTCAACTAACACGCCTCTCCAGTTAGCCCGATTTTTGGCTATCGGTTACCCGTCTCAAGTTGGTTGAGGTTCCCTTCCCTACCTTCTCACAACCATTTGTTTGAGGGAGTTTTTATTTTTTGAAACGAATGGAAGGGACCTACATTTTCATGCCGAGTCCGAAGCCGAACGGCTGAATTGTGAAGCTTTTCCGTGACATTTATACTCTCGGATGTTTGTCAGATGTCATTTTTATTTTCTTCTATATATCGTCCTTCTTATTTAATATTTCCTAGAATCTTTTCTTTATCACACTGGTTACCAACATCATGCTTACCTTACTTCACACGTTCTTCCAAAATTTGTCTACATTTTTCTTTGAAATTAACAAAAACTCCAGTCTGTAAAAAAGTTATATTTATTTAATGTCTATAATTAAATTATTACGTTTACTTTGATTAAATTATCCTAATTATATGACAATAATTTGTTCTCTCTCTCTCTCTTTCGAATGCAAAATGATTCAGTCTCGGTAATAATAATTATAATGAATGGAATGAATGTATGAAATCGTATAACAAAAATTATTTCGATAGATCCAAATTAGTACAAAAATATGATAAAAAAAAAATATACCTATAAGCAAATTCCTAAAGTTTAAACACTACAATCCTTAAACACTAATTAAATTAAATTCCTAGTATTTAAAGTAAGGGTTGTCTTTAGCAAAGATGGCAATTTTTTTTAGATATTAACTCAAAGGATGCTGACAGAAAAAAAAACTCAGCTTCCATAACTTAAAGTGACATTTGAAGTAGCTTAATCTGGGAAAACGAAAAGAAGCTATATATGATTTTAGCAAATTTCGATAGTTTATCCGCTTAAAGAACCATAGCTTGCTACCACTTAAGAATAACAGTATCGACCAAAAAGAAAACAATAACAATGCTTTGCTTTGAATAGCCTTTTCGTTGGGAAAAATCCTTTTAACGTTCGTATAACAATAAGTACTACAAATACTACGATATGGTTGGTTAGTAGATACAGAGAGTGGATGTAACGCAAAGTAAGAAATGCTTCGAGCCCTACTCAATTCGATTCATATAAATCCGCTTTTCTCCAAGAAAAAGGGGATAAATGATGAATAAAACATGAAACATTTAACCGAAAATCTTATAACAGATTCTTTTCCACTTCTCCTTGTTGTCTCCCTAAATAACCAGATACACTCAAAGTCCTTTTATCAACTACATACACACATAATCTTGAAACTTGTCAGAGAAGAGCCACGCCAACAATGAAGAAGCTAAAGAAATGAATAAAAAAAAATCCATGATACCTAGAGGAAGAGAACGAATAAATCCAAAGATTAAATTCGATATCCTTTTCCAGCTGGATTTTTACATTTTTAAAGTTAAATGACGCATATGATCTGTTACTTGGCTTATTACATTGTAATACATGAATTTTCAATTTAATACTCTAATCCCAGTCGGGGAAATGAATCGAATTGGAATGGCCGAAGGCTACAAGTCGAACATATCCTCTTACTAATACTAGAATGTTGTCACTTTGCCCAACCGCATTCCCAATAATTTCCGGCGTTTCTTTGCACTCATTTTGGTCCAGATGCTGCTGCTGCCTTCGACCAACAGGAATTCATCGCATAAATCATCCTCTGGTTCTTTGGCGCTGTTATGATCCTCGTGGTATTTTTCAGAGCGTGAATCACCAGAAACGAAACCACTCTCGGGACGTGACAACGATGCCGTGTGCCAGGGGAGCTGTTGAAACCAACGTGCCACCTTGGCTGTGGACGAGAGCTATAAATAGAAAAGCAACAAAAAATGAAAAAAAGGACAAAACGTGAGTAAGTTAAAAATGTATTGCAAATAAAAAAATAAATGTTGTAAATTTCTGTTGTGTCACAAGATACTACCATGTGACCAATTAGTAATGAATATCCCGATTCAGGATGTAGTATATCATTTTTCAATGAAAAAACCAATCCCTACAGGGAATACACTTTTACATGATATAATTTCACACATTAAACGAGGACGCTCATAAATCTGCCAAGGATTCGTGTACGATGGTTCGTTATCTAAATCTAATATAAATCCTGAAAGCAACCCGCTGGAGATATTGATAATTTATGTGAAGATGTATTTAAGGACATCTGCTTAGGGTAATCCTAGGGTAATTTTTCTCAATTTTCATGCGGAGCAGAGAGCAATATAGGAAATATCCTATTCTGTTTTCTTGTTAAACAAGAAGTTGTTTATTATAAAAAATTTGTACGTCCGTCGACCTATGAGAGATTTTCAGTGATTTGTTGGCCTTTTAAGGGATCAGAGGATTTTTTTTTTGCCTAGGGTGTGTTGTTTTTGTGGTTGCTCTCAATCGTATGTGGAAATTCTATATACACACAACAGCCATATATATAGATGTATGGCCTAAATGCTGAAAATATGCCTTATTCCTAGTAGAATACCAAATGTTTTGGAAAAAAATATTAAGCGCAAGCTAATGCTTTGAGTACTTAAGGATGAAAAACTTGAATTTGCTTATTATTATCGCACTCCCTTCTTAACGATAATGACGCCACGGTCTTTGAATCCTGTTTCATGATTATAATTAAAAAATATCCACTTTGTTGATTAAAAAAAACGTATACTTCACTAAGCTATATCCACATCAACGGGTTTCAAATTAGCTTTTTCATAGACTTCAAATAATGAATGTTATAGAATGTGCATAGCTTTTCCCAAGTATGTTTAGTCTCCGGCATCTAGTTAACTGTGTTAACAAATAATGAAAGTTAATTTGAAATGATTCGTAGTAAAGACGATTCCTAGTGCTTTGCGTCACTAATACTGCAATTCGAATGCCCTACTAATCTATGATTTAACTACTACATACCTACTGAAGCTAATATAAACTTTCCAACAAAAGTAAAATTTTTCTCTTAATCATCTCGACTACCATCCATTTAAAGACACGTGCGACACATCCACTTCTACGTACTGACATCCCTTCTTTTTATTAACTTGCCCTCGATACCCGCACTTTGTAACCACTTAAAAGCTAATTAAATTTCCCCTAATTAATGAAAACAAAATATCCCATTCGCATAAATATCATAAACTTAAACATGCATCCTTGCAGGTGTTCAAACATAAAACTTTAACAAAAACAATTTACAACAGAATGCAAGTTCGGTGGCGTATACGTAACATAATTTATGTATTATTAGCTCAAGTTACACGTGATGATGAAGTTTAAATCCTTTTTCCGGCTATGCAGGGGTGTGTGTAGAAAAATCTAATTAGCTTGGAAAATTTGCACAAAATTGCAAATTAGACGAAGATAATTTGAAAATGTTAATCTCATTGCAACCTGGGAAATTTAGACGCATTTTTTTTTAATAAAATCGCAAGAACTCTCCTTTGTCCTTTGAGAAATAAATTTAATTTGCATATCTACCTAGTCGCAGTTTGGGATTAAGTGGGTGATTTTTTTTGTACTTTTGAAAACTTTTGCATTGGAATGGTTTCTAGTTTCTGTAGACAGTTTGGCATAAACGCTAAGTGCGGCGTGTCGTGAAGTACTTTTCTAGTTATGGAGAAATGCATTTGGTTTAGATAATTTGATGATTTTGCAGATATTTTTAAAGTGGAAATGGATCCAGAATTGGGTAGATAAATATGTCTGTCCTCCATTAGGACTTGTATGTTGTAGAATGGTACTACGATTAAGGTTGTGGTTAATTTATTTACCTTCTCGGGTTGATCTCTAAACAACTCTTTGCGTAAATTTGTTCATGGGAAGAGTGAATTTTTTTTTATTCATTCTTTTTCAATGTCCCGCTTATCCATTTAAATAAAGGTGTAGGAAGCCTAAGTAGACCCTCCATAAATCTCCGCCACAAGCCTTACAGGTCAAAACCCCTACATAAAAGCAATGGTCCTATGGGGAGAGGAGAGATTTCAGGACGCCTGCCTAAAGGCACGGATATTATAGCACATTTTCAAGCTCGAGTCGGTTACATGCATTTTATGTGACCAAACCACTGAAGCATCAGCCGGTCCGTCCAGAAGAGTAGCTTAGGCTAAATTTACAAATGGAAAACTACCCTTGACCTAATTATTGATAGCTTTTGGCACGGACAAATATTGGAATATCAACTATAAAGATGCTGGTCGAAGTATGTTGTCAGTAGTGTTTTGCAACACGGAATATTGTGTTACTCTGCTCATCAGAATAGTCTTTCGGCAGCGCTGTCTACGCCATGCCAGTTTCAGCAGCTCACAACCGCCACAAAAAATATTATTATTATAAAAAATATCTGCACCCGTATCGGAAATTATTGCTGGTCAAAAAAGAAGAAAGAACTTGGCACGGGGATAACCAAAGATAGACGTAGGTTTGACCTAAATCACGTATTGCAGCGACTTGTAGGAGGATCCCAATAGCGACTGCAGATGAAAAATGTGTAGCATAGGCTCTGACGAATTTAAGCAATAAATACAAAAAATTAAGTTGCTAAAATGTTTTTTTCTTCATTACTTTCACTTATGAATACTCTTCACTGCAAATCGTAAACAAATTCCGCAATCAATTCCTGTCGGAGAATATCGCAAGAAAATTCGTATAAAGCTGTCAAAAGTATCAGTAAAAACGCACTTATCCGCACTAAAACGCAAAACGCCAGTGTGAGTTGCATATTTGTCGGAAAGAAGTTCCGAAAAGCTGTTCTGAAGAATATCTTGAAGCAAAAATCCGCCGATTCGTATGAAATCGGAGAACTTTCCCTTCCGAGGGCAGAATATCCATCGGAGAACGTCAGGGAGAGATCAATTAAGAACAGGAAGGTACTTAAAAATAAGTAGGCAGTGTACTCAAGTTAGAGTTCATACATCCACTTTAATGTGGAGTATAGTTGTCCTAAGAATAGTTGCGAAAAGCCAGGCCTAGAATTCTGTCCAAGCCACACGATATATTAAGATCTATATAGGACGGCTTTCAGGGAGTCTTTATATTTGAAATGATGCTCTCGACACGGGACGCACGGATGAATTTGGGGAAGTCTTGTCTAAAATAACCAAAGCTACCTGACTCCCATTCAGCGTTGCCGAAGTGGCACAATTGTGCCATTTTGGCACCCTACAGTCCGATTGGCACCTTGGCACCTTCAGCTCTCATTTGGCACCTTATGAGCTTGATACATTTTAATACATAATATTTAAAAAAAAAAACATTTCTTAAAATGTTTAAAATTGATTGAGAGTGCAAGTCATTACGTTGTTCTATTGGTTAATGAAAAAATCTTAATAAAGTCATTTAAAAAAGACTGAAAAGAATGTTTTTTTTTTAAGTAGTGAAACATACATATCGTGTGTGTGTGTGTGTACGAATTCATACACAAATAATCGTAATGATACTAATGCGAAATTGTATGTTTCTTGTGTTTTTAAATATCTCTCTGCCGTTGAAGTGCTGGTGGCCAGTGATGCCAACTGAGGCATAATTATGCCTTTTAGGCATAATTCCGATGCTTGAGGCATTGAGGAATAATTTTGAGAGAAAAGGCATAATTTTTTGTGAAGTTTTTTTATAATCAATCCGTAAAAATAAATTTTGAATTTAGTAAATCTGGTACTTTGATCAAAGTCGCTTCACAAATTTTCCTTTTCCACTGTCTGTCATGCTTTTTTTCCAATTCTCTACTAGACTTACTCACTAAACCCAAACAAAAAATGTGATATGATATGCAAATGCATTAGGGCGGCCGCACATAGGATACGAATTTGTATGGTACGTAGTACGAATTGAGTGCGAACACCGAATACGATTTTCTCTTTAAATAGGCAGTGTCCCGGTAGCTTCGATTTTGGGCCTGATCAGTGATGAATAATCTGTATCTTGAAGATAATTTTCTTCTAACTCGGAGACTGCGGTGGCGTCGTCACTATCGTAGAACCGAATATTTAAAAAGAGATGAATTCAGTGAATTTCATCATATTATGGAAGACTTACTATATAATGACCCCATACTGTCCGTGCCTTGTGTTCCATACCCTCTTTTGTGTCCGTAAACCAAGTTTTTAAATATCTCTCTATTTTCTCTTTATTTTCAATGTTTCATTTTAACGCACGTAAGTGTTTAAGAATTCCAACAAGTTCGGATTGTTTTCGGACGTTGGAACAACACGTGCGGTACGTATACGTACGATTAACTCGCATCCAATATGCGGTGCGGGCTCCCATAGTACCTACTTAGAAAATCGGGAGCACGAGTCAAATTTGTATACGAAAACGCCTCCAATATGCGGTTTGTTTTTGTTGCTGGTAAAAAATACATTTAAAAAAAACAGTGATGCCAAAATTTACATGAAGTAAGTTCAAATTATGAGTAGAATTAACTTTAGTTTTGTCAAAATACTTATGCCGACCAGTGTATATCTTAATTATTGTTTTTTTCTTTACTATGTGCCTACTAATAAAACTTTAACACATAAATTGAAACTTTCTTCCTTATTTATCTTTTTAACCAAAAAGGCATAATTTTTTTCAGAATGAGGCATAAAAACTTCGATCCGGGTTGGTAACACTGGGTGGCACCCAGTTGGCACCTTTGGTTACCGTCAACGGCACCTAAGAAAATTTTTTTGCGGCAACGCTGCTCCCATTCCCATGCTGAATCGCTTCTTTTATACGGACTTGAAAAACAACCGCAGACAAGGTGATGCGCTGTCATGTGACTTTTTCAACGTCATACTTGAGAAAATTGTGCGAAACTCGCAAGCCAACACCAGGGGCACAATTTTCCAAAAGTCTGTGCAACTACTTGCATACGCTGACGACATTGACATAATTGGCAGAACGCAGCGAGCTGTTACTGGTGCGTTTGCAAGTATTAGCACAGAAGCAGCAAAAATGGGTTTTATTGGTGAATGAGGGCAAAACAAAGTACATGCTGTCAACAAGAAGGGACACACAACATCGGCGAATCGGACAGAACGTCACGATAGACAGCTATAACTTTGAGGTGGTTAGGGACTTTATCTACCTCGGCTCCGCTATAAACTCTGATAATGACACCACAGCAGAAATCAAACGAAGAGTTACACTTACCAACCGCTGTTTCTTTGGCCTAAGAAGGCAACTGACTAGTAAGGCCTTGTCAAGAAACACTAAGGAGACTCTATATAAGACCCTCATCATCCCAGTCCTACTCTATGGCGCAGAAGCATGGACGTTAACAAAGGCGGATGAAGATCTTCTTGGTCGTTTCGAACGCAAAATTCTTCGAGTGATTTTCGGTCCCGCGCGCACAAGTGGAAGGGGACCTCAACCAACTTGGAGTGCGCAACTGGAGGCGGTTAGCCAAAGATCGGGCTAACTGGAGAGGCATGTTGGTTGAGGCCCAGGTCCACCCCGGACTGTAGCGCCATCTAAGTAAGTAAGTAAGAAAAATAACCGCAACTTTTACAAGTAAGTTGCAAATGTTCTTGACTTGATATCTTGACTTGATGGGATTGTGTTCCAATGCCACGAACGAGCACATTATTTCAAATAGGTTACAATTTCATAGTGAACATCTCGATGCAAATGCAACACGTTAACCCATGATGACTGAAGAGTGGGTCGACGGATTCAGTTTTTATCGCCAACTGCTTTGCTTTTCACAACCATTTGCTTATGTGTTTTATGTCGAATCGGAATCAGCTAAATTAAACAGCTTTCTCTGACGGTTGTACTATCGGGCGCTAAACCTGGGACCCCTCGTAGTCCAGCACACTAACGGGACTACTGAGCCACTGTATAGCAATCAAAACCAATGATAATGTGATACTATTTATTACTATTTCAAAAGCATTACATCTTTGGCAATGTCGAAGTGATGGAGAAAGTTACGTGCGACCCAATTGTTCGGATTATTTCTTTAAAATCAGTCTTCTTAAATTTGCTATACTTTTGCTGAAAGACCAAAAAAATACGAACTCGAGAAGTCCTCATATCTCAACTAACTTGTAGTGCACAAGGCAGTAATCCGAAGACTGCACTATCTGACGAGGTTCAGGTCTATAGGCGTTAGTAAATTGTAACTTCAAGTGTTTGACAAAATGGTTTTACTTTGGTGTTTCTGACAACAAGAATGATATTCTTACTACCGGCTTAGCAATAGTTAAAAAATCTCTATGACTCGAAGATAAAAATGTGTCATTATCTCGGTCATTATTTTTAAGATTGCGTTTATTTGTCTGAGTTCTAGATTATGTATGTATTTTAAGACACGATTTTCAGAATCGTTAGACTACGTTGGGCAAAATAGGATACATACTCGTATGTGGAAGTCGAAGTCTGAAAAACATCCAAGCGTTTTAAGAAAGCGTTTCCATTCAGACGTTCGTATTGGGTACAAACGATTCATTCGTCTTAAAAGAGAAAAACTCATGCAAAGGAATGTTGTTGACTAGCTACGCTGAGGGTCCTTTTGTTAAAGATATTTATTATTTTTATCGGCATCACGAACTCATTTGTAGATGTCGAGCTTATAATCAGTTACAAACGTTTGTTTTCTCTTGAGTCTTGTCGTTATTCTTGTCAACTGATGTCAATTGTCTAATTCAAGGGTTCCCTAACTGTGCGTCGCAAGTTTTATTTTTTCACTGCTCCGAACAAAGGAAAAGCATTACTTTTCTCTTTACGAATGCCAAGAGCAAGATCGAGGCGAAATCCAATAGTTACATTGTAGTCGACGATAAGCGCGTTTGTCTTTCTCGCATTTCCAGTCAGACTTGCTTCGTGGCTGGCATTCGTAATTTTTCCTATAGCACTCAAAATTAAATTCAATTGGTACGGGTCGTTGCCAGCCAGATTCGTCGGGAGCATTGCCGCGGTCCATGAGTGTAGACGAGTCAATTCCTCGCCGGGAATAAGAAATCGGTCTTTTGCAGATCGGGACATCGGATTTTTGCCCGTAGAAGATCCAACTAATCCAGGAGATCAAAGTTTATGAACATAGACAAAGCCGTCAGTTCGCCGACTTGGCTTCGGAGCGTTTGGAAGAGGACCTCAATTTTTGCCGAAAATTCATCTTTGAATGAATGCGGGTATGTGAACAAGCAAAATTGCCATAAATATGGGACGACGATATTTCAACGTCGTTATTAAAAAAAAAACCCTTTAGAAAATGTTCAGTAAGATCAGCATCTATTCACATATCTGTGCTTTTAGAAGGGCATCGCAAAAATATTTCAACCTCTCTAGGGAGACGCAGTATGAAAATGATTGGGAACCCCTGATCTAATTGTTTGGCGAGGAAAAGCATTCGCCCTGATGTATGTACAGTGTTATATTGGTTCGGACAATTTTTAACGCCCCTTTTACCAAAAGATGCCCTATTTTACGCGCAGCATACTTTAAAAACTTTAAATAAGAAAACCAACTCCATTTTTAATTAAAACGACTCAACCATTAAAATTCATTTGTATTCAACTTTGTATAGATTACATGTATTTTTACAGATGGCCTGTATTTTTTATTTTTTTTTTTCTTTAGCCTATATGAACATGTTTTCCTTAATTAAAATGTTTGACTTGAATTCAATGTACAATAGATTGAGCTAATAGTGACCGCTAAGCTATAATTAATTCTAAACTAAAACAAAAATTCTGTAAAGTAGGTAACTAACTTAACTAAGAATTTCGATATAAGTCCAGGTAAACAATAAGTTTTCAGATGTATAAATAAATATTTCGTTATCTATGTACAACGTTATTCTAAAATAAAATATAATTTCTAATGATAATTATTCATTGAGCCGTTACATTGGACTTTTTTTTTATGTCAACCCAGAGCGTAACAAATCATAAGAGTATCTCTCATTACTTTGGCTTAATCTAGAACTATATAGGTCAACATCAGATTCGACAGTCAGCATTTTCTTAATACTAAGATATTAGGTATAAACATGATATATGTATACTAACTACTGTAGAGATATGGTGTGCGCAATAACAGGTAAACTTTTAAGCATGGTTGGACTTGGTGCCCTCCGTCGGCATTCGTGTTTCTTTTCGAACCGAACATAGAAATACATTTTTTTTTATTAATACTGTCAGAATTCAGTAGACATCAACACCAACTCAAGGAGACTGCCGATCGCGCTTATAAAATAATACTTAACGTCAAAGGAGTATAAGAAAACCATAAGAGTAGAATACGCGTCCTATTTAGTCGTGTGTCGCGCCCATTGCGTTCTCTGAACTTGGCTCATCATTTGGCTACGATTTGGCACCTTTTCGCTGGTACTCCGCGTGATGAAGCTTGGAGTGGCTGACAGTTTACGTTGGTTCGTTACATTGCCCGATTCGTCGGTCACCTTCAGCATGACGGTATTGAATCGTTGCTCGTTGGTTCTGTTCGGCGATGAGGAGGTTGACGCCTCGGCTGACGATCGACTGTTATCGAGGCCACTGCTACCACTGCAACTAGCACCGGCGAGGTTGCCGTTTGACGCCGCTCCCATGCTACTTGCGGATAGTGGCTTCATGAAGTGCTGATTCTCTTCGAGGCTGTTTAGGTTCTTGTCTATACTAAGGCCTAGATCGTCGTTAATCGGACTGTTTGAGTAAGAGTTTCGATTTAGTGTGCCCATGGGTGAAGGTGTCAAATTTCCCAGCGAACTTGGCGAACTCAGAAAGTTGAACGAGCTATTGTTGTTCGGACTGCATGACATAGGATTCACGTAGAAAAAGGAATTATGCGGCGAATTGTTGTTGCCCAGTGCCCCTGCTCCGTTTAGATTACCCGGATTGTTCCCACTATTACCAGCGCCCAGATTCAGTGCCTGCAAACGGTTGAGCAGCTCTTGGTTCATTTGAAAGAGCTCTTTCGACAGCAGATCCTGATTTCCCTGGGCAGATATGTTTGTGAATTGGTTGCTGAGAGTCTGCAGCTGTGACATCGGTGGAATCGGGCTACTCGACGCCTGCGATACTGCCGGCGCATTCAAGTGTAACGAAGATTGGTGCATTTGCTGTTGCTGTGGCGGTGTCAGTGACTGATGTTGCTGCTGCAGGGTGGCACTGAGATTTTGAAAATTTTGCAGATTCTGACTCTGCTGATTGAGGCCACTCAACTGATGGCTGAGGGTGGTCAGCTGCTGGTTGATTGATCCTAAATTACTGATCTGCTGATTGATCGTTGCCAGATTGTTGTTGTTTGTTGAGGCAAGTATTGCTTTTCGCATCGCTGCCGATAGGTCGGCTGGTTCTTGAAATAGCATTTGCAGCTGCGACTAGAAGAGAGTCAAGAATACACTCTGATGGTTGAATGAATTTTGATTTGCTCATCGAAAAGCCAAAACAACAACATCCAGGGAACTCATAATAAGAAACAAAAATCACTTTAAAAACAAAAACACTTTAACATGCAAGCACGTAACAAAATAAAACTCAAACGGCTCAAACGGGCGGTTAAAAATTAAAAAAATTGGTTGCAGAGCACACTTAAAGCTGCACACAAAAAAAAAATAAAGGAAAAAGGCAAACAACAACAAAAATCATTCAATTCAATTAACAAGGACGCTTACCTGTGGTGCAAGAGCTATATTGGCCGTTGTGAGTCCAGTGGTTGCCTGTGGATCCGTATACGCTCCCAACGAGGCCAAATGCTCAAGTAATTCTCTATTCTGTTGAAGCAATTGTTGGGTACGAGCCTGTAAATATTTCAATCGAATTAAAATTGAACTGCCTCTGGGCATGGCCACTCATCAGCAAAGAGCACTGGGCCACTTTAAAAACCACAACTTACTTGGGCTTCGATTCTTGCATTTGTTTCGGATATCAACTGTTCTCGGACAAGCATCAATTGTGCAAGCGCTTGTCGGGTTTGCATAGCTTGTTGTTCTAATTGATCCTTGAGTTTGTGGATTTCCCTGCTGGGTGATATGGGCGATGATGGGGACTTTTCCTCGTCCGTCTGAAAGAAAGATGGGAAAATTTAATATTCAATTTAGGAAAGGAGTTGACTTTTGGGTTGACAGATTGAATTGTTTCACAAGAGGCAAAATATTCATTACAATATTCCAAATAGAGAAATTGGGATTTAAGGCTCCCGCAGGTTTTAATAGATTCTAGTGCATGAGAAAATACTATACATAACACTACTACTGTTCAAATAGTTTTAGGCTGAGTTATATTTTTTAGCAATTCTATTTAAATATCATAAGAATTATGTTTTTGAGTTTCTCTGACATCGCAAATCAGAATTGATTGAAGGCAGACGGATTTTGGTCTTTTTGATTGTAGTATCTACTGTTGGTCAAGATTATAATGGAAAAGGCCCCTTAGATATTTGTGAATTTGTATAAAGATTCAACTACCTTAAATATTTTTGAGTTCTTTTGACTGCAATAGGCTATATTTATATTAATCGGATTTATTCCTTTAGCCGGCTCCCACACTGAGGGAATAAGCTATATATAAGCGACTGGCAATAGGAAACACGCAATATTATCGCTTACAATTATTTTACTTTAAATTAAAAAAGAGGCCTCACTTCAAAGCAACTCGATATAGGTCGAAAAACGTTGCTAATTGCGGCAAAATGATTGCTGACGATACACGACGACGACGCATGTTGAAAAGCGATAAATATTGCGTCGTAGTATCAATATTCGCGAGTAGTGACACGTTCGCTAGACGTTTGGCCATATTACTACAAAATTAATTTTTTAAAATTACATAATGCCGGGAAATTCAATTTTAAATAAAAAAATTCGTAGAAAAATTGGAAAAATATTTCAATGTGAGAATAGGTTTACATAAATTTGCGTATTGCTTATTGACAATTGATAGTTGCCTAGTTGCTTAGCTTGTTGCCCCAGTGTGAGAGCCGCCTAAATCGGTACTAAAAAGTTTGGGATTGGTTTTAGACAGACACTACTATTCCTAGTATTTTGAGATATTATTCATATTTCTGATCCGTCGAAAGGCAGAGCTACAATTAAACAGATCTTATTTGACCAAATAAGAACAAATGTAAAAACGAAAAACGTCAATTGTAGCTCTATTTTGAAGGTGCTGTGCTGACTGCTGGGCACGAATCGAAAACATTATAGAAACACACAAGCACAACACATATGCTGTGTTTCCTGCGGTGACCATTCGCGTGATTGTGGAACTGTCCGCCCCCATCAGTTATGAGATGTGGCCTGTGTGCGCGTAGGGTGTAAAGTGCTGGTTTAGGGTTGGCCTACATTTTTACTGATTTTTTCTATTGTCACGTTCATTCGAAATTTAGGAAAATGTGAGAATACATTTTTATAACATGTATGTATAAGTATGCATATGTATATATATATTTACCCTTACTGACTCTGTAACGCTCCATACTTTTCATATATTTTTCTTATATTAAATAAATATGAGAAATTTGAATAAATTTTTAAATGTTCAAAATTTGAGTTTTCTCATTATGTAAATTCCCACCGCCTACTTTTCATATAATATGTAATTAAATGTTCTTCATGGTTCAAACGTTTAAACTATGAAACTGATGCTCGGCAAGGAAATTGGAAAATAAGCCCAAACCCTTTGTCCTAGAAAGCTGAAATTTTGCACAGAGGTTGCCTTTAAATTTTGGAAATTTTACTTTGCGCCGAGTTATTGCCAATGATCCCAATGAGGCTTAGTACGCTGCTCGAGGTAAATTTTAACTCCCATACAAAATTCTACCCAAAAATTTTGCTGAGCTAAATTTAAGCGAAAATTCATTTCAGACTGTACTGTATCTGTCACAATTTAGCTCTCCCATTATTTGTTCGGCACATTTTTTCACGCTAAATTATAACAGACCATTTCGGTTTTTTTCCTATTGTGTTTTTGTGTTGCGGAAAATTAATAATGATTCAATGAATACCTCGATGAAAAGTCCTTTGAAAGTGATAAATTAGAGATCAAGGAATAGGAGACAAGGAAAAAAGAAAGTACTACAACGAAAATATGACACTTTTTCGAGTCTATGCATTTTTGAAGGAAGTTATTTTCAACGAACAGCTGTTTTTTGTGACACTTATAGTCCACAGCACACTATATGTCAAAATTTAGCTAGGATTCTAGCTAATGTTTGGAGAGAAAAATTGCGGAGAGCACATAAAATTTAGTGTCGCTCGAGCAGCGTATTTAGCAAAGAAGTAAAAAATATGTAGTCATAAATCCAAATAAATACTAAAAAAAATGTAAACCATTTTAGGCAATACCTACTTCGCTACGTATTTTTAGATAACTAATCTACCGACTGCTCTCTCAGGTTCTTTCATAGAAAGGTTTCCTTCGTGATATTTAAAATCCTGAGGGCTGCGCGAGCGAAGCCGCGGGGAGAAACAACATAGTTTATTACATAATTGTGTTTAAGCCATAATCCTTAACAAAAAATGTATTTAACTGTTTCCTAAAATGTGGTCAAATTTATGCCACTGAACTGAGGTTTTCCTAGCATACATATATAATATATAGTGGTAATTAAGAGTAACTGGGATTACATTATACATTTTAAGGGTTGGATAGAAGTCATCGAACAAACGAGATGCGGCCAAGTGGTCTTCTACTTACGGACTGATGAGCACTACACAACCAGAACAAAATGCAATATTTATAATAATTCTCACAATGGATAGACGGGTCTTTTAAAAATTAGAAAATAAAATTCTCCAGAATAAAAAATGTTTGAAAAAATGTTGCTGTTTTTGATAAAATCTTAAATTATTAAAATTTCTTGATACATATGAGAATATTCTCTAATATTCGGTTTAAATAAAAACAATTGAATGTCATAATTAATTAGAACGTTTAGCTTGCAGTCTGATGTTTTTTTTTTTGTCACACAGCCAGATACTATATAGAACTTTGAGACCACAAATTGATTAATATCTCGAGTTAAAAACTCTTACCGAGTAAAATACGCTATGTAGCTCACATCTCTATTACACACATAATTTTACTACAATTTTATAAAACTCTCTCTCAATTATTTGTAATATAACGTTTGGCAGAGGAACTCACTGCACAGCACACCCGTCGGTCGTCGGAAGTCGGAACTTTCAGTTCTCCTCTGTATCGAAATATAGTAGGTATTTCTTTTTTACAAAGTTTACACACCAACTTTTTCACTTGCAAAATGCATTTGTAAAATAATTTGGCTTCCACTTCAAATCAACATAATGCACTATTCCTATTACGCAAGTAGATAAGTATGTATATCGAATGCCTTGATTTGCCTTGAACTATATTGTTCATGCATCATGCTCATAAACGCCTCTCTCCTTTAATAACGTGTTTCTTTTCAGTTCACACCAATTTCAATTTTCAACACCTTCCAAGTTTATTACTTGGAAATAGACATTCATCATCTATCCACGCAGATTGCCTCACTTTCTTTCCAACAATTCAATTCATTTTAGAAAAAAAAAATTAAAATATAAAACACACATTCTCATTTAAACAAATGGTCCATGTTTCCAAATAAAAAACAACGAAATCTCTTAAAGCCACAGCATCATAGACCCCGAGTTAGAAATAATTTATTTCATCAATCAACAGTTTCCCAGAAAAAAATATTTAAATTTGCGTACATACATCATGCTAATTACTAAAAAGCTAATTTTCAGTATTTCAACGAAAATAACAAAAAAAAACAAAACTCAACAGAAGTATCTATTTACGGCGTCTCCGCACCATATGCGTTGGAGTGTCGTACCCACTCCGCAGTCCGCACTGAGCAAAGATGATGTTTTAAAAAATGTTTCAAAAAAATAATCGAAAATATCGCTCCTGGTGATGCATAGTCAAGACATCAAAGCATTCGTTGGTATACGTTGTATTCTCCTTGTTTGTTTACACGGTGCCGGGGAAGAAGTTTTCCAAACATGCTATTGCCGATTTTTAAATACAAATTTATTGCAAATACTTTGCGCCAGTGTTTACAATAGCGCGCGTTGCAACGCTCGGATGCACCACATTACACACAATTGTGTTACATTAAAATGGCTTTGGGAAGGCGCAATCACAGTCGCGTTCGGTGAACGGTCAAAGTCATGGACTTTCACAAAGACAGCGTAGAAGACTTAAAAATGTTTTCAAATATTGGTAATTCTGCAAGACACACAAAATGCCACAAACGCCAAACAATCATATTTATTTTATACGTCCATCGTTGAAGTCGAATCATGGGAATATTTTTAGACACGCTTCTCTTTTATGCAGCTGATGCCGCAGAAGCAGTACAGTGAGAAATTCTCACTTGGAAAATGTAAAATCCATCAAGACGTGACGCTCGGCTCGGCTTGGGCAGACAGAAAATATTAAATGTCGCCCCGGCCGGCTAGTTGTCTTGTCAGTTGGGTTACGTACGTTGTTTTGTGCATGTTCAGATAGTTTATATAAATTTTGTATTTTTCAACGGTCAGTGAGAATGAGGAGTTCCCACCGTATTTAGTAGGGAAGGGTGAGAGCCGGTCTAAAATTTCGGAAAGACGGAATTTGTTAGTAAGGAAGTGAGGAAGCGCCGATGAATAAAAATAAAGTCTCAATAGAAAAGTAATACTTACGAGTACACAAGGTGATTTCCGATTGTTACTGCTGAGTTGGGGTGTTAAGTCTAGATGATTAGGTCTTTGCGGCAGGCTAATATCAGGAGTGACTGCGATTTGTTCTGTAAATGAAAAATTTATTTCAGGTTGCTTGATAATTGGCATTTTAATTAAATATGTAGCTATATAGGAAAAAATGTTGTACTGAAGAGCAAGCATATCTACAAATACAAATATGTTTGATATTAGGTAGTCATATTTAGACTGTTGTGAAAATTTTAATTATTAGTGCAACAGACAAAAATGGAACCATATACCCCCACAGAAGACTAAAAAGGAACTGCTTTGTAAGAGTGGAACCAATACGATCAAATACGTATCAAAATGGCGTACAAATGGAAGTAGGTATAGATAAAAAATTGCATTCAGGTAACACATGTTCTACTCGACGCAAAACGTATTAAAGACCAGATTACTTATCGCGTAAAATTAAAATTCAACAATAATGATACCGGTGATGTGTTATTTGTTTGTTTGTACGTTTTAACGATTGTCTGGAACTCAAAAGTGCATAACCTTATTGACAAGCTCTTGCCATTCGCCTTTGGTCTGCTCTGCACCATTTGCAGTTAATTATATGTACGAGTTTGTGTCCTACGCTTCGCACATAGGCTATTAATTGGTTATCTGTGATACCATATGATCCTGAGGTCCCATTCCATGGAACTGCTAAAGTACATTATGTTCAATCAAAAAGCTGTATGTACTGACAAGCTATGTACAAAGTGGTGTATTGTTGTCCACATGGCTGAAATGTACTTTAGATGACGCTTATAGTTCAGAATAGGTCATTGCATCAACTTACAAGTGCTTATATACAGTTCAGACCAGACCTAGCTAGGCTAGGTTAAATAGGATATGAGGATTTTATACAACACTAGCCACAATAATAAGCCCCATGGCTTCCAAATTTGTATTCCTATGGGTCGACAAAGCAGTGCTTTGATTCTGTTTTTAATTTTTACAACCACCCAGATCTATACACGAATTCTAAGAGTCTTGTAACCTCAAGACTGTTCAGATCCTCTATCTTATCAAAGAAATAGCTACCAAGGAACTCACAATGTTTCTTTTTTTAATTTTGGATAATCTGACATACAATTCCCAATACAAATGTAAGTCCCTTCCAAACGTCCCAAAAATTAAAAACTTAGCTAAACAAGAGGCTACAAGAAGCTGGTTCTGAATGGGAGCAATTGCGCTAGCTAAAAAGTGGTTACAGATAAAGTACCATATGTTTAACTACTGAGCGAAATGTCAGGCAGGGATGTTGGGTTCAATTCCCGAAATAAAAACAATAGTTCTGCTTTATTTGATAGATATCTCTTGCTAACTTCAGACAAAAAATTAAGATCAAAAAGTTTCTCAATTTAGTCCCTCAGAAAAAAAGATCAAGACTCCCAGGGTAGATTAAAAAAACTAGTCCGAAGGTATTATGGACGAAAGGCGACCAATACAAAGAGTGATGTACAGGCAGTTTGTTTAAAAAAAAATATGCATACACCTGGACCATTTCATTTAGACCCGTATATCATTTTCGACCAAACTTCAATGTTGGTGCGTTTATTCTGAACCCAACTAAATTGTGCTTAATTCCGACCGAATTTGAATTCGTGTGGATTTCAATTTTCGGTGTGCTGAGGTTCCTCAATATTCACTTTTCTACTATATTTTTTTAAAATGATCTCTTTGAATATTGGGAATTCAGTCGGAATTTAGCACAGGGGTGAATGACTTGCAGTTAAATAGCCAAATATATCCAGCAGTGCGAGGTGACAGGGGCTGTCGAGAATATCCACAAATATTCTAGACTTGTTTCTCCTGCGACTTCGCTCGCGCACCACACAGGATTCCTTCACAATCAGTTGGTTTCCTAATTTATATTTAAATATCGCGAAGGAAACCTTCCTATGCTTCCTGAGGAGCAGTTAGTAGATCAGTGATCTAAAAATACGTTACAAAGTATTGCCTAAAAATGGTTTGAAGTTTTTTTTTTGTAATGATTTAGATGTTCATATATTTTACTTCTTAATCAATATACAAAATGTTAAACTGATACAGATAACGGTTCGAGAACGTGAGTCATGAAAAAGGCGTCATTGGGAACATTGCCAATTGCTCAATCCCAAGCCAAAATTTCCAAAATCAAAATAAAAACGTTGACCACCCATTTTACCCCTTTAAGGGTTGCATCTCGAAATATCCTTCTTTAGTTCCCAATTGCTTGTATACATTTTAAAGGGTACCTATTTGCAAAATTTCATTTTTCTAGGGCAAAGGGTTTCGGCTTATTTGCCAATTTCCTTTTGAAAAACACTTCCCGAGCATCAGTTTCATTTAGTTTGGACCATGAAGGAAATTTAAATACATGAAAAGTAGGCGTGGGGAGTGGGTATTTAAATAAGGATAGATAGATATTTTATTTCGTTTAAAAATTACATAGGCTTGGTACCGCACAATTTACAATACAGAGATATGATAACCTAAGATATCTTTCTACTGAAACATTATTATTTAAATTTTTATTATGGAGTCAGTGATGAAGGTAAATATATATGTGAGATTCTAGGCCTCGAAAGTCTCTGTCCCTCAGTAAACGTCACAATCGAAATTCAGTAATACAAAAGTTTGCATGAATGTATTCAAAATCGATCGCTTTATGTAGGTAGTAGGTACTCCGTAACATAAGATCTGAATAAGGATACCATAGACCACAAAACCAAATAAATAAATTTGAAGATCAAATCGCTTCTAAACAGACACAAGTGTTTATCACAGCCGGTAGTTAAATGATCAAACAAACTGTATACGAAAATCACTTGTATTTATACATTTTCAATAGAGAGATTTTGGTTTTCATAAAATTCACATTTGCTGATGAATTTCAACAAAACCATTAATAACATTCAATTATTTGCCTGTTTTATTTTCAGTATTCTTCATTAACACATCTTTTTCTTTTTTTTTTTAAATCCAAAGTTCAAAAACCTACGCATAATTATAAAGTATCTAATTTAGTACTTAATATAATGGTGAAAGTTCCTCCTTTAAATATTGGGCAATTTTAAATAAATAATTGAAGTGCTTAATAATTGTTAAATAAAAAATTGAACCAATTGCTAATTATGTGCGAGTTTTTCAATTTTTAGCTGTACCTACTATTGGTTTTTTTTTTTAATATATCCAAGGGCAGAAAAAAAAACTAATCAAATCAATAACCCCGCAAACGATTTCTGATACAAAAATCGTACAACGATCTTAAGTCTAAATCGGCGGTGGTCCTGGTGTAGTGGTTAGTCATTGCTTGTAACACCTGTGGTGTTGGTTCGGAACAGCAATACTCTGACACTCTGGCCATAAAGAGAAACGAATAATGTCGAATTTCTCTCCCCCTACAACAAAAAATGGATTTCTGCTTGAAATGGACCGAGATTGGTCTGAGTGATCCAAAATTTGGAATCTCTTTAAAAAAAAAATCTAAATCCGAAATATCTAAGAAGTCAATATAGCGTGAAAAATGTCGCCAGTTGAATTTGTTTTCAATTTGCAAAATACAAATTTATTGAAATTTTGCGACTTAATTTAAGAATCTGTTCCCTTAATCTAAGAATCTGTTACCGCGAATGTTGAGAAGATCTATAAATTAGACGAAATATGAGGTCTCAGCTGAGGAGATAACTATTTTTAAGGTTAATATGTTTAATACATATTATACAGACGGTGGGGTTTTCAAAATGTCATCTGAGTTTTTTTATCCCAACAAGTATCTAACTCAGTCATATAGGACCCACTATGTACTAAATCTATTGCTAAGAATTATAAAATCAAATAATTCAAAAGCAGTTAATCCATGGAAGTATGTTGAGTATGGCCTAATCTCAAATGAGAGATTTACCTGTGTTTTATGTAGCCATAGAAATTTTAATCAATTGTGTAATATTTTAATTTTTATATATTGCATCACAGTAGGTTAGGTTAGGTTAGAGGGGCATTTTGCAATATACATATATGCAATTTCACTCAGAGGCCATTGAGGATACCCTTTTGTAGTACATAATAGGACATGCATCTAACAAAACCATTCGGATCTGTTGATGAATCTTTTTAAATCTTAAATCGTTGCTAGATCTTCCAAGCCGTCGAAGAACCGTGATCCCAATTACAAGAGTAGCGGCGTTCTGGGCTGGGCAGTGACACAGGAGATGTTCCACAGATTCTATTTCCTCTTCATTTCTGCAACTTCTGCAGAAGTCATTTGTGAAGATACCTAGTCTTTTTGCCATTGTTTCCAATGATGCAGTGTGCGGTTATTACCCCGACGAGCACTCGGATTTGGTTTCTATCAAAAGATGTTAGGATATTTGACCTTTTAGTGTCAATTGCGGGCCACAAGCTATGAGTTATAGTACAACCGGGAGTCAGTCTATCTGATACCTCCCTTCTACACCAAGATGTCCAGGAACCCAGCACAGCATTACTGTGTGATGGTTTATTGCTCTCAATACCGAGAGGCACTGGCTTACGGATTTGGAGTTTACCAGATTGGAGTTAATCGCTTTAAGTGCTGCTTAGCTGTCCACGCAGAAGGTAATTTCCATTGTTGGTAGTTCCCTCGCTAGGACAGTTTCTGAATGGAAAACGTTGCACTGATCTGCCAGTCGGTATGAATGGCTCAATTCTTCTGAGAAGACTCCTGCTCCCGTTCCATTCTCCTCTTTGAGCCATCTGTGGAGATGGGTATACCTTTAATGACAGTACTCGGGGAGAGCCAGTCCTTCCTGTCCGGTATACAAACTGTAAATTTCTTGTCAAAGTCGTACCTCGGTTTCTTGTAGTCTGTGAGTGGAATGAGTCCGCTCTGATCAAAGATGTGAATTATTCGTGAGTGACCGAATGATTCGGGCTTCCAAATTTTGTTCTCTCATAGTCTGAGAGCGCCCTTGGCTGCCACGTTCTTTGTGTATAGCTCGATGGGTTGTACAGTGGCCGGCATAAGTATTTTGACAAATCTAAAGTTAATTCTGCTCATAATTTTAACTTACTTCATGTAAATTTTGGCATCAATGGAAAGGTCATTTAAATTCCGTTGGAATGATACATAACTTTTCTTAACCCATTAAGTACCCATTGAAAATTTAGAACTTTTGTAAGTCTACTTTTTTGACTTTTTTCCTCGGTCAAAAAAAAATGTTTTGATGCAAAAAGTTTCTTCAAACAATTCTAATAGTAACTGCAAAAAAATGTTTTCAAAAATCTCTTCGCTAGTATTTTTTATGATTTTTTGAATGGGATGATCTCAGAAAAAATTTGTATGAAAAGGAGGAAAAAGTGGCTAATAGTAATTTTTAGCAATTTTCAAAAAATCATAAAAAATATTAGCGAGGAGATTTTTGAAAAATATTTTTTGCAGTCACTATTAGAATTGTTTAGAGAAACTTTTTGCATCAAAACATTTTTTTTTGATACCGAGGAAAAAAGTCAAAAAAGTAGACATTCACAAAAATTCTAAATTCTAAAATTTTTAAATGGGTACCTACTTAATGGGTTAAGGAAAGTTTTGTATCATTCAAACGGAATTAAAAATGACCTTTCCATTGGTGCCAAAATTTACATGTAATAAGTTTCAAATTATGAGCAGAATTAACTTTAGTTTTGTCAAAATACTTGTGCCGGCCACTGTAGGTTCAGCAACGTTTCTAGACCCATTTGTGGTATAGATTTTAGTGAACCCGTTATACCTATGCAAGCAATTCTTTGTACCTTGTTCAGATTCTTGAGGTAGAATTTAGTGTTAACAGCCTCCCACCACACAACCGAGCCATATGTCAGAATTGGTCATACGATTGCGGTGTACATTCAGTGCACTATGTTCGGTTGTAAGTCCCACTTCTTCCCGAAAGCCTTCGTGCAGGCGTAAAAAGCATTTAGTCCGTTCTTCATTCTTTCCTCCGTATTCCTTTTAATTTGGAGTTAAACACGATACCCAGGTAATTGGCTTCGGGTGAGTGATTAAGACGAATCACTGTGAAGTTCTCTACGTTTCAAAATTAAGAACTTATTTGCTTTTCTATTTTCTGTTTTGTAAAATTTTTAAATTTTTTTTTACAAAATTCCAAATTAAGAAGAAACAGTCGTTCTCAAAAATATTATGTTGACCGTTCACGTGTCCTAAAAAAGCTCTATTCAACTGACGAAAATCTGCTCTTGAATGTGATTACGTATTCGGACTTCATTTTAGATCAGATATTTTAGTGGGAAGGCCTTATTTTAGTGGGAAGGCCTTTCGACTCGGTTGAGCCTTGTGCCAATATTCAATTTTAACTAACTGTGTCCCTCACCCTCACGATATACTATTAAAAAGTAAACCAAGCCACGTAAGTGCTTGATTTATACTACTCGATAAACTGCTTGATTTTTTAAATTAAATTTATATAAGCAATTAAGTTTTAAACATTTTAAATGGCAATAAACTTAAAAGCGATTCGATTGGGTCTTTAAATCCTGTTATTTGTATACACATTGTTTGACTCTTACAAAATTTAGCACAGACTTTGCGTTTTGTTTAATAAAACATTCTAATATCAGAAAAACACTGTTTTTAATGACACGAAACAGATCATTTGGGATTTTAACGATTTCGTCTATCGCAACAAAGACGCGGAAAAAAAAAGTAGAATATAAAATCTAAATTCACCGTCATGACACAACTCAGCAGTGGGACTCTTTAACAGTAATAATAATCGCGGTGGTCTTTTGCCTGTAGAATCATTTTTCCAAGTAGGAGGGTGTGTATCTGATTCTGATCCCACAACGATTTAACATGTAATTGTGGCCATAGTCACTATCACACGAGTCAGAAACTCAGAACAACAGAAATTGGACTCTGCACAACATCATTTATTCATATTTAACGACCGCTATACCCAAGTGTGTTTTATTTGTTTATTTTTATTTTAATTTCATCGCATCGCGCTCAACTACATGTATATAATCGAAAAATATCACATGAAATATAGCATCGTTTGGTTTGGTTGCTCGCAGTATGTCGTGCGATGGCCCACAGGAGATTTATTTCTGTCTTGATAATGATGTCGTCGATTATAGGCGGCCAATAGTGACGTCAAAGGCCACCTTGCTCTCAAAAAAAGAATAACGAACTCATTGCTACTTTAGATTGCTTAAATGTTCTGAAAAGATACTTTTTTTACGAATTTACTACCGACAAAAGATCACACCGAGAGTGGTGTTGCCACTGATTTAATTTTTTTTTTTGTAAATCTTCGTGTCTATAGAGGTGTTTTTTTTTAGACTTATGAAATTTTGTTTATTTAGAAACAATTCTATTTTGATGATAAACGGCTTTGTGATGAAAATGTATGTAACGTGCGGTGAGAGAACTCATTAGAACACTTGTTATACGATATTTAAGGATATTGTGCTTGTCGAGTGTATAGTTTATCATTGAACCAATCGATGGGAGGTCGAATCACCTTAGCATTGAAATGGACACGGGGGTAAATGAGTTTGCCTACAAATATGCTCCATTGCCGGTTGGTTGAAAGGTCGATGATATTTCAATTTCAAGGATCCGCCAAAAACCAGGTGTACTCCGATTTCGATGTTTATGTGCGGGGTTATACCCGGGGTGCAAAATAGTGAGTCTTCTGGTTGTGTTTTTTTTTTTTAGATTTTGCGTGCTCATAGGGGACAGTGTACTCGTTCGTACCTATTTATGGTAATCATCGACATTTTGGCCGCTTCAGTCGAGGTAAATGCACATTTGAAATTAATCACTAATAATTATGTCTTCTAATGTTCCCCTAAGTCTTACAGAGAAGGCGAATTATTTGAATAGTTTTGCAAAACCTCGTCAGAAATAAGCAAATGTGCACGACTGGGTCGCAAGTAATTTGCTTCTCTATGCCAAAATCATATGGGAAGTTACTTTAGGAGCTAAAATATCGCCTCAGGTGTGTCGACTAATCTGCCGAGTTCATTAAGCTGCAGTTCAGCATACACAGAGGCTTACAAAAGGCTTACAATAAAGACATAATTTGTGAAATCATTGTATGGAAGAACCGGTTATGTTGGAGATAAAATAAAATTTCATCAGCCGTGAAATCAAAATGTCAACAGAGAGCTCACTCGATAAATTCCTGACTAAATTTTTCGACACACGTCAAATGAAAGAACTCATCACTAAACCACTGGCTGGGATAGACTTAGTAAACTAGAGCTTTGAACGTCGCCATTGTCTTGACACTTGGAATAGTGCTTAACTTGACTTATCGGACTTCAATCATGTGAATGGTTTCTACCTGTGACACTGTAAGTTTGGATTTTCTGGGATTCCGGATGCATTGCTTCCACGAATATAGACCAAGGGCTCTGGTATACGCGAAGGCATGGCCATTTAAATGGAGAAAGCATACATTATTCTCCACTCGATGTGGTCGGCCTTTTTATAGAACATCCACATAGAGTTCGCGGTTGAATCTCTCCCATTCGCCCTTTCGCGGACATAGGGCCTTAAATTCGTCGACGATTTTTTTTCCTTTAAAAAATCACTTCAGTAGTGGGAAAACGAAAAATATGTAGGTATGTATTTGGTATCCGCGAGAGCCTGATGTAAAACAAAGCTACATACAAACATAACACCGAAGAAAAATACAATGACACCAGTCAGGTATAACATAAAATTTAGTGCTCGCAGGCCTCGCTTGATCATTTCAAGGTTACCCTGATTGAAGATCCAGGGCATAGCAACGTTTATGAAAACGAACATGATGGTGAGCTGTTCCCTTGTGGAATCAGCTCACATTTCGCTCGCGGCAGTCAAGGCAGTCTCCTCAGATGGGGGAGGCTGACGAACTATGTCATATCCAGAAGGGTGGGACCCAATAAACAACAAATATACTGCAAAAGGATAACGCCAGAATCATTGTTATTACCACAGGGGACCATGCAATCAGGATTGGTATCCCTAAGTGCCGCAGTTGTAATGACGTAACCGAAAAAATAATCATTCAACATCTATGCAAACCTTTCTTCGACTGCCTTTGACAATTTTTGAAGAACCATATTAAATAACCTTCTTGAATATTATAGCTTGGATTTAGACCATTCTCTTTAGCAAAATTCAAAACTATAACAGCTAGGTAGAATGCGGGTTGTGGTAACAAAAGAAATAATTATTTAATATTAAATTCGATTACGAAATACGATACAAAAAAAAAATTGAGTTCTTTGAAGAACTTAAAACACAAGGAGAAAGGAAGACTCACCTTTTTTGGATAAATCATCATCACTTAATTGCTCCGATGTATGTTCAACATCTAGTAGATCAGACGATGCGTCCGATCGTTCTTCGTTATTATCTAAGGAATTCTTATGAAGGTTAAATTTGTGACATACTTCGAACGCTTGTCCTACGGTCCTAACAATACGCATGGCTTGTGACTGAAACGAAAAGAACAGAAAAAACTTTTTAGCATTTTCAGGTCCAACAGAATGGATAAAGATGTATTTAATTAATTTCAAGTAATTCCACTAATAGATTTCCACTCCTCCAAAGCTGATGGGGTGGTGCTTACCTCTAAATCGGCAGCAGCATAACCATTTCCGTTACCACTTCCACACACACCACCACCACCAACATTTGCCGAGGTGGTAGCAGCCGCATTCGTATATTTATTATCAAACACTCGACTAGATTTATCCTCGGAATTGTTGAATTGCTGCGGTGAACTTTGTTGTTTCACCACACATCTCGGCGAAACAATTGGTTCCCGAAACGAGAGTTTCTTTCGTGGCTTATCGGATTTGGGTCTTTCATCACTAACTACACCTCCGCCGCCGACACCAGTTAAGCTGCTGGAACTGCTATCGTTATTATTCTCAAAGTTTGTGTCGTTGAAGGACTTTCTGCGTCGTACTTGTGTGCCATACGCTTCGCTCTTGTCCAAAAGTGTGGGGGTGCCAAGGATGCCAACAACACCCGGACTTGTATTTTGCCTATGAAGTATGCCTCGTTTGTTCGTGCCACTACCACTACCCTCAGCTGCTACCGCTGTTGATGCTGTTGAAGAGGACGATGATGACGATGATGATGGTGAGGCTGGTGGGGCTGTGCCTCCTTTCATAGCTTTGCCTGATGTCGGAGGAGGCGCCATTGTATTGTTCACTTCCGGGGACAATTTCTTGAACTTTAGACGTGCCTTAACAATATTTCCGCCCTCATTACCACCGCTCAATCGAGGGCTGCTACTGCCTCTTGAATGCGAGATACTTCTGGAATTTTCATCCTGCCGGGATGTGCATCTCCCCGCGCGCTGTGCTACAGGAACTTCATTCTTAATCAGATACACTACGTTTTCGTCCTTAAACAGAATGTGCTTGCCATTGTGATGATGGTAGCCATTGCTTAACTTTTCGCCCACCACCCTACCATCGTCCTCGGATTTGGCTCGAGACATTTTATCAATGAAGGTATCATCCATGAATCGACTTCTGACGTCTTGCTTCTTATCCACCCGCAGATCATTTTCGACGGTGTTAATCAGTTCGTTGATGTCGAGACTTTTATTTCGCGATATCTGCTTCGACTTTTTCTGAACTCGCTTTACGTCGGCTCGACTGAGGCTGCTATCTCTCGCACGGTCCTTGTTAAGTCTGTCACTCAAAATGTCCCGGATTATGCCACCCCCATTGCGGAATATATTCTTTTGATAGTGAGTTGGGTCCTTTTTTTCTTCTTGAGGGTGCGGCTGCTGTTGGTGTTGCTTTCTGCTACGAGACCAGGGTAGAAAATCGAAAGCCTTTGTGATGGGGCTTTTGGGCGCACTCGCCGCCGCAGGCGTATTCACATTCTTATGCCGCCACACGTCATTAATGCATCGGATCATGTCATTATTGCGACGCTTCGATGTCATTGATATATCAAGGGGAATCGTTGTAGTTGTCATCACACTTTCATGCTTCATCATGGCAACTGACTATTTACTTTAGCGCACTCGCTCACTTAACGTGTTGATCACACTTTGCGTCCACTTCAGGGACGTTTCGTCGCACACTGTCTAAAATCTGTTTACACAACACAGACCTCCAATGCGATTGTTCACTCCTTCTCGTGCAAGGTCTTCGCATTTGTTTTCGGTCAAAGCCACAACTGATTTGGTCAATTAATAAAAACTCGGGCACCCCATCTGGATTGAGCTTTATAACCTAGATTACCACACACAGGACATTGGATCATTAATCTTGTTTTCGCTCACGCTCTCATGGGTAATATTCTCGAAGCCACCTTTGAACCCTCTGCCATAACTATAATCTAAATAAATACCCACCCCCTCTGTCTCTATGCAGATACAGCAAAAGCAACAATGAGATACAAATACATCCCCAGCGACTGGAGGAAGTCCGAGGCTTGTTTAACCAGACAGGGTCTACATTTATGCCAGCAGCGTGCTGAAACGTAAACAACCGGAGAGAGAAATATATTATTTAAGTCGCTACAATTGCACGGGAGGATATATAGTTCCTCCAAACACACGCCCCCTCGCGCAGTATAAATAAAATTTATTTATTTTGCGAAAATTGCTGGAAAAAAAAAACATTTTATAATATTTTATGTCCGCACGAGTACCGCAATTTCTCATAACGCTAGTTGCCAGCTAGTGTACTCGCATCTGTTGGATATAATTTGAGGGTTTTTCTAAAGAACATTATATCAATTTCAAGGACTTTTCGAGCTATTCTCATACGCATACCCTTTGCTGGCTGACAGCATGTGTATAAGTGGATTGTTCCCTTTTTGATGACAGCAACATCACATTAGCACAAATCATTTCAACATGAATATATAAAAATAGATTACTTGCAACACATTACAAAACAGACGGAGACAGGCGGTCTCTGTATTTGAAGAGGGTCAGGCTTTGCTCAAGATCGCGATGGTGACAAAATGTCTCTGCTGAAACTGAAACTATATACACTTGTTTTTCGATTTAAAAAAAAAATTAATATTTTTGTTATAAGTTATGAGACTATTGCAACAGTAGCCACAAGGAAACACCTTCAACTCTCGGCACAACTTTGCGTTTGCACGCTGGGAAGCTCTGCAAGTGGGCTCAGTGGGCGGTATTATTCACAAAAACGTATAACAAAAGATGTTTACGAGGACAGGTGAATTATTCGATATGGAACAGAATAGAATTCATAGTGAGAGCTGATGTAGTACGTACAAGGTCCAAAGGATACAGTGGGTGGTCGGGATTGAGAACTTTTGATCGAATTTTGACAGCTGATGTTGGAGATGTAATCAAATAGAGAAGTTTTTACACATCGATTTTTGAGAGGAAAACGAGATTTATATAGGCACGAGGTTAATACGTTTTGTAGAAGTTTTTGGCTTACATTACAACATAAAAGGCTTTATGGAGGAAGTATCATAAAAGCTTGTTAAAAATTCTTAACAGTAGGTATGTCGTTAACATTAGGGACACATTACATCCAGTATGTTCGTACTTTGTGAACACTTGTAACAAAGTTGCAAACGACACTTAGCTTTAATATTAACCATGGAAACAAAGCCAATATATCCAGATAGGCAGTAGGCAAACGCCCAAAAAAATGCATTGCGCAAAATATAAAAAACAAGATGGAAATAAAGGTCAAAAAGAATTTATAGTTTTTGGAGTATGCAAACCCTGTTTGAGGTTACTGTCAGATTTGGAGTATGTGCGAAATTGGATATATTACAGGTTTTTTTGTTGCCGTAAAAACTCCCTCTACTCCAAAATCTAAGAGGCAACCCAAGCGGGGGGGTTGCCGGGGGGCAGCGCACGCCCCCTATACTTATTCCACTGTTTATGCATTTCCACTTACTATTTTGGGCTTTACTGCTTGTCATAAAAACGAATCCTGGAAAGGAAAATAACACCCAAAATGACGAACAATTTTACAACAACAAATTGTACGAGTTGTCTAGATAGATGACAGCTGCCCGATTGAAATCGCATGTCTGTACCCACCCTTAGGCGTAATTACATAGGTGAGCCATAATAAATTTGACATTTCTGTCAGCATGTGATTTTAGAGAAAGCTCACGAAAACGATTTTCGAATATAAGTTCACCGAGAGCTTTGATATCAAGACTGCTTAAAGAAAAATGTACGCAAATAGCAAACACCAAAGGCTTAATCTTTGAAAAGTCATTTGCAGAAAACAGCGAGCTTGGGACAGAAGCTCTAAAAATTGGATTAATTGTGAATATGGGCAAGAACTAGAACGAGGGACTCATATAGGTTGCAATATCATCGTATTGGATGGAAAGCCAAATAAGGCAGCCGCAACTTTGAAGTATTAAAGGCTTTGGCCACCTAAGATCTTATATCGACATCAGATTATATACGTCGAGCGAATTAAGGTGACAGATAGCCAAAGACCGCGCTAAGTCGAGAAGTGCACTGGTTGAGGATTTTCTTTTACCTATGCCAAAAGTGCTCTAAAGACATTTACATTAAATTCCAAAACACGTCCAATAGGTCAGTTAGTGTTTTAAATAATTTTAAGGAAAATATTTGAAAACTGGAATTAAAAAATATAGATTTCCCATTCATTTACAATACTATTTTAAGCAATTGAAATTGATTTTACATATTTTGCAAAATACAATTTTTGAGTCTTGAGGCCTTGAGCTAGAATTTCTTTGCAGAAGAGTTGTATTTATTTAACAAAAACTATACGCAACTAAATATTTAAGAAAAAGCCGGCTGCCGCATATGTGAAACCCAACAGAAATTATTAGCTTCACAAGAAAAATCATTTTCTACAACTCGTGTTCAATGTAAACGAAATGAGTTAAGGTCAACGAATTTTCGCACTTGAGTCAAAATGTTTACCCGGTGCCTCACAAATCAACGTAAATCGTTGACTCTTTGATTTCATCATCAATTGGATTATGTTCGTGTAATTAAAATGTATGACGAGGACGAGTAACCAATTGGCCGAAATGCCGTGTTTGTATTATATTTTCCAAGATTACAAACCATATGGCTTGAGGGGGTGTGAAGATAAACAAACATGTTGGGTGAGTCGTGAACTTTCACAATGTATACAATTCATTCGCGAATGTAATCATAATTTAATGGATGCGTTTATTGGTTCAAGAGAAGGATGACCGAAATCAAAGGAGTTTAAAGTAGTCAGAATTTGAGGTACAGAATACGACACTTGAAATAAGCAATAAATTATTGTTGGCAGCACAACACAAATTAAGTATTTAGAGACCTTTAAGTGCCTGCTGAAAGTAGGTAAATGCGTAGGTCTCTTGGGAGTATTTGTAACAGTGCACCACGTACTTTATTGTCAGTTATTTTGCTATAATTCCAATCCAATCACCGAACAGCAGGATTTTGCATCAATGTGGGATTTGGAGCCAAATGAAGGAAGCACACCCTATTAAATCATGCCACGCGACAAAGAATTACAAAACCAGTTAAAACCAATTAAACAAATCTTGCATCAACGAGTAAAAGGAAAGACATAACATTCGACGAAGAACGGTAACGAACAAAGACGAACGAACGAACAAGAGCTATTTTTTGTCCCTTATGGAATTCTTGTAAACCAGCAAATAAATTGCAAGCAATAGTTATAGTTGCCGCCAAGCACTCGACGCGTTCGCAAGTATGAAATCGAAATAAAGCAATAAAGTGAATTACAATAATTATTAGTTCATGTTTTTTATTCTTTCCCTTGGGGAAAGAACGGAAATCCTACATCAATGAACGAATTTATAAAACTGATTTTGTGATCTGGCGTAAAAGGTCCATAAAGGATATTAGGCCTATATTATCCGACAAGCATTCGTTTGCGTAAGTTCTTATTTTTGTGACAAATGTAACAACTTTGCAAAATTGTATTAAACCATATTCAGCGATAGTAACCATTCCTTAAGGGGTTTTTGACTCAACGGAAAATTCAAAGCCAAAGGGGATCACTACCGAACCATATTGACTCACTCACTGTTTGCAATAAGATGGAAGCGGATGGCTTGGAGCATATGTGGTTTCAAACAGGACGGCGGCAGATGGCCAAAGCATGCAGTTTTTGGAGTAATCGGTAATCGAGCGGTATGTCGAACCTAGACCAATCATCAAGTGGCTGCTTAGTTTGTAGGTGTTGTGCCTCGAATAAAGGTCCAACACGTTTGTTAAGGCCATGACCTATTCCAATCTACCATACACATTTTAGACGTCCTCGGGACACTTAATTGATGACAAAATTGCCATTTCACTCGAGCAGACGTTTGAATGATGTTGTGTTTTCGAAATAATATTTCTGTTGTATATCTCGAACATTCGAAAACGAAAGCCATTTGCTGTAGCTATTTAAAATATTTTAATAATAAAATAAGAGATCGGTCATTGTCAACGGGGCAGGCACCAATGTCAAGCTGTATAGATTTGTCAAACTCATCACCAAAACTGAGTATTTGTACGTATACAAATAAAATGTACATCAATCATGATTAAAATTTGTTTTGTTTCTTTTTTTAGGCCAGAGAGCGCCTCCATTTGTGTCATCATTTTCAAGAGTAATATGACAAGTGTTTTGAAACGATATTCCACCATTTACGGAATGTGTGAAAATGCCCATATAGGTGGAGGAGATATGTCGGACTGGATCCAACAATCCTATCCTTGGCTTAGTCAAAGGATGCTATTTGTGACTCCAAAAATATGGAATATTATGTTTCAATATGGTCAGATCGAAATTGATATCTACGGAACCGGTATTTGAACTAATTTTCTGAATCATAGCATTTTATGTCGAATAAAATATATTACTGTTGTAGATATTTGTGTAAACTTTTTAGGTTGTTAGCAGTTTTTATGGTGAGGCTCACTTTGTTTAACAAAAAAAAAACGCATTTTAAATATCCACACCACTACGTTGAAAAAAAAAACTATCTTGAAAGATTTCAGGATTTGAAATTGAAATTTAAAAAAAAATACTAGAGTAACGCTCGCAACAATCCGTCTCTTTCATATAATTTTACTAAATTGCAACTGTCTAAAATGCGCACGTCAATTACCGCTCAGCAATTTTCACTTAAATACCTTTCGCCACAATTACGCCAAAAATTGATTTAAACATGTTTGACATCCAAAAAAATAAATCGAACAGCCAAAACAATAATTGAGGAAACGACTTTTCAGTGTAGCAACAACAACATCAAAACAAAAAGTAAAATCTTGTCTCCAAAAATATATTTATTTATTTTTTTTTTTTCTGTTAATTAGGCACCCACTTGAGAAATATGCCTGTGCTGTGTTTTCAAACTGTAATTGAATTTCTCGTTAAAATTTTTATTACTTCCTCTTTTAAGAAGAAAAGCAGGCAGAGGTAAGCACACCTAATTGAGAAATTCCTGTAGCTTTCAGAATATTCATTAGGATGTTCATGAGAGTCTGACTCGAAGGAACGTTCCTATATTTTTGTTTTATTTTCATTGGCTCTAAGTTTCGCCATTATAGGTAGGGAACATATTATTGTTCAGAGGAAAAAATTTCAATATTCAATAATTTTTGTTTATTTATTTTTTTTTGCTTTTAAAATAAATTCTGCAGTTAAACTGTTTAGAGTGTAAATTGTTTCTAACAAAAATAAACTATGCAGTCATAGAATTAGGGAGGAAACTTCAAGTGATTTTGGTTCATAAAAGTCACGTGAACACGTTTTCGAAATTATTGGG
Organism: Cheilosia scutellata; assembly: GCA_955612985.1. Taxonomy (NCBI): domain Eukaryota; kingdom Metazoa; phylum Arthropoda; class Insecta; order Diptera; family Syrphidae; genus Cheilosia; species Cheilosia scutellata. Next base: position 5,758,846 of record OY015311.1, on the reverse strand, counting down.
TTTTCAAGTCTTAAATTATTGGGGGAGAGAAAAAATAGCAGAGTCATAAAAAACAAAAAAAAACCTGACACTCTTTCCAGAGAGAATGAGAGAGGGGCAAAGGTGTCACCATTTCGACAAAAAAAGATATGATTTATGTCGATCTTTTTCGAAAACAAGTTTAACAATCACAATATCACACATTGACAAAGATTTACGAGTAATGATTTACATTTCTTTTTTTTTTTATTATATGTTTGCTATAAATATTCACAGCACTGTATATTATATATGTTTTGGGATCTTAATTTTCCAAACGCATTATGGGCAATTTCAAAAATTTTCACTGTCACACATCACACCGTATTCCATATGCATTCGAAAATCGTTTGCGTTTTTCTTTCCGCAACCGAAACAACGAATATTTTGAGAGACCGTTTCTGTTCGCTGGTAGCATACGCACTGAAATTTTTCGGAGGTGGAAAAACAGACGTATTGTCCGTCTGTTTAGTGGCCAGAACGCGAAGAAAAGCTAACTTGTGTTGGACATGGGCATTTGGAAAACAAAAATGCTCAAATCATCTGTGTAGAGCGTACAGAGGATACGAGTATTCACTCTCGCTCTCTGTTTGTGTGGAGCGGATCGTTTGGTTTTCAGTGCTCAATGTTCTGAAAAAATGTATTTTTAAATATAAAACAGAAAAATGAATCAATTTTTCAGAGAAAGACCAGTTCAGGTGATGTGATTTACCATACGAAGCATGAAAGGAGGGAGGGATTATCGATGAAATAAGACAAAAGAGAGTAATTGGCTGTATTAGATCTTTATAATGCAGTGTACTCTTCGAGTTGAGCGTGCATTTTTCGAAACGATTTTCGAAATACGTTTCTATATTTTGTATATTCTACATTATAGGGTGTTGCAGGTTTGACACGCATTTTGTGACACAAAGAAATGGAGTGGAACCATCAAAGTCATTGTACGTCTTAGTAGTGAATGTACATTTTCGAAAGCGGAGTATTTTTCAGAAATTTCAATTCGACAATGGCGGCTTATGATATAATGTAAGATAAATGGGAGTAACTTACTTAGCCTATATTGCTAATTTCTGTTAATCCTTGAAATATGTTGAGCATTGGAAGAATTTACGTCTTCTTTTGATATCTTTAACGCAAATATCCGCAAGTTCTTCGAAAAGCTCTTTCCTAGGGTTTCCTCTTCCCCATCTTCAAAGTTCAAATTGGGAGAAAAATTATTTACGTATGGATTCTTAACATTGAAAGACAAGACATGCCTTCCTATAGTATCCAATGACATATACAACTCTGACAGTAAGTTAGCTTTAGAGCTGGCAACATAAAATTATTCTTAAAACTTTGGAATTCTGACCTCTTAAATGTATCCCCATTATGAGAAATACCAAAAGTTACCATATCGATCTGAAAAAATATATGCTAACCTTCTATAACCTTCTATAAAACAGACTCAGAAAGTCTACTGTGCTATGGCCAGTTTTTGAGCGCGGTTTTCTCGACCTGTCTTGATGACAAATGGGGAACAAATAGTAGTACAGTTCGAATCTTATTTACAACAGATCCAGACAGTCTACTGGGATGGGACAAGCTCAGATTTTGTGTAGGTACCGTTTCCTTTGCATTTTCCAAAAGTATAGGAATTTAAGATGAACCTATGCGTTGATAACCTCGTCCAATTTTTTGTTGGTTAATACACTCCCTCCCTAGTGATGGCCGCGTCAAAGGCAATAGGCAGGGGCAGACTGTTGCGGTCGCCCCCCACCTTGACCCGAAGACTAAGCCGAAACCAGGTGATGAAACTCACATAGGATTCGACTGCCTCAGTCACCAACAAAAACCTCCTAACGAGGTAGAAGCACCCAAAGGCGCAAATAGCAACAGAATTCCACAAGGTAATGCCCGGCACAAAGAACCATTCTGGCCAACCATTCTAAATTCTAGTTTTTCTGAAATAACATAAGTTACCAAAAATAATTTTACAGATGGCGTAGCGGTTGGCAAACATATCCAGATAGCGAATAATAAGGCCCATTCTAGGTCATCTGGATCTTAGCTTTTCTGTATGTCTTTTTTTTTTGTATTTTTCGTCGGAGCCATATTACAGTTGTTGATTTTATCGACATGACGATGCTTCGAGTCGATGACATATATTGGACATTGCAATGGTATTACATAAATTTTGGATATCCTTGAATTGTTTACCTGTTTTTCAAACACATTTTCAAAATGTTCGTGCAAAAAGCGGAAATGAGTAAGAAAATTCGCGTGTTTTTCAAGGAAGTTATGTGCCATACGTTTTTCTTGAGCAAATATTATGTCTTGACAGTTTACATTTTTAATATTTACATTAGAGCAATTCCTGGTATTGGTGGTGGTATTTCATTGTTGCTATAACTCTAAGGAACTGGCCGAGGCGTTAGAATATTTTACATCAATGCGGTTCATCAATCTTTTGACAAATTAAAATTTAAAGTTTTTGAATTCGGGCCCAGTATTTTAGTTAAATTCATCGGTTATGTCGGAATTGTCTCCTCTGTAATTGCCATGCCAACAACATGACACACACCTGACCAAACAATCGAGTTATTCATGTCTAAGTTCGTATTTCGTGGTATCTTATGTCAATTGGCCGAAGATACATATGATTTGATATGCAGTATATGCTAAAACGACAGAGACTCGTAGACTATCACGGGACCAACATCGAATGCCAAATTGCTGACGCATTTTCCCATTTATTTAAAAAATCATATCAAATCTGTCTCTGCAATCTCTTGAACAGGAGTCTATAATAATGTAGAAATGACGACCTTTTCTGTATCTCAATAAAACAAATCCTTTTTTTCGTAGCTGAGGTTAATTATTAGCTAGCAAACGTCAGATAGAATACAAAAGTTTTGGCGTAACTACTGTGAACCAGGTTCTTAACTCTGACACAGCATTATTGATTGGTATTCCTTTTTAATTGCTCCTTAGAGGCAACGTATTACAGTCGAGAAAATGGCATTACGATGATAGACGAAGACAACAAAGTAGTTCTGGCAAGTTCAGTGTCAGAAAGAAGATATATCTGTATAGACATCCGACTACCAACCAAATCGATACAAAGTTTATCCTTCCGGAGCACGCATGGATGCTCAGGTCTTCATTATGTGGTCGGGGAATTCAATACGAGCATGGTTTTCGCTTATCTGCAACTCTGCATTATTTATAGCATCCTGAGTATCATGGGTAAGCTGATAATTAATTACCTATACTTTAGCTATATTCAAATTGGTAAAATAAAGATGCGGGTTATCTACTCAATTTATCAAGTAGTTCAGTGAAAACAATTATTTCCAACTTTGCCGACATTCTGGACAGCCCAGCATACGTTTGGCTTTTATATTGTTAAATGTCTGATTAGAATAACAATTTCGATGGTTTTTCAAAATATTTTAAGCGCCAGATTTTTTAAAAACATTTAAAAGAAAGAGGTGCACAACTCGAAATATTTCAAGTTAAAACCTAATCTTTAATCTTGAAGGGTATCAATGAACAATTAAGTTGTAAGTAATTAGAATACTGCTGCCAAACTATAGGTAGGTATATTAAAACTTAATTTCTAAAAGGTTATAGAACATTGTTGATAATGGATACTAGTTGAGGCCTATATTCGAATGATCCGTATTCCATTTTTGCCACGAATGAAACGTATATCCCATTTATGTCGTATCCAAAAAAAGGAATAGGGAGCTTCTTAAAAACAAATTTGTTCTTGGAATTTTAACCAATTTTAAGCGGTATTTTTTCTTCTGATTCTTCTGTCAATCGAACTAAAAAACAACAGACTTTTTGATCAATACTTAAAAATACCACTATGTTCACTTATTAAAGAATAAGTATTAAGTATTCACTTGTTCGCAGTTCATAATTCCCTTTCATATGAATAGTCCTTTACTGTGAAAGAGATTGTTTTCGAAAACACTAGGAGTACTCATAACTGGCTAAGCCCTGGTCCAATTCACAATCTAGTTTTGGTAATTTCTGTGGCAGATAATAAAATGAAAATAACCGAGTTGGTTATAGTCTAACAGTCCGGAGGAAATGTTGGAAGCGAAAGGTGTCCAATTAAATTTTATTTTATGTATTTTCAGATTTGATAGGTTGGACATGCATTTTAACCGTCTGTCTAGCAGTTTAGTTGCAGCTGAAGCGAGTAACAGATATCAAAAATACCTCACCTATACTTATAAAAATAGGAATATGTAATTGCTGTAACCCCTTTAGGTTCACGATGAATGGAAAATTATCCATCCAAGACGTTTTCAATGTCGAAAAGTATTTTTGTCAGACGCGTTCAAAACATAAAAAAATCAATTTTTTGATAATTAATGCAACCACACACTTTCAAAGAAACCAACACATTTTTTGAATACCTCAAATAGAAGCTGGTAACCTCAAAAATATATCTCACACATAGTACAAGGGTTTTTAAACGGAAATATTTAGCCCTCTGATCAATTGGACTAAAATTGAATTCGTGCAGATTTCGAATTTTCGGTTTATATTTGCATTTATGTTCACCTACAGTCAGTCGCCTTGACTTCTATTGTGTAGTTGAAAGAGATTCAATTCAAAATGATGATAATAGAAAACGGCGTTTTTGAGATATGAGCAGTTTTTTAAAGTATGTACCATTATGTATTAGGGATTTGGGTGGATATCAAAGGATGCAGTCTTTTTAGAGAAAAACTTAACTTGCTATCAAGTTAAGAATGACGACGAGTATCTTAAAAATAAGTTTTTGTTAAAATCGTTTGTACCTACTGTTTTCGAGAAAAAGCCAATTTTCAAAAGTACCGTTGCTGGACTTTTTAGCGACTGGGTATGCACTTGCAGTCATGTTAAGCATACCTACATTAACTCAACTATCAATTTTGGTTCAAATCGTTAGAGCCGTTTTCGAAAAAAGCTAAATTTTTTAATATTTCGTAAAATTTTTATATGGGAAGTTTAATATTTAGACTAGCATAAAAAAAAACACTTTGAAACAAATCCGCCCAAGCATTTAGATTTCCCAGCTATGGGACAGACAGACATACGGACGGACAAAATTACGAGACCCACTTTTTGGGTTTTGCTATCATCGTAATATCAGAATTGATCAAAATATTGAGTTCGAAATTTTGTACGAAAACAATATACCTACATACATATTTCTATTACTATCTACGTATACGGGCACATCCGAAATCCGCACGAATTCAAATTCGGTCGGAACAGGGGTGATTATTGTATCAGTATCCGAAACATTGAACATGTCGCCACGATGTTGCCAGATGTAACCAAACTGATTTTGATAAAATGACAAATAAATGAATAAATTGTATCTACATGTAAAGTGGATCGATAAAAATATGAAATTTAACCGAAATAAAGCATTTTTCGACAAGAAAAAAACAATTTTTTTTTCGTGGTACATATTCTCTTTCAGCTGTCTTTGTTTATTTGAGTCATGCTAGTTATTTATTGAATTAAAAAAAAATATTTTAATAACACAATTTCACGAGCTTTTCATTTTATTCCGCACGGATTTACAAGCCGTTCTTAATAGATTTCTACTGTCCATCAAATTTTTTAATAAATTCTCTTCTAGTCACAGATTTGTTCAAAATTTACCAAAACGAAGGTAATTTACCACATACATATGTAAGTATATTAAAATGTATCTTTTTGCAAAGCTGCTCTACCTAATGCCGATTTTCGATTCTACAAATTGCTAACGCGTCGATAAAATAAATTAAAACAATATATCGAATATTAAAGATAAATGTTGTTTTATACCACATACCTACATAAATCATAACGTGATGTTTATGAAAATCCCAAAAAAAAAATATAAGAAGAATGAATTGATTGATTCCTGCCTCTCTGTTAGCGTTTTACGTGTGTTTATTTACACAAAGTGTATGTGATGTGCGAAAAACGGACCCGTACAATGCAAAGTTTATGAAACAAAGCACATCCCACTTTTGGTGGTAATCCAGTGTGAAATAATCTCATAGAGAAATACAGATATTTCATCCTGGAAAAAAAAATTCATTTGCTTTGGGGGCACTCGCACTAACATCCATAGCAACAACTGAGATGAAAAACAGCGAATCATAAATTTTAACAAACCAACGGGATAGCATTAATGTTGTTGTCTTTTCAATAAATACAGCTATGGAGGATTAAAGAAAAAAAAAACAGTTGGGTGCCTTTTTGGACTCAACTGGTACCTATACACTTTTATTGCGCGTCCATCTATCGAGTCAGCTGGAAGACCTTTTCCAAATAATGAATTGTTATGATGATGGAGGAAGTAATTAGTAAAGTACGTCCAGCTTTGTGGGGAGTTCAATGAGGGCGCAATAAAAAAAAAACGAATGACACCAACATTAAGGCATTCATAGACCTTTGTTGATTTTTGCTGAATGCACTTTCATAGAGTGCAGCACAAAACAAATTGCTAATCATAAACCGCGGTACTAATAATCATTTTTAGTGTCCAGTCTAACTTTTACGAAGTCACAATGGCGAAAATTTCCATATAAAATTATCTATTGTGACCCTCAAAATATTTAAGTTGAAGGTTAAAAATAATTATTGGTTAGGCCCAAAGTCTTTAAATAAAAAGCCCAGTAGGTATAAATTTAGCAGAAAATGTTCTAAACAAAAATGAGCTCCCACAGGGTTGAGTAGTTTGTGCGATGGCTTTTATTAATTTAGCCAATCAATATTTGAGGTATTTCCATAATCGTATTTCACTCACTTGCATGCCATCAGCACGTGATACAGAACCAAAATAAAAACATTCAATTATTTGAACCCGGTTTTTCAACTTTCAAACGCAAAGCCATTTTATAAACAAAATGTGTGACCAACATGTCTCAATTTATTGAAATGACGAAACTACTGTGCGGCTTCTAATTGTGTCTATCAAAAATTGATTATCAAAAAATTAATATCTATAACCAACTGTTCATTGCTGCGAGTATAAACAAAAAAGAACCGATGATTTATGCCGACTTTTTCGGGTTATTTCAAATTTTGGTTCTTGCAATATATCACGATGGCACATCCGAACCAGAACGATGGAAAAACATAAACAAATGACAAACGAAAACTAGACTGCCGTGACTTTATAATTAATTTTGGTCGATGTCCAAAAACATATATTCATGTGGGCATACTGCAAGTACACAATGTGCTCCGTTTGCCGTCTATACATTGTACTTACATGACAGTTTGTGGTATATTATATTTACAATAAAAAAAAACACAGGATGTGTCGAAATTTTTGGAATAAATGCTGCTTGCTGCAGGCTTGATAAGTTCGAACTCTATAACCCGGGGGCTTATTCTCAAATGCGCGGCGGATCGGTATTTTTGTGTTTCCAAAAGCTATTCGATCCATTCAAAAACGATAGATATTTAGGTGACGGATTGCCAGCGGATTTATTGTAGATACAAAATATACTAAATTCATGTGACGGGAAAAATCTGTCAAGCTTTTGGGAAAATAAATGAAAAATTGGAAGTTTAATGGAAAAAACTGGAAAGCATAGTTCGTATTTGAGAATAAGAAAAAGCGGAGATGGTCGAAATCGTAAGTATCGCTTTCAATACGATCCGCCGCGCATTTGGGAATAACCCCCCCCCCCCCCGTATCCATGTTTCTAATATTTTTGAAGAATTTCCAATTAAATCCATGAAATTGTAAAGTCCTTCTACTCATAAACAAAAATTGCACTCCCTATAAAATGTATCAGATTAATATAATGTGATTTGCATAGACTTTCTACAACGATTAGAAATGGATTAGAATGTTAAAACATGCAGCAATTTGAATATACTTCCAAGTCAAACATGACATTTATCATATAATTTTTCAGTCGAAAGATAAATCACCAAAACTTCCATCTTAGTGCTAGAGCTGCATGTTTCAGAGCAACATCTGTTCTCGGTTAACGTTCTATCTCACCAAATCCTGTTAAATCTGCCTACTATTTAAAAAAAAAATGTGCCAGGGAATAGCTTTTAATAGACTTCAGAAATTTGGAACCGATATCGTGCAGGCTTTACAACTTGGAGGTAATAAGCCAAAAATCGCGCTAAATAAAACGGCCCAAACCCACCCCAGGCTGTAGCGCCACCTAAGCAGATAAGCTAAGATCAACGGGTACACTGCGAATCGTATTATAAGGATTTATAACCCCTTGAGAACGCTTAAAATATATTTAAAAATTCATTTTTTACTCCTGCCTGAAGAAGCATTAGAAGCCAACACAGAAATCGAAGGGAAAATGCTATGCAGTAGTTACGCAAAATATGAAGGGTGGTCGGAGATAGTCACCCTTATCCACCATCGAAACAAAAAAGGAGAGAGGAAATACTTCAAGGACACAAACAATTTCCATCTCTATCGCGGAAGATGTTTTAAGCGCTTGCGAACAAATTTAAATTCAACAAGCGTCTGGCGGCGATGGTATCCCTTTTATGTATTCCTTTAAAAGCATCAAATTTGACACCGTACTCAAATTCTTGCAGATATGTAGGTTAGGTAGGTACTTAAATGCCTAAAGGAAGAATAGGTAGATGTCGTACAGATTGGTCATTTTAACAAAATCTACATCTTTCCTGGCTTAGACCCCTGTGCATGTTGGATACTGTAGAAAAAACAATAGTTGCCGACATATTGGAGGATGCAGCTGATCAGGCAGAAGCGCTTTTCCTATCTTCAATATAGATTCATTATAGTGTGTAACGATTAACTTATTTCTGTTCTTTCCGTCCGTCCGAATATTCATAAGCACTTTGGAAATTATACTGTTGCTAAAATTATTTCAGTTATATTTTTTTTGTTTTTGAGAGAAAAAATAAATAAAATTATTTGTCATTCAAAATAAAATCATTCATACGCAAACGTTCATCGTTAAAAATAAATACAAATTTATAACAATTATAAAAGAAATAACAAAGCAAAGCAAAACAAGGATTAATAACCTAAATTTTAATAGTGTTAGAGTTTAAGTTTTTTTTGTATTATTATTGTTATTTTTATTTAAGTTTGTGTTGTTGTTCAGTTTAATTTTGTGTTGTGTATTTATTACTTAATTATTTTAATTCCTAACATACTTTTAAAACATCAAGATTTCGTGCGCAAGGACATCAAAAAATTAAAGGTACATTTTTGGTATATTTTTTTTTTCGTAACACAAATTTAAGTTAACACACACACAGTAAACTTCTTAATTCCTAGTTTTAGTTTTTATTCTTGTTTATTAAATCAATACTTTGTTTTATTTTTGTGTTTAATGTTTAGAATTTAAGCCATGTTTATTTTTATAATTAAAATTTGAAATTTAAGTGTTTAAAAAGAATGATGGCTCAAATTTTCTTGGATAACCCATAGATGGCGTAGGTCGCGGAGGAGATTCACGCGCTAAATTTAGGGTAGATACCAATATAATTTGGCCAACGTATCTACATGGATGGGGTGGGCGGCCAAGGAGTCCTTTCGTCAACATTTTGGACTCCCAATCCAGATGGTTTCCCTTCGGCCTTAGACCGGAACTATATTTCAATTTTAGAGTTGAAATTATTTTGTTTTTGATTTTTAAATTTGTACTGTGCTGTCGCCAGAACCAGCCCTTAGCCGGGATGGTCTGGACCCACATATCAACAATCAGGGGAGTATGACCAGTATTCGTGTACCTATACATCATTTTTGGTTATATCAATTATCTCGAAAACTGACTTTTTCAGAATTTCGAATTGGTCTGTTATGACTCTGGCCACCTTCAAATGGTCTTGGTTCTTGGACCTTTATAATTATTATCAGGGATGGATTTTCTATCTTTCAAAGCAAATATTATTTGGTCATGTCAAAAAGTCCACAAAACGATTTTTTTAACATTTTGAAACAGTCTGGCACAAGTCTTGCCGCGCTGAAAACGTCTTGGACCTACATATTTGCGATGAGATAATAATACTCTATACAATAAAACTAACATTGACTGGTTATATCAATTATCTCAGTTTTAGAAAAACATGGGTTTTCAACATAGTATAACTCACTAAAGCCACGACCATCAGCTGCAAGACTTTGGTTTATAGCATCAGCCTTACCCCATCCTTCAACTCATCTACTTTTTTTCGGTTATATCTCGGTACCTACCCAAAATTTTCTGTGGGCTCTTAGACTAATAGCACGTCGTGGGAGCATTGCTCCAGATTAACGCTAGAACAACGCGTTATTCCTGAAATACGGTTCCAATTGCTCGATAAAGTTGTCGAAAATTTGACTTCACGATTGCGCTACATTTGAACTTGGCCCGAAATCATTTTTAAACAGTAACGGCATAGAGTTATCTATTACTTTTATTTTATAGTGAATTTGTATACGTCTAAAAAAAACACCCTTTGACAAGGGGACTCTTGCCTATACTGTTTGCCAATTATGCATTCGACATGTATGTTTTAAACTACGCATTGAAGTACACATTTGTTAGGAAATTGTGGAAAATTTTGGAATCTTTTAAAGGCTGTTCTAAATTCGTCGACTGGTACTTTTTAAAAATCATAACTCGTTAAATTGTTTTCGTATAATATATAAAATACTAAGAAACAGGCTATAAACATTTTTATCTGTAGAAATAAAAACTAGACATATTTTTGAAAAATAAACAATATTTGCCAGGCTTGATGTGAAAAAGACTTGCAAATATTGTTTATTTTTTTAAAATACCTATGTCTAGCATAAAAAAAAATATCCGAATCGGCTAGACGGTTTATATGAAAAAGTGAGAAATGCCAAATGTCCCTACGTATTTTTATCGTCATCATAGCTTTTAAATTATTGTCTTTCCAATCCCATCCGCATAGTGAATTTTCAGCAAATTCCAACGCACCAATAGTAACTGTGAACTGAACCCAGCTTGACAAATTTATAGTCAGGAAGCAATTAGCAAGGGGCTGGCCTTAAGGAAATATAAAACCTAATAAAATCTTCAAGTATCCCCTCTACATGAGCTTGAGCACCTTGTACTATCGTTTTGTAGATTTAAATTTTTGTTTTAAATACTGTCTGCTATATATATATGGAGAACTCATTACAATATTACTACCGCGTCGCACCCCAGAGCCAAATAGCGAGTACATTAAATCTGAGAGACAGAGATTGGCGGTCGCCTGGAGTCGTGCCAACAAAATGTACATACACACACCTCTCCGTTTTTATTATTTTCAAAATTTCAATTTTAAAATACACAAAAACGCAAATACATCTTTCTATTCCATTTGTCTTTCGTTTCTGCCTTTTTGGGCATGGTAGGAGAGGTGGGGAGGGAGTGGGTTTCGATTACCACCCAAATCGACACTTTAAACGACTCTTGAAACTCAATTCATTTCGGCAAATGTCCCGAAAAACAAATAAACAAAGGCGAGCTGTATAACTTACTGGAAATGTTGAATAAGGACGCGGTCGTGTGGGTAGGTATCTGTTATTGGAATTGAAAATGAAAATCAAATTTGAATTTTCCATCTGAACGATTTACAATTTGAAGTTGATATTGATATCGGCTTTTTGAGGAAATACATCTATTCAGGCTATTCAATAACTTTAATGGAATGGGGAAGCAGCTCCTACCGCACACTTTGAAGCAATTCGTATATCCGAACGATTGGATGCCTGAAGATGTTTTTTTTTTTTTCTCTCTTTGCCTGATGTTGTAGATACATTTATTTCCAAACGATGGCGTTTTGGTTGTTTTTTTTTGCATACAGTTTCGAAAGGTCGACTTTTAGATTTAGCTTTTTGCTGGCCGTATTATGGAATTCTCGTAAAGCATGAGCCATACAGTCTGATGGAGATGAGGATGTGAAAAAACAATAACCATGGAAATGCCTGCGAGGATAACCGTCATTATTATAGGGATATGAGGGTAAATTCATTTTTCGTATATATTTTAGGAAGTGAGGGGGATAGGTTCTGCTACTCGCCTTAATGCGAAGAAAATGAAATGCATTAATTTTGCTGCATAATGGTAATAAAAGGCGTAAGGGAAATATAAAAGCGATAACGGGCGGTGGCACATTAAGAGAGGCGATAAAAATGAGGTACAACCTATAAAGACGGGGTCCTGTGGAGATAAGAATGGATCGGGCTTGATCACAACTTTATTACATTTTGTGGGACATTCGGTCAGGGAAGAGGTAAACGCAAATGTGGATGTAAGGAGTGATTCCAAAAATAAATTGATAATGTTATTGCTGAACTATTGATAGCTATTTTTGAAAACTAATAAAAAAAAACATTTTGGGAACTAACACAGGATTTATCTAATCTACAAAAAATGCAGGCTGGTAATGTTTGTACTCGCAAAACTCGAAAGCTAACCATCGAATTGGGCTTAAATTTGTATAATACATTTGCTACAAAGTCAAAAGTAAGCGATCAATAGTTTTTAAATTTTCCAATAGATGGCGCTGAACACTACAATCGAAAATAACACTATAAATATAAATGATAAATTAGAATGCATATTCAAAGTATTTAATAAAATTTGGGCGGGATTGTACAAAGGGCGTGACATTTTCGACAAAAAAAAACATTATGGCTAATCATATTTCATATTTCCCAAAGCACATTGGGAAATATGAATGGGAAACAGGGTGCGGCACCGTCCATACAATAACGTTATTTAAAAAAATAAAATCTTTTTTCCACGACGTGCTATGGAATCCGTACCAGCGGGCAGGCGTCCTCTAGGTACCCCCAGGATGAGATGGTTAGATCAAGTCCATAATCTTTCCTCTACCCGTAATTTGGAGTCGATGGCAGAGGATCGAGAGGTATGGAGAGTCCACTTGAGCAACCTACACTCGCGACCCACTTAATGGACATGCTGACCATTGAAAATGAATGAAATTTTTTTTTATAATTTTTTTTTTTTTGTTTTTTTTTTTCAACAAATTTGAATTATTATAAAATAGTACTTAAAATATTTAAGATTATTTCAGTTGAAGAATATGCAAACCCTATATATCATATCCCTGCATTTTAAATTCTGTGATGGCTTTCCTTTGTAATTTTATGACGAAATAAAAATCTTTATTGACATTTATGACAGGAAAATCTAAAAATATGTGTGTATCCAAAAACCCCTAAAAAACGAAATTAAACGAAACGGTAAATTTTAAGAATTTTCTGATGGAAAAGACATAAGAAAATGATCCAAAAATAAATTAAATTGTTATAATGAGTTTCCTTTAAATTTGGGTTTTGTTGACGTTTTACCAACCCGCACAAGGCACAGCGAGGAAGTCATTAATATGTCGAAATTAAGAATATGCAACTACAATTTTGACATCAATCGGATTGTCCTTAAACTTACTACTTTGGCTGATGGTTGAATGTTGTAGGATAGGCAATGATTGACATCAAGGTTTGCTTTATTTTATATTTTTCCACGAGCTCAGCACCCTTAGAAATCGGTACACAGCGCGAGCATTAATTTTAGCTTCCGCCTTCAGGCTTATGTATTTTATCGGTAGTAATATTGCAATTGGTTTAGAAAACGTTTTTATTCGTGAAGCTAAATTTTAGCTCCCATACAAAATTCTCTCCAAAATGGTGCTGAACTAAATTTAAGCGAATCGATTTAGCCGAGCGGCTAAACTAGAGCGCGCACATTTTCTCAAACTAAATTTTGACAGATCTGTTGATTTTTTTTCTGTTGTGTTTTTGTGTTGCGGAAAAGTAAATAAGGATGAGCTTCTTCAATGAATATGTCGATGAGGAATCCTTTGAAATGGAAAAATTTGAAATAAAAGAATAACAGGAAAGGAAAAAAGGAATCGCAACGAAAATAAAACATTTTTTAGCGTACTTAGATGAATTTTTGAAGGAAATTATTTTCAATGTACAGTTTTTTTCGGTGACACTTCCACAACGCAATCAATGTCAAGGGATTTAGCTAATGTTTGGAGATAAAAATAATTGGAGAGCAGCTTAAATTTAGTTTCGCTCATGCTGAGTACTTAACTTGCATTTTTAGTTTGTGAATGTTTTTTTTTTTTATTTTTTTATTTTTTCGTTTGTTTAAAATTTACTGAAACTAATTGTTTATTTTATATGGCATGTTTTAAGTCAGTGAAGGACATGTTTTCCAATGATTGTAGATATATGCTGTTTGCTGGAACTTGTGTTTGTTTCCGATTTGTATATCCATAATTATGTGTTGTTCGTCCATTGCAGATTAAGATAATGATTTGCGATCTCATTCTTGCGCCTTTCTCTCTCTCTCTCTCTCTTTCTCTGTATGTCCGACTATTCTCAATAAATTGGTTTTTGTTTGAACTTTTGAGCGTGTTCGTTAAGTATGGCAAAGTTTCATTTAAATTAGAGAAATCTATAGTTATGTTTAGTATACATTATTTTTCCAGGCAAAAAGGATTTTTCGGTTAAAAAAATTTTTCGTTTGTTATCGGTTAGACCGGTCAGAATGGCATCACTGATTTTCTGATTTTAAGCAAGTTTCTTTAGTCAAGATTATTGACATTTTTAATTGAGTCGTTACGTTTCCCGCACATTGAATTCATCATCATTGATCTTGCGTTAATTTTTTTTTTTGTATCCCCATTTCGAGTAAACATTCACACTTAAAAGTTTAATAAAAAAAAACAGAAACTCACCTTTTTGTTGCTCTTAAAAACTGCACACTTAAACTTATCGGTGCTAGAATCTCGGGCAATATAACTAAATATCTTGAGATCGCTACTGTCATGTGAAACATAAAATATCCTATAAATGGGATGATATAGAAACTCCTCCGGTTCACTAGTCCATTGTTTTTTCTGCAAGAAAATAAATCAATTTCCATCTACATGTACACTAAGCTAACTTACTTTTCTTCTCCGCTTTTTCAGCAACACCTTCACGCCTTCCACCGAAACCGTGATGGTCACCTTTTTCTTCTTCTCATTTCGCACCTTGTAGTCATACTGAAAGGACAAAATTAAACAGAATCTTAAAATTACCAATCGAACAGACTCAACCTTCAACAGATCACAATCAATGATGAAAGACACAATTTCAAATTAAAGATAGCAAAATCCAAATGTATCTGGGCGGCAATAAAAAGGAAAATAAGAAAGGACACCAACAAAAGGCCAATTATCAATTACTAGCTTCCACAGAGGTGCTGTGTGGTGGTGTACACCTTGAAAAATTTGCATAATCGCCTGAGTTTCATTTGGGGAGGGCTTTGTGTAGAGAGTAGATAGCCCAGCTAATGCCATTAGCAGTGACATTACTGTTGTAGGACAACCACAAAGAGTGTCGGTTATCAGTGTAATTCCGCACCACTTAGGTTATTCAAAAGTCGTAGTCTTATTTCGGTCTTCTTCGCTAAGTTATTAATGTCCCCAGCTCACCTCTCGGTGTGTACCAGTTCGCATCTATGATTTCAATGTCAAAGTACACAATTTATAGCAGAGTAACTTTTTTCACTAGAAGGCCTCTTACCTACGGCTGGCTTGACTTTTAAACCCACACCAGGACATACAGTGCCCTTCGTTTCCATTAAAAGTTTCACAGAGGAAATTTGTAACGGGTGCCGGGGATAAAAGTTACTCCTCTATATTCAGATTAAGCTTAAAAGATCCTTCGCTTGAATGGATGGGGCTCTATATGGTAATTGAGGGCGGAGAAGTGTTTTTACCAAAATGGGACTGCCTTGGTGTATGCGTGTGTACGGTTGAATAAGTGGATTTGGGTAGACAATGTGCATATACATATATCCATTCAGGGCGTGTTTGTAATGAAAGTCGAAAGTGAACATACAATATATTACAATGGTGGTGTTATTTTGAAAATAAGTTGGAATAAATTACTTAACCAGGCTTTGGAGAGTTCAGAAAGTTCACTAGAGTAGATTCCAATTTGCATTGTATCCGTTCCATTAAGTCCTGGCATACATATTTCAAAATTGCACGTGTTAGTCTTTATATTGTTCTAGTACAGGAGTGGAGTTAGAGAAATGGGAGCCCTAAAAGTTACACATTAAAGGTGAAGCGTTGAAAGTTGACTAAGAAATTTTCTTTGCAACAAGTGTGAGTAGGTATTTTGGGTAAAAGTTAATATGACCCTTACTCGCGGGTCTTTTAATTCTTATAATGAGCAGCTCTATATAAAATATAGGTAAACCTAAAACCTAAGCCTAAACTACTAAGTTTAAGGGTTAGTTATATTAAATAAATTCCTATATAAATACGAGAGACGTTTTCGTTTTTGCTTCAATTCCATAAACGAAAAACATTTTCGTGTTAGTGTGTTGTATAAATGTTGTCGGCTTTTTGGCTGTTATTTTTTAATGCGATGAATAAACTAAAAACAAATTCGTTTCGTGCGAAAGGAAAACTACGCGAAGAGGAAGCAAAAAACCGATAGGAGTTACATTAAGCAAATTTTCGCTTTCATCTTCATAAACGAAAGACATTTTCGTCTTGTATTATGTTGTGGGCTTTTTAGTTGTTATTTTTTAATGCGATAAATAAACGAAAAAGATTTTCGTTTCGTGCGAAAGGGAAACTACCCGAAGAGGAAGAAAAAAAAACGAAAAGTGGTAGGTAGATAATTTCTTTCGTTTTTTGAAAATCGAAAGCAGGGTTCGTTTTGTATTTTACAGAATCCCTGCCCTGGACTCCTTCGAAAGAAAAATTCATCGAAGGATTTTTGATGCTGTGTACGAGGAGTGCGAATGGAGACAACCGCGAACTGTATGAACTGTATCAAGATGTGTCAAAAAAGCCAGGCGCCAGATTATGTAAAATGAAAACGATCGAACGATATCGTTTCGACAATGGCAGTCTCTGTCTATTGCCGCAGGCAGATATGATAGAGACAGGTTTAGTGAAAACGAAAGCGGTTTTCGTTTCGTTTTTTAGAGAATCCCACCCCAGAATACGTCGACTACATTGGCTCGTCCACATAGAGCGAACGGAAAAATAATGTTCCAGCTAGAGAGATCCTGCTAATCAGTACTTGCCACGCTTGTTGTTGAACCACTTTCTGCCACTTAGTCGTTATTGCTTAAGGTTATTTCGATAGCAAAGTGCTTTATTGCATAAGCTCTGTTAGGTCATAGTAAGTGTTTCTTTGGAAAACTTAGTAAACGGAGAGTTATACCTCAACCTTAGACTAAATGGTTAGTCATACAGGCTTCATAACTCACAGTCATTGTTTAAAAATTGTTTATGATAGAAGATCTCATCTTTTTTTTTAAGGTTCCGTTTCCATGTGGAGGAACCTTATTGCTTTCGCTACGATGTCTGTCCGAATAAAATAAAAAATGTTGTACCTAGGTCTATCTCAAGAACTAATTGACGTAGAAGGCTGGAATTTGTTTAAATTATTGATCGCATTCTCAATAAAAGTCCTTGAAGCACCAGGCGCTTGGACAGTGTCAGAAAAAACCCTACAGTATTCGCAATCGTTCGGTTTCATGGTGGTCGACATAGAACATTTCCTCTACAGTCAAATACAGAATTTTCCCATATTTCCAACAACTAGTCCTACACAAGTACTTGGTAACGAAATGTCGTTAATCTGACATTGTTCGCAGCCTTAAGCTGTCAACAACTTGATTCCCAATTCATTGTCTGAATGACAAATGTTAAGCATCAACTCAGAGCATATCCATATATCATCGGAGAAACAGCTGTTATCCTATTTGCTCCTCCTCAACCAGAGCATGGCGAATGTAGGATTTCGCTTTACTGTATGTCGTAACCGCTGCTGCTGATGCCACTGCTGTTACCCTGTATTATCTTCTCATAGATGTTCCACTTTAGTTGAAAACAACTGTCGTTTGTCTATCTCCCTGCAGTAGGATTATTCGTACATTATGTGCAGCATACCCTTTGAATATGCTCATTAAAATTTTATAAGCTCGTATGATATTTGCATGAAAAGCGTTTCGGTTTTATTCAAAAATCTGGAGCCACCCATTCAACAGAAGACTCAACAAGTCTCTGGGTTTTTGTTCATGTTTGCTGGAGACACAAGATGATATGCAAAAACGAAACACATTCCAGGAGTAATTGGTATTTACATAAAAATGAAATTTTCTGATGTCAGAAATCTGTATCCCTTTTGGATATAGTCCTCGAATGCATGGCAAATGTAATGAAGACAAAATATAGGAGCTTCTGCGGTTTCTTTTTGGGATCGTTGAAAGGGTTTTCGGGGAGTTACCCAAATGAACATTCAGGTTGGATTTTAGTTGTCTGGAATTCCAAAACCTTGAACCGTCGTCGGAGGAAATTTATTGATTCGATTATATAGAAATTCACTACTGAGCTGAGGTATGTGAGTTTGTGAGTTGTTGAAAAGGATATCTAACTTACAGTTGGGTAAAGGTATGCAAGTTTGGTTGTGGTATTGAATGCGTGAGTGATTTTGTAATAGAATGATATGACGTATGATGGCACCACCAATGGGTTTGATATGAAAAAGGGATGCAGTAATTTTATAGAAAGTATGACAGCTAAATTTTTTGAGGTAGCTAAACATATTTTAAACATTCTATCTCATAATCAAAGTCAGTAAATTATTCATGTTAGGGAAAAGGCCAATGTCCTTCGAATTTTATTGATATACCAAGCCAGAATGGGACCTACTTCTTATTTAGAAAACAAACGACATTTACCAGTTTTGTACGTAAAGGCGGACGGAAGTTAGTTTTGTGTACCTACATATTTCGAATGTGACGACAGAATGAGGAAAATAGTCTATACCCATACATGGATATCTTTTTATGTAAATTTGCAATCCTTTTTGTTGACACCCAAAACACAGTAGGTATAGTAGCTGTGGATGACAGCTCACTTATGTGGGTCCTTGTTGTTTTGTAGTCAGTTTGCATTCAGCATCGTTGCTACAGTTGCATACAGTTGTTATGCCGATGTATGGGCGGGCACCTGATAATGAGCTGTTATATAGAAGCCTAATAGGAAACCGAACTTTGGTTTGGAGTTGACTCAAATTGTATCCGTTAACAGCCGCATCTTCTTTTTGACTTATACAATAAGCTTTGTAACTCGCTTTCTGGGTTACATATTCTCAGAGAAATACTGCAATTTAAGTGTAGAAGTAACGGTAACCCCTATCGGGTAGCATTTCGGCAATTCCGGGAGAAGATTCTAAAACAAAGGAAAACACATCGCCAAAAATATGTATAAATTTCGGCGCAGGAAACAGGATGTTTTAAAGTTTTAAATTTTGATTCAAAAATTAGACTGTAGGTATCGTATAGGTTATGTATAAAATAGGCCTCACCAAAGCGTTGCTTCTTTGCCAAAGCCCTGTTTTGTCAAAATTTTCTATGACCGTTTTACACAGATAGGTATGGCTGAATTTCATTAGCTCGATTTACTCCTTCATGGCATGGATGTTCTTGGGCTTGTTGGCAGAAACCTTAGACTTGAAAAAGTTCAAAGAAAAATGTCGAAAGTCGTTAAATCGTCTAATTTAAGTTTCCAATTCTGATTACTAAAATGGGAAATTAGACGACCATGCGAAAATAATGATTCATGCAGTAGGTAATTGAATTGTTTTCCGGACTATATGATATGTGGAACTGTCTTGTTGAAACCACATGTCATACACATCTATATCTTGCAATTTAGGTGCATATATAAAAGTGATTATGCGAGCACCATTAACAGTTGCCTGTCCAGCCGGGTTTTTTAAAAAAAAAAGTGACCGAAAATGCCTAAATAATTCTTAATGCATTTGTTTCTCAACAATCACTCATCGATTTTCTAAACCCCAAATTCGACAATTATTCTGAGGATTGACAAAGCCATCAAGAAGAAAATGAGCGTCATTGCAGAAGATTAAAATCGCGGACTGTTAGCTGTCAAACCTTAATTATTTTTAAAATATTGCTCAACAATTAAAACGCATTTTTCTTTCGTGTAGCGCTCCAATTTGAATAACCCTGAACTGTCAGCTGTCACACAGAAATTTTTTTCCATTGGCAACACTTTATCGCGCAAATAGCGCAGAATTCTTGTGTTATTATTACTATATACTATATATTACTTACTTACTTAGATGGCGCTACAGTTCGGGGTGGACCTGGGCCTCAATTAACACCCCTGGGATGATGAGGGTCTTATATTGACTCTCCTTACCTGACAATGCTTTACAAGATAGTGTCAGTTAGGCCAAAGAAATAGCGTTTGGCAAGTGTTGCTCTTCGCTTGATTTCTGCTGTGGTGTTAATGTCAGAGTCGGAACCGAGGTAGACAAAGTCCCTAACCACCTCAAAGTTGTAGCTGTCTATCGTGACATTCTGTCCGATTTTGCATTTTTGGACACCCTGTATTTAGACCATTACTTCAACTATGACATAATGTTCTGTTATGTTTCCATTTTCAGATGCGGATGCAAATTCTCAACGACAATATCAAATTTCACTTGAAAAACAACCCCTGGTTTGATGACTAATGTGCAGAGGAGAACTAAAGCTGCAGCGAATATCGTATTTTCCAACAGATACAGAAGGAGCTTGAATTTGTATACTAAAGGGAATAAACCTTAAAAAAAAACATGTAAACGACGATTCGCAGATGGTAGCAAACATTATTAAAACAAAATCCCTGTAATTGGTGAACGGGATCAAAATAGGAATCTCGATCATAGTTGCCAGCTAGATGGTTGCTAGTTACCGGAAACAAAGGAATCTTAGTAGGAAGCACATCGAATAATCTCTAAGATTTGTTCGTAACTACTCACGTCCAAAAGAAAACTCTCCTAAGACAAATTATGAGACTCTATTTGTAAAACGTTGTGGCAACATAGGCGGCATTGATCCATCAAACCCAAACGAGCAGTCATGGGCGCTTTCGTAAACATCGTATTGGAAGTTGAGAAAACAGATCTTTTAAAAACCAGGATAGAACAAGTCAAATGCTGCCAAGGATGAACAACGAAACTAAACTTAGGAAAGATCACGAAAAATGAATGGGATCGTTTCAGCAATAGAAGGCATTCGCAGATATGATAGAAACAGCTTCAGTTTTAATTTAACGTCATCTGTCCCCTGGCATCTTGAACAAAATGTTACAATCGTCTTCGCAAATACATTTCAATTGGCGTTTTCCTTTTTTTCGTGGGGGTACTGACTCCGTGGTTAATATGTTGGGCTACTAAGGGATGAGTTTAATGGTAAACAAAATTTGGTTCATTACCACATCTCTCGCGAAGGTCTGACAAACACCCGAGAGTTTAATTGTCTCGAGAAAGCTCCTCTACTCAGACGTTGGTATGCGGCATAGCATAAGTATAGGTCCCTTCCAGTGCCGTAACTAGGGCGGTGCCAGCGGTGCACAGGCACAGGGCGTAGGCCCAGGAGGGCGCAAAAATGACCGGGGCCAACTTCTTTTAGGTAATTCGGGTTGAAAGATCTTTAAACTGTGACACTCGTAAGTCTCGCAACATTACAAACCCAAACAAGATATGTTTACTAATAAAAATATTACCTATTAAAAGGTGTTGCAGGTGTCACGAATATGAACTTTGATTTAAAATGCAATCCATTTAGCGTCAGTCGAGAAACCGAAATTATGTACATCGAAAAAAGTGTTTTCCTACCTCTCATGAATCTATGTATGTATAGGTCTAGGTACATACTACAACCTACACAATTATTGGGCACATCAGATTTTTATTTCAGATCTTAGATTTTTCGTGGCAAATGGAACATGAAAGCAGATTGATCTGATTTTGTAAATGCATTAGTGCGTTCTTTGACAGTTCATCGGCTATGCAAACTGTTTTCATTTGTCGGTGGAAACATACAAACTTCATATGGATAATCATATCGACGAAAAATCTAAATCCACAGATGACGAGGAAGAAGAATAATTTGACGAAGATGATAGCAATTGCTCCAAAATTAAGTCCAATTATTTACGTTTTTGCTCTGAATAATTGCTTTTCAGAAGACTTTTCGTAATTTGGTTTTGAAAACAAATTCTGAATGACGTAAAACAGCTGTGCAAAGTATATTTGTATTAGTGAGAAAATGTGTAAATCTCGAAAAATATCGAGATCTGCAAAAAGTGATCCGGATAAAAAAAAAGACTATTTTTTTTTTTTGAAAAGTGATCTAGATCAAAAACAAGTTTGATTTTTTGTCCCAATGGAAGACCACATTAGACAATATAATCTTTACATATTCATTCATAGTCATCATCACAAACCACATAAAATAGACCGTCGACTCCTTCCACATAACGGACATTGCCTACAAGGCCCATTGTGGGATATATCAAGTGTGGGACTGTCTTATTCTCTTTTCTTTTCTCTTCACTTTTGATGCATTTATATAAACAAAAAATTGCTCATTTTACTATTACAATTACAAGAGTACCTAGAATAAAAAAGAATTCATCAAAATGTGGGAAAAACAAGGTTGAAAAGAGTTTATACAACGAAATTTCGCACTAAAAATGTTTGCCTCGAAGGAAAACACCCTTGGGGCGAATTGTCACAAGTTTATTAAAAAATCACGACATTAAATTAAAACCCGTTCCATAAACTATCAAATAAAAAAGTCGTTCGAACTTAAACTCAAATCAGAGATTGTTAAGTAGTAGAAATTGATGTGACATAAATGCCACAGAATTTTGGGCCGAAATATAGAAACTTTGCAGAATCAAATTGAAGCGACTTCATTATTTGAAAAATGCGAGTCAAGCCCTTTTTAAGGGGATAGTAGAACTGGACTTAAAGGAAATGTTTCCAAACGTACTATTAGTATAGCTATAAAAAATTTGTTAACGATGCCAGTGACTGTAGTTTCTTGTGAATTTATTTTTTTTTTTTTTTGTTAAAGTTAAAGTTAATATATTTTTAATTCTAACAAGTAACTAAACAAAAAATTTAATATCCGAACTTCGCAAAATCAGTACATTTTTCGAGGGCGTAAATATAGAAGATCGCAACGGGCGCACAAAAACCTAGTTACGCAACTGGTCCCTTCCACTCGCCCTAAAAACTAAACTTATGCGTGGTTGTGAAAAGTCAGGCTTAAGGATCCATATCTATTGCGTCCACTATTTCTTTTTTAATCGCTGTTTCCGCGGTGAAAAAAAACAACCTGTTAGTAGGGTAGATACTTTTAAAACTATCAAAAAACTCATCCTATCACATACACCCACAATATATTATTGTGTTAAAGGATTTTCTCGCACGCTACCCAAAAAGGAAAACATATCTTACGTATAATGCTTGGATAAGGCGCTCTTTATCGCAGTTAGACAGAGCGAGTGAAGTTATCTATGCTGGTAGGAACATAAATTATTTAAGCGATTTAGTTTTCGAATACCTCGCCACCTCATCCCCATGCGATACACCCAAATTTCATTGTCCGTTGATGAAATGAATACAAAAGGGCTGATTAAGGACTAACGCATTTTCATCCACGTGATAGAAAAACATCATTGCTACACAATCAAAGTAAACGAGGCAGCAGCAACACCATCTGGCACTGTAGTTAGTAGCAACCGCTTAACGAAACTCATTCAATGTAATGAATGAGCCAGCAGTTAGATAAAGCGTCCCACCAAATGAGCGTTTAATATAACAATCACAATGAAAAACCAATTATTTACGCACTGCTCCAGCACTGCTAATTAAGCCAAAAAATTCAAAAATAACACAGGAGACAGGACCTGATGCTGCTGCAATCAACCATCGTCATCATTGTGTAATAAAATATTCATGAGTTGTTCTCGCAGTGAATAATTACACCGCATAAATCTATCAGCATATTTTGGCGAAATGAAATAAACATCATTTCATGCACCACCGGGTTTTTTTTTTTGTTTTTAATAAATTTCAATTCGATGATAGGGCGTACAATATTTCCAACTGAAAATATCTCAGAAATGATATTTTACCTGGCGTCGCTGCCGCTGCAAAAACTGTCAAAACCCACGCTTTCGACCGCGCCAAACACAAACAAAAACAGTGCAACAAGGCAATTAAAACCGGACCACGTAGTGTATTTGCTAATTAAAATAAATTATCAACTTATTGCCACCCAAAATAATATTATTTATGAATTCGTGTCACCGCACGAATAAAATTTACTGCAACTTACCCGAATGCGACGCATTGCTTGGACGATCTCTGCACGGGTATTCGGTCTGGACACCTCTTCCGAGCCAATATACTGCAACGAAAAGAAAAAGAGAACAAGAGTCAATAATAAATTTCAATTCAGAGCAGAGGCAGGACTCATACTCATGTCATAGGTATGTGGTAGGGGAGCGCTTGAAGTTCAAACCACGATGACATCAATCAACCCTCTCTGGTGAAAAGGATTGAAACTGGGACATTTTTTTTGTATAAACGTTGATTTTGCTATACAAACAAACACATTTGGGAAAGTAAAGGAAGGTCCTTTTGTGTAAGGGCTGCTTGTTAGATACACATTGCCAACCGCTCCTATTGACAGAAGTCAGCAAATTGTAAATACGAAAGTGTAACAATTTGATTTGAAGAAGATCCATACACAAGGCAAAGAAAGGAGAATCGTTTGCCTTGGAGGTAGGAGAGTCTTTCAAGTGCGAAAAACAGAAGATTGCATTTAAAACTTAATTCAAGGCACTGTCAGGAGGCTCATTGAATAAATTTGTATAATTTAAGCGGAAAAGTTTGAGAGAGATACTTCGCACTCGTGTCGCTTTAAATTCTCTGCAGGGGGTTGGTTGCTAGAAACAACTTAATTTTTGAACACGCAAAGAAGACAGGAAATGAGAGGATAAATTAAATTAAACACGCTTACAGACACGACACTGCCGGCCGGTGCCGGTTTCCTCTGCGAGCAAAGAGGCCGAAAAAACGATTTTTAAAAAATCAAAGTGATGAAGAGCATTTACCTGCGCGCCATCTTCTCAGCTATGAACCCACGGCTTCTTATTCTTCTGCTGTAGTAATGGAATGTATGTAGTTGTCAATGGTTGGAAATTCATATGTACATACATAGAAATCAAAAAAGTCTATCGCGAACGCTTAAACAAAGTGACTTATAGGTATTAGACTGAACTGGTAAATTGTATGTCCGTTAAAATCTTACGAACCATTACACCAATTTACAAATTTCTTTTTCTTTAATAAGTGAAATGAATATGTGCAGGTTATAGGCTACTTTTGTTTTAAAAATACAGAATTTTTCATTTAAAAAATATATTTTCATGTATACAAAAATTAATTTGTTAGCCGTCAAAAATAACATAGAAGAAAAGAAAATAATCGTGAACATGTAGGTACATAGTGAGGCAACAAATTTGACCCCTTCTCTACTTTTTCGTGTTGCTCATATTCATGAAAAGCAACGTCTGTCTGTTTGTCTTTTCATTTTTTTTATGTGATTTATTAGATACTTATTAGATACTTGATGATCCATTTTGATATTATTTTGCCACAACAACGGTTCTTGTGCTTTGGTCGTTTTTGTATTGCCAAATGTTCTGAGAAAATAAGACTATAAGCCGTAGTTAATTCTACCCCAAATCTTTGAATCAGGTCATAAAAATAAATCAGACTTTGGCTTAGAAATTAGGGGAAACATGAAAAAGATGGTAAAAACTGATTAAGATCAGATCAGGATAATAACAAAATACCGTTCCTGTATCAATCTCTCAATAATTCACACAATACGAAGCATACCATTAGGCGAAAGTAAACATTACAATGAATGCATTCGAATTATTGGGCGGCATACTGCTAATTTTTCCCTATTTTTTTTGGTTTTGTGTTACGCTGCAACCTCTTAATATCATATTAGGCCCAGCGATGACACTTTACTCCAATTGGAGTAGATCTACTTCACTTTTTCACAAATTTCAGAAATCTACTCCCTTCGTCACTTATTTCTAATTTCCCATTAATTACTCCAATTTCAAATTTGTAATCCATTTCTTTATTTTGTTTAATAAAAATATTTCACAATTTTCTAAAATGTTTTTTATGCCATTAATGACAAGTAAGTAGTATGTAGCCAGCCACTTTATGGATTAATTTATTGGAATTTATCTGGAAAACTGGTAGCCCCAGGTAAAACTATGTATGGCGAATTTGTAGGTAGAAAACATAATGATCAGATAAAAAATAACTCGGAGCGCAGACAAAATTCGAAACATTAGTAGATAGATCCAATATAAAATTAATATATCTTTTGGGCTCTTAATGTTAAACCAAGAGTACCTTATGACGACTTGCAGTTTTCACCCTACAATAAATTTTCTAACTACGACTGCTAAAAGCAGGTTTTTAAGAAATATTGATCGATCTTGACAGAAGGCATATCAGCGCCACAATAGGTGTCATTACGGGACACTGTCTTATGGGCAAGCATACATCAAGGCTTGACGTATTCTCAAACGATTTTTGTAGAAGTTGTTTGGAATAAGAGGAGGAGGAGACCTTTCATCACTTTCTCTGAACTTATCCGGCTCTCTCCCGAAAACGGAAACTCCATTTGGAAGCTTTCTATTACAACGATCTAAACGATCTAACCAGTCTAGACAGTCGTAATCTCCTATGCTTCATTAGAAGTTCAAACTGGTTCAACGAGTAGGACGAAACTTCTTCTAGATTCATGTGGTATCAGAAGACGGGACCTTATAATGGTCTAAATGGGTGCAGGGAAATAAGTCCACTGAGGGACCTAGTTCCCATCTAGTGGGAAATAAAACCACTTTCGTGAAGTGGTCTTAGTTCCCATGTAAGGTGGGAACTAAGTCCACTTTCTTATGGGAACTTAGTACACATTCAACAGTTTAATAAGTATGGGGGGGCATGCTGCCCCCCTGCAACCCCCCTGCCTGGGTTTACTGTCAGATCTCCAGTATGTGCGATATTTTGTGTATTGAAAGGGAAATAAAACCACTCAGAGTTTTCGGAATTTATTTCCCACCTTACATGGGAACTAAGTCCACTTCACGAAAGTGGTTTTATTTCCCACTATGTGGGAACTAGGTCCCTCAGTGGACTTAGTTCCCGGGGACTTATTTCCCTGCACCGCGTAAATGTATCGGCCTTTTGTCGGCAGCAATTTCAACCGAACCTAACCATGTATGAAATATTGGTTTTAGTTATAGGATAGAATAGTTTGGGGACTTAGTCCCGAGCCATGCCCTATATCATTATGTTCGCAAAATGCAAACATTTCGGCGTTCTACCTTGAAAAAGGTATGTGCATTGATAAATAAAATAAATAATAAATAAATAGGCGGCGCAACAGGCGGTAGACACCCAGGGCCTAGCTTCTCGCAACCATTCGTTTTGTGTGAGTTTCTATTTTTGGAACGAATGAAAGGGACCTACAATTTTATGCCGAGTCCGAACGGCTGAATTGAGAAGGTTTTTCAGGACAGTCATACTCTCGGATGTTTGTCAGATGTTCGCGAGAGGTGGCGCAGTAGAAAAAACCTTAAGATGTAATTTGTGTTTTTCCGGGGACCGAACCTGGGATCCCTCGCACAGTAGTCCAGCACACTAACCACTGCGCTACTGCGCCCATTGTGCATTGATGCTTTCTGAAAATCTACTCCCGTTTTTTTCTATCTACTCCACTTTTTTAGGCAATTCTACTCCAGAAAATTTTTTAGAAGTGGCATCGCTGATTAGGCCTAAACTATGTAGAAACTGGAAAGAGAGTTGATACAGTGGCTTTAATCTGTAATCATTGTCCCTAATAACCTTAATAGTCGAAAAGCAATATACACCTGAAAGCCTAAAAAAAAATTAACTGCATCTTCTAAAAACACAAACTGACTCCATTACAACTTCCGGGTTATTCATCGTGCATATATACACTCTATTAATACGATTCAAATAAAATTCTAAATTAAACAAAATCTCGTCCATATTATTGGCACATCTGCAGCAATTCAACCGCATGCAGACCGCCCGGCTTCCTAACCGAAAATACGTTATATGCAATCGAAAGCATATCACCAACCATCCACTGCAACCGCAGAATTATCGTTCTAAGTATAGCATCTCTATACAGAAAAGGAATGATAATTTCGAAGGCTTTTTTCTTAATGTGAAAGTGAAAGGCCGTCTTAGAATTTCTATGACGTCAATACGATCTATTAACGCATTCAAAATTGTAATAGTTCATCATGCCAATATCTGTTGCGCCCTTCTTTTTGCTCTAGTATAGCGAAATGCACTATCTGTATACATCTAGAAACAGTTGAAGCATCAAAAGATCAAGCCCCGACCAGAAAAAAGAGAAAATGATTTAAAAATAATCCACGCCATTTGGCAGCACAGTCTAAAAATAGCTCCATCTGTTGCACAAAGTACAAAGTGTCCATTGTACTTAAATTCAACTGCAGTTTTAAATAAAATTAGCAAGAGTAAGTAGTGATAAATTTAGATACCTCCTTCTCATATGAGGTGCGGTGATGCGTAAGTGGTAAAACTGTCACGATTCCCGCACTGGCTAACAAAAGCGGTAGCAATATGGCTGAGCGTTATTTAATTCGAGTGCGTATTATCTTTTCGCGCTTAATATAATTTTTTGTTGGTTTATTCATTGGATCCAACAAAAGAAATAGCGCAAATTATTTTCAAAAATAGATACGAATGTTTATTTCCGAACACATTCACGTTGCACCTTTTTGTTTTGTTGTGGTGTGTATAGTTGAGTTAATGTATGGTGGAATGGTTGTGTGATGATGATGCTTGATGGTAAACAGCAGCGGCGAACATTTGTTGTTGGAGTTTATTTGTGGTCCTGTTACACCTACTGGTGATATTATTCCTCACCTCGGGGATTGAATGACTCACAGGTTGGTGTTCCTGACTGTATATTCCAAAATAAAATGAAAAATAAAAAGTGGATATAATAATAATTAAATTAATGGCAAGATGGTGGTTTTATCACTATATGATACTTCGTTCCAAGATTAAGGTGCAACGCAGTAACCGCATGTAGATTCAACGCATGGAGCTATATTATAACCCACGCAACAAAATAATGGGTTGCGAACTCAAGTGCGAAGTTTAGACGTGATTATGTTGGGTATGTGAAGCATAGACGTGAATTTAGTAGGCGAAGTAGATGTAATGTAGTGGTTCAAAAGGAAACGAATTTGCTAGATGATCTATACTCAGAGCCCTTGGCAGCTTCTACTTGAGATATATTTCGACAGGCATTAGTTAGAGCTTCAATATAATAAGCTATAACATTAAGACTTAAAGCTACATACACGAGCTATACTGCTCACGCCGCAACAGCCAATACTCATACAATCCCCTAAGGTTCTATAATTACAATCGTGTATGATATTAACTGGATACATCAATAGGCAATATTGCAAGCCGAACTAGGGTATTTCTAGCTGAGGAGTAAAAGAGTTCTTAACCACCCGGAAAAAAACATTACTTCAAAGGTTTCTTCGACCGTCCCACCTCTTGCGATTAGCTGACAATTATCCGAGACTAACTATGCACAGAAAGTTAGAACGAAGAGACGACGGAAGACGGGAGAATAGTTAATTCGCCGGCGAGCTCATCTAAGAATCCCAGGCGATAAATGTTTTGTGTAAAATGATTGACATCCTGGCGAATGTCAGTGAAAGAATCGGAAGTGATTTATTAATACGCACGCAGAAGAACAAAATGCAAACATCTAGAAGAAGTTTATGCGAATGCATACAGGAAGATAATGCATACGAAGTTTGTTCGCAAAATGTACTCTGGTCGCATATCCTCGTATTGGTGGTAAATGTGGAATGTTGTTCATCCCACCCACCGTGTCGCGTTGTCGCCGAAACTCCACTGTCATGATTCCCGCACTCCATGAGAAACTATCAGGAAAGCAGACACTTTTGGGGAAAACATTCGAAACGACTAAGAAAATACTGCAAATCATAAATTGTAGCAAAAGTTTGACATATGAGTAGGATGAAAACGCCGGAAATAGAATTTCTGCATTCAATAAGGCTTCACCTTCATACCACCGTAGATATGCAACTCATCATCTTTCCGGAAATTTAAGCAGCAATGTGAATAAATAGAAGGCCGACTCGAGATATTTTACGATATCGCGAAATTGGGGAAAAATAAATGAATGCATCATGGCAAGAAAGAGCTGGATTAATTTTCCATTACATCCTTATGTCAGATTTGAGGACTAATTCCAGATGGAAGTGAGGTGATAAAACGAGCGCAAAAACGTCGTTTGGAACATATAGGAAACAAACATTAGCCATAACTGAATACGGTAATAGCAAAATAAATATCTATGTACAGCTGTGTTCATGAAAATAGTAGATAGTGCATTTATCTAAAATAGTCAAAAGTAAATTAATTTTGACCGAAAGTAACTGAATTTTGAAATTTGTATTCTCTTCTTTGCATTCTAAACAAAAAGTTTGCATTCTTATATTTTTCGGAAAAAGTACCGTTTCATTTGGTTCAAGTTTTGTGTGTAGGGCAGCACTACTATTTTCGTGAACGCAACGGGCATGTATATAGAATTTCCTCTCGGAAACTGTATAAAAATCATTAATTGCGTTTACTTTCATTTAAATTTGTCTGGTTCCCCTTATTCAGGGATATTTTTTTCGTTTCCCCTCAATTTCGCAAAAATTGCTTTTAATATTAGATGGACATGGGAGATGGGAGATAAAAATGTGTCTCTCCATAAAACTAATTACAGGTTCAGTTGTTTTATACATTGAAACATGAAAGATTCCAAATTCCTTTTAAATTAGATTTGTGGCTTAATAAGGTAGACTTTGTAAGGATTCATCGCGTTGTGGTTATCACCTGTGCTCACGTAGATACAATGGCTAGTACTGTATATGAGAGGAACAATTCATAATGATCATTCTTAGTTAGTTATATTCATATCATATCTGACCGACAAGAATGTTTAATGGAGTTGGCTAAGTGGTTGTTGTTGTTGTGATGACCATTTTTACAATAGACTTTAATACCCAATTTCACAGTGCAAACTTAAGTTTCGATCCAACAAAAAACTCAGGATGAACACATAATTTGTTTTCCTCTGTGCAGGATTTTTTTTGTAATAGACACACGCATAAGAGAATATAACTACGTAAAACCTATCAAATTGGACCACCCTTGGGAGCCAAGAATTGTGGTCCGAATAGCAGTTAATTGGACCGGTCCACTTACAAAGCTTTTTTCAGCGTATGTATTGATGAATAAAAAAAAATTATGAATATTGCTATGTATTTGATCTAAAATTTAATAGATAATGTATCAAGCTTTGCTTTTTAGCTTGTAGTAAGCCAAATAATCGTTAATTTATTTCTAAACCATAGCATTCGGCCCTAGCAAGGTATCCGTCAGAACGGAGAATTCTCCGCAACGCATATTCCGTCGGAGACTGAAATTACATTCGAGGTATCCGACTTCGGAAAGAATAATTAAAATGCGACAACGCATTGATTTGACATGATGTTGTTTCGTGCTACATCAGGGTTTTCCCATTAAGTGCTTGTTTCTTCGTTTGTTTTTGCCCTGGAAACACAAATTAAAGCAATAAATACAAACAATTACTTTGCTAAAATGTTTTTTTTTCTTTATTGCTTTCATTTATCAACACTTCACTGCAAATCGTAAACAAATTCTGCAACCAATTCCTGTCGGAGCATATCGGAAGAAAATTCGTATGAAACTGTCAAAAATATGAGTAAAAACGCACTTGATCGCACTGAAACGCAAAACGCCAGTGTGCGTAACATATTTGTCGGAACAAAGTTCTGAAAAGCTGTTCCGACGGATACCTCGAAGCAAAAATCCTTCGATTCCTATGAAATCGGAGAAATTTCCGTTCCGACAGATACCTACTTAGCTAGGGCCGATTATTCTTAAACGCTGCTGAAGTGACTTTGTAGTTAAAATAAATATGTAGTTCACGCAACAGGCGTGTATATACACCCTAGGCCTAGCTTCTCACAACCGTTCGTTTGTGTGAGTTTTTATTTTTGGGACGAATGAAAGGGGGAACTACAATTTTATGCCGAGTCTGAACGGCTGAATTAAGAAGGACAATTATACACGCAGATGTTTGTCAGACGTAAGCGAAAGGTGGTGCAGTGGAAAAAACCTTAAGACGTAATTTGCATTTTTCCGGGGGCTGAACCTGGGGCTCCTCGCACAGTAGTCCAGCACACTGCAGACTGAGCCCCTGCTTACTTTACTTTTGGTGGCGCTTACAGTCCGGGGTGGACCACGGCCTCAACTCGGTCCCTCGCTAACTGCCTCCAGTTGCGCCCACCAAGTTGGTTGAGGTCGTTCTCCAATTGTGCGCGCCACCTAAGATGGGGTCTTCCTCTGCTGCGTTGTCCCTCAGGGGTGGATTCGAAGACTCGTCGGGCTGGTGCTTTATTGTCCATACGCTCCACGTGTCCCAGCCATCAAAGCCGTTGAATTTTTAGCTTTTTGACCAGGTCAGCGTCGCTGTATAGCCCGTATAGTTCGTCATTGAATCTTCTTCTCCACACTCCATCGTCACAAACTGGACCGAATATCACTCAAAGAATCTTTCTCTCAAAACATCCCAGAAGGTTTTCATCCGCTTTTGAAAGGGTCCATGCTTCTGCACCATACAGCAGGACCGGGATGATTAAGGTCTTATATAAAATCTCCTTGGTTCTATGAGAGAGGGCTTTACTTCTTAGGTGCCTTCTTAGCCCGAAGAAACAGCGATTGGCAAGAGTGATTATTCGCTTGGTCTCTGCGCCGATGTCATTTTGCGAATTGATAGTGGAGCCCAGGTATACAAAGTCTTTAACTACTTCGAAGTTGTATCTGTCCATCGTGACGTTTTGTCCAAGTCGCCAATGTTGAGAGTCCTTTCTCGTTGACAGCATATACTTCGTTTTGTCCTCATTGACAGACAGTCCCATCCTCGCCGCCTCCGTTTCGATGCTTGCAAATGCGCCACTCACAGCTCGCCGCGTTCTCCCAATAATGTCAATGTCATCAGCATAGGCAAGTAGTTGGACGGACTTTTGAAAAATTGTACCTCTGGTGTTGGCTTGCGAGTTTCGTACAATTGCTTCAAGAACGATATTAAAGAGACATGATAGCGCGTCGCCTTGTCTCAAACCTTTTTCGACATCAAATGGCTCGGTGGTGTTCTTGCCGACTTTGACGGAGCAGAGAGATTTCTCCATCGTCATCCTGCATAGACGGACGATTTTGGCGGGGATGCCAAAACTTGACATGGCTTTGTATAATTCGTCCCTATATACGCTATCATAGGCGACTTTAAAGTCAATAAATAGATGGTGTGTATCGATCTGAAATTCCTGGGTTTTTTCCAAGATCTGTCGGAGTGTGAAAATTTGGTCGATGGTTGACTTTCCTGAGCCCCTGCGCCAACTTTAAAAAAACAGCGCAGTTTCATCCAAGTTGCAAATATTTTTAGAGACATAACCATCACAAATATGTTGTAGCTTTTAAAGTTTTCTTGAAATCCTGCCATCTGGCAATATCAACATCAGTGCCTTCCCCGCTGAGAATTTCAATCTAATTATTTATGAAACACAAATTTGACAATAATTGTCTAGTGGCCTATTTCACCAACTTAAAAATTTGTATTTAAAAATATTTGTTCACAATATTTTTAGAAAAAGTACAAATTCGGTTTCACCAAAAAATGTATTTTAAAGACAAATTTGTAATTTTTCTACAGAATTTGTGGAAAAATACTTGTAAATACAAAATTGTAAGTTGGTTAAAAAGGCCACAGTTGTCAGTTTACATATTGTCACATGTCGCAATTGTCAATTTTGTATGAAATAGCGCCCAGGTTTGTGCATTCAGCTTAAAAATCTACTGTGAAAACGAAACGAAAGTGAAGCTTATATGTTTAGTCCTACATAACAGTTTGGGTAACTGAAATGACACGACTCTCGAATTCGTATACATTCCACATAGGTAGGTACATTCCACGATCTATGACACATGTGGTCTGGATTTCAGTTGACGAATTTATATTTTGTCTGTTATTTTTGTGAATTTATGAATTAATTAGTAATAAAAAATTTATATAAAAATGAATATCGTTGAGATGTTTTTAAAGGCAGTGATGGAGAAGAAAAAAGATAAGGAAGGATATTGGAACAAAATCCAATCCATTGATTTTGCCAAAGGACTAATTTTCTTCATTAAATAGACACATACTTTTCTTTAACACTTGATCACACAGGCGTCGACAAAATTATCGACGACAAAAATGCATCATTTCCACGAAAAACGGCGCACGTCACAAACCGACGATTGTCGTCGAAAAATACAATCCACATTCTTTGTCGATCGCCCACGCGACAGAAATCATTTATTTTTCGTCGCCAATACCAAACAGTCGCGTCGTTTTTTTTTTTTTTTTAGATTCGTGGACGACACGACGACAATAAGGGTGCTAAGCTCGCACTGTGAAATCGGGTATAAGTTTTCTTACTAAGGGTAAGGAATTATGTTCGCTTTCTAGTCATACACGCTATGCTCAGGTAATTTCATAAATTACTAGATAATATTGGCTTTTCTAACCAATCTCTATTAGACTTCTATAATTGTCGAACTGGAGGCCGTGTATCGTAAGTCTGTACTCAGGCAGACGTAAGTCAATTTGATACATTATAAAAGTTTATTTTTTTTCCATTGCTCCACCTCCTTGAATTTGTCACAAATGTATTGGCATAGCCTAGGGTCCTAAACGGACATGGCGCGACAATTATTTTTAACTTTTTTTATTGCTCATTATGATTCATTATTATACATACATACATAGTATGTAAGTTATTTTCAAAATCTAATCCTAGAACATCAATATTATCAACAAAACAAAAATGTTAACAAAATGTGTTCACCCATATTTTTGACCATGAGACACCGATTAAAAATTAACTAACAAATGCAGCAACACAAATTATAGCCACCAACTGTACAGACCGACAATTAAACCAAGTATACAAAGAAATCACATACTGTATATATGGCAGAAGTCGATTATTTTATAAGTTCGTCGAAATAATTTGGCAGCCAATTACTGTAAATAGTACATATTCCGGACTCGGAGCGGAGGGAGTAAAATGTTTAGCGTTAGTGATGTCGATGAGTGTACATCGATCATATAACAACGCATAAAGCGAAATTATAGACATGATAAACAGAATAATTAAAATCATGTGTACATTTAAGTGATGTTTATTTTCAGCTCAAAATACTGTTTATTCCGAAAGTATCACACTTCGGTCAACGCAGCATGTTCCACTCGCCTTTCGAGCGTAGAGAAGCGTCTTGCTTGTGTTTCTTATTTAAATTTTTATTTTGAGAAGAAATGTAGGAAAGCAATAGAGTAGCAATGTACATGTACATATGTATTATTATATTGTGTAAGGAGGTTGGCTGATCTACTTATTTGACAATTTGACAGTAGCAATGCACTGGTAAATATAATTGCAGAAATATCCCATATGCACTCAAGTTTTGTCTTTTGTTATAAATTTTATGTAGGTCTGTATCTACGCCATTATTATCCTTGAAATAAATGCGGCGTGTTTAAGAACGTTTTTTTGCGCTTTTTTTTTAATTTGTCAATTGCATGGATTGAGTGCATCTTTCAGGTCGAATTGTAGCAGGAACAGGAGTAATCACATTTAAATAGCATAGCATGCGTTGGGGTAATAGGATTTCTTATATCAAGGAGTAAGCTGAAGCATGCTATTGAGTACAACAAGTGATCGGTGCAAATGCAATTTGTCATGTTTGTCTGCAATGACCTTGTTGGTTAAATTGACAGAGTATGTGTCTTAGATAAGAAAATTGGGTTTTTTTAGATTTTCAGAATTTGTTAACTATTTATTTAACGCAATATTTGAACAACAAAAATATGTTCTAATACTTCACAATGTAGTAATGCTTCACAATGCTGTAATGCTTCAATAGCAACCCGAGTAAGTTGTGGCCTTCTCTAAATATTTCTCAACTAAGCTAGTTCCAAAGTTGGCTTGTACGGAAATAAAAGGAGTTTTAAAAAAGTCCTGCTTGGTGATGTGGATCAGTTGTTTTCCCTATAGCGCGAAAGTCAAACTAGGAAGGCGTATAGACTAGATAAGTTGACACAAAAATATAAAAAAATTATCTTGCGTTGGGCGCCATTTTTTTATGACAGAATGGAAGCGAGTTGAACAAAATTAACAAAAACTTTGCTCTCTTTGGCTAGGGTTATCAGTTTATTTATTTATTTATTATAATTCATCTACAAGTTCTTATAACTAACAGATGTTTGAAAACTGTAGGACAGAGAAAAGTATACAAATATTTTATTTAAAAAGTGAAAATGTACAATAATTGGTTTTTAAATTGAACTCTTGACATAGATAAATCAATATTTGAAAGCTAGAATGGCTCTTGTTGGCCGTAATTTGTTCTATGATTTTTTTGAGAGAGAAGATTACGTATCCTCAAGGATCGCGTGGGTGCATAGATTGATATCATCGAAAGCAAACTAGAACATCTTGTATGGAAACATAGCAAGTCTCGTACAAACATTATATCGTGTATTTGACGACGGGATTTTAAAGATTTAATACCAAGAAGTAAGCATCTTGCCTTATAATTAGGAGAAAATTCCCAATGCATTTTACAAAAAACGTATTTAGTAAAACGCCTTTGAATCTTTTCTAGACGATCAGAATAAGTTACAAATAATGGATTCCAAATCACGTCAGCATATTCAAGCAGTGATCGAACTAATGCAGTGAATAGCGAAAGCAGAGTAAATGGATCTCTAAAGTCTTTTGCATTACGCTTTATGAAGCCAACAACTGAGTTAGCCTTCGCGACAGTATAATCAATATGACATCTAAATGAGAATGTCGTATCGAACATGACTCCCAAATCTTTGATTTTCATAACTCTATTCAAATGAGTTGAATTTATAGAGTAATCATATTCAAATGTAGATGCAGATCTATTAAAAGAAATCACATTGCATTTCTTAATATTAAGTTTTAAACTATTGACATTGCACCAATTAGCTATACTATCCAGATCCGATTGGATCAAAGAACAGTCACCAGCATTTTTAATACCTGAAAACAGTTTCAAGTCATCTGCATATAGTAAGCATTGACTATATTTGACAGTTGAAACGATATCATTAATAAAAATAATGAAGAGCAGTGGACCTAAATGACTGCCTTGCGGAACACCCGAAGTACAGCTAATACTTTTCAAGAGCGATGTTCCAATTTTTACACGTTGAGAGCGACCAATTAGAAACGATGAAATCCATAGAAGCATTTTAGAGTGAATTCCAAAAGCTTCTAGCTTTTCAAGAAGAATTGAGTGATTGACTGAGTCGAATTCTTTACTAAAATCGGTATATATCGCATCTACTTGGCTTTTGTTTTCCATCTCATTTAGAACATAAGATGAAAAAGAAGCCAAGTTAGTAACAGTAGACCGACCAGATACGAAACCATGCTGAGCATCAGACAAACATTCTTTCGTTAAAAACTCAAGTTTATTTTTAACGATGCTTTCAAAAAGCTTAGGGACAGCTGAGAGCTTACAGATACCGCGATAATTCTCGACATTATTTTTGTCACCAGCCTTATGGATAGGGATCAGAAACGAAGTCTTCCAATCATTAAGAAATGTTCCCTCATGAAGAGAACGGTTTAGAATATTTTAACAGTGGAGTGCATAGACCAATGGCACAGTTTTTCAATATAATTGCTGGTATGCCATCAGCGCCACAATTAGGGTTTGGACGAGAGACTTAAGACCAGACAAAACCTCTTCATAACTTAGTTCAAGAGATCCAATATTGACAAGATTAACAATATTATTTATATTACTGTTATGAGAATTGCTATTGGTATAAACCGATTCAAAGAAAGAAGCGAAAAGTTCTAAAGTAGACTCAACATCAGACGATTCCACGCCATTAAAATGGGTTTATAAAATGCCAAAAGGATTTACTGTCTTTTTTACTTTCTATAGAAATAATATAATTTTTATGAAGAAACTTACTGAGGTAGGAAAATTCTTTACGTAATTTACTAAATTTGTTGTAATTATTAGTACGACCAGATTTTTTAAATGCTTTGAAAGCCCGGTTTTTCAAATTTTTTAGCTGATTTAATCTTTTATTATACCACGGAGGCTTGGATAATGCTTGATTGTTGGAAATCGGAACGTATCTAGCAAAGCCATCATCAAGTATTTCAACAAAGCGCTTGTACATAGAATCTAAATTGATGTTGGACAATTCATTAAACCAATCTATTATTATTAAACAAATGAAGCTCAGCGCAGGTGATGTGACCACAATATGAGGTGACGAAGATGTGCAGACTTTTATGGACACTGCACAGCTACTTGTATAGTCGAAATCGTTTTTGACAAATCTACGTTTGTAGCATAAATTCGTGAATGCACATACGTATCGTGAGTTTGATGGTAAAGGGGATGAAATAAAAGAAACAAAGACAATTTGAAAATCAATGCACTGAACGTGAAAACACGCACTTAACGTATAAATGTGCGATAAATGCCCAAAAGAGAATTAAGAAGTTTCGTACGATAAAGCACGCATCGTATGAAACGGGTCATTTATAGGTCCCACTGAACGAAGATACATATTGGGACATTATAATGGACATTTTGTTTCATCTCCTTTTCACCCTATCCAACGAACCTACTGTGTGAACGTCTTAAACCGTTCTGCAACACACTAATCGGCACGTACCAGTATGGCTTCCGGCCCGGCAGATCGACTATAGACCAAATTTTCACACTGAGACAAATCCTGGAAAAGACCAACGAATTTCAAGTCGAAACTCACCACCTATTCATCGACTTCAAATCCGCGTATGACAGCATACATCGTCAGGAGCTCTATATGGCGATGGCCGAATTTGGAATCCCGACAAAACTGATTCAGCTGTGTCGCGTGACGCTGGAAAACACGCGCTGCAACGTGCAGTTTGGAAGCAGCTCCTCCGATCTATTTCAAACTTGCACCGGATTTCGGCAAGGAGACGCGCTATCATGCGATTTCTTCAATCTCGTACTGGAGCAGATAGTGCGCAGGGCAGGTGTCAACAAGGAAGGCACTATCTTCAACAGATCCGTCCAGCTGCTGGGCTATGCGGACGATATTGACATCATCGGTCGCTTCCAGCGTTCCGTGATAGAAGCGTTTTCGGCGATTGAAGAACAGGCGAAATCCGTTGGCCTTGAAGTAAATGAGGACAAGACTAAATACATGCTATCAACAAACAAACAAGCACCTGTCCACCGCCTAGGACAAAACGTCACTATTGATACCAACAACTTTGAGGTAGTTAAGGAGTTCACCTACCTCGGAGTAAACATGAACTCCACGAATGACACCCTAGTGGAGATCCGGCGAAGAATTACCCTAGGAAACCGTTGCTACTTCGGTTTAGCAAAACAACTGGGTTCAAAACTCCTAACTCGAAGGACGAAATGTGTGCTCTACAAAACCCTTATCCTGCCAGTTTTGCTTTATGGCGCCGAGTGCTGGACGATAAGCAGGAAGGGAGAGCTGATACTGGGCTCCTTCGAAAGAAAAATATTTCGGCGGATTTTTGGTCGCGAATGGAGAAGAAGATATAACCGCGAACTCTATGAGCTGTATGAAGATGTCGATGTAGTCCAAAAAGCCAAAACACGTCGAATACATTGGCTCGGCCACATCGAGCGAATGGACAATAATGCTCCAGCTAAGAGGATCTTCGAATCCTAGCCCCCAGGTTCGAGAAGACAAGGAAGACCGAACCTCCGCCTCCGTTTCAAAGACCAAGCCATCGCGGATGCCAGAGCGCTTGGTCTGGACAACTGGAAGCAGCGTGCCCGGGATCGTAGAGGATGGAAGGCTGCAGTGTCTCAGGCAGTAGTAAGTAAGTAAGTATCTCCTTTTCACCACAATTATTTGAGTTTGTGGACTTTATACTCTGCACGACTCTACAATTTTCTGATTTTAGATTTTTATTTGTGAAGAATTCGCGAGATGTGGACCACTAGAAACAGATTTCAGGTTTTAGGCCCTAGTTATAGCTATCATTGAAATGCATCATTGAAAATTTTGTTTTCCAATTTTAAGACGAATAATTAAACAATATTGGCTTTAGTTGGTATCAAGATAAAGCTATTCAATTGTTGAATTTTTTTACGAAAGAAATTACTTAATTCTGATTAAAACTTTTCTTTAAATCCAATTTTATTATTTCACTGATCGAAATCGATTTCAATGAACAGCTGATTCTCCTTTCTCTAATTTGGAACCCAATCGTTTCACTGATGTGTTCGATTTTCATTCTATTCTCAGCTGTCAGTTTTGCTTTCAATGATCAACTCTAACCTTAAAACCTAGACTTGTGTGTTGAAAAGGCACTGACAGGTACTTCCACTGATATGAATTTTTCAATGATTGCTATAACCGACTTGTCAAAAATACGAAACCACCATTCCACTGATTTGTCCAATGATGCATTTCAATGATAGCTATAACTAGGGCCTTAGGTAAAATGGCATTCGTTGGGCGCCATTTTTTTTTAGAATAGACTGGAATTGAAAATAAGTCATAATAGTTGATTTCCATTTGAAATGTAGTATCGACTGGTTAATTTGTCAGCTTACATTAAATTTTAACAAACATTTTTTAAAAAAGCATCTATAGTCAACCGATTATAAAAGGCCATGCATTGGGCGCCACTTTTTATTGAGATTTGTTCGATATACACAGGTCCTATTTATGAACATAAAAATAGGCATTTGCAATGATTCGTTTGTTTGAGTTTTTATTTTTAGTACGACTGGAAGGGTCCTACAACTTAGTGCCGAATCCGCAAGGCTGAACTAATACATTTAGCAGGACAGTTATACTCTCGAATGTTTGTCATTCTGTCGCAGGAGTTGGCGTAGTGGAAAAAGCCTTAACGATGTGAATTGTGTTTTGCTAGCGGTTGAATCTAAGACCCTTACACTAGTACTAACTGCGGTATAAAACCAATTGAAAAATATTACCATATCCAATAAGCCAAATGAGTCTATTGACTGATTTTTTAAAAAATAAAAAAAAAATACAGTCTTCTAACTCTTAATGGATTATGAAACAATTAAGATCTCAGCTCTCAAATTCTTCGAATTAGTCATAAGGAAAATATTCGTATGGGCTCTTAAAATTGAACATGCAGCTGTCAACAGTGATGCCTAGGAATTTACAAAAAAAAAAATACAAAAAAAAATGTTTCTGTTTCAAAAATGTATTTTCGAACCAATAAAACACAAAAGATCGAACATTTGGGCTTTCGTTCCATTGTTGTTTATACATGTCGCAGACCTAGTCGCTAATTGTACATGTCCAAACATTGCAAAACGTTTTCTCTTCTTTATAAAAATAAAAAGACCGATTTAGATCTCCACGTGGCTACCTTACACTGATCACGTTTAGTTCTATCCATCACACTAACAACAACCAATAATAGGCCTGACTTATATAACACCGCCGCCGGCCGTCGCGTCGGTCGGCTAACGAACGCAATAAAAACATTGGGACACCAACTTGCCGCTGATGTTGCTTAAACCGTGATGTTAGGTGCCATTGCCCATGCCCACCTATCTATAGATACTCACCTTCTGTTGGCAGCAGTCTAACAACTTGCTGTATTGGTTATGTTGTATTCTTAGATTTTGACATCGTGCTTTATTATTAGCCACTTGACGTCATCGAGACACACTTTTTCTGGCAATTTGCCTGTGCCACCGTACCGTTCCGCCTTGCTTGCACTTGTTGGCTTTCACTTGCTTCAACTCCCCAGAGATGGGGGTTCGTTGTTCTCTATTAGTACCAGATTCGTTGGCTGGCAATACCGTCAAGGAGTGACGATACAAATTAAACAGTCGGCCAAATTAAATGCTGAGCTAATCACCACCACGAACGTTCATATACGATAACGATTTGTTTGGTCCTGGTCGGTAGCGGCCAAAGTGGACCATTTCTCATATGCGAACTGGGGTGACATGTGATTTAAATTTTTTCGCCCACCCACGCGAGCGCCCATAATTGATGGAACAATGAAAAAATGCTTGATCCAAAAAGACGTTTTTTTTTTTTTGTTGGTTGCTTTTAATAAATTGTATGCTAAATGTGATACCATCCTTCGGTTGCTGAAATTAAGTGAATACGATGATTCTTTGGGTAACTTTTGGGGCGGAAAGGTCAACCCTCGTGCCTTTCCATATTTATGCGAGGGAAATGTTATAATAATTCAGCGTCTATTCGCACAAACATATTCATTTGGAATGCGAATTTAAATTTCAAATTAAATATTCACACGTTCAACTGGGTTGGTTTCGCGGCTAGTGGTTTCCTATATGGCCAAGAAAGATCTGCTAAGGGTGTGCTGTGCCTGTGCTTCGCATCGACGATGTCGGAAGAGGAATTAATTATGTAGGGAAACATGAGCGGCAGAATAAATTACGTCGCTCAGGGAGGGTGAAGTGGGAGAAGCAGTGCTATCCAGAGGCCATGGTCTACATACCATACTTTGTCGGCGTAGCCGCGCTGTTGGTCTTTATGGCATTTAAATTGCGATATAGCATTGTTTGTGTTAAAGCTTGCGTATATCACTTAATAATTAATGCAGATTTCTGCGTGATAATATGCTATGGCTTTTTGGCAGTTGTTCAGATAGAATTTATTGAAGTGAGAGAATTTTTCGTTGTTTGCTCGAATGGTTGAACATCAAAAGGCTGGAATTTGTTTCCGAAAAAGTTTGCATTATAATGCCACCCCAAAGAGAGTAATGCATCCCTACTTAAAATTGGAGCAGAAAATGTTGGAAAAAGTTTCGGAAAGAATTTGCCGTTTTTCTTTTAGTGTAAGCGGGATCTGGAGGGAATGCAACGCTTATATAGGTGATAGGCAAACATCTTTCTTGCTCGTCAATTCGTGTGTAATGTAGTATAATTGTACCTAAGCAATAAGCATACATTTAGTTTGAGAAGACTAAACAACGATTGTCCTAATTTTGCAATTTATCCGCAAGTAGAGAAGCTTAGTGAGGAACTTCACACTTAAATGTTTACACACTTTATGTCAAATTCTGAAGTTTTTCGTCGGCTTTCGTAAGCCGTCGTCCAAAAGGTCTTTAAACATTTTTCATTAGAGTGTGATGATGTATTCCTACCAAGTCGCATGTAGTACGAATTAAAAATGTATAGGATTTGGCCGGCATTAGCAATAATACCATCACACAGTAAAAAAAAACACTTTGACACACTTTGTCCGCGGTAATCTCAAAAAATACTGAGCCGATAAACGCGAAATTAATTTTATAATATTCTCCACATTTACAAAATCCAGTTAGGCTTTGAAATCTATACATATAATAAAACTGCAGGAATTTCTTTGGCTCTTAAAAACCCGAAAACTACTGGACAGATTTCGATGAAACTTTTTTTAAAATATTCCTTAAGACTGTGAGACTGCTATAGGCTATGTCGTTTATAGCCACGTCCTGAGGAACAGTTTTTAGCCACATCAATTTTTTTGAAGTGAAAATATGTAGGTACATACACATATACCTTGCTTCAAATGGATGCTTAACTTTTGAAATGGTGCGACACGACAAACAAAAACAAAACCACACTAGCATACGTATACCTCGCATTCGAAAAGGGTTGATTTGTTTTCGCAGTGAGTGCTATGGTCAGTTACTATATGTATATTATGATCGTATGCCCGATGCCGGATGGGGATGGGGTGCGTGTTGCAGTATGGCATGGGTTTATATTAATAATCTAAAATCACCTAAAAGCGTGAAACCTACTGGACAGATTTCAATGAAACACTCAAAATGTAATCTGAAATGGACCAAATATAAGTTTGTTTATTTGAGCACGGGTCTGCTAGTAAATAAATAAATTTTAACACATCCATTTTTTTTACGTCGACGACTTCGAATCAATCGCAATGACGAGGTTGCTTTATTCCATTTCATCATCACTCCGCTCCGTTCTCGCACTCTTCCTTTTCCTATTCCTACTTTCTATGTTCAAGTTCAAGACCCAAGACTCAATTGTTTATACATTGCATATTTATTTTTTTTAATAGGTATAGGTAATACCTAGTTATAAATAAAGTTCAAATAAGTTTTCTATAAGAATACTGCAAAGCAAAGCTAGCATGGGTCTGCTAGTTTTTACAAATACGAATGTATGGGCTAGCAGTAAAATGCAGTTTTGAGAACCAATTGGGAGAAAACCTATACCTTTTTTGAGAA
Source organism: Cheilosia scutellata (assembly GCA_955612985.1). Classification (NCBI taxonomy): domain Eukaryota; kingdom Metazoa; phylum Arthropoda; class Insecta; order Diptera; family Syrphidae; genus Cheilosia; species Cheilosia scutellata. Next base: position 5,714,404 of record OY015311.1, on the reverse strand, counting down.
GTTTTGAAGATCTTCGCAATACTAGCACGTGTCCGAATTTGTTAGACCTAATCTTTTAGCATGCTTCCTGATAAGGAAGTCCCTAGAGAGAATCGCTATTCGTCACTTTCGCCACCAGGCCTGTTGCGTATCGGACCAATAAAAGGCGTACTTGGTTTTTATAATTTGTGTTTAACGAATAACAAAGACTAAAATATATTTAATTTACAAAAAGAAGTCGACTTGCTAGTTCGAGTTGAAAAGCGCGAATGAATAAGAAAAAGAGGGAGACTGAAGCGCGTGGGTCGAGCTGTCAGTTGTGAGAGTAACTTTTGGTTTTGAGTGTGTTCGATTGTTTAACCGATGTGGCGTCAACAAGGCCTTTATGCTCTTTAGACTAGCATGAACTTCAAAAAATGTTGACAAAATGACAAATTGAGGAGGATGGAGGAGAAGATACAACCGCGAATTCTATGAACTGTACCAAGTTGTGGATGTAGTCCAAGAAGCCAAAACACGTCGACTACATTGGGTCGGGCACATCGAGCAAATGCACAATAATGCTCTAGCTAAGATGATCTTCGAATCCTAGCCACCAGGTTCAAGAAGACTAGGAAGACCGAACCTCCGCCTCCGTTTCAAAGACCAAGCCATCGCGGATGCCAGAGCGTTTGGTCTGGACAACTGGAAGCAGCGTGCCCGGGATCGTAGAGGATGGAAGGCTGCAGTGTCTCAGGCGGAGACTCTTCACGGGTCGGGAGCCCGAGAAGTAAGTAAGTAATAAAGAGAAGACAATCCCAATACATTTTTTGTTGCATACAACATTTGCAACATTTTTGTAAGCCACCTACCTCAACTCCGCAACAACGGCAATGTATCAATCCCCTTTGCTGTGGCCTACTACGATTGAGTTGAAACTTACAGACAATCCTAGGTATTGGCCTAGGCGTGTTGCTATGAATATTGGTCAAAATTGGACAAAGGGGCGTGGCACCGCCCATACAAAAAAAACATTCAAAAACTTATATCTCAAAAACCGCCGAACTAATTGAGCTCATATTTACAGTCAATCTTTACGAAAGAACATTATTATCTAAGATCTCAGCAATACAATTTCTGTGCACGGGTACAGCCAGTATTCCTTAAGTTCCTTAAGAAAAACCAGTTGTTGCTAAATGTATCCAATATGACTCCCATTGCTTACTCTTTTGTACGGTTAGAAGATGCGCTAACAAACAACATTGTATCGGTATGAGTTCGATAAGGACGATCCCACTCTGAAAAGGATCCATACACTTTTTCGTTTTCCGAAAAGCATCTCTCAATAGAAAAAAGTACTATAAAAAATCCTTGTAGGGATAATATAATTTACCAAATGAAGAGGATGTGAATTATAAAATATTTAAAAGAAGTATAAAAGAAAAATATTTTGCCCCGCCCAGTATGCAATGAAACTTAAATTAAAATTCAAAACTCTAAAGGTATGCAATACATTTCGACAAAATACTAAAAGTATGCAATGACAGAAACATCAGTTGTATTACTTCTGGGGTTACGAACAAAAAAAAAAGCAAGTAATAATTATTACAATCCTTTTCATTTTCTCATCCCTTCAGACAAAGAAAATCCACTCATTTATGTATATCCAACAGCCTCCCGGCGCGATTGCTTACAGTCCAACAATTTTATAGGCCATTGTGAAAAAAAGGTCAAATGAAATTCCCAATCAAAGTTCAAGTAATAATAATTCACTGCTTCCAGCAGATGTATAATAATTCCTTATTGTGAATGGAAACTTTTTTAATGAAGCGAAAATTGATTTCGTTTCGTATCAATAATAATTCACTCACCCGAATCGCCCACGCATTCTTCTCACTAAAGTCCTATTTTCATAGGATTTGCTTGTGGAATTTACGACAATAACCTTTTGACAACACACCATGGGCATTAAATTTCGTCAAAAACGTGACCTTCTGGTGTAACCAACGCCCAACAAACAGACGTAAAACAAAAAGAACACTTCAAAAGGTTGCTTACCTGTTTGAGTGGTGGGACCATTAAGAGAAAAGTTTTATTGACTTTCCTTGAACGGGGTAGCTTCTGACTTTCGGGATAATAAAAAATATAAAAACAAAAACAGATATTATACGAGTTTCGTTAACGATTTATTATTCCCTGAAGTTTGATGTAGATACAATTGGCCCCAAAGCCCTTTCAAATTATTTACAGTTTTCGGAAAGCTTAAGTCGAGCCAATTAAAATTATTGAACCCCAACAAGCACTGATTAATTCCAGAGATTTTTTTTTGTTTCTTGGAATTCTTCCTTTTTTTTCTCACAGAGGGACGAGTGATGTTAAGCAATTTCCAACGCTTAGCTATAGCAGATTGAAAATTAAAAGCACCATTAACTTGCGTCTAAAACGGGACACGTCAACTTCAAACGAATGCTGCTCTATATTTCGACGGAAGCATAGTACAGTATAATCTCGATAATTCGTACCCCGTTAATTCGTAAACCCCGCTTATTCGAAATAAACTGCTGGTCCCTTGAAAAAATCCCGGTTATTCGTAAAAAACCAATGCATTTCGGTCCCCTCGGTAATTCGCAATAATTTCCGTATGACTTTTCCATTAAACGTCTTATAATTCGTAAGTCTGTGTTGACAACCCCGTTTATTCGAAAAAAAAACCTCCTTCCTCTCTTCAATCCTCTGAAATACGTTTGTCAGGTACATGTTTATGTTTAATTGGAAAGACAGAATACGAATTTGGTTGTTGGAAAAGCAAGAGAGAGCGAGATGGAAAACTCTCACACTTGAGAATGTGTGTATAATGGGACCACTACTACAATTGGGTGCTGTTTCTGTTGAAATGTTAGTCATTTTCACACAATGTATTCAGAAACTGACTGTTAAAATTTATTATCCCGGTAAATCGAATTTTTATTTTTTAACTCTTCAATAATTCGTAATCTCGCTATTTCGAAAACCTCTATAATTCGTAATAAACTCTAGGTCCCTTGGTATTACGATTTATCGGGATTGTACTGTAAATTGGAAAATAATGGGAAAATGGAAATTCATTTGGCAATTTAAAGGATCATAAAACGCACAAGAGACACAACAAGCATTAACGTGACAAAATTTAGGGGACAATGTTGAACAGCAAGACTGATGGGAGATGGGGATGGGGATGTCAGAATGCACACGGCTTTGGATGATATCAGCTTCATGACTAATGGAACTATGTTTATCCCGCTCTTGTTGCTGGAGCAATTTAATGATGTAAATTATTTATGCCAGTGTATGTGTGCAGTGTGTATTCACCGCCATTAGGGGCTGTCATTTGGAAACGATGGGATATGGATTAACTTCACACCTACTTGGAATGAAGGACCTTTCTCGAATAGGTATCTGTGACTGTGCGTGCAAAAGCAGATGAAGTTGGCTCAGTGTGTTGTTCTCTCAAACTCAATTAATTTTGAGGACTCGTAGCTGTTGTTGTTGCTGCTCCGTTGGATGTGACAAAACGATATAGTGAGGGAGTGGAGTGGAGATCTAACGTTCTGGGTAATAGAATTAGTATAAAGTGTGACAGGGCTTAATTTAATTGGAAAGATAGAATGCAGAGAATAGTCAAGATTTAGTAAGCCATACGTATTTAGTTACCCAGTGAACAGAAAGTTTTAATTGGAACATAACACTGTTGTGTGGTGGAGTGAGCTTAACAGAGTGTTGGGTTGAAGTCGCCAGCTCCTAGGAGTGTAAACTGATTTCACAAAGATTCATGACATCAAAGAGGCAGTGCTTCATTGACTATTCTTCCATATTTGCAAGATATTTGAAATATTTACTTTGGCAACTGAATCGTGATGAAACAAAACAGCTTCGAATAGATTGTCTCACACAAACGAAATAACAACAAAATAAGATATGCTCATGAACGTCCCCAAAAGCACATGTGCTGGGAAGAGAAATTGGAGGAACAAAGCTTATCACGTTTAGTGACAATCAAGCATCAAAAGATTGTCATGATGCCTTGTTCCTAACATAAGCCTAATATATGAATTTGCACTCCTCCGCTCCGGGGATACACACGACAGTGCCAGAATGCTTTTACCAGCTCCTTAAAATCGTGTTGCGCGATTTCAATATAATATAGAAGGAAAAGAGAGCAATATCGTCGGGATACAAATCCAGAAATTGAGAAGGCTAACTGACTTTGCGACCCTATAGGGTCAACTATCGAATTATCAGTACATGTTTCCCATATCTGAATTATTTACAAAGAGCGATTTATCTGTCATTCGATCAAAACACAAAAAAACAGATAAATCACATTGGGTTTCGGATAGACGGTAGAGGTATTCCACTAGTATTTTAGACGTCCGCATCCGCATATTGTAGAGGTGTCAGTCGGCTGGGACAACTACCAAGTAGAAGCCACGGTAAGTTTGCGAATAGGTCGCACAGACCAGCAACGAAAAATACTGTGGGAATAGTCTACGTCAAACGCATGCGTTCGCAAGATGCTGTCAGAGCTCTTGCCTGCCGCGCAAATAATTGATAGGGTTGCCAAGAAGCCTTTCGAATTGATGCCTGTTATGCGCTAGGTTACACCAAAAAGACGTCTGAAAAGAGAATCAGTCGGTGCTGATAATTGCCAATTCTGCAGACTCATTAAAGGAGATGACAACCTTACCTAAGGTAAGTTGGGGACCTCAACTCAACTAACAGGGCAGACTGTGCTACAGTATATTGGTTGATACCATATGGACTATAGCGCCATCAAAAGTAGAGTAAACAAATTACAGAACGGTAGACTATTTGAAACTATCTAATCATTTTTAATTCAAATAAATTTCGAAGGAGAATATTATTAAAAAGGTCGCCCGCCTGTGTACGGCACAAGCAACGAGTGTTGGGATCTCTAGACCCAATTTTTGACATATTTATATGACCATTTGTGTCAAAATATGCTGTCAACAAGAAGGGACACACAACATCGACGAATCGGACAGAACATTACGATAGACAGCTATAACTTTGAGGTAGTTCTGGATTTTATTTACCTCAGCTCCGCTAGTAACTCTGAAAATGACATCACATCAGAAATCAAAGCGAAGCATTACACTTGCCAACCGCTATTTCTTTGGCCTAAGAAGGCAATTGATTAGCAAGGCCTTATTGAGAAACACCAAGGAGACTCAATATAAGACCCTCATCATCCCAGTCCCAGTCCTGCTTTATGGCGCAGAATCATGGACATTATGAAAGGCGGATGAAGATCTCCTTGGTCGCTTCGAACGAAAAATTCTTCGAGTGATTTTCGGTCCCGTTTGCGTTGACGGGCTTTGGAGGAGGAGATTTAACAGCGAACTCTACGAGCTGTACAGCGACATCGATTTGGTCAGAAAAGTGCGTGTCACGCGACTAAGATGGCTAGGATATGTAGAGCGAATGGGCGCCAACGACCCGGCCCGAAGAGTCTTCGATTCCAACCCGGAGGGACAATGCAGTAGAGGACGATCTCGCCTTAGGTGGCGCGCACAAGTGGAAGGGCACCTCAACCAACTTGGAGTGCGCAACTGAAGGCGGTTAGCCATAAAGATCCTGCTAACCCGGACTGTAGCGCCATCTAAGTAAGTAAGTAAGTATAAGTATTTGTGTCAAAACTTGTGCCTGTGTGGCTTCTTTGTGGATCGATAAGATTTCAAAATTATAAGCATGAACAATGTGCGTATTTTTTTTATTGGAATATAGATTGATCGTAACTACCTGTTCTGGATATGGCATGGAATAAGTAACTTTAATCCCCACATGGACCTGTTGCGTGCAAAATTTATTTACATGTCCCTATGGTAATTAAAACGCCGGCCGCTCAGCTCAGATGGCTATTCATGTGCACCAAAGTAAATGACCACCAACTGCCGGTTCCACTTCAAAAACAATTCTCTCTGAATGTGAATAGCTACTGTTTTCATTCAATAGAGGTCCCTTAAAATAGATTCGAATCATAGCGCATTTCCTCGTTTCAGGCAAGTATATCAGACCAGCCATAGGATGACGTCAAAACTCGATTCGCAAAAATAAAAGTACTCTTTCATCAAGCGGCTGCTCTAAATCTTTTAGCCGGTCTGTAAAATTCGCTATCGCACTTTTCTTAAACAATCGAACGTCTTCGTTCCAATTCGCTTGGGTTATTGGGAATTCCTTGGACCACGTCATTGTTGAGCACTTGGCCAAGCGCCTAAATACACTTCTACAACACTCCACTCCAGAAGAAACGGTGCGCGTCACCATTACCATGGCGCTTCAACAAAAAAAAAGTCTCACGCGTGGAATTGGCAAGAATCGTTTAACGACTTTTTTTTTTGCTTTGATGCGCATAGAAAAAGCTCTACAATCTCAATCAATGGCCAGTAAAAGTAAACACAATAAACAAAACAAAACGGGTCTAAAGCGAAGAGATAACCACTCGAAATAAAGACGAAAGTAATGAATGTGTATTTGGGTTTTTTACGTCGTTTTTTACAGCCAACATGATGAAAAGGCAATAGCATCTTCCATTTTCCATACATGTAATAATCCACTCCTTGCGTCAGAGGTAGAACCGTAGAACTCTTTAGTGCGCCAATGAGTGAAAGCTTACTTTTTATTATCTAATATTTTAGTTCTGTTTATTTTCGAGTTATTTTTGTTCGTTTTTGCTTGCTCACTTTTTTGTTGGTCATATTTATGTTGGGAATTGTTCTATTTTTAGGTCAACAATAGCATTGGTTTGGTACTTGGTTTGGTACTTGGTTTGGTACTCCAGGTGGTAGATAAAAGTGAGAGTACTCGAAACTGGAGAAATGTGTTTTATTGATGCGCAATGATTTTGTTTTTTTTAAATTTGAGAAAATGCTTAATAGTGTTGACGCGGTAAACAATATTTTATAGCGTACCACAGGGGAGTCATATGGCGCCTCTATTTTTTTTTCTGTCTGCTATTGGTTCATTTTAATTTATCAAAATTGCAGCGCAAATTATCGAGCGAAATTGAAAACAAGCCATCGTTTGACAAAATATAGACGTCAACTGAGTTGTTTGTATCAAGCTGATGCCAAAGTATACTTTGTTGAATTTGCGCCAACGTTACTTTTTTCTCATAAACAATCGGGATATTTTGAAAACAAATTTGCATCTGGAAGACTCAGACGTATCAGTTTTCGACAAATTTACTATCGACTGTGTTTATTTTCTGTCAACTATTGTTTCGTTTAAATGATCGAACATCCCTGATGCAGAACACCACTAAGACAAGATAGTTCCGCTGACGCCAAACCATGTGAGCGGATGGTTCATTCGAATTGGCAAACGTAAGTGGCTAATGACTCAGGTACTATTTTAAAAGAGAGCGCAATAAAATGGAAAAAAAAAATACAACTGTTGCATGACACAACACAGATCCGGAACAGAGACGGTTTTTTTTTTTGTTCTTTGAATGATGCTCAGGGAGTATGTATTAGCTTAAATGTGGTTTTCGTATTAATGTATATCGTCACCCCTATAGTAGACTAGCATTTGCCCGTACGTAGCCAGAGGGGGGGCTTGAGGGGCTGAAGCCCCCCCCCCCCCGAAACGCTAAGCAAAAAATTAGAAACTAAAACTCCTGCAACCATTCGAATGCAAATGTAACTTTAAAAAATGTCATTAAAAAACACGCACCAGAGAGCTGAAAAACTCGACTTCTCCGCCTTTGTGAAAGAAGATTCATTGAAAGCATGACAGTATTATTTCCTTTGTAGAGCTCTTCAAATGCATCTCAATAAGTCTTGAAGAAATAACCAGCAGAACGTGGGCGATGTCTTCGAAAGCATCAACACTTTTGGCAGCGATCCAAAAGAGTGATTTCCTAGTGAGCCTCATTGTGTGCGAAAAACTATTCAGTCTAACGGTACCCTTATCAGTTTTCCTACAGACCAAATCCTTAGATTTCGTTTCTGCTATCGACCGCACAAAAGAAGTTCTGAATTCTCTTAAAAACATCAGAGAAAATGCCGAAGATTTTTTCAGAGAGGCTTTTCAATCCGAATCCCAACTTGCCGAGGACTTATTTGAAGTTGAATTAAGAGCCCCAAGAACTTCATTGAAACCTCTTCTACTGAAGCCCTTTTTAGAGTGTCTATACTGATTCCTTGCATAGATTCGTTAATACAAAATATTACGGACCATGAATCTGGTCAAGGAAGACGTTCTACCATGTCATGTCAAAAAAAAAAATCAAGACGTCTTCTGCTTTGAAAAAAATAATTTTAGTATGTTCGTTTACGTACATACGATTTAAAAACTAATAAAAATCAATGAATTGGAATATACAGGGTGTCCCAGTCAAGCAGTATAATCCTTTAAGGGAATATTCCTGAAGTTCCGCCGAACAAAAAATTATACGGCAGAGGGGTCTATTTTCACCATATTTCCCGAATTATTTTTTTTTTGTGAAATTTTTATCCTTTAACCTTTAAGAATTAAGCCGTTTTTTGTCAGACAAAAATGGTCAAAAAGGGACTCGATATTTCTCTAAAATCAACTTTTTCTTTCACAGCACCCCAGAAGAAAAATTCCATGGGTGTTAGGTAAGGAGATCTGGGTGGCCAAGGATTGGACCAAATTGACCAGTTCATCGCTCATTAAAAGTATGGTTATAAGGAATGGATTTACCCCGCTGCTACTGTCACAAGGTGCTCCATCTTGTTGAGAAAACATCGCTCTTCTCTGAAAAAGAAGAACACCTTCAAGGAGCTTCGGCAATCGTTCTCTAAGAAATTCAAGGGAATTAACTGTTTGTGGAAGAACGTGCGGGCCTACTAAAGTGTTTTCAAACATTTACGCTAAACCTCATTTGAAATAAGCACACATTTTGAAGAAGTTGTTCAAAATAATTAAATTCTTAAATTTTAAAGGATGTTGTGTTTGTGTGTATTAAATGGGGATTGGGGTCTGACCAATGGTGCAAATTGTGGAGGTTTGTAGCTTTATAACTTTGTTTGTGAATTGCGCTTCGTCAGTCCACAGAATGTTCTTGAGGAAGAGTCCGTACCGGTGCTAAATGGAAAGGGTGTAACCTATTACTCTGGAGAGTTTTGTGAATCCTGGTTCTGGTTCTGAAGTTCCAATTGCACAGCTAGTCCTCGGACCTGACTGAAGGCATAACTTCCACATCACGCAAAATCCCACCCTCAACTTCAGCCGCCGCCGCTGCGTCTGAATGTAGTTTTTTTTTATTTCGAGAAGCTCACCCGGTATCAACAAGGCGCTGATACGTATCAGTGCCAGGCTACATGGTGTATACTACGATTTGGGTATCAGCGTTGGACTCCTATCTTTCCAACGAAGCGCTTCCATGGCAGAACCCGTTTACAAACACTATTTCCGCGTTATCACGTTTTGAATACATTTTGTGGAGATCAACTTATCAATGTTAAGCTTTTTTTCATATTCGACAATTAACTGTTAACCATTCCTTATAATTACGTTAGTTTATTTATATATAAAAATTTATTAAGTAAACATAAACATTTTGAGAAAAAAACATTTTAACTAAAAAAATTTAACAACAAATTTTCAAAATGTTGAGTTTAATGAGCCATAACTTTTTTGTAGCTGCACACATGTACCCGAAGTGCATAAGACTTGTATGCGATTCTAAATTGTCTTTTCAAAATGCATAAAACAATTTTTTTATCTCTAATAGTTTAAAAGTTATAGCGTTTTAAGTGATAACACCTCCAAATTAGAGTTCACATGGTTTAAAGGGCCATAACGTGAAATATGGTGAAAATAGACCCCCCCCCCCCTGCCATACAATTTTTTGTTCGGCGGAACTTCACGAATCTTCCCTTATAGGATTATACTGCTTAACTGGGATACCCTGTATATATTTTTTTGTTTAAAGAATTCCTCGTAAGATTTGGAAACAAGCCCCCCCCCCGAAACAAAATCCTGGCTACGGCCCTGACGCAGAGATTCCCTCTCAGTCAGTTAGTTTCGTCTTTTATGTTTATATAGCTGTACCCGCCCGGCTCTGCCCGTACTCAGGAATTATAGCCCGGCCCGTCCCACCTTAACTAAAAATTTCTTGCGCAGGTCTCTTCACATTAGAGATTTTATTTTCTTAGCGACAACAAAACAACATTTCCAGCCAGAACTACAGCTAAAAAAAATATGCATTTCCAACAACAAACATACCCCTGCTTGCGAAGACATCTCTCTCGATCGACGATGATCGAGGCATGATTGATTGTCCACACAGCACCGTCGTTTGCGTATGCCAAAGATACACATTTACCCACCCCAAAGAAAAGGGAAATTTGCTGGGCGTTGCACTTCTCAAATATGTGTTTAGTAATGAAAGCCAGAGTGTTGAGTAACTTTATTTTAACAGCGTAAAACCCACTATTAAAAGGGTTGAAATGGAATTTTCGTTATACTTAGTGATAAAGTAGAGAAAAGCATTAACAATTTCATGCGATCAAAAATACCTTAATATCCTTACCTTTTACCTTTAATATCCCTTAAATAAAGTGCTACTGCGCATGTTAGGATCTTTGCTTTGGGGCGGACTATACAATGCACATCAATGTACCAAGTTTTATAACTTTAACTGCCGTAGGTGTTGAGAAATAGTGTTTTTTAAATATTGTAAATTTTGGGAGGTGGCACGCCCCATTGTCCAATTTTGACCAAACTTTCGGGCTAATATCAAAGATTGTCGGAAAATTTGAGCTCAATCGGTGTACACAAACCAACCTAACATTTTTATATATAGACATAAGGTATCATATATATAAGTAAAATGATAAATATTACACAATATCAATCTTTTCTCATTTTTTTAAGAAACGCAAAAAAAATATATATATATACATAAAATGATTTCTCATTTACTTTGGTCAGATTTTCTTATTTAACTTTTTCGGTGATTTTTCATTATGAAAGAAAAATCGTATAAAGTGGCATGAGATAATCTCCCACATATGTAAGTCCATAAACTGTAAAATAGGTATGGAGGCATGTTGTCCCTCTGAAACCCCCGCACCCGCTGCTTGAAGTCATTGTTGGGTTTGAAGTAGGTGCGAAATTTCTTAAAATCCAATCGGATATAGATATAAAGTAACTAAGCGACAGTCAACTTCACACCTTCTGCAAATCCAAAAGTGACCCCAAGCAGGGAGGTTGTAGCATACGTACATATTCCATGCTTTGCTATAGGAATAAATGTTGCTCCAAAATGTATGTTTGGGGTAAATCCCTTTCAGTCCTGTGAAATATATAGCACACAGAACACGAGTGCTACATATATTTGGGTGTTCTTTCAATACCCAAAACTTTTGGTATAATTTGTTTGGACCTTCTTTCAATATTAAATTTGGCCCAAAATTATTGCGGAATTTTTATACCCGGTACCACACTGTGGTGATTATACCCGGTACCACACTGTGGTGAGGGTATATTCACTTTGTCATTCCATTTGTAACGCCCATAAGGAGGCGTTGTAGGTATGACAAACTATATATATTATTGATCACCATCACTTTCTTAGTCGATCTAGCGATGTCCGTCTGTCTGTCCGTCTGTCTGTCCGTCTGTCTGTCTGTCTGTCTGTCTGTCCGCACGATTACGGCCGTAATTTAAGAGCTATCGACTTGAAATTTGATACGTACGCTTTTATCCACCAAACTGAGGCTAAGTTCGAAGATGAGCAAGATCGGATGAAAACTACTACTATCTCCCATACAAAAATATCAGATTTATATAGCTTTTTATGTTAAAAATTAAATTTAAATAGCTACAGTAAAGATAGCAAGTTTAAACTTTGCACATATTGTTTTAATAATATTTAAAAATTTTTGACAAAAAATGAGCTTGGTCGAATAAAAAGTACCCATACCTCCCATACAAATATATAATTTTTTAATACTAAAATATTTTTTTTATTTTACAATAATATAGTACCGGGTATTTGAGCTTCGGCATAGTCGAAGATAATTGTCTTACTGGTTTATTTTTATATTGATTAATTTTTCGCATATATTAAAGAGTAGATATTATCGATATCATGAAGTCATACTATACATACAATATAAATAGTTGGAGGAGCAAGTCCATGCTAGTCTCTCACTACCATTTCTGTATGTGAATCAGAAATGTGTATACTATTTACATAATTAATACCGGGATGAGCCTCCTCTAGCCAATTCGTTAGCTGGCAATTGCCTTAGATGACGTCGAGGCTTCGTATAGCGATGGTTGAACAAAAACAAATTTCTTATTGTGTGATCAATAAATGTCGAACTCCTAAAAATTCCACTAGGAATCTAAAGAATTTTTTTTTATTAACTTAGCAGGGCTTGAGTGATATTTAAGTGAATTATCCTCTTCATGCGATTCCTGTTGAATAATTTACTTAGCTTCGTTTTCATTGACACGCCTTAAATTAATTGCAGCCTTGCTCTCCTGCAATCAATGATGATGAACTCAGAACTGATAACTGCCACAGTGTCAGCTTAATAGGTTATGGATGTTTGCTATTGAACTGGGAGTTCAGGTGCAGCTATAAGGCGAACAGCAACCTCAGGCACAGTGCCAAAAATGTCTTTATATCGATACGATTGAAAATCTGTGATCAAGTTCAGGGACATTTTTTGTTCTCTCGTTGAACAAAAATGCGTCTTAAAAATCCTATATAAGAACGAAGAGTAGACACATCGTATTCATGGATGATTAATTTACAAGATCGTAAAGTTAGTCATTCAAGATTTCTCAAGAATTTAATTTTAGGTGGGACTCATTCAACATCGCATTTTTTAAATTTCATATTCATGTATGATACGTTGAGAATGTTAATCCTGACTGAGTGATGGAGTGATGTCCAGCTAAGTGACGAACAGAAATCTCAAATTTACTAGATAGTCGTAGACACACCTACTAGAGCTAAATATGCCGCTAAACTCCGAAACTAATAACCAGCCAATCTGTTGAAAAGTGAATATTGGTAAAAGGCGGCTGAGCAATTTACGCATATCTTTAGATACAATACAAATACTCGCCAATCTGCTTCAGTAATACTTTCTGTCAATGACTGACATCAGGGATGGAAAAGTGGATACAATTGTATCTTTTGGATACAATCAGAAATTAAAGTTACACTGTTACAATTCACTCGAAAAAGATAGAACTAACAAAACATATTTTTGCTTCAAAAGTTACGCAGTTACAATCCTTCTTTAATTTACTCAGACCTACTTCCTGCTGCTGCTCATTTCATTTTCGATTTTACTTGTTCGATCGTATGTATTACGTAAGTAGGTAATGGAGTAGGCCCTTCAATGTTGGAATTCCGTAGATTAGATTCAGAGAGTATAATTTTCCTGAGAAAGTGTCTTAATTCAGCCGTTCGGACTCATCACAAAAACCTTTCCTAGGGCAGTTATACGGTATAAGGTAGGTATATATTTAATAAATAAATAAATAAATAGGCGGCGCGACAGGCGGTAGACACCCAAGGCCTAGCTTCTCGCAACCATTCGTTTTGTGTGAGTTTCTATTTTTGAAACGAATGGAAGGGACCTACAATTTTATGCCGAATCCGAACGGCTGAATTGAGAAGCTTTTTCAGGACAGTCATACTCTCGGATGTTTGTCAGACGTTCGCGAGAGGTGGCGCAGAAAAAACATTAAGATGTAATTTGTGCTTTTCCGGGGATCGAACCTGGGATCCCTCGCACAGTAGTCCAGCACACTAACCACTGCGCTACTGCGCCCATATATTTACAAGCTAGTATATTCCGAGAACTTATTTTCGTTTCGTTCTGCGCATCTGTCAAAAAGGTCATAGAGATACGAATAGTCACAATTCACAAAGTGTTTATATCATGAGCTAAGTGAAGAGGTAATAAAAAGCATGTGCACATCTTTGTCTTAATATTCATATAGAGGTAATTGTAGATATACTTTCGCGGTCACCTTGTTTTGGCGATAAAAAATCCGAAATTAGGTCGATTTTTATGATTTTAATTTTAATTTTTATCGGCAAAAAACCAGTTCAAAACAATTGTAAAAACTCGAATTTTTTTCTTTTTTGTATAGGTTAAGAGTGGATTTGGTAGCCTTCACTAGGGGCAGAAACCTTGACGTGTGCGCAATCGTATAAGCGCCGGTGCGAAGGCTTAATGTTGCAATGACTCAATGCGCTATGCTGTCGGAGCCGGTAGTCGTCTGAAGGGTCACCTATGGCAGACAGTCTGTTGAGGAGCAACTAACTAAGAACTGCATATGGGGAGTAAACCGCATTATCAAAACTCGAATCCAAAGTGGAACAGCATATATGCTGAGGGATGCGTGGCTAAGAGAGTGCTTAGTCGGTAATATGCGGACTCCGAATACCTGACGATCTTCGGTCTTTAACCAGCCCTTCCTGTGCCGTACCGGGCTCCGGCATGGGTGATGTTTCCTTGATACTCGTGGGATCAATATTTCGAACCAAATAAATAAAAACGTACAGACTGATGCCTCTGTAATCGCATTAACCTCTGGCCTTGGTGTTGTGCAACCAAAAGAGCAAACAGATCGTGCAGCCACTGGGCTTTCGATGGTCAACAACCCTTGTGCTATAGAGCACACGACCACAACTTCTCGGTGTCATGTGGACCCCATCCAAACTTCAAGACCGTGTCAGAAAAGGAGATGAGGATTTGCCCACTTCCGACTCCGACACATCCACCGCAGTTGACACCTGTAGTGTGGTGTCCGAGAAATCGGGATGCCCTGCAATATTACATACATACATACATACATACATTAAGAGTGGATTTGGTAGCGTAAAAAAAATTGTAGAGGATTATGTATCTACTTGTAAAAACTAAATTTTTTTGCAGCATTCAAAGGTAAAATCTAATGAAATATTTAATCAAACTATTTTCAAATCATAAACATATTTATGAAATGAATAAATTGTTGGAGTGTACGATTGTCATCACAAATTTTTAAATTTGAGTTGGCCTCGACCTCGACTCCAGTAATGCGTTTTCGCCCCGATGTGGTGGGTGGGCTCATCAGTAGACGACCACCACATCTGTTCTAGACGCACTGTTTGCTCGATTTGAACCAAAGATTCGCCTTGAGGTATGATTCACAGTCACTTCTTGATTGAAAAATCATTAGTCTCGGTGAAAATCGAGCAAACAGTGCGTCTAGAACAGAGGAAATATTGTTTTTTTTTTTTTTTTTAATATCAGCCGTAAAAACGAACATTTAAAAATTCTTGAAGATCGGTCTAATGTTGGATTTTTCATCACCAAAAAACTAGGTTACCGCAAAAGTATACAATGGGTAACCATATAGCTACCAATTTCCAAAACTATGAGGTTACACTTCAGTCCTAAAAGTTACAATTTCAACTTGTGAAAAGTACAATCTGAAAAGTTCATTTCCCATCACTCACTGACATTGTAACAAAATCTCTTTCTCTTCTAAAAATCAAAAAGTCATTTAAGTTTGCAACTGCCCTGTAAATTAGCTACATTTCATAAGTTTATGATATCCCTTAAAAAACCATTCCCAAACCAACTGTTTTGTATTCTTAACCAGGTATCCGACACCCAGCTACACGTGCCCTTCTGCAACCAAAGTTTCACAACAAAATCGCATAACAATAACTCTCCAACACTGAAAAGTTCTTTTAAGAGTTTTTTTTTTTTTTTAAAGGGCTCACCCACATTACTGTGCGGTCTCCGACAATTTGTTCTACACTGAGGTAATAAAATTTCCACAGCAACTTCCGTTCGCCGCGCCATGCACAGCACACTATGTAAACACATTTATGTCCTTTAGGTTCTGCAACTTGGTCGACAATGTACTCACCTGAAAAGAGAAAATAAGATGAAATCAGATTAAAGTTCTCTCACATAGGGTATACCAAAGAAGAGCTTACACTTAGGTACACTTGTAAATACTACGAGTAGAATTCACCTACACTAACATAACAAGTTGCATGATGCACTACAAGGCTGATGGGAATATCTGAAGTCAGCTACAGGTGGGACATTTAAGTGCCAGGGAATGGGGTGGTATGTATAGGGTATCGCATCATAAACTTCGCAATGGGGTGCAGAGTTGTTAAATACAGTTAGTTGCACAATTGCAAAATTTATTGAAGGTTTGCTTTATCGTTTGTGTTTTTATGGCCACTTTTTTTTGTATTTTTGCGAATAGTAAAAGTTTGCGTTGAGAAGCTACCACTTCACATTGTTGATTGCATTTTGAAAATTTAGTTACAGGTGATTGAAGTTGATGAGTTCGCATAGAAATATAAACGCTATCGGAATCTAACGGATAGTTTCTCTCAACTTTCGAACAACAACTTTCTTCAATTTAACTTTGGAATTGATATTGTATTCGAATTCAGTTTGATAGGGGTAATCCGATTGAAGCATTCGGATGGTGGATGGGTGTTGCACTTGTTTGTTGAAGTTTTAATAGATTAGGTTTGGTTTTAAAAGTTACAATCATATACATAGATATAAACTAGCTTGAACATAAAATAGCAGCAGTATACTGCAACACGTACACGTTTAACCACAGTAGCTTTTTGCTTCAAAAGCAGAAGAAAATGAATATGGAATCTAATATCAAATCGGTGAAAAAGGTTTTCAATAAATTGTATTATTGCCTGTTGCAACTTCATTGGCATATGTACTTCTTTTTCTTCTTAAGCAGCAATACAGTTCAAGGTAAACCTGGGTCTCAATCAACAAGCCGATGATTTATTACGTGCGCAACGCATCAATTTTCAAAGTCAGCTCTAATCTACGAGTCCCTCAACTGCATTCAAAAATGTATTGGAGATTATGTTTGAGATTAATAGTATTGCTCAACAAGTGTCCGGGCAATGTTGCTCATGTTGCTCGTTGGATTTTGTTTTCAACGTACTGCTCCACTTTTTGAATTTGGCGTTAGGTCGTATTACTGCTACTGTGCTTCTATAGTCCGTACTGTCTTTTTGGTCTTTTGCGCTAATATCTACCATCAGTCAGCAGCCACACACATTTAAGGTGTGCTATATTAGAGCTGTCATCTATCGGACGCACCTAACAAATCGTCCTTTACATGGTCTAGTATGAGGGTTGTTGAACTCGTGCATCATCTCGTCGCACCAAAAACCCAGTTAATGAACGCAAGTAACACATATTTTTGCCAAAAGATAAGAAAAGTTAATAAACTGAGTGGACCAAGGGGCTATTTAACAATTAAATTAACTGATCAACTCTTATTAAGCAAATAAATAAGTTGACTTGGTTAAATTTTTAGTCGAATCTCGTTACCCAAGTTTCTACGAAAAAATGTGCTTTATCTGAATTTTTGAAAAATGTCAACGAATTCAGCAGATTTTCTTTTTCCACCACCATTAGATTTTCGGCTCATGGTACAGATTAAAAAAAAATTATATGGATACTAAAAATTATAAGGTATACTAACCTACAGATTTTTGAGTATGATTTTGTGTACCTACTGATTCTATGCGACCGAGAGTTGATATGCTTACTTATGGCCCAGTGAGCTTATTCAAAACTCTTACTCTAGTCGTCATTAAGTTGATTCGATTTACCCTAAACGTAAATACGTCAGCCATTCAATCGAAATTTCAACTTAGTATTTAGTCGAGAAAACTGTTAACCCAATATAGTCCAGCAGAAATAGGTTTCGAACAACAAAAAAATTCGTTGCAGAACTCTGACAGCGGAATATTATCGAACAAGCTCTTGTAAAAGAGGAAAAAATAAATCCAACCGACAGCAACTATCCGTGGTACAATGGGGTACAATTTTTATGGGTTGAAAACAGTTTTCCCCGATTTCTGGCTAAACTGTGCACGCGTCCTATCGAAAAAAATTATATGTACAAGCTATAGAAAATAAAAAGATCTACAACTCTAGTATTAACAATTTTTACCTTAACCTCAATTTTTTCAAAAAAATTACAGAAAACCGGTTTTTCTGTTTTTTAATTTTTTTTCTTTGACAACAACATTTTTATGAAGCTGAAACTTGGGCAAAAATACATTTTAGTGTTGTAAAAAGGCAGTCATTTTTCCAGATGGAAATAATTAGAAGTTGTTGTTAAATTTAATTATTTCTTAAACAAAAAAAAAACAAATTTTTAACTGCGATTCCTCTTAAAACTACACCTCCTACGGAGTTAGCTATGTTTTAACTCTCTTACTCGTCGTTATGTAAAATGGTAAAGAAAAGGTATACCGCAAAGGAAAAAATGGCCGAAAAATTTAAAAAAAAAAATAACAAAAAAATTTTATTTTTCGTGGAAATTTTAATATAATATCTGCTATATTCACTTTTTGCCATTATAATATTTTTTTGTAACGCCAAGAAGGAGTCACCGAAGTCTGTATGTCCGTCTGTCTGTCTATTCCGGTATATCACTATGGAATGTTACACTTTCTCTATTTAATAAAACTATTTTCAAATCATAAACATATTTATGAAATGAATAAATTGGTGGAGTGTCGATTGTCATCACAAATTTTAAAATTGACTCCAGTAATGCGTTTCGCCCCGATGTGAGCTCTCACTCTTTTTCTCTTTCTCACTCTCTCTCTAATCCCATGCGTCACCAAAACCGTCAACACAAGCGGGACCTAACCTAATATCTCATGCTGCTCTTTTCCTTCTGTCTGTCTGTTTATAATATAACGCGTTTCCGGTATATCACTATATGGAATGTTACTCTCTCTCTCTCTCTCTCTCTCTCTCTCTCTCTCTCTCTCTCTCTCTCTCTCTCTCTATCTCTCTCTCTCTCTAATCCCATGCGTCACCAAAACCGTCAACACAAGCGGGACCTAATATCGAGAATGGAAGAAAAAGACCAAGGATGTCATCCTCTCCTTTTGAAGAAGTTCAGACTAGGGTTCTATATAAGCTGGATGAGCCAAGTATTTTTTTAACCGACATTGGGTTAGTGATGGCGGTCTTTTTAAACTTATAGCAGAAGATGTCGTGGATACAGTCGTGAATGTCGCTCTACAGCTTGTATACTTCGTCGTTGAATCTCCGTCTCCAAATGCGGACTAAAAAGGCGTTTCTCTCTTGAAACGACAAAGGAGTTAGGATTAGGAGTTGTAGGACTGTCTATTCTGACTTTGTATGGTACCTACAGCAGATGTAAACGCTTCACTAAGTGTAACTGAATACACGTATTGTTGCTTAAAATAAAAAAATAAGGCGGCTCTCAGATTGAGGCAACAAGCAATAAGCAACTATAGTTGCTATAGCAACTGCCAATAAGCTATCAGCAGCATTTTTCGTTCGAACGATATTTAGTAGCTTTGATGTGAGAGTGAGACCTCTAATTTAATTCAAAGTAAAATAATTGTGAGCGATAATTTTGCGTGTTTCCTATTGCCAGTTGGTTATTGATTGTTGCCTCAATGTGAGAGCCGACTAAATAGGCGGCGCAACAGGCGGTAGACACCCAAGGCCTAGCTTCTCGCAACCAATCGTTTTGTGTGAGTTTCTATTTTTGAAACGAATGGAAGGGACCTACAATTTTATGCCGAATCCGAACGGCTGAATTGAGAAGCTTTTTCAGGACAGTCATACTCTCGGATGTTTGTCAGACGTTCGCGAGAGGTGGCGCAGTAGAAAAAACCTTAAGATGTAATTTGTGTTTTTCCGGGGATCGAACCTGGGATCCCTCGCACAGTAGTCCAGCACACTAACCACTGCGCTACTGCGCCCATGGTATTGTTGCTTACGGACCATATATCACAGGCTTCATAAGGAGTTTTGATAATGGCCCATTTTGAATTGTCTAAGATGTTAAATGATGCGCTTATAATTCACATAATTTATTGGTGCAGTTTCCACATATTATATCATGCTGCTCTTTTCCTTATTCATACATTTTGAAGAAGCGAACACATTATAATATCAGTCAAGTCAACACCCCAAATCGTATTCACTCGGAGAAAAGCGTCCTAAACATTAACACCAGTTAACATCCCCTTCACCTTGTCATCGTTAAAATGTTCCGTCTTTTCGCTAGAGTGCCTTTCAGTGTTATGGCTTTGTCAGTAGGCCGCTTAAAATTGAATGGCCCCAACCGATAGGCACGTAATCGATTCGCGTATTGTCATTAATTTATACGACAACATAATATATGTGTATCTACCATTTTCAGCTAACAATCATTATCGGTTATCTGTTGAGTACAATGTGCGGTATTGTATTTCATGTGCGTTGCTTTGTTGGTCGACTATAAAAAAAAAACCATCAGCCGTTTGGTGATTTTATTCAATTTGACGGTTTCTTTAAATTTTTAATGAGCAAAACGATGAAAATCACACTTATTGTACCGAGACTTTTATGTTTTCAAAGTGTGAGGATAGGACGTGTCCTTGTATAGGGGGCATTTTCACCGATGGGTATATTTTGATGGTGTGGAATCTCTGGGATAATAATGGGTATCCTCTTGGGAAAATGGACATCTGGTGGAATAACAAGTGAAAGAGATACATACTGTGATATTTTTTGCTGTTTCTATATCTACGAAGAATTTTTATATTTTTTCTGTAGCAGAATATATTTTGCTTTTCTATTTACGGAGGAGGACAGGGACAGTCTTGTATTTTTTTTTACAATGTCGGTAGATCAAGCAATTTCATGGTTATCCGCATCTCTAATGTCAGACGTAGGAGATTTTCGACCATGATTCGGATTAGACGTTTAAAATTGAAGTGAATGTAAATATAGACGGACATATGACTTGCTTTAAAGTCGAAAAAGCTTAAAAATGAGTGAATTTTTATTCGCTTTGATCTATTTATGTTGGAAACTGTAACCTTTTGACTGAGTGTTTCTGGCTCCTTTCCCCTGAATTCAATTAATTCCTCGTCACATAAGTAATCAAATATTTATAACCATTGATATACGAGTATACCAAGTATACTGAGTGCAGCATCCTTTCCCAAACCCACCCATAGGTCTCCATTTTAACCAAAATTATCTCTTTGAACTGTCAATGTCAATTATATTGTTAGACAAACTCAAATAAGTAACTTTGAAACTTATTCCATTTACATGTGCAAAATTTGGAAAACTTCTAATAAAGTCATCCCCTTCGAAAGGAAGGAAAAGTGAATCTTTTAAACCTAAAAAAGGTCTACCTTTACGTTTAGATTCAATAAACAAAAAAATTAAACAGGGAAATAGCCAGAAGTAATTTCCAGATATCGCCCTCCTCCATTACCGCTATTAGGCAAACCAAAAATGTAGATAAACAGCCATTACACCACCACCTCCATCAGGAATGGGTTCAGGACGAAAACAGTTGAAGACGATAAACTTTTACCACAAGTAGCTATATCTACATAAATTTGTGTGTAAATTTTTCATGGCTCCTACCTATAGACGTTGTCTCCTTTTTACTTCATTTGGCTTAAAAGTAAAATGTCCTGTGGGTTTTTCGTCACTGAAAGTTGATGAAACTGTCGAAGGGAGGAAAAAACTTGTTAGCTTCAATTAGAATTTCCATATGCAAATGAGAAAAGGAAACTTTTATTTTTTTGAAGACTTCTAAAAAAAAAAACAGGTGAGTCACGTGTTGGGTGGTGGGTACTATAGAAGTTTACTGGGGATTCCAAACGATCCAACCGAAATTACTTGTTGGGAGGTGGGCTCTAGTTGCCTTTAATTTAATCAGTAAATTCGTGGCGCTAATCTTTTGTGAAATTTGCTTCGACAACAACTGTGGAATATTAATTAATTTTTTTTTCGCCGCCATACTATGTAGGTATACATAAATGAGCATGTGAAGAGGAAAAAAAAAGTTTAACGCACGTCGTTTTACATGGAATTCGGCGGGCTGGAGTACTAAATAGAGGAAGGAGTCGAATGGGGTAGCATTGAGGTAAAATTTGAAAATAGTTTTGCTTGGTTGTGCGTTTTTTTCGCAGTAAAACGTGCCTCCAAGTGAACGTGTTACAAAAGGGAGAATTACTCGTTTATTCAAAACTTTTTTCTATATAACTTTGTGCGAAGAAGAGTTATTTTACAGAATTTAATGACAGATTTAGCGCCTAAATTTGTATTTTATCCAGACCTCTCATTTTTTCCAGCTGCCTTTGTACACATTATTTTAAAATGAAAATTGAAAATGTATCCAACATTTCAGCTGCCTTTGTACACATTATTTTAAAATGAGAATTGAAAATGTATCCAACAACCAACAACTTTAAAGTACAATTATAAAAAAAATTTAGTTGTGTACATCAGAAGTATATTTTTAGCCTTTGCCCTGAGAAGCTAAGCTTGAAAATGAATAATCATGGAATCATAAAAACCATTCATAGTTTTAAATGGTCTAACCTGAAAGGAAAATGCAGTAGAGGAAGATCTCGCTTGAAGGTGCGTAAGTATAGGAGACCTCAGCCTACTTGGAGTGGGCAATTCGAGGCAGATAGCCAAGGACCAGGTTAACTCGAGATGCATGTTATTTGAAGCCTCGGCTCAGCCCGAACAGCAAACCTGCCTAAATATGAAGTACCTACATACAAATGATTTGCAAATAAAAATAAAATACATAACTTGGTCGCACAAAACTTTCTGAATCGTTCAATATCTAATCGTTCGCTAATGTGTGTGATTTTTAATAATATTGGATATTGCCAATTTATTTAACAATAGTCTTTGCTAAGCTAAACGGTGTTAAAAAAAAAACTACGGAAAAACCCTAACGTGACCTAGATGTGACGGTTCGTGTTAATTTTGAATATTTGCAAATTATTGTGCGCGCCAATAATTTTCAATACTTAAGGAATGCGAGTAATTTATTTCATATTCATATTCTACAGTTGAAAACACAAGTTCTGAATTTATTTGTGTCCCGAAAATTTACTTTAATGATTCACGTGTCTCCTGATTAATCAAAAGAACAGGAAAGGTAGTAGGATTTCAATAGTGATGAAAATATTGAAACAGTAGTAGGTACTAGGCAACCAATATTCTGATAAATTGACTCAGTACACTTGACAACCATATCACTTAGGCACAGGACTAGCAAACTTTCTTACTCACTTCCTGGAGTAGTAAATTCGCTTACTTTGCTTCCATGAAACAAAAACAATTTCTAATAATTAATTAATGCAACAGGGAAAAATATCTGCAAGGGCCTTGAGCGCTGTTAGTGGTATTTAAATGCAAAAAAAATACAGCATACACGCTTCATAATGAGCTCAATCATTTATGGCATAACGACTACTCATTTTATTATTTTTTGTGCATTTTTGTCGAGTTTTTGTTGCGTTTTAGGGTATTTTTGGGGATTTTTTTTCTCCACACTCATGGAAGCCAAAGTTTAGAATATTGATGTGTATTGTCCTTATAGACAAGAACATATTCAGGAAGTATAGCTAGTTGTAACTATAATTGCCCAGGCGAAGTTTATTGGATTTGAAACAGGAAGACCATTCTGAAATGTTGGTGCAAAATACATTCATATAATAGGATCCTATTCCTATTTTGTCACTACAATTCCTTATATATTTTTAGGACGAATGGAAATGCAAGTAAACCATCTTATCAATTTTCATCTGACAGGGGAAATGTTTTCAGATTATTAAATGAAAATAACACCCCAGTTTAGGAACTGCCTGAGGTTTTCTGCAAAAAAGCTAAAAATTGGTTAATTTCCTAACACTGCAAAAAAAAAGTGCTGAAATTCGACTGACCTCATACCACACAGGCTTTGTCAGTGAAAAACAATTTTTAGCAAAAGCATGCTTCCCCAATCAATCACTCCATCAATATGTGTCAAATCATATCGAGAATTTTCCTCTTCAATACCATGATAGTCCTTTCAAAGTTCAGGGATATGTCATACATCAGGCGTCCATCATTTTGTGGTCCCATAAATGTACCCAAAACAAAATCATGACCTGTCATTCAATCGACTGCTGCACATTCGAATTGAAGTGATTTTTAAAAAAAACCAGTGGACAAAAGGAAACAAATAGCTCGGAAACCAAATCAATACGAGATAAATCAAATCACCGTCAAACCCATTCGGATGCTGTCTCATGGATATTCCACAACCAAAAAGATGGATAGAAAAACATCAATTCCACCAACACGAAAGTTGCAAGTGGCAGTTCCCAGAAGTACACTGCACAGTGCACAATGCAAGGCGCACACAAACAACTACTACTACTTGTCGATTGTCATTTGGCATTTGTTCACTCGTGCATAACTGACAACTAAATCCAGTGGAAAGTTATGACCGAGATTTCGGCGGCCGGCGGTGTCTATCCGCCCCGCCCGTCTGTGAATGCATTGTAGATGTCAGCTTGTAATCGGTTAAATGAAAGACTGTAGGTAATGTTCGTTTTGACATTTCGATGATGGACTCCCCAGAGCACCATTGTAATTACCGATATGGACAGGAGGCACCCCACCGCGCATAATTGGTCACTTAAGTCGAATCTGTTAGGTCGTAGATAATATGTGGTTTGGTTTTGCTGTGGAGAAATGCAAATGCACCTAGCCCGAGTATATGCGCGATGAACTGACCGCGTTCTGGTAGGGCTTATGAATAAACATTATGCCAAGCCCACCATTTACCAAAGTCTTGTGTGTATAACTGTAAACGCGTTTTTATGTCATTTCCAAATGGTTGGACATAAATCATGCGTTTGTAGTGCGAGATGCATTTTTGGGGTTACTCGAGGTTGATTGGAAGGTTCAACGGGAAGTCCTACGATAGACGTTCTTGTGTGGCCCACGCATAGCACTAAAAAAAACCCAACAAGTGATAAAGACATTGATTTCATAATGTTTTTTAATGTGATAACGGAGGTTTTATTGTCTTTTGGTGATAGATGGGCTGACACGGGGTATCAATAACATTTTGCTGTCGAATTTCAGAAGAGAGCGGGGATATTGTTGGTGCCGTTTTTTTGTTTTAAATTAAGTTAGCTTTCATTGATTGAGTGTTTTCTGCTTTTGATCAACGACTATGGGGAGAGGACAGATAGTGAGAAGTATTTTTCAGCTGCACGTTCTTAACATGAAAGAAAAAAGAAAGAATTCCATCAAAGGTTTCAATGCCTTATCATATGGATGGAGACGGCAATAGTAAGGCCTATACTGACGGATATAGTAAAATAAAAAATTAATTACCTGACAGGGGAAAGCAGAAATATCTTCCCAAGTTATACACGGAGAAATGACTTTCAGAATTCAAACTATTCAACAACAATTACTTAATTAAAAAGGAGTCTGATGATGAATTATTTTTGAGGTTCGAAATAGCCAATTCCTATAGCCAATAGCCAATTCCTACGAAAGTCCTACTTTGTCTACGAGTTGTTGTTAATGTTATTCTGTCAAAACAATAATTCGACAAAATTTCCCAACTGGAATTGTCAGGGTCAAACCCAACTAGCGAGAATTGTTGTTACTCATCGCTTCTTCACTCGATAGTAATTTAGTCTGCCGGAAAGAAATTAAAGTACAAAGCTATACCAGCCTTAAAATTATAGCTGAGATGCTGAGAATGACCTTATTGGCTTGGCACTATTGGGGCTATGAGAAAAACTCCTTCCATTGGGGCTGGAAGCCGTATATGTATACAGTACTCAGGGGCGTAACGAGGGTACGAGCCGTGGGGGGTTACTTTCATTGAAATGCCGACTTATTTCAGGAACTTGCCGACTGTAAATCATGAAAATCGGCCCAGTGGTTATAGAGTTATATCCAACGACAACGAGTTTCACTCCATAGAAGATGTTTTTTTGTATGGGAGGCGCCACGCCCCTTTGTCCAATTTTGACCAATCTTAACAGGAACACCCCTGGGCTAATACCTAAAGGACCATTCACATAAGAGCGACCAACTACCTATACGATCGAACGACTATTCGCAAGTTTTGGCAGCCCGTTCACATGAACACTTTTATAGGTCGCGGCAGTTCGCGAATTCCAGCCATCAGTTTTTACCCACAATGTCTAGTTTGAGGTTAAGTTCGGACGAATGTTTTATTCGCTAGTTTGTGTAACGCTAATTAAATGATGTGTATTGCGAATAAACTTTGACAATTCGCGCCAAGGGTGTTTTCGTTCGCGGCGAAAAGTTTGGAATTCAAAATTTCGTTATTTAAACTGTTTAGTGTTTATAAACTTATTTTCTTAATACATTTTGATGGGATAATTAATTATCCTCCTCTTGGCCCAAACACATTCCTTCGAATTCAACCTCAAATTAGAAATGCCAACCGTCCTTTTTAAAATAGAATCTAAACTAGCTAAATTTTAAGGATTTCAGTCGGCAAATTCACCAATTCACCGATTTTAAGGAGTTCATGTGGAACCTTTGAAAATGCCGACTTTTGTATATATTTACAAGTTTAAAAACCTATACCTAATGGAAATCCAAAATTAGGACCTAATTTTTGAAAATTGATCATTGATTTGCTGACTCTTGAAAAGCGTGGGGGGGGGGTGCGTCACCCCAAACGCCCGAAACGAAATCAGACAATGAAAAAAAAAAAAACTATAGTAGCAGCGATTAAGCGATGGAGTATTTTTGTCTCCTGCTGTGTCATAACCAGAAAAATGTGGTCAATTCACTACAAAACAATTTTTTGTTTGTTTTCTTTCTGGATGGGATTATCAACGGACATGACATGCTGAGATAGCATACCAAGAAAATGAAAATCAATAGAAATAAATCTGTGCAGACGATGTGATGATGAAGGTGTGCATGGGCTTTCTTTATAACTGATGACCAGTACTTTCTCACACAAGAAATAAAATCCTTCGGAAGCACTTCTTTAGAAGAAGTTTGTATGCATAAATTCGCAATCGCCAAGGTTTTGTGATTTGCTATGAATGGAAGTCATAACCCCTACCCCAACACAGGACTGTCGCTTAAAACTTTATTTCAAATAAACTCCTGCCTATATTATACCTAAGGCTTAGAATTAGTTTGCTGAATGCTGAACTTCAATTAGATTATTCCCTTGCTTTGAACGTGTTTTGCTTAAAAACTATATTGAAGCCTTTTTTCGTTAAATATGTATGTAGGTATTTCAAATATTCGTGTCAGAAAAACGTTAAAATCCGCGCCAAACACAAGCAGCCAATACCAAGGGATATGCAAATTTCGTTTCTACTATTAATCAACGCACTTATAAACTTAATAAACACATTAATTTGTGTGCCAAAATATTATGCAAATCACTGAAAACCCAGTATTTCGATACCCATTAATAAATGTTCCATAACAAAGTTTACTCCTTTAAAAGTTTTGTGGAATTTCAACAGATTTTATTTAGAAATCGATATCGAACTGGGAATGTCAAAAACGTTCTCACAAAGGTTGTCGATTTCAATACAAATTTGTTCTAATTGTTGGCTGACTGCATACAAATTGCACAAAATGTACCTACACTTTATTACACCGGATGATGCGAATTTAAAATGCAGAAACAACACTTTCTCTCTCTCTCTCTGCATTACCTACGACGAATAAATTTTCCAACACCAAACCAAAGGAATGTTGCATACATTCCGTTCCGTATTAAAATTTCTGCAAAACAGTATTTGTGTTCCTTTTTGCTATTTCTATGTCGGTGAATAGTTTTCTAGTAGAAAATAATATTTTCTCTTTAGTTTTCTTAATTATTCTAAAGGACCCTCGGAGTAGTTTACTTGAATAAGGATTCCATAAATATTCATTTAGCACAAGTTATGTATGGTTCTAATGATGAAACTAAATTCTCTCTGTTTGGCGGAATTAAACTGAGTAATTGAGAAAACTGAGCACATCTTAGGAGGCATCTTATGCAGATGAGGACTATTGACATAGAGGTAAAAGATATAAGAAAATATAATTACCTTAGCTAAAGGCAGTAATATTGCTTATAGGTATGATTATCCTTTCATAATTCTAAATTTTAGAAAATAACATTTTATAAAGTATTGAAGGAACATGCACCCAAAGGATTTTATGTCTTAATGCTTGTTGGAAAGTTTAAGAAGTTAGAAGTGCGTGACAACTTGCACATGATATTTGCAAAGCATTCATGAACTTTTTCCTGTATCAAGTTCAAGGTGAGTTTTAATAAATGTAAGTTGTAAGTGTTTTTGGAAATATGTTTTTTATGACTAGCCCAACTCGAAGGGTGGCATAGGCTAGGCACCTTCCTCAACAGCCAAAAGTGCATTGCATAAGTCAACAAATGCCAACGAATCTGCACTGAGAACAATACATTTGCCGGCATAATATTAGCAAGGTTTCATAAAGGGCCGGAAAGGAGTCCCGCTTTTGTCAAAAGTTGAATGCTGATTATGTGGATATACGATTACTTTTGTATTAAAAAAAATGTCCGAAAATGAAACCTAGTAAAAAAGAAAACAAAAATTTTGCGTTAAGCGTTTCAGATGATTTGGCTAGGACATATAAAGGTATCAATATAAAGTCGGTATAAACGCCCCAGTCCTCCGATTCTTTTGACCCAGAGTGTAAACGCAGTAGAGAAAGATCTCGCCTAAAGTGGCGCCCATAAGTAAAAAATTACCACAATCAACTTGAAGTGGTGGTTGGGTCTGTATGAATCGGGTAGGCGTTGATTGACATCAACCTGGCGATGCCCAGCTGTTGCAACTTTTTCATACACATCAGTTGTGCTTATTTTACCTCAGCGTGGTAACCACCGGGTACTGGTCTGCCCATCCGGGCGTGACTTGCTGAACTTATAAGCGTGAGTGTTGAACACGAAGAAAATAGCAACACTATAATGCTCTGTCGGAAAGACTGACTGAACGAGTCTCAGAAGTCTTACATGAGCTCCTCAGAAAGAGGACGTAAAAAAAATATATATAAATAGGCGGCGCAACAGGCAGTAGACACCCAAGGCCTAGCTTCTCGCAACCATTCGTTTAGTGTGAGTTTCTATTTGTGGAACGAATGGAAGGGACCTACAATTTTATGCCGAGTCCGAACGGCTGAATTGAGAAGCTTTTTCAGGACAGTCACAGTTTTCCGGGGATCGAACCTGGGATCCCCCGCACAGTATAGTCCAGCACACTAACCACTGCGCTACTGCGCCCACAAGAGGGCGGATGAATTCATTAGACTGAATCAACGGTGTCGTCAACAGTCAAGATGACAGCTACCTTACTTGAGCTACTTATTTGGAACTAAGGTCAGTGAGGATTTTTCAGGACTAGTCAGGGTCCTGAAACAGAGATGGTGGCGGATGAACCCTTTATGGGCCAACGGCAGCTCTCACATCCCCGAAGTGGGATACAGACACCGGAGGAATCCGGCCCTTTCCTCCAAGGGGTCCAACAAAGGGCCTGGCCCTCCAGGTTGGGGGTTGTACGCCGGGGTAACTGCCCGACTGCGGAAAACGTACCTAGTTACGAAGCAACAACAAGCCTCGGATACGGATGATTTTACTGTTGACGAACCTGGCAAACGAAAAAAGGACAACGAATTTCGCATCTACACGTGGAATGTTAGGTCCCTTAACAGACCGCGTGCAGCCGAACAACTAGCGGAGGCCCTGAACTGCTATAAAGCAGACCTAACTGCCATCCAAGAAGTGCGATGAGATGGACCGGGCAAAAAGAGGATGAAGAACTGCGACATATATTATGGCGACTGCTATCGGGAACAAAAACAGCGGTTATTTGGACGTGGATTCAAGTATGTGAACGAGCGCCTCACGACAATACGCATCAAGGCTAAATTCGCTAACATTAGCCTAATATGCGCCCATGTCGATGTCCCCATGGAGGAGAAAGACGACGACACCAAAGAGAGATTCTAGGAGCTCTTAGACAAGACATACGAGCAATGCCCTAACTATGACACTAAAATCGTCCTAGGTGATTTTAATGCAAAGATAGCCTAAATCGAAATCCCGCTGTCAGGCATTTTTCGTGACTTACAAACGCAAGCTTAAAAAATAGTTGATCGTCTAAGAAAAAATTATTGAAAATGTTAACATGGCTGTAGGGAAAAATGAGGATAAATAGCCCTTAACTCCGAACTTGTTAAAACAATGTAAGATAAAAACTAAGAAGCATCTGCAAGCATCTCGCTACGAGTAAGCTGTCGAAGCGTAATTGATTCGTTTTTTCTGGGAGGACTATATAAAAAGTTGAAGCGTTTTAGATCCAGAGTATAAGTATATGTAAATAATCTTGAAAGTGAAGCTACTAAAACAAACAAACTCATCTAATTTCCAACCATTTCAGTTGGTTCCCTAATTCCCTATGAGAACCACTACCACAATCGAACATTCAATATTCTCTAGTGACATTCTGTGTATTTTCTGCATCATACAATCATACTCCATTAGTCATTCAATCCCATCAAATGCATTCATACTTCTCATATCTATCAAAACAATCCACCAATCCACAAAATGTAATCACAATACAAAAGTGAATCCACAAGCTCTTTATCTCAAGCTGAGCAAAATCTTATATTGATTTATGGAAATCTAAAACAATCAGACGCTCACTCCAAATAGTTATCTATATCCCTAGGATGAATGAATGTACCGAAGCCTATCCGTCTGGATTGCCACTTATTCAGAATCAAGTTCGTAAAGATAATTTCATTTAAAAGAACCCACTGAATGGTATCCAACAATTTCGATTCTTTGTCTGTAATTCAAATTTATATTGATCCGACGACGGGGTAAACAAAATATCCTAAGGATTTGTATAGTTTCCACAGACATACAAAAAAAAACACACACATTTTAAATCCTTTTTATACAACCCACTATATGAAAGTGTGAACACTGATAGGGTTCATTTTTTGACAAGAGACAAATAAGAACTCATTTTCATGTCGACACACAACCCAAATCAGGATTTACGAACATTTTAATAAAGATTAAAATTGAAAGGACGAAATGGATTTTCAGACCATCCTGTGTCATACATGGCATATTAGTTGGTAAATATTGTGCCTGAATTCGATAGACAGAGGATATGCATCCGATTCCAGTGCACGGATTACAGAGAAACGGTGAATGAAAACATTTTCACATGCTTGCCAGTATAATCAGGATAAGCCGATTAAAATGCAATCACAGGCGAATTGCTTTCTGCAATTTTATTTAAATGAAACTGTTTGGCTTGCTATGTGCACATTTGCTGTCATGTTAACGAAATTGTAAAATTAAAACGGAAAAAGCTTTCAATTTCAATTTTCCACTAGACCGATTTATACTATAAGATAAGTGCGTGGAAGACGTTTAAAAAGTTATTAAACATAGGTAACAAAAATTGCTTAAACTTTCATGACAACTTAATCATAGCACTGCTCATGTGTGTCGTTCAAAAATATCAAGTTGCATTATGCACATATGCTTTGTTTAAACCGGTAGTGGCCTACAAGAGGCTAATGCGGTTTATCATATGCATTTGTAGAATATTCAAATTCATGGCCAGGAACCCACCATAAATTTGGTTCTGTTCCCGAGGCTAAGGCCAGTTTCAAGACTAGCTGATAAAGTCTCGAATAGCCTATCAGGAGCTGATCTGCCAGATGAACATCAGCTTTTGGTTTCAAAGAATCTATACTCTGAAATCCACCAACGAAATATGTTTAACAACTAGTTTAAATAAAAGCGATCGTTTAATTCAACTTTTAACTGACTTTTGAATTCAAATATATTTTCATCTCATTTATATAGAGCGCTCTTTGAGTGCATTTTAAATTTGTTTAGAATTAATTCAGTATGATGTATGATATGAAGTATGAGTGATTATTGTTGCAGGGTGACCAAACAAAGTCTATAGGATAGCCTATCAGGCGGTTCAAGTGGATATTAAAGCCCTTAAGTAAATATAATTTCAGAGCATTTTTTCGTTGACGAGCGTAAATTGCAGCCACAATATGGATTTATTTGAATTTTTAGAAAACAAATTTCTACATCAGTCTCTATGTGAAAAGTACCTAGTTGGAACAATGTTATCATGAACACTAATACATATTCATAATACGTAAGCACTATCACAAACAAGTTGTATATAAGTAATTGACAAACAAGAGTCTAAGAAACTAGTATCACAGTGATTTTATTTTAACGCGCGATGACGATCACCCTTATTCTACGTGTCGTTTATATTAAACGACAAATGGCGTTTTTTGAAATCGGTATTACATGTGGCGTGTTTCTAGGCGTTTTATGTCGTTTAACGACATAATGGCGTTTAAGTAGTGTGGAA
The DNA here is from genome assembly GCA_955612985.1 of Cheilosia scutellata. Classification (NCBI taxonomy): domain Eukaryota; kingdom Metazoa; phylum Arthropoda; class Insecta; order Diptera; family Syrphidae; genus Cheilosia; species Cheilosia scutellata. The sequence continues at coordinate 5,682,120 of OY015311.1, read as the reverse complement.
CACAAGTTCTACAAACGTCAACACAGTTTTTCGCATTCTGACAGTCGTTTTAGTTGCACAAAACGACTCCTAAAACGCCAATTATTGTCGATTACAAATTCTTAAACGACTAGGAGGCAAATTTAAGAAAAAAAAATGTTTCTCATATTTATGCAGTGATTTCATAATTCTCTTATGATTAAGGGTGAAAATAACAACCCCGATCAAATGAAATTCCAGCTTTTTGGTAAAACATAATTTTGCACAATTCCCTTCTTCTTCCGTGTAGGTAATGCATGTTTATCCATTGTGCGCGTAATTATTATCTTCGATAACGGTAAGCATTTCTGTTAGGATTTTACTAAGGAAATCATTCCCTACATCCTTTTCGTAGCCACCTTCCCCAAGAAAAAGACAAAGGCTTCTTTGAGAAGTCTAAAGTACATTTTGAATCTGGAAATATTATTGGCATTATTTTCTACCTCAAACTATTTTGTATTTATATGTATCTACTTAGGTACTTTGAATCTGGTAAATCCAAAGGATCGGATTTTTACCTGATTTTTCTTCTTATACAGGGTGTCCCAGTTAAGAAGTAGAATCCTTTAAGGGGTGATTCCTGAAGCTCTGCCGAACAAAAAATTGTATGGCAGGGGGGTCTATTTTCATCGTATTTCCCGTTATAGCCCATCAAAGTAGGTGACCTCTAATTTGGAGGTGTTACGACTAAAATCGCTATAACTTCTAAACTATTATAGCTACAAAAATAGTTTTGTACATTTTAAAAAGACAATTTAGTAGCGCATACAAGTCTTAAGCACTTCGGCTACATCTGGGCAGTTACAAAAAAGTTCTGGCTCCTTAAACTCAAAATTTTGAAAATTTTTGTTACAATTTTTAACTTAAAATGACTTTTTCTCAAAATTTTTACTTTATAAATTTTCATTTTTTTTTATCCTTGAGAAATTTCCTAAAAATTATGTTAAGCAACTTTTTTACGTACGATCAACAGAAGTTATAGTAAAAGCCACTTTTTGTCAGACAAAAATGGTAAAAAAGACTCGATATTTCTCTTTTTCTTTGATAGCAAGTACCCCAGAACAAAAAATCCATGGTTGTTAGCTCAGATCTAGTCTTTTTTACAATTTTTGGCAACCCTAATGACATTGCTCTCTGATTTATGGCTATTTATCATACAGACTTTGGCAACCCTGTGAGAGCTTTAAAGAGGGACCGATTTATGTAAGTTATTGCAACCAGACTGAGAGGCAAACATCCTATCTTCCCTGTACTGACAATTTTTGTTGGACAGAGTATAGTCATCGCACGTGTGTGTGCACCACTCTATTTATTTGTGAGTATATACTGTAAGACGAAAAAGCGGTGACGCTGCGGCGCCGCGCGTTAAAAAAAACGCATGTGTGCACCGGGGCTTATTGCCACACTCCTTTATCTGTCGGATAGCGTTTTCCCCATAGTTATTGATTGATAATGCTTTTTTGTTTCGTTAATTTTTCTTTCTTTTCTTTCGTAAAATATTTGTGGGGAAAATCTGAGGTACTTTATCGAGCCAGGTGAGGGAAAAAAGGGATTTTTTTTGACACTTGCGTGGGAATTCTTATGAGAAAAGACTGGCAGCACTGTAAGAAAGTGATGCTGATCAATAATATATATAGGTTGTCATACCTACAACGCCTCCTTATGTGCGTTACAAATGGAATGTCAAAGTGAATATACCCTCACCCACAGTGAGGTACCGGGTATAAAAAAGATGCTACAGGTGTTCGTAATCAAAACCACCTATGCTGGCCACTGGGGCAGGTTCCTTTTCGTGGATTTGAAAACCCAACCTTTAAGACGGGTAATCTATGGACAGTAATCACCGCCAGGAATCACAGGAAGAGCCTACCACATTGATAAAGCTCATTTTCAATATTAAACTGACGAGGGTAAAAAAAAGTTTTCTCACAAAATTTCATTTGCCTAGGTAGATTCGTTTGGGAGCTTGTTTTCAACAGACCGACAGACAGTCGGAGTGGGTAAATCGATTCAGAATTTGATCCTGCTTCTATGGTTTAGCTTCATGGTTCATGTGCGTTGATGAAACTTAAAAGAGAAATCTAAACCAAGAACTTAATGAACTTTACGCTGTAAGATCGACTTGATAGACAACAACAAGCGTATTGTATATCCAGGTCCTATTCGAATGTTATCTAGATCCTTTTAATGTTAATCTAGCCTCGAAAGAAAACTTCTTACTTGTCATGTCTTAATACTTAGACACCATTGGACATTTGATTTTCCATTGCCTTAAACCAACTATTAAAGGCAAAAGATCTTCTGCCATAAGTAAAAACTTAGGCAATATGTCACTACCTTTTCTTTATTTTTTTATTTAACACTCTACCATCGTCCAAAATGTTAAAATGAACCCATCATTAGCGGGTACTTAAACTGGATAATAGCGCAATTAAATTAAATAAATAAAGTTTTAATGGTCCTAAATGATGAGTCATTATTTGAGGTAAGTGCTTGGCGCCATGGAGTATATTTATTTCAATGGCACTGGTTCAAGTCTAATTATATTCCTCTATCATGTATGTATGTCCCATTTCATGGATAATCACCTTACCATTAATACTGACAGACATTTTGGGTAATTTTAATATAGCACAAAAATAAATCAATAATGTAAATGTACAGGACTACGTAATTCGTAAGTGCGAGCATTTCTTGTTAGCTTTTATCAAATAGGGTTTTATCATTTTCTAAAGTATGGGTGCCCTGAAAAAATAAAACCAATACCTTACGCTTCGGTTATAGCTATCAGTAAAATGCACAATACAGAAAAAACTGAAACCTTTAACCCCAGAATTTCATAGGAATTCAGTGGAACCTGTTGCGGAATTGTCTGAGAAGTTGAATTGAAAAAGTTGTAGGTATACGTACGGAAAAATCAATAAATTCGTTTTCTAGAAAATTTAGAAGAACAATTGCTTAATTTTTGTCCTTTTACCTTTATAATTCAAAGGCAACATTTTACGACCATGATTGAGTTCAACAATTAAGTTTAAGTGCTACCAAAAAGCAAAGCAATTTTTTTTTTGGTTACATTTTACTGATCGACGTCTTATCGTGTATTTCATCCAACGGCCACTTCTTGTGAATATCTGAAGAAGTAAATTACCACCAACCAGAGTGATAGCAAGCCCAGAAGTATGCAATGGGTACCTACATCTGTGCAATTTTTAATATTAGCCTTTAGAATGCAAATCTGATTCAAAATGTTAAATATTAACATTTCTTTCAAAATTAGCAGCGAATTCAAGTCTGATTAAATGTCGTTCAAATGCAATGTAGGCGTTCGAATACATCTCAACACTATTTCATTGTCAAGAGCACCCAACAAAATTCCCAAGTCAAAATCCATTAAACCGCTTTTACGGAGGATTAATTTATTTCCAGTCGAATATGGCCATACACATCAAACAGCTTTGTTTAGAAAATTACTTTTTTTGGCCGAAAGACAAATTCAAAAGCAGCAACACAAAAGCCGGTTATATCCAGCCCGTGGCCAATATAGATTAGTACGCGAATTCATGTTACGCACTGATCAATATTCACGGCCAAGTTATACAATAGACAGTCAAAACCAAAACCCATTCACTGAGTCACAATGGTATGGGAACATTTAAACAATCGACCGGCGAAATGGAAAGCATCCAAGTTCAAAAATTCAATGAGCCACCGTTTCACTTGCTTCCATAATTTATATATGCACTGTCTCTATTGTGCCTACTACCTGATCCGCATGTCCGGTCTTAGGTTCTTAGAATAACACAATACCAGACAAACCGGGTGAGTGTTGCATTTCTTGTTATACGATGCAACCGCCGATTGTAGAGGAAGGGCCACCTCACGCATATAGCTAGGTGGAGTAACTCCCATGATCGTGACCGCACCGTGCCGGTTGTAGCTTCAATGCCACGGTCAATGATCCCAAGTTCGAATGGATGTGATAATTGCCGTACAAAATATTATGAAATCTACTAACGAAGGCAAGACACGTTTGCCGGTTAGACAGACCCACGAGTCCGATGACGGAACATAATTTTGTCGTCAACACACGGAAGAGATTCTTATGAGTTGTGTGACAGGAGTTCATCGATTTATTCACCAAAAACATGCACTTGTGTCTTGCACATTTATGATGCACCATGCACTTTGCTACACTTTGCCCGGCACAATTCTCTGACATCTATATATATATATTAATATATCTATATTGCGGATCCCAAAAGTTAAAAAATATTCATTAAATCACAAAATTCTTAACGGTTAACAGTTATATTATGAAAAAGAAAACAAATATAAATTATACGGTTAATATAAAAGCTACCGAGCACTTTGCTAAACAAAGACAACAAATTCCCGAGATGACGATGCGCCGACTTCGAAACTGGGCGTTGACTCTGATGGCTTATACCTATAAAATTGTATATCGTCCTACATCGAAACATGGCAACGCTGATGCGTTGTCTCGTCTGCCGGTTGGCCCGGATGTAGACTTTGATAGAAGCGACGAATGCGGGTTCGAGGTAAATTCTATTGAAGTCCAGGACTTAGACGAGCTGCATATCAATCCATCGATAATAGCCAAGTTCACTCTAAAAGACAAAACCCTTAAAAAAGTTATACGGTACATTAAGGTCGGCTGGCCAAATAATCTGCCAGCAAGTGAAAGCGACGTTAAACCATTTTTTGATCGAAAACTTGCATTGACGCTAAAAGGTAGCGTAATGTTACTCAGTGCAGAGTACGAGAGGGCTGTTATACCGGAACAATTACAATCAAAAGTGCTGAAGCACTTGCACGAAGGACATTGGGGGGCTTCCAGAATGAAGCAGTTGGGACGTCGGTACGTGTGGTTCCCAGGTATGGATAAGAAAATCGACGTCATGGCCGGTAAATGCACCACGTGTCAGGAGTTAGCAGCAAATCCAAAGAGG